>CM051238.1:264695671-265278171 GCA_027917425.1 Gastrophryne carolinensis
CACCAATTTTTCTGTGCATAGAAAGCAGCATGACTAAAAAAAATGTTCTATATAGATTTAAAAAAACACTGGAAAAAATACAAAGAAAATTTAGGTTAAAGTCCAAAATCCTGAAAAACAAAATCAGTTAAAACACAAAATGGTGCCCACCCAGCCTGTCAGCGACCAACACCTGGTCTTGGTCTGATTTAAGCAAATTAAATATAGTAATAGAAAAGCTATTTTAAATATTCAAAGATTCTATGACAGACCGTTTCACAGGGCTGGCACATAGCAAATGTCCTGCAAAAAAGTTGACGCAATGGGAACCTGAAAACTACAAACCGATAAGTTTAAAAATATAATTCTATGAATTGATTTCTCTCTTCTTCCACTCCAGGACATCAGTGAATCAATAAAAAGTTGTGGTTCCTCCCAGCATATATATACTGGTTGCTATCCGGCAATCCAGTAATTGAAGAGGAGTAGACACAGCCGCCTGGAAGGATGAAGGCATCCTAAACATTCCACGTTTAGTTGGAAAACAAGAACAGACGAGAAGACTCATCTTCTATTTCCCTATATAATGCTGATCCAAATTATTTACACTTCACTAGTACTAGGGCATCTAACGAATGGATATAGTAGGGTATAGTAGAGTGGAAGAAGAGAGAAAACAATTCTATAGGTGAGAATCACAGAATTGTATTTTCTCTCATATTACACTCCAGGACATCAGTGAATCAGATACTAATATGACCTTCAAAAGTAGTACCCTTGATTCAGGGTGGGATCCCAGGTATCGACTTATTTCCTCTAATCTGAGGAATAACCAAAAAAAAAAAAAAAAATCAACTAAAATACCATTTTGTGAGTACTCACCTGAAAAATGGATATTATCGGTGTACCACACACCCCGCTTCCCTTTTAATACTTACGATCGGGTTACTCCACCAGCAGGTGGTGACGTGCAGGGAGAAGTCTTGAAAACGAGCCCCTTCCGGCCTATATACACCTGGGACCTCCCACTGAATCACCAGTTATTTAAAAAGCAGAAAGACAAGGTACCAGAAAATCCAACGGTAACCTCAAAATAAAGAAAAGCTTCACCATATAAAGGATTCGGGATACCGAAAAGGGCGGGTGAAGCGGGGTGTGTGGCACACCGATAATATCCATTTTTCAGGTGAGTACTCACAAAATGGTATTATTCTTGGTGTGCCACACACCCCACTTCCCTTTTAATACTTACGATCGGGACATCCAAAAAGCAGTGTCCACAAGGGATGGGTATCCAAAGGCAAGGTGAAGCATAACTTAAATGACTGCAGTCTGCAGAACTTTGTGGCCAAACACAGCATCCGCTGAGGCCCGCACATCAACCTTGTAAAACTTAGAAAATAAGTATGAACAGAAGACCAAGTAGCGGCCTTACAAACTTTTTCAACAGAAGCTTGGTGCTGAAAAGCCCAAGACGCTCCAACGGCGCGAGTAGAATGAGCAGTGATACGAAAAGGAGGAACTTTCCCCTTAGCAGAATAGGCCGCAATAATGGCCTGACGTATCCATTTTCTAATGGAAGATTTGGCCGGCGCCAAACCCTTCCTAGGCCCACAGGGCATAACAAAAAAGGCATCAGCCTTACGAAAAGGAGAAGTAATAATCAAATAGTACTTAACACAGCGTACTACATCCAAACAATGCAAAACCCTCTCCTTGTCATTCTTAGGCTTAGGACACAGGGAGGGAAGAATATCCTGATTCAAATGAAAAGCAGAAACAACCTTAGGAAGTAAGTCTGGTTTGAACCGAAAGACCACTTTGTCCTGATGCCTCTCAAAGTAGGGCACCTTAATCGACAAGGCCGCCAACTCCGAGACACGCCGAACCAAAGTGATAGCTACCAAGAAGACAATCTTCTGAGTCAGGGTAGACAAAGCAATATCTTGCAAAGGCTCAAAGGGAGGAGCCTGAAGAGCAGAAAGAACCAAATTCAAGTCCCAAACAGGGAGTAATGGTTTCCTGGGAGGCCGCACATGCGTAACCCCCTGGAAAAAAAGTTTTAACTAAAGGAAGAAGCACGAAGTACTCAGCTGAAGACCAGAGTCCAGCCCTGATTGTAAAAACTTCAGAATCCTTGAGACCGAAAAGACCCTACAAGGCAAAGACCTAACCTCACACCATGCGATATAGGCTTTCCAAGTCCTATAGTAGGTGATAGAAGAAGACCTCTTTCGGGCAGCGATCAGAGTCTTAATAACCGAGTCAGAAAGACCCTCCTTCAAGATGGAGGTCTCAGCTGCCAAGCCATCAAAACCAGCGTTGGTAAACTGGGGTAAGACAGCCGACCCTGAGTGAGCAGATCGGGCCGAAGAGGCAGAACGAGCTGATTCGCTGTCAGCCAAACGATGTCTGCGCACCACACTCGTCTTGGTCCTCTTGGGGCCACGAGAATGGCGGACACCCTTTCCAGAACCAGCTTCCGTACCACTCAGCCTAGCATGAGTATCGGAGGAAACAGGTACAGAAAACCCGGGTTCCCCCGGCTCAGGGATATGGCTTCCGCCGCTCGAGGATCCTGGGAGGGTGACACAAAGATCGGGAGCGTGCAATTGTGGCGAAAGGAAAACAGGACCACCTCCGGTGTCCCCCACCGGAGCAGACTGCAGACTGCCGAGAGACAAGGAACATGTGTCTTCGCCCAGGTCAGGATCAGGGACTCCACTCTGAGAGCACCCAGACTGGAAGTCCCTCCCTGATGATTGAAGTAAGCAACCGCTGCTTGACTGTCCGAGCGTAGCTGAATCAGAAGGCCCAGACCATGATGGGACAAAAGAGCAAGAACCAGACGGAAGGCTCTCAGCCCCAGAACAGACGGCCGAGGATTGGAAAGAAGGAACCAAACCAACTCCTGAATCAGACAGACCTTGGACTGAGTGAGCAACACCCTGTGTTGACCGAAATCCGACCGTATTCCCCGAAAGGACACCATCCTGGCTAGAGCAAGGGGGAACCTGGGAAGTTTGAAAAACTTCAGATGCAGGATGGGGCAAGCTGACCCGTTCTTCTAGGGGACTGCGAAGAGAATGGTGTAAAAATCGAGGCCCACCTCTAAGTGCGGCACCGGCCGGATGACCGCCATTTCCAGGAAAACCTGTGAGGGAGGGCGAGACTCGAACTCCGGTCTGTAACCGGGCGACACTACCTCCCAGATCTATGTGTCCGGAGACTCCCGGCCTTAAACCAGTGAGGAGTGTCGCAATTGTCCCCCCACCCGCACGGGTGAGGGCAGCCCCTCATTGCTGAGCGGGCTTAGCAATAGGTTTGGGCTTGGCGCCCCAGGACTGACCGGGACGGCCACGACCTCTTCCCCGGGACCAACCTACAGCCCCGGTAACGGGAAGGGAAGCCCCTCTGCCCGCTCTGGTTCCTCGAAAGGAGGGACTAAATGAACTCGCACCCCTGAAGGAGTGACGAGGTTTCTTGAATTGAGGCAACTTACCATCCTTGGTAATAGCATCCAATTTCTCGCCAAAAATGCGTAAACCTACGAAGGGTAGCGCTGCAAGCGCCTTTTTAGAATTAAGGTCTGCCGTCCACTGGCGCAGCCATATAGACCGACGAATAGCCACCAGCAATGCCGCTGTTCTGCTACTCGTCGCAAGAGCATCGTCCTGAGCAGTCAGGGCAAAAGAAACAAACGACTCACACTGCTTGAGAGAGCTAATCATATCACAAGCGGGATCAAGATCTGCAAGCATATCCCAAATCATGGATCTAACAGCCAGCAGAAGAAGCGCCGAAGCACAAATTGGCCGTAGTGTCGAGCCGGCACTGATAAAACCATGGCGGGCCAATTGATCAATCCGACGATCCTCACCATCCTTAATGGTAGTGGTGCCAGAAAGGTGCAACGCAGCCGGGCCAGTCAACCCCAACACCGGGGTGTCGACTTTGGGGGGCACTGACCAAAGCTTCACCAAGTCCTCTGGAAAGGGATAACGCTTATCCCAATTAGGAGGAGTTCCAGCCAGGCGCGTGGGTTGTTCCCATTCCTTAAAGTGGACCAACACCCAGGATTTTGACTATCCTGGGTTTTGGTCCACTTCGGCGGGGCACCGCGATCGGGGGTGCCCCGCTGTGTGAAACCCCCCAGAAACCCCAAAAAACTCACCTCTCAACGCTCCCACGTGAGCGCCGCAGCCAATCCCCGCCAACGTCCAGGCGGGGATCAGGAACGTCCAGGCCGCTTCCGCCGCCGCCGCCTCCCGCGCGTCACTCTCGGCGCGCGCGCGCCCCCGCCGGCCATTCACAGAGGGCCGGCGCGGGCGCGCGCACGTCTGGAGGGGTGCGCGGGAGGCGGCGGCGGCGGAAGCGGCGGCGGATCAGGTAAGGTGTTTTTGGGGTTTCTGGGGGGTTACACCCCGCGGGACATCCCGATCTCGGATGTCCCGCGGGGTGGGAGGTGATCGGCCCGGGAATCTTATAGATTTCCGGGCCGATCACCCCTGGGTGTTGGTCCTCTTTAAGGACAAGCTTCTCAAAGTGCTGTTGCCTGGAAAACACCAAACGCGGCTGGGGTACATCAAACAACTCACCCTTTGGCAGAGGGACCACTGCAGGCGGATCCAAGGCCAAAACTTTAAACATTTGAGCCAAAATAAAAGGAGTGTCAAGGGACACCCCCACAGCCTGATCACCAGCAGTATCAAACAATAGCTGGTCTGCAGGCTCATCCGATTCCTCAAGAAGTTCCCCCTCCTCATCAGGGGGACAATCGGAATAATCCAAAAAAATTCAGATACCTCATCCTCCGGGGCAGGTACTGCCGGAGCAAGGTGCTCCCACCTTGCCGTAGCCTTCTGAGCAAAGTGAAGCGGAGATAATTTTCTCGAGGTTGGCCAACCGCGCATGCACCATCGGAATGCGAATCCCCATTTTTGACAGTGTTACACGGGGTCCGGACTAGAATCTTGAATAAATATACATGACACATGTAATTTCAAGGCAAAGCAGAGTGCAAAAAAATCAGAGCACATACACATACATAAATACACACAAATACACACACATACACATACATAAATACACACAAATACACACACATACACATACATAAATACACACAAACACACACACACACATATACACACACACACACACACACACACACACACACACATATATACACACACACATATATACACACACACACACACATATACACACACACACACATATACACATATACACACACATACACATATACCATACATATACATACATACCATACACATATATACATACATATATACACATACATACCATACACATATATACACATACATACCATACACATATATACACATACACATATACACATATATACACATATATACATATACACATACATACATACTTATATACACACATACATACCATACACATATATACACATACATACACATACACATATATACACACACACATATACATACACATACCATACATATATACACATATATACACATATACACACATATATACATACATATATACATACATATATACATACATATATACATACACACACACACATACATTATATATACCTACACATTATATATCACAAAGGTAAAGTGAACAATCACAGCCACTGGAGCACATATCCCCCTATGTGAAACAACAACATTCCCCATAAGTAGAAATGCCCCAGGGAGAAAAATGCTGCACAAGCAGCCATAGCATAAGAACGGCCCCACGTGCGCAATGGTGGGGCCGTTTTACCTGTGTAGTTTTCAGCAGCAAGGAAGCTCTTCCCCCACCGGCTGCAGCGTCCAGGTCTCTAATGAGACCAGGGAAGCGAGGGGCGGGCCCGGAGACAGCGCGTCCTGGCCAGCAAAGGGAGGGGGAAAAACAGGCCCCAGCAGCCCTGTCCATGCGCTGACACTAAGACCTTTTCACAGTAAAGTAAAGCACTCATGCACATTACACACACACACCCCAACCCCCCCCCCCCCCCCTTAGCAAAGGGAGAAGGCCAAGCGGGAGAAGGTGACCTAAAGGGACATCGGGACAGGGGCATCCCAAATCCGGATCACCAGCCGGATAGCCGCATTCCCCTAAAAGTGGGGTCGAGCGGAGGAGATAAGCTCCTAGGCACCTAAAGTGCCATCTACCTTTGCCCAGCCCGCAGCCTAGGCTGGGAGGCTTCCATTTAACTAAGCATAACACACACACACAAGAACTGGGCAGAAATAGACCAAAAGGGGATGACGGATTTTACCCCGGCTACCTGCAAGCAGGAGACTTCATTCTTCTGTCTTGTCGATTCATGCAGAGAGAAAAAAACTGGTGATTCAGTGGGAGGTCCCAGGTGTATATAGGCCGGAAAGGGCTCGTTTTCAAGACTTCTCCCTGCACGTCGCCACCTGCTGGTGGAGTAACCCGATCGTAAGTATTAAAAGGGAAGGGGGGTGTGTGGCACACCGAGAATAAGTTATTTTATATTTTTTAAAGTTTAAAAGAGCATACTGGGAACATGGCAAACTACTCCAATCTCCAATATATGAGCTACGGCGGATCTCCATGCTTCTGCTTTCACTAGATTTCGGGATACCCCTGACCAAAAAGAACCTCAGAGGAGATCTGGCCTCTAATTTGACCTAGTATCCTGAGGATATCACTTCCTCTATCCATGGAGCCTAGACTTCAGTTTCTGTGTAAGTTTAGCAGACTTGCTCCCCAAACAGACAGACCGGGGGGGGGCAGCATCATTGCTTTAGCCATAATGAGAGCCTTAAAACTACTAACAGAGATAAACCTCTGGGACTTAATTAAATCATCTATAGCAGAAATGACATACCTGTTAATATCCATACTGGTCTAATCAACTGGGAGAATGCCTTCCGTGAACAACCTGAACGAGTTTTGGAATCCAGTTGCTTTAACAACTTTCTGCTTGCCAAAGTTGCTATGGATGTGGCACTGGCCGTAAAGGCGAACCTACAATACAAAAAGCATGATGTGCCACCTGATCTATGTGCTGTGATCCACTGGATCCTTTGGGAAGGCCCTTTCAGAAGATGGCATAACAGAAGACTTAGAAAGACCTTAAGTTGGGGCGTCTACCAAACGATGGCAAGACCATAAATCAATCAGATCTGGGGAAAAATTATACTTGGTATCTAATACTTTAGGAATGGCTGGAAGACTGTCCAGCTTCTGCTATTCTTTTTGGATCAGATTGGAATCCGTTTGCTCCGGGAAAAAAAACATCTGTTTAACCGGCTTAAACAAATCCCCCCTTTTTCCTCTTGAGGGGGTCTGGAGCCAAGCTATCCTTAAACCGTGAACCCCCTTGTGTAGAGGATTCTGAATCACTTCCCTATTTGAAGAACCTTCCCCATCTGACAACTCGTCTCGAGAGACCACGGCAGCGAAAAGATCTTCTTCAGACTCAGAAGAAACTGAATGAGTCTTTTTATTTAATGCCTTCTATGGGACAGGCGATTCCAAGCGGCCTTCTATGCGGGCCAACCTATCTGCAATCTCTCGGTGGACATCATCACCCTGGTTAACCTCACTAGGCTGGGCTAATAAAAGAGCCCTAGGTTCTGAGGGTCCAGCAACAGGGGCATCGTCAAGAGCCCTTTCTACAGGAGACATCCGGCTTCCATATTTAGCCAGTACAATCCCAACAGATAGTCCAGTGACCTTAGCATACATGCTGGACATGGGGTAAACCTGCCTGCTAAAGAACCAGACCCAATTACCCCGGATGCCTCAGTCATGGTAAATACAGAAACCCTGAGGGCCTAACACCGAAGTATATAACAGACCTAGATAGTCACAAATAATATACACTTAACAAGCCAGCAGTGTAGGTCCTCTTTAATGCAGCTGCAGCTCGGGAAGCAGCCCTGCTGCAGGAGGCAGCTAGCCGGCCCAAGCCACAACAACCCCTGGAGCGGTCCGTCCTCAGAGTCAGAAGAAGTTGACTGAAGCTGCAGTGGGCTAAGTGGCAGGAGAAGTGGTCCCACTTGCAGGGAATGAAGAGAGCCACAAGCCGGAGAGAGTACTGGCAAAGGCGGTAATAGCGTACTTGTCCTAGTCGACAATAGCCTTTAAGATGGAGGACCAGGCAGTGATCTTCCCTCGCTGCAACGACGGAAGAAAGTGTCTGCCTTTCCTGCCGCCCAGCTCTGCACCCGCGCTCAAAAGGTTGCGAAATTCAAGATTTTGAAGTGCCAACATGAAAAAATCAATGAGAGGGAAAAAAATAAAAAAAATAATCTTTCCCTGGTCCCCACTCCAGGCTCACCAGACAAAAACCTGTGGCTGACCTTTCCTAAATGGGAATTGCAGCCAAGAATGACAACTTTTAAAAAACAAAAAAAACAGCACAGAGCACCCAAAGACCACGGTGCTTACCCTTACCACCCTGATACATATAACAGCATAACTGGGGAGGCATCGTGGGTCCAACAGGTCAGTGGGATATACCGGACTGGAAGAACGACAGGATTAAATTCCCCCGCTTCCTGGTAAAAAAAAAATTAAAAAAAATGAGAGCAGTTCCAGATACACTTTGCAGTCCAGTTCAAAGTATAAAAATGAAACTGGATTGTGGAAGTGCAGCCGGAAGTATATAGGCCGGGAGGAGCCACACCTTTGTCTTGCAGTCCACACTCTTCGTTTGAGAGTTAACCCAATCGTGTCTGATTGCCTGACGCCCTGGAGTAAAATAGGAAGAGAAAACACTTCTTGCATTGGATTATTTACTGTAAGAGCAGTGAGACTATGGAACTCCTTGCCAGAGAAGGTAGTCATGAAGAATACACTAAAGTTCAAAAATGGTCTGGAAGCCTTCTTTGCATGTAACAATACCATCTACGGCTACTAGACCACTGGATGTAGATAATAAACAGGATGAAAAACAGGATGGACTCAAGTCTTTTTTAAGTCTTCCATCACTATGTGTGAGAAAAGCATAATTTACCATTACGAGGAGTCTCTAATCTCTCTGGTAACAGACATTGCATCATTGTACTAGAAAAATGTCAAACATGAATTGCACTATACACACACACACTACTCACAATTGGCCTGCCAACCCAATCGTAAACATAATCAAAGGTGTATCCTTTGCGGTCAAAAAGTTCCGAGAATAATGTCCGGAGATAGTCATAATCGGGCTTCTCAAAGAAATCCAACCGCCGTACATATCTCAGGTAAGTTGCCATTTCCTCTGGAGAAAACATTTACACATAATTTTAGTACACTGAAGACATTAGGTGCCTTTCTGACAAAATAAATGCATAAAATTATGTTTATGTATCTGTTAAATCCCTGTATGGGAGGTTGCCAACTTCATCATCCCTGTGTAAAGCAAAAACCTTCTAAGTTACATATTTTACAAATGCATGGAGACGGGAAGACGGGACGGGATGAGGAAAAATCCTGGCTTAAAGTTGAAGAGCGAGAAAAAATTACCTATCATGTCAAAAAATGGTTCCTAACTTCCAGTGTTTGTCTGCCTGGAAGGACACTTCTGGTGTTAAATGGGAACTATGCTGGGAGGGGGAATTGGGAAAGGCGACTTCAAAACATTTATCTAGGGGAAAAAAAAAACCTGGATTCGGGTTCGAAGATAGAAGGAGCAAAACAATTAGCATATTGATGGACAAGATTCCTAAGCGTATACGCCAAAAACATGTTTTTCATTTCAGCTGCTATACAAGGGGAGTAAAAAATGTAAATACGAAGCTCGTATAAAAACACCAAGCATCCTCACCTGGAAAATTCTCGCAGAGGACCTCCACAGGAGTGTTGCGCTTTGTGTCTCCGATCTTCTGGTAGCGCTCTTTAAGGGTGTCCGCCTGTGTGGCACATAGAAATAGTTCTAATCAGAAGTGGTGGTTAAACCTTATTTACTATAGCAGGGGTGCACAACCTGCAACCCGGGGCAAACACGAGGCCCACTCTGCCGACAGTTGCAGCCCCCAGGACCCATAATTTGCTGTTAAGAGGAGTCTCTAGACTTTCTAGTATTGCATTACTGTACTAGAAAATGTAAACATGAATTGCACTGCACACACAACTCATGATTGGCCTGCCAATCAATTTCATAGGTATTGTTGCAAACACAACTTCCAAAACGATAGTACAGTACATAGAAAGGCTGCCAGCATTGTGTCATAAGTTAAAGGCCAAATCCAGGCAAAAGATTTAGTTGGGAAAGAGCTTGACATAAATAAAGTGGTCTGATCTGTGCGATAGAAACATAGAAGGTTGACGGAAGAGACAGGAGACCACATGGCCCATCTAGTCTGCCCTTATGTGTATACTGTATGTACTATATGTACTATATCTTAGGATAGATGCGTGCTTATCCTAGGCATGTTTAAATTCACTTACTGACGATTTTTCAACTACCTCTGCTGAAAGATTGTTCCAAGCATCTACTCCTCTTTTCTGTAAAATATTTTCTAACATTGCTCCGGATCTTCCCTCCAACTAGCTTCAGGTTGTGCCCCTTGTTCTATCATTAAAGTGGACCAATACCCAGCAGGATCGGGCCGGGAATCTATAAGATTGAGCGAGACTGAGCGATATTTTGGATGCCCGCAAATCTTTCCTGAATCCCGGTCCAATGGCGCATGCGCAAACCGCAGCCGCATCTCGTGCTTCTCTCTAGCAGGGCGCGTGCCCGCGTCGGCCATTTGTGAATGACCAGCGTGGGAGTGCTCCCTGTTAGAGGGAAGCGCGAGATGCGGGCGCCAGCATGCTCGGAGCCGCTGAGCTTGGACGCCGCTTTGATGCGCATACCTCAGCAGCTCTGACCGCGCCGCTTGGACAAGCAGCCGCGCATGCGCCGTAGGAGCGGGGTGAGGCAAATTGAATCAGGCAATCTGGGAGGTTTCACATAGTGGGCACCCCCGATCGGGGTGCCCCGGGGAAGTGGACCAAAACCCAGGATAGTCAAAATCCTGTGTTGGTCCAATTTTCTTCTCAAAAACACTTTCCTCCTGAGCCTTGTTGAATCCTTTCACATATTTAAAAGGTCTCAATCATGTTCCACCTCTCCCTTCTTTCCTTTAGGCTGAAGGGGGAGAGGGGACATGTAAGATCTTTCATCACTTTTGGTTTGGGTGCTTTGAGGCCCTTATTCTATTGCTAGTTGTCCCTCCTCACCTACCCAACCTTTCCCTGCCTCACCTGTGTTCACATCTAGTGACCTCTGCATATA
Source organism: Gastrophryne carolinensis (assembly GCA_027917425.1). Taxonomy (NCBI): domain Eukaryota; kingdom Metazoa; phylum Chordata; class Amphibia; order Anura; family Microhylidae; genus Gastrophryne; species Gastrophryne carolinensis. The sequence continues at coordinate 264,706,902 of CM051238.1, forward strand.
CATAAAAGGATATACCATGCTTTAAAAAAAAGGGAAAGCCCACTTTCCATGGCATATTTAAGTGTATATTTTTGTGAGCCAAAATGAGGTCCTCAAGGTGCTGAGCCAATTTAGTATATTGTTTCAATAGAAGATAGTTGTGTGTTTCATGGAAGCAGTTCTTACCATCCGCAATCTTGGTGGCAACGTCCTGTGAACATAGAAGAGTGCTGCACGTGTAAGGTTGAGTGAGCTCCCTCGCCTCAGTAGAGAGCATAGCAGTAGTGTTCAGTGGTGTGTGTATACAGAGCAGACTGCTCTTGTCTTGGTGTACGTTGCATGTAGTGAAAACTGCTTCCATAAAATACACATTTTCTAACATAAGAATAGAAAAAAAATAAATAAATAAAGCACAGCACCTTGAGGGCATCAAAAAATTATAAACTAAAAAATTCCATCAAAAGTGAAATAAGATGAAGCGGCCCTTAAACCAAAAAAGGTTGAGCACCCCTAGACTTCAGGAATTGATCTTCAGCTGCTAAAAAGTGGCTAACAATCTGAAACAAAAAAAAGCGCAACACAAGACCAAATAAAGCATATGTCCTTGTCTAAGTAATGCAGCCTAGTGCCTGAGAAACTTAGGCTAGGTAGGTGTTTACTAAAGAATATTAACTGGACAACTGTATCTGCACAGTTAATTGAATAAAAGCACCCTTTTTGGGGACCAATAAAAAAAATACTAATTTCTTTCTAACATGTACCCAGTGGCTGCTTGCGGGTATTTATATGTTACATTTAAGTTAATTAGGTGCTACAATCTTACCTTGAGGCCTTGCCACGGAAGACTTCCACGCAGGAAATACATGAACATGTGTCCCAGAGCCTCCAAGTCATCTCTTCGGCTTTGCTCTAACAAGTGGGGAAAAAAGTAAATCATGATCAGACATTAAAAACCTAAATTTCCTTCAAGCTATTGCATTTGTATTATGAACTCTTCTGTACACATTAATATTGTGGCATAAGGCCTAAGGTAACTGAAAGATGGGCAAAGTGGTCAGTGACATTCATCATTCATAAACCAGGAAACAAGCTATAAGAACAAGGCCGCAATATGAGCATTGAATCGATACCTGCTTAGTTGGCAAATTCAGTTAGCCCTTCTCCATTTTACAAATGCAGCACCTGCTATTAATGGCATTTTAGAATAAACATTGAGACAGACTTCACTTTTGAGTTAGGGGGAAAAAAAAATGTGTGGGTTGGGTTGCCTTTTTTTTATAGCAGGCAGGGTCATGAAAAATACCATTTTGTGATTACTCACCTGTAAAATGGCTATTATAAGTATGTCACACAACCCGCTTCCAATATTCATGACATATGGGTTATGGTCCAGTAGAGGACGAACTTCTGCAGAGATGAAAGCAAAAATAAAACCCCTCCCAGTCCATAAATACCTGGGACCTCCCACTCATTCCCCAGTATATGAAAGCAGAAGGGGACCAGGAAGAGCCAAAAATAAAATTCTTAATAAAAAGGTTCACCATATAAAGGATCCAGAATACAATAAGGGCGGGATGAAGCGGGTTGTGTGAAATACTTATAATACCCATTTTACAGGTGAGTAATCACAAAATGGTATTATTCCACGTATGTGTCACACCCCGCTTACAATATTCATGACATATGGGACATCCAATAGCAGTGTCCAACATGGGTGGGGACCCCAAAAAAAGGCAATAATGCACAAATTTAAACCACTGCAGCTTGCAGAACCTTGCAAAAACAGCATCCGCTGAGGCCCGCACGTCAACCTTTATAAAACTTGGAAAAAGTATGAACAGAAGACCAAGTAGCAGCCTACAAACTTGTTCAACAGAGGTGTGATGCTGAAAAGCCCAGGAAGCTCCAACAGCACAAGTAGAATGAGCAGTGATCTGAAAAGGGGGAACCCTCCCCTTGGCAGTATAGGCCCCAACAATGGCCTGACGTATCCATTTACTAATGGTAGACTTGGCAGGCGCCAAACCTTTCCGGGGCCCGGAGGGCACCACGAACAAGGCGTTTGTCTTACGAAAGGAAGAAGTAGCCACCAAATAGTACTTCACACAACGAACTACATCCAAAGAATGCAGGACCCTCTCCTTGTCATTGCTAGGCTTAGGACACAAGGAAGGGAGAACCACATCCTGATTGAGATGGAAGGCAGAAACCACCTTAGGAAGGAAATCTGGCTTAAAACGAAAAACCACCTTGTCCTGGTGTCTCTCAAAGTAAGGGGCTTGAATGGAAAGAGCCACCAACTAAGAGACACGCAGAACAGAGGTAATAGCCACCAAAAAGGCAATCTTTTGTGTAAGCATAGAAAGTGCAACATCCTGCAATGGCTCAAAAGGAGGCCCCTGGAGGGCCGACAGTACCAAATTCAAATCCCAAACAGGCAACAAAGGCTTTCGAGGAGGCCGCACATGAGTGACCCCCTGGAAAAAAGTTTTAACCAAAAGATGAAGAGCAAAGGACCTTTGAAAGAAGATCGCCAGGGCAGAGACCTGCCCTTTCAAGGTACTAAGCTGGAAACCCAGGTCCAGACCGTGTTGAAGAAAATCCAAAATCCTAGGGATCGAAAACACCACTGCAAGGCAACACTGCATGGCAAGGCCCTAGCCTCACACCAATCAATATAGGACCTCCAAGTCCTGTAGTAGATGTTAGAGGAAGATCTCTTCCTAGCCCTAACAAGCGTCTGAATCACAGCATCAAGACAAACCTTTTAAGATGGAGGTTTTAGCAGCCACGCCGTCAAAGCCAGCGTTTGTAAATTGGGGTAACAAAGTTGACCTTGAGTGATCAGATCCGGAAACAGGGGCAACCTGTACCGATCTACCGCCAGCCGTACGACGTCTGCGAACCAAACCTGTCTTGGCCACCTTGGGGTCACCAGAATTGCTGACTCACCCTCTTGAGCCAGCTTACGCACCACCTTAACCCACCATGGTGAAAGGGGAAAACACAGGTACAAGAACCCCAGATCCCTCCAGGCAAGAGACATGGCGTCCGCTGCCAGGGCCAGAGGAACCTGAAACAGAGTCACAAATGCAGGAAGCTTGTGATTGTGACGTAAGGCAAAGAGATCCACCTCCGGAATCCCCCACTTTTGACAAAGGGACCGGAATACCTTGTGGTCGAGAGACTCCCCTCGGCGAGAGAATCCCCTGCTTAGGGAGTGCGCCTCCGTGTTCTACACACCCGGAATGTACACCGCTGAAAAGCATGGGACATTGCTCTCCGCCCATGCAAGAATCAGAGAAACTTCCCTGAGGGCACTCCTGCTGCGAGTCCCTCCTTGGTGATTGATGTAAGCGACCGCAGTCCGATTGTCTGATCGAACCCGAACCGGTAGACCCTGGAGGTGATGCGTCAAGCGTGACAGCACCAACCGAATAGCTCTCAGCTCCAAGACATTGATGGGGGTGTGGGCCCCCCGAGGACCCCCACAGCCCCTGGAACGGATGTTCCTTCCAGAAACCCCCCCAGCCCGACAGGATGGCATCCATGGTGACAGTCTCCCAACAAGGGGTCAGAAAAGACCTGCCCCTCAGCAGATTCCTTGGTTCCAGCCACCACTGAAGACACTGCCGAACCAGGGGAGACATTAGAAAGGACTGATCCAATGACAGCGGACATCTGTCCCAAGCCAACAGTAAATGGAGCTGAAGCGACCTAATGTGGAACTGAGCAAAGGGAAACTGCCTCGAAGGAAGCCATCAATCCCACCAGTCTCATCCCTAGCCGGATAGACGGGTGAGGGTTGGACAGGAGAAGACGTATCAGATCTTGAACCATCTGCACCTTCGACTGAGGTAGGAACAATCTGGTCTGAACGGTATCCAGATTCATGCCCAGAAACGAAATCCCCCTTGACAGGGATAGAGAAGACTTGGGATGGTTGATCACCCAGCCGAACCTCTCCAGCGTCGTCACCACCGTCCTGGTGTCTATCTCCGCCTGTCAGAGAGGATGCCGTAAGGAGGATGACGTCCAGATACGGCACAATGCGAATGCCCTGGGCTCTGAGGAGGGCCATTATGCCCGCCAGCACCTTGGTGAACACCCTTGGTGCCGAGGTCAGCCCGAAAGGGAGGGCAACAAACTGAAAATGCTGATCTCTCACCACAAACCTGAGAAATCTCTGGTGTGCTGGTTAGATAGGTACATGAAGGTAAGCATCCTTGATGTCTATGGACGTCATGAAGTCCCCCTGACGAAGAGAAAGGATGGCTGAGCACAAAGTCTCCATGCGGAACTTCTTGGTTCGAATGAACCTGTTGAGAAGCTTCAGATCCAGAATGGGTCTTATGGATCCATCCTTTTTGGGAACCGTGAAGAGATTGGAATAATAGCCCCAGCCTCTCTCCGAGAAAGGCACCGGGCATATGACCTCCATGTCCAGAAGATCTTTTACTGCCCACAGGAGCCCCTGCGCAGCCCCGGGATCCGAGGGCACCCGAGATCTGAGGAATCTGTGAGGAGGCCGGTACTCAAACTCCAGTTTGTACCCGGAAGAGACCACTTCCAAGATCCATTTGTCTGTGACCTTCCGGGCCCAGACCTGGAAGAAGAACCGCAGCCGTCCCTCCACCCGTAAGGGTGAGGGCGCCTCCTCATTGCTGAGCTGGCTTGGCAGCGGGCTTGGAACCCCAGGTAGAGGCCGGACGAGCACGTCCTCTGCCTCTGTTCCAGGAATCACTTCTGAGGTTAGAGTAGGCAAGACCTCTGCCCACTCTAGCACCGCGAAAGGAAGGGTTGAAGGAGCTTGCCCCCCGAAAGGAGCGATGTTGCTTCTTACGCTGAGGTAGCTTTCCACCTTTCGCCACAGAATCCAATTTGTCTCCAAACAGCCGTGTACCCAGGAAGGGCAGTGCTGTAAGATTTCTTGGCCGCAAGGTCAGCCATCCACTGGCGTAGCCAGACCGATCGGCGCATGGCCACCAGCAGAGCCGAGGTTCTACACATGATAATAGTGTCATCCATAGCCGCCAAGACAAAAATCATGAACAATTCACACCTTAAGGGCTGTGAATTCACCGCTGGCCGGGTTGATCTGGGAACCAATTAACATGTCCCTAACCACAGACCTGGTAGCCACAGCCGCGAGCGCAGAGGCACACATGAGCCGCAGGGTCTGAGCCCACACTGGCAAAGGCATGCCATCAGATCAATGCGCTTGTCCTCGCCATCTTTAGGGGTAGTGGCGTCCGGAGTGTGTACAACGGAGGAGTTGGACAATCCTAGGACAGGCGCATCGACCTCGGGAGGGGAAGACCAGCGCTTCACCGTGTCCACCGGAAAGGGATACCTCCTATCCCATCCCTGAGGAATGCCGGGAAGACGACTCTGCTTCTCCCATTCTCTAAGAATCATGTTATCAAAATAATCCTGATTTGGAAACACAAAGCGGGGCTTAGAGGACCCAAGGAATTCCCCCTTCTTAGGAAGGGCCTCCACTGGCAGGGCAATATCCAGGACCTCTAAGAGATGGGCCAGGACTTATGGGGGTATCCACAGCATCCCCCAGCGCCTGCCCGGCATCAGAATCAAATAACTGCAGTTCTTCAGTCTCAGATTCAGCAAAAAATTCCCCCTCCTCAAGCGGGGAATAATCAGACCAGTCAAGAGTCATAATCATCAAAATCAAGTACCGGCGCAGCCGGTGACAGATGCCTTTTCTTAGCAGGGACCTTTCTGCCCAATGAGCTAGAAATAATGTTCTCGATGTTGGCCAGCCTAGCACATACATCAGAGTGCGACTCCCCGCTAATGACGGTATCACTAGGGGTACGGATAATGCGGGGCGGGGTAGGAGAGGAGACTGGCGGCACTGGCCCAGACGCCTGGGATCCCGACTGCCGCGTTATGGCCAGTTGGGCACATGGTATGCAAATCAGTACATTCTCCCCCGTAAGGGATACTCCACAACCCCCACATAGCTGGGATTGTCCCGAAGGGAGCCCGAGCCCGGTATCCTGTGGAGCCTCCATATGGTGATTTTGAGGTAGTCACAATGACCAGAGGGAATTACGCCGATAAGCAACCCGGGATGCCCCTTTAAGTCCCACGTGGGAGGATTTGTAGGTGCTCAATTTACTGCTAGGGACCCTAGGGCGGGGAGAACCCCCTTTTTAGCAAGGCACAGGGAGTCCTCACAAGAGAAGTGGGCCCATAAGCACATGCACGCACACATTATATATATTATATTATATATATATATATCTAGATATAAAATATAAGAAGCAAATGCAAAGGGAGCCAGCGCTGTCCCCATGCCGAGACTGGGGCACAAGTACGCAGGAGGAGCCCATAAGGGCACTCACACTCCAAAATGGTGTCCAGCCCAGTCAGCAGTCTGAGAAGAGGAGAGAGAGGGAGAAGAAGGGGCGGGCCAGCGGGGATCACGCGCCGCGCCTGGCCCCGCCCCCCCCTCACAAACAGCAATGCGGTTCCCAGCCGGAGGCTGGGCTCTGCAATGGCGCCAAGGCAGGATGAGGGGAAGAAACTCCCCTCAGCAAATATCATCAGAAAAGAGAAATGGCGTCCTGTAACGTGTAGCACCGCAAGCACACAACACACACATGAGAGGAAGGAGGATAAAGCACATTCTCTCCCCCCCCCATGGAGGGTTAACAGAGGGGCCCGGAAGGGTGGAAATCCCACACCAAGGGTGTAAGGGACATAGCAATAGGGACAGGGCATCCCAAACCGGGATCACCAACCCGGATACCGCCTACCCCCTTGTATGGGGTCTCACGGGGGGAGCACGGCTCCCTAAACACCTATTAAGGTGATGCCTACCCTTACCCGGACCTGCAGTCAAGGCTGGGAGGCTGGTATTGAGCTTAATGTAAAAGGTCCGAGCAGAAATAGGGCAAAGAATGGCCGGGTGTAAGCCCGGCTTACCTGCAAGGAAGAGCAGCATACATCTTCTGACTTGCTCGCCGTCCTGCAGAGAAGGAACTGGGGAATGAGTGGGAGGTCCCAGGTATTTATGGACCGGGAGGGGCTTCTTTTTTGCTTTCATCTCTGCAGAAGTTCGCCCTCTACTGGACCATAACCCATATGTCATGAATATTGGAAGCGGGGTCAAAAGCGGCTTTAAAATGACTGCTTGTCCTAAAGTGAAACACATTTAATACTCTCCTTTTGCTCCTGCTTTGTCATACTCAGACTTTCTAAACTTACCATGACCAGGGATAAAATCTTACGGCTAGCACACAGCCAGAGATAACTCAGGAACTCGTCCACTGCAAGCAAATTGGTTGAGGAGGTCCCTCTTCCACTCCGTTCACAGTAACTAGAACACACCGCACTCCATTCACTTCTAGCAGGTTGCAGGTCCACGCCTGGACATCACAAGATCTGATCTACGCACGCTCTTTTAGTAAAAAAAAAAAAAGTCTATATGCACGGCTAAAAAAAAGTGATTGCAGGAGAGCCTATGCATGTTCCTTGGAATTGCCGGTAAGGTAAGTAGAGTGGCAAATGGGGGGGGGGGGGAATCACAGAATTAGGACACTCCGTGGCATGGACCAAAATCCCAGATAGGCAAATTCCCAGGATTATTTCCACTGACATTCTGAAATGTACACAGCACGAGACAGGAAATTACTCAGTTTGCTGGTGGGGCTAACCATAATAGCCATAGCAGACATGAATTCTAATCATGTATAACCAGTAAATTCCAAAAGTAGGTTTTATATATTAAAAGGGACATTGCTGGCAAAGGGTCAAATTAGTCTGCTTTCCGTTTGCCCCTATGCAGGCTGTCAGGGGCTGCATTTCATTCACCAGCACTTGGTATTCCCCAATAAACCAGACACCGACGTCAGAGTTCTCTTTGTTGATTTTAGTTCGGCATTCAACACCATAAGTCCGAAACTGCTGGTGGAAAAGATATCTAAGCTCAACATTCCTCAGAACATCTGTGCATGGACAGGGAGCTTTTTAACAGAGCGTTCCCAAATAGTGTGCCTGACACTGGACCGTACCGGACCCAGCCTAACACCGGTGCCCCTCAAGGCTGCGTTCTGTCACCTCTCCTGTTCTCCATTTACACCAACGACTGCACCTCCTTGGACAACTCTGAGGATTGTGAAGTAGGCCGACGACACAGCATCATAGGCTTGATCAGGAACGGCAAAGAGGAAACCTACCGTGGAACAGTGGAGGAGCTTGTCAATTGGTGCTCTATACACAACCTGGTCATGAACCCTTCAAAAACCCTGGAGATGGTAATAGACTTCAGGAAGAAACCGGCGCCCATGTCACCCCTGACCATCAAGGGGGTGGAAATCAAGAGAGAAAAGGAGACAAAATTTCTGGGTGTGACCATCTCCAATAACTTCAGCTGGGATAAGAACACCACGGCTCTACTGAAGAAAGCACACCAGAGACTTTGCTAGTGCTCTTCTTCAATGCCGTCATTTATTTGTTCTGTTCCGTGTTTTTCTCTCTCTGTCTGGTTCGAGGGAGCTACAAAAAGGGAAAAGTGTAGACTCCATAGAATAATAAAGACAGCAGAAAGAATAATTGGAACCCCTTTACCATCCCTACAGGAACTGCACAACCGCAGAATCAAGACTCGGGCAGATAAGATCCTTCGGGACGCCTCCCACCCTGGACACGCCCTATTCCAACCCTTACCATCAGGGCGGCGTCTGGCGGTACCAGCCTGCAGGACTTCTAGGTCTAGGAAGGGTTTCTTTCCCTTGGCTGTCCGCATACTAAACAATAGCCAGGCATCATAGGCCCAGGCTCAAGCCGGAATCACTTGCAATTTAGAAGAGTATCTATACCTGCATCTCTGTTCCTATGTTCCATTCCTATGTTATTGTAACTTTAGTTAACTGTTTTTTTTGCACTGTGTATATGCCAAAAAGAATTCCTTGTTCATCTCACGATGTACTTGGCGAACAATAAATTGAATTGAATAAACCCTACTGAATTTGCACTCTTGTGGACTCATGCACACACTCTCCAATAAATGACACTTCTCAGGGAACTTCAGACAGCAGAAGTGCTATGACTCATCCATGCATGAGGAGGCCCAGACTTATAAATATAAAGCAGGCTAAAACGGTGCAGTCCCTCAGTCAGCATGGGGCATAAAAGTAAACATACAGGGCATATTTCATATGAAATAAAACAAAATCAGTAGAAAAGACTAAAGCGGAACATTCAAGCATAGATAAAATTATATACTGCAGTTGCCATAGAAATCATACTATTATACACTGTTCTAACAGGCATGTCAAAGCAGCAAGCAACAGAGGATAATGAGAGGTTTAGCAATAGCATGTTTAGAGCAGTCACCCAATCAAACCTGTACTGCAATCAAAAGGGAAAGAAAATCCCTGTTAGTCTTACCATAATGATATTTCTATGAGTCCTTCAGGACAGCCACTTGAGAGAAGGCTCCTCCCCCTAGACAGGATGGGTAGCTAGGGCCGCCTGGAAGGACTCTTTGAAATACCGATACAGGTAAGACTAAGGGGGATTTTTTCCCTTCGGCCTTCAGGATGGCCACTTCAGAGGATAAACAAGTAATCTAAGACCAAAGCTACCAAATGACTTGAGTCAGCCAAAAGATCAAGGTGATAACGCTGAAAAAACAGAGGGGAAATGGCTGCCTTACAGATTCCCTCCAAAGAAGCCCCTGATCTTTCTGCCCAGGAGGTGGATACAGCTCTGGTTAAATGTGCTCTAATATAAAGGAGAATGCCTTGCTTACCTGCCTATTGAGGCCTTGGAGGCTGCTAAACCTCTATTCGTGCCACTAAAGGAGACAAAGAACCTATCAGTCTTCCTCCAGGTATGTGTGCTCTCTAAATACAAGATAGGGGGATGTGTTCTCCTCAACATCCCCCGTTGCCTTGAAAGGATAGGGGAACGATTTCTTGTGGCCTGTGGAAAGTAGAGGCTATCTTGGGTAGGTAAAGTGAATCAGGCTTGAGAATAGCCTTATCCGGTAGGATTATACAAATGGGATCTCGAATGGGGAGGACCTGTAAATCACTAACCCTGCGTACTGAGGTAATGGCAAGCAGAAAACCCATCTTTTTGTCTGACCCCTCAGCAAGTGGCTCAGAAGGAGCTTTTATTAGTCCCTTAAACCGGACCTTCACCATAATTTATTGAAAAGCCCAAACCCTTAAACGATTGCCCAGCATCTACAATTAATATAAGCTTTTAGTCACTTATTCTTTCCCCCACATGGCTCCAACTCTATTCAGGACTTTAGGATACGGGCGCCGCCATCTTGACTCAGAAGCATCACACTTACTGAGGACAGTGGGATAAAATCCAGGGGGTGGGGTTATAGCTGTGCTTTGCTCGGACATAGCAGAGCTGGGGTCAGGAAAATACAACTCTGTGAAGTACTCACCTGTAGAGTTGGTATTATACGCATACAGCACGTCCTGCTCCAGAAGTAGTAATAACATGTGGGTAGTCCTCCGCCTCCGGCGCCGTGCACTGCAGACATGCAGAAAACAAGCTCCTCCCAGCCCTTCATACACTGGAGGACCTCCCACAAATCCCCAGCATTGAAAAGCAGTGAGAAATAGAGACCAGGAGAAAGCAACCACCCAAAACTGGCAAAAATATCAGATAACAATCACCAACAGGGGATCCAGAACAAGGTGAAAAGGGGTGGGGTGGAGCAGGACGTGCTGTATGCGTATAATACCAACTCTACAGGTGAGTACTTCACAGAGTAGTATTATTCTAAGCATACAGCAAGTCCTGCTCCAGAAGTAGTAATAACTTGTGGGACATCCAATAGCAGTGTCCATAAAGCAGGGTGGGATCCCCAAAAGAAGGCAGCAGCAGGCAGTCTAAACCACTGCCCCCTGCAGAACCTTGCGGCCAAACACAGCGTCAGCTGAGGCCCGAACATCAACCTTGTAAAACTTAGTAAAGGTATGTACAGAAGATCAAGTAGCGGCCTTGCAAACTTGTTCAACAGAGGCCTGGTGCTGAAAAGCCCAAGAAGCCCCAACAGCTCTAGTAGAGTGAGCAGTAAGACGAAAGGGAGTCTTCCCCTTGGCAGTATAGGCTTGAACAACAGCCTGACGAATCCATTTACTGATGGTAGACTTGGCAGGAGCCAAACCCTTCCTAGGCCCATGAGGCACAACGAAGAGAGCATATGTCTTCTAAGATTACTAGGATTGGGGCACAAGGAAGGAAGTACGATATCTTGATTCAAATGAAATGCAGACACAACCTTAGGCAGGAAGTCTGGCTTGAAGCGAAACACCACCTTGTCCCGGTGTCTCTCAAAGTAGGGAGGCTGAACAGACAAGGCAGCCAACTCAGACACGCGTCTGACCGAAGTAATGGTTACCAGGAAGGCAACCTTGATCGTGAGCACAGCTAGGGCGGCCTCGTGGATAGGCTCAAATGGAGCCCCCTGCAGGGCCGACAACACCAAGTCCAGGTCCCAAACAGGAACCATAGGTTTCCGAGGGGGGCGCACATGAGTGACTCCCTGAAAGAAGGTCTTGATAAGAGAGTGATGGGCAAAGGTCTTCTGAAAGAAGATAGACAGGGCCGAAACCTGGCCCTTCAAGGTACTAAGCTTGAGATCTAAGTCTAGGCCATGTGGTAAGAACTCCAGCACCCTAGATACTAAGAATTCCCGGCAGGGAAGAGACCTGGATTCACACCAGTCAATGTAAGCCCGCCACACTCTATAGTAGATGGCAGCAGAAGTCTTCTTCCTGGCTTGGACCATGGTAGCTACAACAGACTCAGACAAACCTTTTTCCCTCAAGATGGCGGTTTCAATAGCCAGGCCGTCAAAGCCAGCGTTAGTAAATTGGGATGGCGTCGAGACCCTTGGGTCAGAAGGTCAGGCAACCTTGGCAGATCGCACTGATCTACTGCCATTTGAACCACGTCCGCAAACCACTCTTCTTGGCCACCTTGGGGCCACCAGAATCGCGGGTACCCCTTCCAGAGCTATCTTGCGCAGCACTCTGCCCAGAAGGGGAATTGGTGGAAACACATACAGGAGCCGAAACTCCTTCCAAGACATTGACAGGGCATCCGTGGCCAGAGCCAGAGGATCCTGAGACAGGGATACAAAGCTCGGGAGCTTGTGGTTGTGGCGCGACGCAAAGAGATCCACGTCTGGCACACCCCAACGGTGACAAAGTGACTGAAATACCCTGTCGCAGAGCGACCATTCCCCCTGACGGGACGACCCCCTGCTCCGATCATCTGCTAGCAGATTCTCCGTCCCCGGAATGTAGATCGCCGATATGCATTGTACATTGGTCTCTGCCCAAGTTAGAATCAGAGACACCTCCTGGAGAGCACCCTTGCTCCGGGTTCCTCCCTGATGATGGATGTAGGCTACCGCCGTCCTGTTGTCTGAGCGTACCTGAACCGCCAGACCCTTCAGGTGCTGGGTCAGTCTTTCCAGTACCAACCTGACCGCCCTGAGTTCCAGGACATCGATAGGAAGATAGGCCTCCCGAGGGCCCCATCTCCCCTGGAAGCGCAGGGACTTCCAGAAACCCCCCCAGCCCGAAAGACTGGCATCCGTCGTGACCGTCTCCCAGGAGGGAGCCAGGAAGGATCTGCCCCTTGTCAAATTCCTGTGGTCCAACCACCACGCAAGGGATTGACTGACCGAGGGGGGAATCAGCCAGCTGTCGTCCAGAGACGCTGGGTCCTTGTTCCATACTGGCAGAAGGTGAAGCTGCAGAGTTCTCAGATGAAACTGGGCATAGGGCACCGCCTCGAAGCTTGCCACCATCGAGCCCACCAACTGCATTCCCTGCCGGATGGAGGGATGAGGGTCCGCGAGCAGGGATCTCGCCTGGGTTGTCAGAGCTTCCACCTTCTGCGGAGGAAGGAATATCCGTGACTGAACAGAGTCCAGAATCATCCCCAGAAACGGGGTCACTGAGGAGGGGGACAGAGAGGACTTTGGGTAATTGATCACCCAGCCGAAGGCCTCCAGGGTGGACACCACCGACCGAGTGTCCAGCTCTGCCTGCTGCAGAGACTGAGAGGTGATGAGAATATCGTCCAGGTAGGGCAACACACGTATGCCCTCTAGTCATAAGAGACATCACCCCTGCCAGCACCTTGGTGAAGACCCTGGGGGACGAAGTGAGGCCGAATGGGAGGGCCACAAACTGATAGTGCTGATCCAACAGCGCAAATCTGAGGAACTTTTGGTGCCCTGAAAACACCGGCACGTGCAGGTAAGAGTCCTTGATGTCCACAGATGTCATGAAGTCCCCTGGACGCAGCGAGGCAATGGCCGAGCGCAGAGTCTCCATACGAAAATGCCTGCTTCTGACAAACTTGTTTAGGATTTTCACATCCAGAATGGGTCTGACTGACCTGTCCTTTTTGGGGACCGTGAACAGGTTGGAATAAAACCCCATGTCCCTGTCTCTTAAGGGGACCTCGCAGATGACCCCGAGCTCCAGAAGGTCCTGCACAGCCAGCATCAAGACCCAAGCTGAGGCAGGATCCTGCGGGATCCGAGACCCGACGAACCTGGTAGGGGGCAGCACAGCTAATTCCATCTTGTAACCGGAGGAGACTACCTCCTGAATCCACCGGTCTGGGACGAGGCGTCTCCAGACATGCTCGAAGTGCTGTAGACGTCCCCCCACCCTGACGGGCGAGGGCGCCCCTTCATGCCTGGGGGGTCTTGGGGGAGCTTTGGGCTTGGGAGCCCAGGAGGAGCCTGGGCAGCATCCTCTGTTCTTGTTCCAGGGTTCTGAGCGCGGGCCAGAGAAGGACACCCCCCTACCTTGCTTGGTCCCCCGGTAGGGGGACCCCGTTCGCGATGTCCTGGGATGCCTCCATATGGTGATTATTAACTTCAATGTGCCAGTAGGGATTGACGCTTTAAGCAACCCTGGATGCCCCTATAACCCGCTGGAAAGTGGGAGTAAAAGCTGAAAGCTAGACAGGACCGGCGCTACGTCGGACTAGGGGAAGCCACCGGAGACAGCTGTCTGAAAGACACAAGGGGAAGAGGGGTGTCAAAGCCGAGCGCGAGGAAACTGCTAGAAAAAAGGGTCGCCCGCAAGGGCACTTACAGTCAGCGAGGGGAGGACCGTCTTCACCGGGCGTGCAATAGCGGCCAATGACGCAAAACGTGCCAGGCAGAACCACGCCTCCCCCCCGGAGCGCACGAAGTAGAAGGCGCGCAGCCAATCAGTAGGGAATGCGGCTACGTCAGCATCACTTCCGAGAAGAGGATTTTGAAAAACGCCGTAGCTTCCCCAAAGCGTGCTGCTGAGTGCGCGTAAGGCACAGTGAAACGCTGCGGTCAGTTTAACATTAACCCTTTAAATGCCAAGCACGTAGTTTCTACGTGGTTGCTTCTCCTACCGTTAAGTGCCAAGCACGTAGAAACTACGTGCCTGGCATTTCCCCCAAACAGTTAAAAAATAGGTATCCTTGTGAAGCCTGGGGTCCCCTCTTCCTTGGGGGGGCATCCGATCGCCCCCCCGTCGTCCTCCGTCTTCAGGGGGGGGCCCGAAACCAGCCGCCCCCCCCCCCCCGTTTCCAGCGCTGATCGCCGATCGCCGCTGTAAAAAAAAAAAATAAAACTGTCATTTACTCAGCTCCGCGCCCGAGCCTTCTGTCCGGGTCTCCTCTTCACCAGGGGGGGGTCCGATCCCCCCCCTGGGCTGCGCAGTCTTCAGGTGAGGACCCTCTTCCGGGTCCTCACCTCTTGTAATGGCGGCGACGGCCGCCGCCGCTTAGCCCCGCCCATTGTGGGAGGAGCGGGATGACGTCATCCCGCTCCTCCTATACCCCCTCCGAGCTCCGGCATCTGTCAGATGCCGGTGGTGATCGGAGCAGAGCGGGTGTCAGGTGAGGAGGCTCCGATCGGAGCCCCCTCACCTGTCACCCGCCCTGCGCCGATCACCACCGGCATCTGTCAGTGAGGTGATCGGCGCGGGACAGCGGCGAGGGACGTCGGATCGGAGGTGAGTATAGTGTAAAAAAGAAAAATAAAGATTTTTTTTTCTCTGTGTGTGTGTCATTTTTTTACTATTAACCCCTTGTGAACTGGTAAGGGGTCCATGACCCCTATACCAGTTCACAAGGCTGGGGAGATGGCAAGCCACCTGCGCTAGCGGGTGGCTTGCCATTAACCCCTGGCACCCCCATTACCTGCCTCCCCAAAGGCCAGGGGGGGGCAGAAGAGCCCGGGCCCACATGGGCTATGTGGGCTCGTAGGCTGCAGGGTGGGGGGGCCACATAAGCTGGCCCCCCCACTCTGTGCCTACAAGCCCCCATAGCTGGTCCCGGGCTGGTTACTGTGGGTAAGGGGGACCCCACGTCAATTTTTTTTTTGATTTTTAAGGGTTTTTAACCCTTAAAAATCAAAAAAAAATGGGGTCCGCCCCCCCTGGGAGGGGGGACCCTATGTCATTTTTTTTTTTGATTAACCCTTTGTAATCTGTCATCCAGCAGCTATAAAAGGCTTCTAGCAAGTGAGCAGAAGCCAGTGATCGCCGAGGGACAGAGTGCTCCAGGATGGATGGGAGGTGAGTATAGTGTAAAAAAAAAAAAAAAAAATTAATAAAATATTTTTTTCTTTATGTGTGTGTGTCATTATTTACTTTTAACCCCTTGTGAACTGGTAAGGGGTCCATGACCCCTATACCAGTTCACAAGGCTGGGGGGATGGCAAGCCACCTGCGCTAGCGGGTGGCTTGCCATTAACCCCCGGCACCCCCATTACCTGCCTCCCCAAAGGCCAGGGGGGGGCAGAAGAGCCCGGGCCCACATGGGCTATGTGGGCTCGTAGGCTGCAGGGTGGGGGGGCCACAAAAGCTGGCCCCCCCACTCTGTGCCTACAAGCCCCCATAGCTGGTCCCGGGCTGGTTACTTTGGGTAAGGGGGACCCCACGTCAATTTTTTTTTGATTTTTAAGGGTTTTTAACCCTTAAAAGTCAAAAAAAAAAATGGGGTCTCCCTCCCCTGGGAGGGGGGACCCTATGTCATTTTTTTTCCCGATTTAACCCTTTGTAGTGTGGATGGTTTTTGTATTTTTTTTGTGAATGTTATAAAATACTTGTTTCAGTTAGGGGGGTCTCCTGGGCAGGAACGGGGGGCTACCGATAAATATGTGGTACCGTTCTAATCGGTAGAAATGGGGCTTTCACATGCAATATGATTTTCCTTAATAAAATACATTTTTTATTTAAAATAAAGGAGTCAATTTTCTAAAAAAATGTTTTTATTTATTTATTTTTTTTTCACTTAATAATATTGTAAAAAAAAAAAAAAAAAAAATACAAACAAGACATTTCATGTTAAAGTCTAAACTCTGCTGCAAAAAATATATATATAATTTTTCTGAAAGTTACAGCAAAAATGGCACAAAACATGTCGCAAAACATGACGCAAAATGGGGAAAATGGCCTGTCAACAGAGGGTGACAAAATCTCAAGTAGGCTGGCAATTAAAAGGGTTAATAGTACCTATGCATGTTGGGTATTGTTCTGTTCGGGGGACCTTGCGCTTTCAGACTTAGCTTGTTTTTTCTGGTTTGCATATTTATATTTTAGGAAAAGGTGTTTTTTATTCAGCTTTTTTATAAATTTTTTAGGGAAACCCTGCGCAACCAAAGAATTCTTTGAGGAATTAATTCCAGAAAGATGAGCCCACTAGAACAAGCTGGGTACCCTTAAAAAGCTTAACGTGTGTACTTTCAGGGAATATATGGTTTATGGGGGATATTCCAACTGTAAAGGGTTGTTTTGGTTGAAAAATCGCAAGGTGCGCACTTTGTCTGCAGAGCTGAAATTTTCAAGTAAAATTACCGTTATGCGCATGCTTTACTTTGGGGTGTTTGGCAACTCTTCCCTTGACAGAACCTATGCATGTTGGGTGTTGTTCTGTTCGGGGGATGTTGCGTTTTCAGATTAAACTTGTTTTTTCTTGTTTGTATATAGTTTTTTTAGGAAAATGTGGCTTTGATTCTGCTTTTTTATCCTTTTTTTAGGGAAACTCTTTGCAACCAAAGATTACGTTGAGGGATTACTTCCAGAAAACTATGGCCACATCCACAAGCTTGGTACCCCTAGAAAGCCTGAGGTGTGTACTTCCAGAGAATATATAGTTTGTTGGGGGTATTTCAAATGTAAAGGGTTGTTTTTCTGGAAAAACCGCAAGGTGCGCATATTGCATAGCATAGTTGTATTTTATCTGAAAATCTCCTAAAGCGCTGTTTCAGTTTGGGGGAGTCTCCTGGGCAGGAAAGGGTGTCTACCTATACATATGTGGTACCGCTGTAACCAGGAGAAATTGGGATTTCACACGCAATAAGATTTTATTGACAAACTTACATTTTTTATTCCAAAAAAAACTACAATATGTAAAAATTTTTTTTTTTTTTTTGCACATATTTCACCCAAAAATATTAAGAATACACCTAACAAATGACAAACAAGACATTTCATGTTAAAGCCCAGACTCTGCTGAAAAAAACAATATATCATTTTCCTGGGAAATCCCTGGAAATCCCTTCAAAAATCACATTTGAACATGGGGAGCGCAAAATAGTGCAAAATGGTCTGGCAACAGAGTGTGACAAAAACTCCAGGTAGGCTGGCACTTAAAGGGTTAAACAAGTAAAGCACGCTCTGACACCCAGAAGTTGTAAGGGATTAAGATGTACTAGGGCAAGGAGTAGGCCAACACACAGCCCCCCCCCTCTTTGTTCCCCCCCATTACGGGGGAATCTGGGAAGGAAGGTGAGCCAATAGAGGGTTCACCGTTAGATGGGGCATGGGGGCACTAGTGCGGGAGGGGCATCCACTGAAGGCTCACCATTCGCCTTTTAACCGCCTACCCTATGGAGGGGGATTGCGGTGGAGACTAGCTCCGTAAGCACACTAGGTGCTGCCTACCTTCACCCGACCAACGCAGCCCAGGCTGGGAGGCATATTCTTAACAAGGACGGGTGGGAATAGTCCCGCAGGGCCTTGGGCTGTCAAGCCCCGCTCGCCTGCGAGAGCGTGATTTCTTCATGTCTTCGCAGTTCCAGCACTGCAGAGAATTCTGGGGATTTGTGGGAGGTCCTCCAGTGTATGAAGGGCCGGGAGGAGCTTGTTTTCTGCATGTCTGCAGTGCACGGCGCCGGAGGCGGAGGACTACCCACATGTTACTACTACTTCTGGAGCAGGATGTGCTGTATGCTTAGAATAAGGTCAGCAATCCCACAATGCAGAGCAGCACAGTCAGAAGGCACTTCCTGTTTGCAGGCTGCCTGATTTTCCATGAGCCGCCATCTTGATGTAACATGCAGTAGATGCAGGTAGGATGATTTTTAATGTGAGCAATCTGTATGTACAGGGTGTGGGAAACACATAAGATTGACACACTCTTATTCAGGGTGAAGGTCCGCTTTAAGAACGAGTGTAAGATCCCACGTAGGACATGTGGAGATGAATACTGGTCTCTTTCGAGTAATGCCTATGAAGAATCTATAAAATCAGGCTCTACTTTAATTGCTGATGTCTGGGTCTTAAGAGTACTTACTGCCAGACCCAGTTCAAAACCTTCCTGCAGAAATTCCAGAACAGACAGCTTGTTCGTGCATAAGCTGTTAACTTCACAGTATGAACCGAACTTCTCCCACGTTTTCAGGCAAATACTTCGAGTGGACTCTTTCCTGCTTCCTAAAAAACAACAGCCCCTTTGTTTCCGGAGTGCCCTCTCAGGATCCAGGCTGTTAAATTTAGATTCTGTAGATTTGGGTAATAAATAACCCTCAGCTTGTAGGTTTGGTCTCTGTGGAAGTTGCCACGAAAGTCCCTGGACATGTTCTTTAGAGCTGCAAACCAACTTCTTTGGCTAGACGCGAGGGATTAGGATGACCGTTTTTTTCTCTCTAAATCTTTAGTATCACCTGAGGTAACAGCTGAAAGGGGGGGGGCTAGAGGAAAGATCCACCCCTAGTGCCTCATCCCCCCAGCACAGAGAGAAGAAGGTTATGTACTTTGCATTCGGAGCGGTCGCAAAAAGATCTATCAGGCGAATGGGCTATTTGACAAAACGCCTCCTGATCCAGTACCCATTCTGACATTTTTGTTCAGCTCAGGTAGTCTGCCACCACATTTAGGGATCCTTTGGGATGTACTGCTGTACTTCCCCTTCAATTGGTGTTGAAAGGAAAGAACAAAGGTATACGCTCCTGAAGAGCTATGGATCTGGTTCCTCCTTGTCGATTTACATATGCTACTTGTCATGGCATTGTTGGAGCGCACCTGAACATCCCTTCCGTTAAGTAGATGACCGTAATGGAAAAAGGGCCTGTTCTACAGCTTTTAGTTCTCCAAAGTACTAAGATCTTGTCTTGTTCAGAGCGAGTATACAACATTGCATTGTGCATTCAAAAAGAAAAAAAAATAATCTCCCAACAGTGGGGGTTAAAAGCAGTAGGAGAGTTAGTGCATACCTAGCACAAATTTGATGGAGAGTTTAGGTTAACTTTAAAAGGCAAACCTGTAAGTATTAGACCTAAATTTACCTATTCACACTTTTATCAGTTATTCACACTTTTATAAATGAACACTAGAGTTGGAACTCAGGCACAAAAAGGGTGTCAGTCTTACGAAAAGAAGAAATAGCCACCAAATAGTACTTCACACAGCGAACCACATCCAGAGAATGCAAGACCCTCTCCTTGTCATTGCTGGGCTTAGGACACAAGGAGGGTAGAACAATGTCCTGATTAAGATGAAAGGCAGAAACCACCTTAGGGAGGAAATCTGGCTTGAAGCGGAAAACAACCTTGTCCTGATGCCTCACAAAGTAAGGAGCCTTAATGGACAAAGCCGCCAACTCCGATACACGCCGAACGGAAGTGATGGCAACCAAAACGCAACCTTCTGAGTAAGCGTAGAAAGAGCAATATCCTGCAAGGGTTCAAAAAGAGGACCCTGAAAAGCAGAAAGAACCAAATTCAAATCCCAAACGGGGAGCAACGGCTTCCTAGGAGGCCGCACATGCGTAACCCCTTGGAAAAAGGACCGAACCAGAGGATGAAGTGTAAAAGACCTTTGAAAGAACACCGCAAGGGCAGAAACATGCCCTTTCAGCGTACTAAGCTGCAAACCCAGGTCCAGACCATGTTGCAGAAATTCCAAAACCCTAGGGATAGAAAACACCCTGCAAGGCAAAGCCCGGACCTCACACCAATCAATATAAGACCTCCAAATCCTATAGTAGATGGCAGAGGAAGACTTCTTTCTAGCCCTAACCAGAGTCTGAATGACCGCATCAGAAAGACCTTCCTCCTTCAAGATGAAGGTTTCAGCAGCCACGCCGTCAAAGCCAGCGTTGGTAAATTGGGGTGGAGTAGTTGACCCTGAGTGAGAAGATCCGGCAGAAGGGGCAGATCTAACTGATCCGCTGCCAACCGCACCACGTCTGCGAACCAAACCTGTCTTGGTCATCTTGGAGCCACCAGGATTGCTGACGCGCCCTCTAGGGCCAGCTTGCGCACCACTTTGCCCACCATGGGAAATGGAGGGAACGGATACAGAAACCCCAGATCCCTCCAGGTCAGAGACATAGCATCCACTGCCAGAGCCAGTGGATCCTGCGAGAGAGAGACAAATGCCAGAAGCTTGTGATTGTGACGAGAGGCAAAGAAGTCCACCTCCGGAGTCCCCCACCGTTGGCAAAGCAACCGAAACACCTTAGGGCTGAGAGACAGTTCCCCCCCAGCGAGATGAGCCCCTGCTCAGGGAGTCTGCCTCCATGTTCTCCACTCCCGAAATGTACACCGCCGAGATGCATGGGACATTGCTCTCTGCCCAAGCCAGGATCAAAGACACTTCCTTGAGGGCACGCCTGCTGCGAGTCCCTCCCTGGTGATTGATGTAAGCGACTGCCGTCCGATTGTCCGACCGAACTTGAACCGGTAGGCCCCGTAACTGATGAGACAAGTGAGCCAGAACCAACCTAATGGTTCTCAGCTCCAGAACATTGATGGGATCGTGAGCCTCCTGAGGCCCCCACAGTCCCAGAAACTGAAGATCCTTCCAAACCCCCCCCCCCCCCAACCTGACAGGCTGGCATCCGTGGTGACCGTCTCCCAACGAGGGGTCAGAAAGGATCTGCCCTTCAGCAGATTGCTCGGTTCCAGCCACCACCGAAGGGAATGCCAAACCCGGGGGGACATCAGAAAAGACTGATCAAAAGACAGCGGAGACCTGTCCCAGGCCGCCAAGAGATGGAGCTGGAGCGTCCTTGTGTGAAACTGGGCAAAGGGAACCGCCTCGAACGAAGCCACCATCAATCCCACCAGTCGCATCCCCAGCCGGATGGACGGATAAGGGATGGATAGGAGTCAATTCCTGAATCAAAAGAACCTTGGGCCAGGGGAGGAACACCCTGGACTGAAAAGTATCCAGAGACATTCCCAGGAACACCACCACACTGGACGGAGAGAGGAAGGACTTGGGATAGTTGATCACCCAGCCGAATCTCTCCAGAGTGGCTACCACAGTCCTGGTATCTAGCTCCACCTGGTTGAGAGAGGATGCCATAATAAGCAGATCGTCCAGATAAGGCACGATGCGGATACCCTGGGCTCTGAGGAGGGCCATCACCCCCGCCAGCACCTTGGAGCCGAGGTAAGGCCAAACGGAAGAGCCACAAACTGAAAATGCCGATCTATCACCACGAACCTGAGAAATCTCTGATGTGCCGGGAAGATTGGGACGTGCAGATAAGCATCCTTGATGTCTATGGACGTCATGAAGTCCTCCTGCCGAAGTGAATTTATGGCAGAGCTTCCATGCGGAACTTCCTGGGACAGATAAACCTGTTGAGAAACTTCAGATCCAGAATGGGACGAACTGAGCCATCCTTCTTGGGCACCGTGAACAGATTGGAATAGTATCCCAGGCCCCGGTCCGAGGAAGGCACCGGGCAGATGACAGCCAGGAGATCCTTTACTGCCGCCCGGAGCCCCTGCGCGACCAGAGGATCCAAGGGCATCCGAGACCTGAAGAATCTGGAAGGAGGCTAGATCTCAAACTCCAGTTTGTAACCGGAAGACACCACTTCCCGAATCCATCTGTCCGAGACCTCCCGGTCCCAGACCGGAGAGAAGTGTCGCAGCTGTCCCCCCACCCGCGAGGGTGAGGGCGCCCCCAAATTGCTGAGCCAGCTTAGCAGCGGCTTTGGGCTTGGAGCCCCAGCTGTGACCTGGATGGGCACGTCCTCTTCCCTTGTTCCAGGAATCACCTCTGGAGGAGAAGACAGCCAATCCCCGTCCAGCTCTGGCCCCACGAAAGGAAGGAGTAAAGGAAGCCGCCCCCCAAAAGGGACGACGTAGCTTCTTTCACTGAGGTAACCTACCTCCTTTTGCGACCGAATCTAATTTTTCTCCAAAGAGCCGCAAGCCCAGAAAGGGAAAAGCCGTAAGCGACTTTTTGGACACAAAATCAGCCGCCCACTGGCTCAACCAAACCGACCGCCGAGTAGCCACCAGCAAGGCCGAAGTTCTACTACACATCGCCATGGTGTCATCCAGGGCGGCTAGCAAAAAAGACAAAAACAATTCGCACCGCTTAAGGGCGGTAAACTCATCACTAGCCGGGTCAAGCCTGGAGGTAGACAACAGGTCCCTGACAACCGACCAAGAAGCATTAAAAGCGCAGAAGCACAGACAGGCTGCAAGGCCGACCCGACACTGGCAAAATCGTGACAAGCCATCTGGTCAATGCGTTTGTCCTCACCGTCCTTGATAGTAGAACAGTCAGGAGAATGCAAGACAGAGGTGCTAGACAACCCCAAAACAGGGGCGTCCACCGCTTCTTATCCCAACCCGGAGGTACACCCGGAAGCAGAGTAGGCCTCTCCCATTCCTTAAGAATAATGCCGTCAAAATGCTTTTGATTAGGGAATTCTAAGCGCGGCTTAGCCTCTTCAAAAAACTCCCCCTTCTGAGGAAGGGTCACTTCAGGAGGAGAGATTGCCAAAACCTCAAACCTATGAGCCAGGACCTTAGGGGTATCCAAAGAATCCCCCTGACACCGCACGGCATCAGCGCCCACAAACTGCTGATCGGCAGAACCATCCGACTCCTCAAAAAGCTCCCCTTCCTCTAGCGGGGGGTAATCAGACCAGTCCAGTGATTCAAACTCCTCAAGATCAGAAGCCTGCGTGGCTGGGGACAAGTGCTTTCTCTTAGCCGGGGCCTTTCTGGCCACAGCGCTATAAAATAATTTTTCAAGATTGGACAATCTGGCACACACCTCAGATTGAGACTCCCCACTCGTGACAACATCACACGGGGTACGGATCAGGCGGGGAGGGGTAGGAGAAGGGGCCGGTGGCGCAGAACCAGACGCATGGCATCCAGACTGCCGCGTAATAGTCTGCTGTGCACATGGTATGCAAAGGAATACATCATCCCCTGTAAGGGATGCCCCACCCCCCAAACACCGCCGGGGTTGCCCCGAGGGGAGCCCGGTATCCTGGGAAGCCTCCATATGGTGATTTTATTGGTAGTCGCAATACCCAAGGGAATTACGCAATATAAGCGACCCGGGATGCCCCTTCTGTGTTCCGAGTGGGAGGATTTATGGGGAGTTCTAAAATTAAACCAGGGACCCTAGGACCGGGAGGACCCCTTTAGGATCCAACAAGGGGCCACATGGAAGACAGAATACAGGGCTAATCAGCACCTCAATCATGCCCAAGCACACAAAAGGCAGACATACTGTAAGCAATAACAAAGAATCTATATAGATATATATGTATATGCATGTCAAGAAGGAAATGAGGCCCCAAGGGCCACTCACGGAGGAAGATGGCGTCCGTCCAGCCAGAGGCGAGAGACACGAGTAGCAGAGGGAGGAGAAGGACGGGCCGGCGGTTTGCGCGTCGCGCCCGGCCCCTCCCCCGACGACAACGCCGCTCCCGGCCAGAGGCCAGGCTCCGCAGCGGTGCCAGGAACACGGGGGGCGGGCTGAAGGTGATCGTGCCGAGCGCCTGACCCCGCCCCCCTAGCAACCGCACCTGAGGGGAAGAAGTTCCCCCGCCGAAGCTGCCACAACGGCCGGCGCCACAGCTCAGCCAGCGCTGGCTGAGTCCTCCATGAACAGTACCCCAAGTGAATCATGCACACACACACACACACACCACAAGTACAGCTGTGACCAACATAATAAAAAACGATTACACTAAGGGAGAAAGCCCCCCCATCTAAGAAGCAAGGGCAATCTGGGAGAGGGGGAATCCACGCTGGAAGGTGGAAGGGCAAGGGACGGGGCATCCCAAACCGGGATCACCAACCCGGCACACCGCCTAGCAGCGTAGCTCTTAAGCACCATTAGGTGCTGTCTACCCTTGCCCGGACCAGCAGCCTAGGCTGGGAGGCAAGGTGAATACTAAGAAAGGGGGTCCAGGCAGAAATAGACTATCAAGCGGGCCGGGAGTTACCCCGGCTACCTGCAAGGAGGAGACATCCATCTTCTGACTTGCTC
The DNA here is from genome assembly GCA_027917425.1 of Gastrophryne carolinensis. Lineage (NCBI taxonomy): Eukaryota > Metazoa > Chordata > Amphibia > Anura > Microhylidae > Gastrophryne > Gastrophryne carolinensis. Next base: position 264,731,435 of record CM051238.1, read on the forward strand.
GCCATCTGCAGAGATGAAAGACTGGGAATGAGTGGGAGGGGCTCACTTTTTTCATGACATCTCTGCAAGATCGCCCTCTACAGGTCGGTATAACCCAAGTGTAATGACTATCTGAAGCAGGGTGTGTGACATACTTAGAATAAAAATCCTGCCAAGCTTGTGGTAGAAGTACATTTCAGGGGTGACAGATTTTGCACCATTTCACTTTTACAGGGGTGATTGGCTACATTTCAGTGCCCATCCCCTGAGCCAGCATATAGGGAGGAGCAGCATTACCCAGTCTATGTACCGCATTTGCCGGCGTATAAGATGACCCACCAACATTTCCACTCAAAATATTGAGTTTGTTATATACTCGCCGTATAAGACTACTCCCTCTTCCGCAAACCGAATAAAACGTAAAAGAACATCAGATTACACTGCAGTCGCATCCCTGCTCGCCTTTAGTTTGGGATGTGCCCACACTGGCTATTCAGAATGCGTCCCAGCTAAAGGCATAGTAGGGATGCAGCTGCAGTATAATGTGGTTTAGGCTCTGGGAAAAGGGCCAGATGGGGGTTTCACACAGTGGAGGATCACAATTTGGAATACCCCTGGAGAAGGGAACAAAACCCAGTGGGGCCTCCCAAATTTGGTAGCCCCACTGTGTGAAATACCCCCGACTGGCCTTTTTCCCAGAGCGCACATCAGATTACACTGCAGCTGCATCCCTGCTCGCCTTTAGTTGGGGACGTGCCTGTGCTGGCTATTCAGAATGCGTCCCAGCTAAAGGCATAGTAGGGATGCAGCTGAAGGGGAATGTGGTGTTGGCTCTGGGAATAGGGCCAATAGGGAGGGTTTTACAGTGGGGCATCCCGAATTGGAATGCCCCAGTGGGTTTGTTCCCTACTCCAGGGGCATGCCAAATTGTGTTTCCTCTACTGTGTGAAACCCCCCAACTGGCCCTTTTCCCAGAGCCCAAACCACATTACACTGCAGCCACATCCCTACTATGCCTTTAGATTGGACGCATTCTGAATAGCCAGCACAGGCCCCAACTAAAGGCGAGCAGGAATGCGGCCGCAGTGTAATGTGGAGTCTGGGAAAAAGGCCAAACGGGGGATTCAGACAGGGGGGCATTCCATTTTGCTGCCCCTGATGCAGGGAACAAAACCCAGTAGGGCATCCCAAGTTGGGATGCCCCCTGTGTCAACGCCCCCAAGTTGGGATGCCCCCTGTGTAAACGCCCCCAAGTTGGGATGCCCCCTGTGTAAACGCCCCCAAGTTGGGATGCCCCCTGTGTAAACGCCCCCAAGTTGGGATGCCCCCTGTGTAAACGCCCCCAAGTTGGGATGCCCCGTGTAAACGCCCCCAAGTTGGGATGCCCCGTGTAAACGCCCCCAAGTTGGGATGCCCCCTGTGTAAACGCCCCAAAGTTGGGATGCCCCCTGTGTAAACGCCCCCAAGTTGGGATGCCCCCTGTGTAAACGCCCCCAAGTTGGGATGCCCCCTGTGTAAACGCCCCCAAGTTGGGATGCCCCCTGTGTAAACGCCCCCAAGTTGGGATGCCCCCTGTGTAAACGCCCCCAAGTTGGGATGCCCCCTGTGTAAACGCCCCCAAGTTGGGATGCCCCCTGTGTAAACGCCCCCAAGTTGGGATGCCCCCTGTGTAAACGCCCCCAAGTTGGGATGCCCCCTGTGTAAACGCCCCCAAGTTGGGATGCCCCCTGTGTAAACGCCCCCAAGTTGGGATGCCCCCTGTGTAAACACCCCCAAGTTGGGATGCCCCCTATGTAAACTTCCCCAATGACCCCGTTTCCCAGAGTCCACACCACATTACACTGCGGCCACATCCCTGCTCGCCTATAGCTGGGGACATGCCCGGGTTGTTTAGAATGTGTCCCATCTAATGGCATAGTGTGTAATGTGTAGGGTCTGGGAAAGGGGCCAGTTCAGGGTTTTACACTGGGGGATGCCCCATAGAAACTTTTTTTTAATAAATCTTAAATAAATCACACCTCAGATCAGACGCTGAAGAGTCCCCTTCAAAGTGGAGAGCAGCGAGGGCGATGTCAGGAGCGCGTGCCAGGAGCCAGCCCCCTGCCTGCCCACACAGTGCCTGAGAGCAGGAAAGCTGATCTGCTCGGCGCTCATCCTGCTGGCCTGCTCAGTCTCTCCCTGCTCGGCGCTCATCCTGCTGGCCTGCTCAGTCTCTCCCTGCTCTGATCAACTAGTGCTGCCTGAGCAAGAGCATCGCTCTGCAGGAGGAGGAGGACGACGATCGTGCTGCCCAGCTTGGTGAAGGGGAGTACATTTATATGTATGTGACCCAGGTGCACCCGGCGTATAAGACGACCCCCCCACTTGGAGGCATGTTTTACATGGGGAAAAAATACCATTTTGTGAGTACTCACCTGTAAAATGGGTATTACGAGTACGTCACACACCCCGCTTCCAACATTCATGACACTTGGGATACCGGCTTGTAGAGGGCGATCTTGCAGAGATGACATGGAAAAAAGGAGCCCCTCCTGGTCCATAAGTACCCGGGACCTTCCACTATTCCCCAGTCTTTTAAAAAAGCAGTGAGAACCAGGAAGAGCAAATTATATAGTGAATTGAAAATAATAAACACCATATAAAGGACCCCTGAACAAAAAAGGGCGGGGGAAGCGGGGTGTGTGACATACTCGTAATACCCATTTTACAGGCGAGTACTCACAAAATGGTATTATTCCTAGTATGTCACACACCCCGCTTCCAACATTCATGACACTTGGGACATCCAATAGCAGTGTCTATAATGGACGGGGATCCCACAAGGAAAATAAGGCATAACTTTAATTACTGCAGCTTGCAGAACCTTGCGACCAAAAGCAGCAACCGCTGAGGCCCACACATCAACCTTCTAAAAAAAGTGTGAACCGAAAACCAAGTAGCAGCCTTGCAAACCTGTTTAACAGAAGCCTGGTGCTGAAAAGCCCAGGACGCACCAACAGCACGAGTAGAATGAGCAGTAACACGAAAAGGGGGAACCTTCCATTAGCAGAATAGGCCCCAACAACGGCCTGACAAATTCATTTACTAATGGAAGATTTGGCGGGTGCCAAACCCTTTCTAGGCCCAGAAGGCACAACACAACGAACAACATCCAAAGAATGTAAAACCCTTTCCTTGTTATTACTAGGATTAGGGCACAATGAAGGAAGAACTATATCCTGATTTAGGTGGAAGGCAGACACCACTTTAGGAAGAAAATCTGGTTTAAAACGGAAAACCACCTTATCCTGATGCCTCTCATAGTAAGGAGCCTGTATTGACAGAACCGCCAATTCAGAAACCCGACGGACAGAGGTAATAGCAACCAAAAAGGCAACTTTCTGATTGAGAATATGAAGAGGAACTCCTGTAAAGGTTCAAAAGGAGCCGCCTGCATAGCAGAGAGCACCAGACTAAGATCCCAAACTGGAAGTAGGAGCTTTCTAGGAGGCCGCACATGCGTGACCCCCTGGAAAAAAATCTTAGCCAAAGGGTGAAGAGCAAATGACCTTTGAAAGAAAATAGCCAAAGCAGAAACCTGCCCTTTCAAAGTACTAATCTGGAAGCCCAAATCCAGACCCCGTTGCAGAAACTCCAAAATCCTAGGGATAGAAAATACCCTGCAAGGCAGGGACCTAGACTCACACCAGTCAATATATGACCTCCAAGTCCTGTAATAAACCACAGAGAAAGACTTCTTTCTAGCTCTAACAAGAGTCAGAATGACAGCATCAGAAAGCCTTCCTCCTTTAAGATGGAGATTTCAGCAGCCACGCCGTCAAAGCCAGCGTTGGCAAATTGGGTTAACAAAGTTGACCCAGAGTTTAAGAGATCTGGAAGAAGCGGCAGAGGCAACAGATCCTCTGCCAGCCTTGTGACCTCTGTGAACCACAGGCGTCTTGCCCACTTTGGAGCCACCAGAATTGCTGGTGCCCCTTCCAGAACCAACTTGCGCACCACCTTGCTTATCATGGAGAATGGGGGAAAAGGATACAGGAACCCCAGATCCTTTCCAGGCAAGAGACATGGCATCCACTGCCACTGCCATAGGATCCTGGGATAGAGACACAAAGGCTGGAAGCTTGTGGTTGTGGCGAGACGCAAACAGGTCCAACCGCGGTGTCCCCCACTTGTGACAAAGGAACTGAAAGACCTCGGGGTTGAGAGACCATTCTCCCTGGAGAGCTCATGCTCTGCTCAGGGAGTCTGCCACCACCTTCTCTATCCCCGGAATGTAAACTGCCGCTATGTAGGGAACATTGATCTCTGCCCACTGAAGGATCAGAGACGCTTCCCGGAGGGCACCCCAACTGCGAGTCCCTCCCTGGTGATTGATGTATGCAACTGCTGTCCGGTTGTCTGACTCATCTCTTGCGGGGTTTGGTCAGATTTGGTCAGTTGGAGCAGCACAAGACGAATGGCCCGAAGTTCCAATAAATTGATTGGGGAATGAGCCTCCAGAGGCCCCCACAACCCCTGAAACCGGTGTCTCCTCCAGATGCCCCCTCCAGCCCGTAAGGCTGGCATCTGTGGTGACCAACTCCCAACAAGGGGTCAGAAATGATTTGCCATCCCCGAGATTGCTCGAAATCAGCCACCACTGGAGGGACTGCAGGACGAGGGGAGACAACATACAAGTCCGATACAAAGACAACGGGCGCTTGTCCCACTTCGCCAGGAGAAAGAGCTGAAGTGTCCTCATGTGGAACTGAGCAAAATGAACCGCTTCGAGCGTGGCCACCATCAACCCACTAATCTCATCCCCAAGCAATAGGCTGAGGATTGGACAGGAACAGATGAATTAAATCCTGATTCAGAACAATCTTGGACTGAGGAAGAAATACCCTGGTCTAAAGGGTATCCAGAATCAAGCCCAGAAAGGGAATCTCCCTTACGGGACAAAGCGGATTTGGCATGGTTTATCACCCAACCAAACCTCTCTAGTGTAGTCACCACTGTTCTGGTGTCCAGTTCCGTCTGACTGAAAGATGACGCTGTGATGAGCAAGTCGTCCAGCAATGGCACGATGCGAATGCCCTGGACTCTATGGACGTCAAATTCCCCCTGGCGGAGAGCGATCGTTGAACGACTCCATGCGGAACCTTCGGAAACCTATAAAATGATTTATCTAGAAATAGGCCGAACAGAGCAGTCCTTTTTTGGGAACCATAAATAGGTTGGAGTAAAACCCCAGACCTCTTTCCGCTGGAGGAACCTGGCGGATAACATCCATGTTTAAAAAGTTCGCGAAAGCTGCCCGGAGCCCCTGTGCGATCACCGGCTCTGCGGGCATCCGAGACCTGAAAAATCTGGGAGGAGGCCGAACCTCCATTTCCAGCTTGTAACCGGAGGACACAACTTCCAGAATCCATCTGTCTGATACCTCTTGACCCAAGCCTGGAAAAAAGAATCGCAGCCTCATTGCTGGGCAGGCTTGGAAGTGGACTTGGGCTTAGATCCCCAACTCTGACCTGGACGGCCACGTCCTCTCCCTCTGTTCCATGCAGTCCCCCTTGGGGCTGAAAAGGGCCTATCCTCTGCCCGTTCTGGAACCACGAAAGGAAGGGTTAAAAGGAAGCCGATACCTGCAAGGAACGACGTTGCTTCTTACGCTGAGGCAATTTGCCTCCTTTAATGACAGAATCCAACTTCTCACCAAAGAGGCATATCCCCCAAAGGGAAGTGCTGTAAGCGACTTCTTTGCCACCATGTCAGCCGCCCACTGGCGTAGCCAAATAGACCGCCGAATCGCAACAAGCAAGGCAGAAGTTCTGCTACACAAGACCATGGAGTCATCTAAAGCAGAAAGTAGAAAAGACACAAATAAATCACATCGCTTGAGAGCGGAAAACTCATCAGAGGCTGGATCAAGCCCTGAGGTATTCAATAGGTCTCTAATAACAGACCTAATAGCGACTGCCATAAGTGCCGAAGCACCCACAGGCCGCAAGGCCGAGCCAACGCTAGCAAACGCATGGCAAGCCATTTGTTCAATACGTTTGTCCTCCCCATCCTTTAAGGGAAGTAGATTCTGGAGAATGCAAAACAGAGGGATTGGACAAACTAAGCGTTGGTCATCCCCCCTGTGGTGGATTCACCTGTGCTCACAGTGTCTGCAGGAAAGGGATATTTTTTTTATATCCCAGCCCAAAGGAATGCCAGGAAGCCGCGCAGGCTTTTCCCATTCCTTAAGAATGATATCTTCAAAATGTTTCTGATTAGGAAATTCAAAACAAGGCTTGGAGGCTCCAAAGAACTCCCCTTTCTGAGGAGGGACTGCTTCTGGAAAATCGATAGCCAAGACCTCATATAATTGAGCAAGAGCTTTAGGGGTGTGAAACTTCTCCCCTTCACCTTGTTCAGCGTCAATACCCACAATTGCTGAACATCTGAAACATCAGATTCTTCAAAGAATTCTCCTTCTTCAAACGGAGATCAAAAATGCTCGCTACAATCAAGCTCATTTGCCTCAACGGCCAGAGCAAAATGTTTTCTTTTAGCTGAGGCCCTCTTGGCCACAGAGCTAGACATTTATTTTTTCAATGTGAGCCAATCAGGCACATACATCAGAAAGCGACTCTCTACCCATGACAATATCACTGGGGGTATGAACAAGACAAGGCGGTGTGGGGGAAGAGGCAGGAGCCACCTACCCTGAGGCTTGGGCCCCTTACTGCTGCATTATAACCAATTGAACACAAGATAAACACAAAAAAAAAAAAAATGCGTTATCCCCAACAAGGGATGCCCCACATCGCAAACACTGCCGAGTCTGTCCCGCAGGTACTGAAAAGCCAGTATCCTGAGATGCCTCCATATGGTGTTTATTAAAATAATTTTTTTTTATAGTCGCCAAGTATATGGGATTTTTACAGCCGAAGCTACCCGGGATGCCCCTTAATAGTCCCTAGGTGGGAGGATTTTAAACAAGGACCAGGAGAAACCCATATTAAGAGAGTTTCCCCCTGGAAGACAGAGAAAACACAATGAGCCTTATGCATATGCAAGAAAGAAATAAAAAAATAAATAAAAAAGATTTCCCTTTAGTATAACTAAAGGGTACTCACAGTGACCACAACGGCCCAGCGACAGCCCTGTATAATTGGTATAAGAAAAGCCCAGCAGCAGCACCAACGCAGCAGCCAGGACCAGTGCAGGCCAGCACCAACGCAGCAGCCAGGACCAGTGCAGGCCAGCACCAGAACAGGAACCAGCAAACCACATGTCAAACAGGAAATGCGACGCCTACTCGAAGCCCCGCCCAGCACCTAGCACTGTTCAGAGAACAGAGGGCGGGTCAGCCAAAGACAATAGCATGACATCATAGAACGGGGCCGAACGGAAAAAAAGAAGAGGGAAATTTAAAAAACCCAAAACAGGTATGTCACTTATCTTTTCCTTATTAAAAAAAAAAAAAAAAGCATAGGCCAAAAGATACTCCCTAAATAAAGATTACCCACCCCCCCTCACCCCAGCAGGGTCCAGGAGGGCCAAAAGGGGGAAAACAATAAGCACCCAATAGGCACAAGGAGATTTAAAGTGGACCAACACCCACGGGTGATCTTATAGATTCCCGGGCCGATCACCCCCCACCCCGCGGGACATCCGAGATCGGGATGTCCCGCGGGGTGAAACCCCCCCCAAACACCCCAACTCACCTACCTTATCAACTCGCCGCCTCCCTCGCGCCCCTGTAGGCGTGCGCGCCTCCGCGCCGGCCGTCTGCGAATGGCCGGCACGGGCGCGCGCGCGTCAAAAGTGACGCGAGGGAGGCGGCGGCCGCCGCCGCTTAGACGTTCCAGATCTTCCCTTGTACGTCGGCGCTGGGAGCGGGGAGAGGTGAGTTTTTCGGGGGGGTTTCACACAGCGGGGCACCCCGATCGGGGGTGCCCCACCGAAGTGGACCAAGACCCAGGATAGTCAAAATCCTGGGTGTTGGTCCACTTTAAAGGGACGGGGCATCCCATGCCGGGGGACACCAACCCGGATTCCACCTACCCCTTATTTGAGGTCTCACGGAGGGAGCAAGCTCCCATATACACCCAAGGGTGTATCTACCTTTGCCCGAGCCCATCAGCCAAGGCTGGGAGGCATAACATACATATCACAATACAAAAATGTGGCTCCAGGCAGAAATAGAAAAAGGCCGGGTGTAACCCGGCTACCTGCAGGAAGGAGAGTCATCTCCTGAATGCTTCACCGACTGCAGAGACGAAAAGACTGTGGAGTAGTGGGAGGTCCCGGGTTCTTATGGACCAGGAGGGGCTCCTTTTTTCCATGTCATCTCTGCAAGATCGCCCTCTAAAGGCCGGTATCCCAAGTGTCATGAATGTTGGAAGCAGGGTGTGTGACATACTAGGAATAGTCTTATACGCCAGCAAATACGGTGCATGCCCAAAGCACTGATTAAAGGGGAGAAAAAATCTACACATCAGAATAATTTGCAATAGCAATAGACTGTTTATTCCAGCATAGGCTGGCTAAGAGCAAATCTCCCCTGTAAAAGTAGAAGTACATGCAAAACCTGTCACCCCTGATTCAACTTCCTCCCATTAAAAGAACCGCCTTGGCTGGATATTTTTGGATTCAAGGGGGCAAAAGTAACCCCTTGTGCAATCTAGAATATTTATTTGGTTTTATTGGACCATTATTTTTCGATTATTAAAGGAGCACAAACAATTAAGTACAATCAATACATTTGTATAAAGCAATCAGCATTTGTATGAAATGTAAAGGTAACTCCAAACATGTTCACAGGAGTAAAATCAGGATAAAGAAAACCAGCAAACCTTTCCCCAAATGGGTGTTAATGGACATGTATCTGGCTGTCCCAGTCAGACTCTTGTGTTCCCGATAAGGTATGTGCTTTTTGGTTTCAGGGTCTATGTACTCCTTAGCCAGTCCAAAGTCAATGATGTGGATAATATGCTCCTTTTTATTCCCTTGACGACCAATAAGAAAGTTCTCTGGCTTCACATCTCTGTAAATAAGGTTTTTGGAGTGTACATATTCCATTCTCGTGATCTGGCAATGTGAGAAGAGGGAGGTGTGAACTTTTTGCTGTCGAACTTTAGCAGCATTTTTGCATATCATATGCCCTGGAACTTTCAAATGCATATTAGAAATCGAATGCCTTCCTAAAAGCCACCAAATCCCATAAAACATATTGCATAATAACCGTGAAACCAACATCTAGTGTATACTGCACATCACATGCTTCAGACATGCCCATTGTGTCTCTGCACTTCGAGTGGGTTAGGTGTATGTTTTTCACTCACCTCTCCACCTTCCCCACGGCGCATATGTTCATGTGCACATACAGATGCCGATTTGGACCTCGTGCTGGGATAGGTGCAGGAATTTCCTGGAAAATTATATATATTTATTGTGGCCGAGTTTTGGCGTGTCTGACATGACATGCCTTGTCTGTAATTTTTCTAATATTAAAGATATATATATCTATATATTGCCCAGGAGCTCCCCCCTCCAAAGTGAAAAGGGCACTTTGTAACATTAAAAAAAAAAAAAAAAAACAAATAAAAAAAATACAACTATCCACACAAAAACCATAAAAAATTGGCGTGGGTTAAAAACCCTTTAAAATAAAGTGACATGGGGTCCCCGGAATAACCAGCCCAGGGACAGGCTATGCAGGGCTTGTAGAACAGGACGCAAGGGGCAGCCATGGCTACAAGCCGCAAAGCCTGAATGGTCCCCATGCTCTTCTGCCCCCCCCCCAGGCTTTGGGGGGGCAGGTAATGGGGGACTGGGGGTTAATGGCAAGTCACCCACTACCTTCGGGTGACTTGCCACCCCCTAAGCCTTGTGAACTGATATAGGGGTCTCATAGTTCACAAAAGGTTAACAGTAAAAACAAAAAAACAGATTAAAAAACAGACTTTTTTTCTTTACTCACCTCCGTTATCACCAGACAACCCTGTCCCACAGAGCTCCGATGACAGTTGCCAAAGTGGCGGCAAAGGGATCACAGCCCCTCCAACCCTCTCCCCACCAATCAGCCGGCGCTACCGAGAGTCTTTGAGGGTGTGTGGGATGATGTCATCTACTCACAAGGGGCAGGGCTAGTGTCGGCAACAGCACAAGTGCTATATTTTGGCCCTCTCCTCACCACAGAAGAGCCGAGGGGGGGGGGGGGGGGTGGATTGCAGAGTAAATGTAATTTTTATAGATTTTTTACAGTTAGCAGCAGACTACCCTGAGTGAAGAGAAGACCAGGCCAGGGCGATTAACGGGTGAGTTTAACTTTTATACTTTTTACATTTTTTAATAGGTGTTCAAAGGTGTTTACACGAGTCTCACGTAGCTGGCACTTAGCGATAGGAGAGGCAGCTACGCAAGACTCACATAGAAGGGTAAATTCCATGCAACAGCTGGCACAGTATCAAGCTAATTAAAACGTACTTTGAGACCGGATCCTGAAGCATGCAAACCATCACAATAAATGTACCATGTAGCTCCACCCACTGTGATAATAGAGGATTAACTAGGCACTGCCTCGGCTCCCTCCCTTTTAATGGGGTGGAGTGAAGGCATAAGCACCTTGTGGGACACAATCTCAAAGACCAAGATTTTTGCAGAACACCTCCCCAGCTGCTGTGAGGAAAAAAAAACAAGTACATGCCCTTTAACTGTCACAACCTTGTCTAGCTATAAGAGGTATAATTATACTGAATAAACCTTAAACATTTGAAAGGGATGGTTCTAAGCCCTCTCAACACAAACGCTATATACAAAGTGAGTAATGGTTCATGTTCCTGAACCAGTGTGCTTTTCTTTTCCTCCACTGACACAAGTCAGGGCATTTGTCAAAAATCCATCCATGCTGATTGGTGGCTAGAGACAACATGAAGTCTTGAACATTGCTATATTTAAAGGCCGCCTGCAGGTAAAAATAAAAAAGGTTTCTGTATATACTGACCACAGAATCTAAGACTAGTCAATCTGGACATACACCCCTTCCTCCAATTGACAAGGTAGTCTGTTTCCTTTTGACAGGAAGTGAGGCATAAAGCTGGTCCGGCAGCACCCGGCCCTGCATGGGATCCAGACTGCGGAAAGTAAGGTGAGCATAGGTAAAAAGACAATTCTGTGAGTACTCACCTGTAGAATAGTTTTTGTTCTTGCATGGCACAGCCTGCTTCAGTATTCATAACAGTTGGTTATTCCACCACAAGGTGGCGCAGTGTACTGCAGACGAGCTGTGGCATCTCCCGGCCCCCTATAAAAACAGGATTAACCATAGAGTTCCCAGCGTAGACAAGCAGTGAGACAAGAAGCCGGGAGAGAATAAAGGTAAAAAATGTAAAAAAAAAAAAAAAAAAAAAAAAAAAAAAGATACAAACCCCAATTAACTTGGAACAATCACCATAAAGAGGAAACCAAGAATAACGATAACAAGGGTGGGGTGAAGCAGGCCATGCCATGCAAGAACAAAAACAATTCTACAGGTGAGTACTCACAGATTTGTCTTTTTCTTATGAATACTGAAGCAGGCCGTGCCATGCAACAAAAGTTGGGATATCCAAAAGCAGTGTCCAAAAGTAGGGTGGGATCCCCAATGAGTAACAGCCGGCATTTCAAGTCACTACCGCCTGAAGTACCTTGCGGCCAAAAGCAGCATCCGCTGAGGCCTTAACATCAACATTGTAAAACTTGGAAAAAGTATGAACAGAAGACCAAGTAGCGGCCTTGCAAACTTGTTCAACAGAAGCTTGGTGCTGAAAAGCCAAGGAGGCAACAATAGCACGAGCGGAATGAGCAGTAATTCTAAAGGGAGGTTCCTTTCCCTTAGCAGAATAGGCTTGTACCACCGCCTGACGGATCCACTTGATAGTAGATTTAGCCGGAGGCAAACCCTTCCTAGGTCCAGAAGTGAGAACAAAAAGAGCATCAGATTTCCTGAAAGGCTCAGTAGCGACCAAATAAAATTTCAGGGCCCTGACAACATACAAAGAATGCAGTGTCCGCTCCTTGGAATTAGCAGGATTTGGACACAAGGAAGGCAAAACAATGTCCTGATTGAGATGAAAGGCAAACACGACCTTAGGCAAGAAAAATGGCTTAAGCCGAAACACCACCTTATCCTGATGCCTCTCAAAATAAGGAGGTTTGAAGGAAAGCACCGCCAGCTCAGAAACTCGCCTGACAGAAGTGATAGCCACCAAAAAGGCTACCTTAAGAGTCAGAACATGCAAGGCAGCCCCACGAATAGGCTCAAAGGGAGGACCCTGCAGAGCAGGCAACACCAGATTCCAGACTGGTAGCATAGGCTTACGAGGTGGACGCACATGAGTAACACCCTGGAAAAAGGTTTTAACCAACCGGTGATCGGCAAAGGATCTTTGGAAAAAAATTGCCAGAGCTGAAACATGGCCCTTGAGGGTACTAAGTTGAAGGCCGGAATCCAAACAATGTTGCAAAAATTCCAGAATCCTGGGGATGGAAAAAACCCGACAGGGAAGAGACTTGGACTCACACCAGGCAATGTAAGCATGCCAGACCCTGTAATAGATAAAGGACGAGGACTTTTTCCTAGCCCGAATCATGGTATCCACAACAGAGGCAGGCAACCCCTTTTCCATCAAGATGGAGGTTTCAGCAGCCAAGCTGTTAAAGCCAGCGTTTGTAAATTGGGATGGCGTAGCTACCCCTGAGTGAGAAGATCCGGATCCTTGGGCAAGACATACTGATCTACTGCCAACTGCAAGACATCTGTGAACCACACCCCTCTTGGCCAACAGGGGGCCACCAGGATGGCTGGCACTCCCTCCTGGGCTATCTTGCGCATGACCCTGCCCAGTAGAGGGAACGGAGGGAAAAAACAGAGAAGCCGAAACAACGTCCAAGGCATTGCCAGTGCATCCGTGGCGAAGGCCAGAGGACCCTGTGACAGGGAGACAAACTTGGGAAGTTTGTGATTGGGAAGTTTGTGATTGTGACAGGACGCAAACAGGTCCACATCTGGCTGACCCCAGCGGTGACACAGGGAGAGAAACACCTGGTTGTTGGGGGACCATTCCCCCAGACGAGACATCCCCCTGCTCAGGGAGTCTGCCACCTGGTTCTCCATCCCCGGAATGTATACCGCTGAGATGCAGGGAACATTCTGTTTAGCCCAAGACAGTATCAGGGACACTTCCTTGAAGGCTCGCTTGCTCCGAGTCCCTCCCTGATGGTTGATGTAGGCAACCGCCGTCTGGTTGTCTGAGCGGATCTGAACAACCCGACCCCGAAGGTGTGTGGTCAGCTGAGAAAGAACCAACCTGATAGCCCTCAGTTCCAGTACATTGATGGGAGCATGGGCCTCCTGGGGGCCCCACCGACCCTGGAACTTCAGGGACTTCCAAAAGCCCCCCCAGCCTGTCAGACTGGCATCTGTGGTGACCGTCTCCCAGCACGGGGGCAGGAAAGTCCTGCCCACCAGAGGGTTCCTTGAGTCTAGCCACCTCGAAAGGGACTGCCTGATCCAGGGACACAGGGTCCCGATCCCAGACTGACAAGAGGTGCCACTGAAGAGGTCTCATGTGAAACTGAGCAAAGGGGACCGCCTCGAAGCAGGACACCATCAGGCCCACCAACTGCATCCCCAGATGGATGGAGAGATGAGGACACAAGAGCAGAACCCGTGCCTCCTTCTGAAGGCCCTCCACCTTCTGCTGAGGAAGGAACACTTTGACCTGAGAGGTATCCAGTGTCATGCCCAGAAAGGACCTCACCAAGGACGGGGACAGTGGAGACTTGGGATAGTTGACCACCCAGCTGAAGGACTCCAGAGTGGATGTCACCACCCTGGTGTCCTGCTCAGCCTGATGAAAGGACTGGGCCACAATAAGGATGTCATCCAGGTAAGGAAGGAAGCGAATGCCCTTGTTCCGTAGCAGAGCCATCACCCCCCGCCAGCACCCTGGTGAACACCCGAGGCGCCGAGGTGATACCAAAGGGTAAAGTTACAAACTGGTAATGCTGATCCTCCAGCGCGAACCTCAGAAATCGCTAAAGACCTGGGAAGATAGGCACATGAAGATAAGCAATCTTGATGCCCACGGTGGTCATGAAGTCGCCCGGGTGAAGGGTACTGACAGCCGAGCGTAGCGTCTCCATGCGAAAATGCTTGAATCTGACAAACTTGTTGCGGCCCTTCAAGTCCAGGATGGGCCTCAGAGTGCCGTCCTTTTTGGGGACCATGAAAAGATTGGAATAGTACCCCTGACCCTTTTCTTGAGGAGGCACCAGACAAATGACCCCTGACTCCAGCAGGCATTGAATCGCCGAAAGCAACCCTGGAGCCGACAGGGGGTTTAAAGACATCCGGGATCTTATGATTCTTGGGGGCCGCCAGGCTGCAAACTATCTTTTAACCGGAGGACACTACTTCCTGAATCCACCGGTCTGAGACGTGGAGCCTCCAGACGTGAGCAAAGAGCCGAAGCAGTCCCCCCATCCGGATGGGTGAGGGTGCCCCCTCATGCCCGAGGGCCTTGGGAGGGGGTTTGGGCTTGGAACCCCAGGAGAGACCGGGACGACCACGGGATCTGCCACGGCCCCAAGAATCTCTGCGGCTACCTGAGAAGAGGGAGCCACGACCACCTCTGGGAGTACGAAAGGAGGTGAGGGAGACTGAGGTCCCCCAAAAGGGCCGGGGCTGCCTCCTACGCTGAGGCAGTCTGCCATCCTTGGCTAAAACATCAAGGCGCTCACCGAAGAGCCGCAGCCCAGCAAAGGGGAGCCCAGTGAGAGCCTTCTTAGCAGCAGCGTCAGCTGCCCACTGACGCAACCAAACAGAGCGGCGCATAGCCACCAAAAGAGCAGAAGCCCTACCGCCCAGCCTCACAGCATCATCCATGGCAGTAAGGATAAATGCAACAAAATCAGAGCAAAGCAAGAGGGCCCTATAATCCTCCCTCCTCCTACCAGCCATAGCCCCATCACAAAGACACTTGAGAAGTTTAAGGGCAATAGCTGTAATGGCAGCAGCACAGGCCGGGCGCAGTCCAGCCCCCACACAAGTAAAAACATGGCAGGCCAGCTGATCCATGCGCCGGTCCTCGCTGTCCTTCAGAGTGGTAGTGTCAGGGGAAGGCATGACCAAAGTATTAGACAGACCTAGCACGGGAGCGTCCACTCAGGGGGACATGACCACCGATTTACTAGATCAGCAGGAAAGGGATACCTCCTATCCAAGCCCTTGGGCACAGCGGGCAGCCTGTTAGGACGTTCCCACTCCTTAAGCACCATAGTAGTGAAATGCCCCTGCTCAGGGAACTCAAGACACGGTTTATCAGGGCGAAAGAGCTCACCCTGCTTTTTCTTAGCCACCTCAGGGGGAGCAATGTGCAAAATTTCAAAAATGTGAGACAGCAGATTATCAGTGTCCTGAGGGTACCATGATTCCTCCCCGGACGCAGACCCAGGGTCACTATCGCAACCCTCCCGCTGGTCGCCAGAGGAGTCGGAGTCCTTGAACAGTTCCCCTTCCTCTAGGGAATAACGTCCACCAGTGGCATCAAACTCCTCATACTCCTCTGTGGAGCTTGAGGGAGTGGGAGTCAGGCGCCGCTTCTTGAAAGAGGCCTTCCTAGGAACAGGCCCGGCAAGCTGCCTCTCAATGTTGGCCACACGAAGTGCCAGATCAGACTGTGACCCCCATTATCCCCCTCACTGGGGGGCAATTGCAGGAGTGGGGGGGTAGGCGCCCCTGAAGGGGGCGCAGAGCTGGGAAGCGATGCAGGCAAACCAGATTGGAGCGCAAGGACACTTTGGGCGCACGGCACGCACACCCCAACATTGTCACTCACAGGGGATACCCCACACATGTCACAGCCGGGATTGCCCCAACGGACCCCCAAGCATGCTATCCCCAGAAGCCTCCATATGGTGATTAACACAGGCGCAATAGGCCAGCACTGGGTAAAGGCTAATACAAAAGCCACCCGTAATGCTCTCCCACGGGATGCCCCCAGAAGTCAGTAAAGGGGGGGTGAGGGGGAAGGAAGGAGTAGAGCCGGGGGAAACCACAACCCACTGGTATCTCGCCTGAAAGACATTAGTAAAAACGACACATGAGCATTCCGCAGCAAAAGCCCCACGAGACCAATAAAAAAAAAACCCCAAGGGGGACTCACGGACCAAGAAAATCGCAGGATAACCAAGCCTCAGACCGCTGGATGAAGCGACACACAGGAGGACACAGCACCGCAGCCAGAAAGGGAGAAAATCAGATGTGCAGCTAATCCAAAATGGCGCCGGCAGAGGTACCTCGAGGGGCGGGCCGCGGGGGGAAGACGTGATACGCGTCATCCCCCAGCCCCGCCCCCTCCAAAGAGCGCGAAAACGGCACCATGACTAAGCAAAAACGCCACAGGTTATAGCACCACCCGCCGCGGAGCGCAGTACAAAGCGGCACGTCGGCTAAAAAAAAACACCAAAAACACACTGTAAACAGCAAAATACACCACAACTAACACCACTCGCCGCTACCACCCCCCCCGAACAAAGTCAGGGGGGGGGGGGGGGGGAGACGAAAGACAGCGGCAAGTATCTGGACCAGGGGGGGGGGGACCCCTGAAGGAAAGAAGGGGACACTGTCCCCAAAACACTCACCCCCTCAGAAGCCAGGACAGGATCTCCGCATCCCTAGTAGGCTCACCATAAAGCCTATGGCCGGCTCGGCTACCCTGTGCGGGACAAGGTCTGCGGCTAGGAGCAGCGCTCCTGGAGCACTTGACCCTAGTGCTCTTCTACCCTCACCCGATCTGTCAGCCAAAGCTGGGAGGCAGAGAGGGTCCAGAAACGGGTGGAAATAGACTTGCAGGGCTGCAGGCTTGGTTGCCCCGCTCACCTGCGCACAGAGAGAGAGCCATCTTCTATCTTCACAGTTTCACTGCAGAGGAAACACTGGGAACTCTAGGGTTAATCCCGTTTTTATAGGGGGCCGCAGTACACTGCGCCACCTTGTGGCGGAATAACCAACTGTTATGAATACTGAAGCAGGCCGTGCCATGCAATAAGAAAAATTTATTTTAAACTACAAATGGCCTTTGAGGCATATAGACACACACAAAGGTAAATTGCTAAAAGATGATGATGTTCTTACCAACTGAATGGCTATCATTAACACAGTCTTCAAAGTGAATGTCCTGTCACACAGGTCAAACAAATCTTCTAAACTTGGACCTAAGAGTTCAAGTACCATAGCGTTGTACTTTCCACACGGGCCGAAATAAAAGACCTGGGGAACGCCATCAGCTGTAACAGAAAAACAAAAAGGGATTTCAGTATTCACTGGCTTCTTCACATTCCTGACTTTTGGGCCTTTAAATTACTCCCACCAGGAAAAAAAAAAACCTTCCAAGAAGACCGACCCTCTCATATATATTAAGACAACTTGAGTAGAAAGAATTACCTATGAAAGCTGTGTCATGTACACTTCGAGGAGTATGGCAGGTAAAAGGAATAAGGGGAACATCAAAGACTAACACGTTGGTGGGGACAAGACCCCCTGCTGTGCAAAAGCATAAGTATTTTATCCAGCAAGGACTTTGTGACAGCTGGGATGTCACGAAGTAGAAGAAAAAAAACATGACCCATTCATAGGTGTGAACATAAGTGGGGAAATTCCCCCACTCCTCTAGCTAAACCCCCTGACCCACAATCAGATTACCAATGGGGAAGCAAGGTGCCAGTGGCGCGAAAATGATAGGCAACCCAGGGGCATCGCTCACTGTGAGAGATGCTACATTAGAGGGGCCAGGAAGTAAGACTTACAGGACTGTGGAACTAATGCCTTGTGTGCACATGTACAAGAGAGACTGCTGATGCCAAGCGGGTTCCACTGAGAGGGAAGAACTAGGCTACCTCAATTGGTGCAAATTAGAGCAATAGACACAGGGTTTCTCAGAAAGAAGGTGTCCATGAGTAAACATGTAAGGCAAGTCAGGGCAATCCAGTAGAAGAGTGGAGCCAGAGTTTACCAAGGGGGTCATAGGGGGATCAAATTCATCCTGAAATAGAGTACTCTTCAGTAGGCCTGTTTGGGTAGCGACAGAGCTGTACATGTAAAGAAAGAAATAAAGGTATAAAGCTAGGTTCACACATTTCTGGTCGCATTTGCAGCATGGGTTTTGCGACAGGGATTCTTTTTTGCTTTTGCTTTTGTGTCTGCTTTCTAAAACAATCCTTTTTTGATGGGATGCGTTTGTGGCCAGGACGCAGCAGACATGACTTTTTGCGGCTGGAAAGGTGTGAAAGGGGCCATAGAGGCACCATTGCTGAATTATTTTTGCAGTACAGCGTCGTCTGCCATGAACACATGTGGTACTGGACAGGTGTGAACAAGGGCTTAATGAAAGTGTTTGTGAAGTTTGAAGAAAAGGATACATGCTTTAATACTCCAATGTCAGCCTGCAGATGGGTGCCAACAAACGCTTCTTCAATTTAACAATTTTGGAGACGCATAATAAGTATTGTTTGCACCAGAGTTGAGTGCGGTTGCTCCTTTAAGAATTGTCTATTATAATTGCCCTACTCACATGCACCTACCAGGTTAGTTAGAATTTGTTTTGAGCAGCCACCACTTTTGTTTCCAGAAAAATACTCTTTTCTCCCACGCAGCCTTTCCATCCTGGTCTAGCAGAATAAAACTATGTTGTACAGCCAACCCCACCCCTTCTGTGACAGTCGCAGTGACTGCATTCACAGTGCAGACCACCGCAGGGCGATAGCATTTAATGATGTGGCCCCATCCGCCACAACTGAATGGCTGTGCGTAGCCTCGCACAACAGAAGGGAGGAAGTGATGCAGCGTGTAACTGCAGCTAGAGATTCCATTCAGCTACTCTAGTCCTGCATTAATATGCGGCGAGGGAGAAGCTGATTGGCCAAGTGGCAGTGCTTGCATGTAGGCTCGAGGAGAGGTACATCAGCTCGACGTTCTGGGGGGGTTTCACACAGCAGAGCACCTCAAACCAGGGTGCCCCAGTGAGAAGGACCCAAACCCAGGTTAGTGAAAATCCCAGGTTTGGTCCATTTTAAAGGTTAATTGGGGGATAATTAACAGAGGCAAGCAGCTGTAAAAATACAACTCTATGAAGTACTCACCTGTAGAGTTAATATATGCATACAGCACGTCCTGCTCCAGATATAGTAATAACATGTGGGTAATCCTCCGCCTCTGGCGCCGTGCACTGCAGACATGTAGAAAACAAGCTCCTCCCGGGCCTACATATACCGAGGGACCTCCCACAAATCCCCAGCATTGAAAAGCAGTGAGAAAGAGGCCAGGAAAAAAAAAAACACCCAAAACTGGCAATAATACCAAAGATAACAATCACCAAACAGGGGATCCAGAACAAGGTGAAACAGGGTGGGGTGGAGCAGGACGTGCTGTATGCATATAATATCAACTCTACAGGTGAGTACTTCACAGAGTTGTATTATTCTAAGCATACAGCACGTCCTGCTCCAGATATAGTAATAACATGTGGGACATCCAACAGCAGTGTCCGTAAAGAAGGGTGGGATCCCCAACAGAAGGCAACAGCAAGCAGTCTAAACTACTGCCGCCTGCAAAACCTTGCGGCCAAACAGAGTCAGCTGAGGCACTAACATCAACCTTGTAAAACTTTGTAAAGGTATGAACGGAAGACCAAGTAGCGGCCTTGCAAACTTGCTCCACAGAGGCCTGGTGCTGAAAAGCCCAAGAAGCCCCAACAGCTCTAGTAGAATGAGCAGTAAGACGAAAGGGGGGAGGAGTCTTCCCCTTAGTAGTATAGGCTTGAACAACAGCCTGACGAATCCATTTACTGATGGTAGACTTGGCAAGAGCCAAACCCTTCCTAGGCCCATGAGGCACAACGAAGAGAGCATCCGTCTTCCTAAAGGCCTGAGTGGTAACCAGGTAAGACTTGACACACCTAACCACATCCAAGGAATGCAAAGCCCTTTCCTTAGGGTTACTAGGATTAGGGCACAAGGAAGAAGTACAATATCTTGATTCAAATGAAATGCAGACACAACCTTAGGCAGGAAGTCTGGCTTCAAGCGAAACACCACCTCTCTCAAAGTAGGGAGGCTGAATAGACATAGCAGCCAACTCAGACACACGTCTAACCGAAGTGATAGCTACCAGGAAGACAACCTTGAGCGTGAGCACCGCGAGAGCGGCCTCATGAATAGGCTCAAAAGGAGCCCCCTTCAGGGCCGACAACATCAAGTTCAGATCCCAAACAGGAACCATAGGTTTCCGAGGAGGACGCACATGAGTGACCCCCTGAAAGAAAGTCTTGATAAGAGGGTGTTGGGCAAAGGTGTTCTGAAAGAAGATAGACAGGGCCGAAACCTGGCCCTTCAAGGTACTAAGCTTAAGACCTAAGTCTAGATCATGTTGTAAAAACTCCAGCACCCTGGAGACTAAGAATTCCCGGCAGGGAAGAGACCTGGATTCACACCAGTCAATGTGAGCACGCCAAACTCTATAGTAGATGGCAGCAGAAGTAGTCTTCCTGGTTTGCACCATAGTAGCCACAACAGATGCAGACAAACCCTTTTCCATTAAGATGGAGGTTTCAATAGCCAAGCCGCCAAAGCCAGAGTTAGTAAATTGGGATGGCGGGGATGGCGTAGAGGCCCCTGAGTTAGAAGATCTGGCAACCTTGGCAGATCGTACTGATCTACTGCCATTTGAACCACGTCTGCGAACCACACTCTTCTTGGCCACCTTGGGGCCACCAGAATCACGGGTACCCCTTCCAGAGCGATCTTGCGCAGCACTCTGCCCAGAAGGGGAATTGGTGGAAACACATACAGGAGCCGAAACTCCGTCCAAGACATTGACAGGGCATCCGAAGCCAGAGCCAGAGGATCCTGAGACAGGGATACAAAGCTCGGTAGCTTGTGATTGTGACGCAAAGAGATCCACGTCTGGCACACCCCAACGGTGACACAGGGACTGAAATACCCTGTCGCAGAGGGACCATTCCCGCTGACGGGACGACCCCCTGCTCAGAGCATCTGCTAGCAGATTTTCCACCCCCGGAATGTAGACAGCCGAGATGCATTGGACATTGGTCTCTGCCCAAGTTAGAATCAGAGACACCTCCTGGAGAGCACCCTTGCTCCGGGTTCCTCCCTGATGATTGATGTAGGCTACCGCCGTCCTGTTGTCTGAGCGTACCTGAACCGCCAGACCTTTCAGGTGCTGGGTCAATTGTTCCAGCACCAATCTGACCGCCCTGAGTTCCAGGACATTGATAGGAACATGGGCTTCATGAGGGCCCCACCTCCCCTGGAAGCGCAGGGAC
The DNA here is from genome assembly GCA_027917425.1 of Gastrophryne carolinensis. NCBI lineage: Eukaryota > Metazoa > Chordata > Amphibia > Anura > Microhylidae > Gastrophryne > Gastrophryne carolinensis. The sequence goes on from CM051238.1 coordinate 264,752,770, forward strand.
TTCCAGAATCCCCCCCAGCCCGAAAGACTGGCATCCGTTGTGACCGTCTCCCAAGAGGGAGCCAGGAAGGATCTGCCCCTTGTCAAGTTCCTGTGGTCCAACCACCACGCAAGGGATTGTCTGACCGAGGGGGGAATCACCCAGATCTCGTCCAAGGACGCTGGGTCCTTGTTCCATACTGACAGAAGGTGAAGCTGCAGGGTTCTCAAATGAAACTGGGCAAAGGGCACCGCCTCGAAGCTTGCCACCATCGAGCCCACCAACTGCATTCCCCGCCGGATGGAGGGATGAGGGTTCGAGAGCAGGGACCTCGCCTGCATTGTCAGTGCTTCCACCTTCTGCGGAGGAAGGAATATCCTTGACTGAACCGAGTCCAGAATCATCCCCAGAAACGGGGTCACTGAAGAGGGGGACAGTGAGGACTTTGGGTAATTGATCACCCAGCCGAAGGACTCCAGGGTGGACACCACCAACCGAGTGTCCAGCTCTGCCTGCCGCAGAGACCGAGAGGTGATGAGTATATCGTCCAGGTAGGGCAACACGCGTAAGCCCTTTAGTCTTAAGAGAGACATCACCCCTGCCAGAGCCTTGGTGAACACCCTGGGAGCCGACGTAAGGCCGAATGGCAGGGCCACGAACTGATAATGCTGATCCAACAGTGCAAATCTGAGAAACCTTTGGTGCCCTGGAAACACCGGAACGTGCAGGTAAGCGTCCTTGATATCCACAGATGTCATGAAGTCCCCTGGGCGCAGCGAGGCAATGGCCGAGCGCAGAGTTTCCATACGAAAATGCTTGTTTCTGACAAATCTGTTTAGGATTTTCAAATCCAGAATGGGTCTGACTGACCCGTCCGTCCTTTTTGGGCACCGTGAAAAGGTTGGAATAAAACCCCATGCCCCTGTCTCTTAAGGGGACCTTGCAAATGACCCCGAGATCCAGAAGGTCCTGCACAGCCAGCAACAAGACTCGAGCTGAGGCAGGGTCCTGTGGGATCCGGGACCCAACGAACCTGGTAAGGGGCAGTACAGCAAATTCTATCTTGTAACCGGAGGACACTACCTCCTGAATCCACCGGTCTGGAACGAGGAGTCTCCAGACATGCTCGAAGTGCTGTAGACGTCCCCCCACCCTGACAGGCGAGGGCGCCCCTTCATGCTTGGGGGGTCTATCAATGTCATCCTGGGACCAATGATCAGACCCAGACTCATCCTGACTCCTGGACTCGTCGTCGTAGGACCCCGAGTCAGAGAACAGTTCCCCTTCCTCTGATGGGGAATGTGCATAGGAAAGCAGTAAATCGTCAGATTCTACAGGAAGAATAGTAGATTCAGGATTCAAATGATGCCTCTTGGCAGTAGCCTTGCGCGCCAAGGAGCCAGCGATTACGTTTTCCACACTAGCCAGTCTAGTGGCCAAATCAGCATGAGAGTCCCCACTAGTATTGGGAGTTAGGCTCAAGCTTGGGGGAGTAGGGGAAGCAAGGCGAGGTGCAAACCCTGCCTCGGAAGAGGTGGGGAGACCGGCTAGCGCCTGCTGGGCACAAGGGACGCAGACCCGTGCATTGTCACCGCTGCTAGGCAAGACCCCACAAGCTACACACAGACGGACTTGTCCCGAGGGAACCCCGGTCACAATATCCTGAGATGCCTCCATATGGTGATTAAGTTCAATATGCCAGTAGGGATTGACGCTATAAAGCAACCCTGGATGCCCCAATAACCCGCTGGGAAGTGGGAGTGATTTCTTAAAATGGTCTGGACCGGGCGCTACACCGGGCCGGGAGAAGCCACCGAAATCCGCGGTCTGAAAGACACAAGGGGAACAGGGATGTCAGAGCCAAACGCGAAGAAGCAAAGCTAGGGAAAAAGTCGCCCATGAGGGCAGTTACAGAACTGCGAGGGGAGGACCGTCTTCACCACGCGCATGTGAGAAGGAAATGGCGCCAAGCGAACCTCGAAGGGCGGGCCAGAGCGGGCGATGACGCGGAATGCGCCAAACCGAACCACGTCCCCCCGGAGAGCGCGAAGCTCGAAGGCGCACAGCCAATCAGAAGAAACAGTAGTTATGCTAGAAAATCACCTCAGAGAAAGAATCTGACAGGGTGAATACAGGGATAAAAACGCTGTAGCGTCCCCGAACAGAGCTGCCGTACGCGCCAAGTAGAATACAATAAAAGCGCTGCGGTTAACTAAAAACTTAAATGTGAAGCGCGCTCTGACACCCGGTAACCGTTAAAGGCTATAGGTCTCAAGTGTAATTAGGGCAAGGTTAGGCCATCGTACACACGACCCCCCCCCCCCCCTCTTTTTTCCCCCCACTAACGGGGGAATCTAGGGAGGAAGGTGACCCAATATTTGGGGTTCACTGTTACACAGGGCGTGGGGGCACTGGTGCGGGAGGGGCATCCAACTGAAGGCTCACCATTCGCCTTAACCGCCTACCCTATGGTGGGGGATTGCGGTGAAGTCTAGCTCCGTAAGCACACTAGGTGCTGCCTACCTTCACCCGACCAACGCAGCCCAGGCTGGGAGGCATTAATTCACAATGAGGACGGGTGGAAATAGTCCCGCAGGGCCTCGGGCTGTCAAGCCCCGCTCGCCTGCGAGAGCGTGATACTTCATGTCTTCGCAGTTCTAGCACTGCAGAGAATTCTGCGGATTTGTGGGAGGTCCCTCGGTATATGTAGGGCCGGGAGGAGCTTGTTTTCTACATGTCTGCAGTGCACGGCGCCGGAGGATTACCCACGTTATTACTATATCTGGAGCAGGATGTGCTGTATGCTTAGAATAAAGACATTTCTGTGAGTACTCACCTGTAGAATTGCTTTTGCCATGCATGGCACGGCCTGCTTCACGAAGTCATCACATCTGGGTATTCCGCCACAAGGTGGCGTAGTGCACTGCAGAAGAGTTGTGGCTCCGCCCGGTACCATGTAAAAACGGAATCACCATAGACTTATCCAGTAGACAAGCAGTGACACAAGAACCGGGAACAAATAAAGATAACCCCAACTAAATTGAAACAATCACCATAAAGAGGCAACCAAGAACAAAACAAGGGTGGGGTGAAGCAGGCTGTGCCATGCATAGCAAAAGCAATTCTACAGGTGAGTACTCACAGAATTGTCTTTTTCCTAGTGCATGGCACGGCCTGCTTCAAAGTCATAACATCTGGGACTTCCAAAAGCAGTGTCCATAAAGTAGGGTGGGATCCCCAATGAGTAATAGCAGGCAGTTCAAACCACCACTGCCTGAAGTAACTTGTGGCCAAAAGCAGCATCAGCAGAGGCCTTAACATCAACCTTGTAAAACTTGGAAAAAGTATGAACAGAAGAGCAAGTTGCGGCCTTACAAACTTGTTCAACAGAAGCTTGGTACGGAAAGGCCCAAGACGCACGAGCAGAATAGGCCCGCTCCACTGCCTGACGGATCCACTTGCTGATAGTGGATTTAGCCGGAGGCAGACCCTTCCTAGGTCCAGCAGGAAGAACAAAAAGAGCGTCAGATTTCCTGAAAGACTCCGTAGTAACCAAATAAAACTTCAGGGCCCTGACAACATCCAGAGAATGAAGTGTCCACTCCTTGGAATTAGCAGGATTAGGACACAGAAGGCAAAACAATGTCCTGATTGAGATGAAAAGCAGACACAACTTTAGGCAAGAAATCCGGCCTAAGCCGAAATACCACCTCATCCTGATGCCGCTCAAAATAAGGAGGTTTTATGGAGAGAGCCGCCAGCTCAGAAACTCGCCTGACCAAAGTAATGGCCACCAGGAAGGCCACCTTAAGATTCATAATGGGCAAAGCAGCCCCACTGATAGGCTCAAAGGGAGGACCCTGCAGAGCAGACAACACCAGATTCAGATACCAAACAGGTAGCATAGGTTTACGTAGTGGACACACATAAGCAACTCCCTGAAAGAGTCTTGACCAACCGGTGATTGGCAAAAGATCTTTGGAAGAAAATTGCCAGGGCTGACACCTGTCCCTTGAGGGTATTAAGTTGAAGGCTCGAATCCAAACCATGTTCCAAAAAATCCAGAATCCTGGGAATAGAAAACACCCTACAAGGCAGAGACTTGGACTCACACCAGGCAATGTAAACATGCCAGACCCTGTAGTAGATAAAGGACGAGGACTTCTTCCTAGCCCTAATCATGGTATCAACAACAGAGGCCAGCAACCCCTTATCCATCAAGATGGAGGTTTCAGCAGCCGTTAAAGCCAGCATTTGTAAATTGGGATTGCACAGTCGTCCCTGAGTGAGCATATCTGGATCCTGGGGCAGGGCATACTGATCTACTGCCAACTGTACGACGTCTGCGAACCACACCCTCCTTGGCCAACAGGGGGCCACCAGAATGGCTGGTACCCCTTCCTGGGCTATCTTGCGCAGCACCCTGCCCAGCAGAGGGAACGGAGGAAACAGAGGAGCTGAAACTCCATCCAAGGCATTGCTAGCGCATCCGTGGCGAAGACCAGAGAGTCCTGTGACAGGGAGACAAACCTGGGAAGTTTGTGGTTGTTGCGGGACGCAAACAGGTCCACATCTGGCTCACCCCAGCGGTGACACAGGGAGTGAAATACCTTGTTGCTGAGGGACCATTCCCCTAGCCGAGACGTCCCCCTGCTCAGGGAGTCTGCCTCCTGGTTCTCTACCCCCGGAATGTAAACCGCAGAGAAGGCACATTCTCTTCCGCCCAAGACAGTATCAGGGACACTTCCTTGAGGGCTCGCTTGCTCCGGTTCCTTGACTGATGGTTGATGTAGGCAATCGCCGTCTGGTTGTCCGAGCGGATCTGAACAGGCCGGACCCGAAGGTGTGTGGTCAGCTGAGACAGAACCAACCTGATCGCCCTCAGTTCCAGGACATTGATGGGAGCATGGGCCTCCTGGGGGCCCCACTGACCCTGGAACTGCAGAGATTTCCAAAAGCTCCCCAACCGGTCAGACTGGCATCTGTGGTGAGTCTCCCAACACTGGGGCAGAAATGTCCTGCCCACTAGAAGGTTCCTTGAGTCCAGCCACCAAGAGAAGGACCGTCTGGCCAGGGGGGACAGAGCAAATTCCTGATCCAGGGAAACAGGGTCCCGATTCCAAACAGACAGAAGGTGCAACTGAAGAGGCCTCATGTGAAACTGAGCAAAGGGGACCGCCTCGAAGCAGGACACCATCAGGTCCACTAACTGCATCCCCTGCCGGATGGAGGGATGGCGACACAAGAGCAGAGCCCGGACCAGCTTCTGAAGGCCCTCCACTTTCTGCTGAGGCAGGAATACCTTGACCTGAGACAAGTGCCAGATCAGATTGTGACCCCCTGCTAGAATCCCCCTCACTGGGGTAGGCGATGCCAAAGGGTGCGCAGAGCTTGGGAGAGAAGCAGGCAGCCCAGACTGAAGCGCAAGGACAGCATGGGCGCACGGCCCGCACACCGTGACGTCATTACTAATAGGGGATACCCCACACATGGAACACAGCCGGGATTGTCCCGAAGGACCCCCAAGCACGTTATCCCCAGAAGCCTCCATATGGTGATTAATACAGGCGCAATATGCCAGCACAGGGTAATGGCTAATAAAAGCCACCCGGGATGCCTCCGGAAAAGTAAAAGGACATGAAGGGGGGAGAAAGGAGCAGGAACGGGAGAAGCCACAACTCACGGGAGTTCCGCCTGAAAGACATAAGCAAAATACATAAGTATCCCGCAGCCAATGCCCCCAGTACAACAAAAAACCCCAGAGGGGACTCATGGACCAAGCAGGAAAAGGATCGGCTGCCGCCAGACCACCGGAGGACACGACACAGTCAGAAATCAGCGCCGCAGCCCAGAGATGAAGAGGGCCCCAGACGTGCAGCAAAAGCAAGATGGCGCCGGCAGAGGAACCTTGAGGGGTGGGCCGCGGGAGAAAAACGCAATAGGCGCCATCCGCCTGCCCCGCCCCCCGAAGAGCGCGAAATACAGCGCTCACGTGACCTCGCCGACGTCATCCACACAGTAAAAATACAATTCTGTGAAATACTCACCTGTAGAATTGGTATAAGTATACAGTACGTCCTGCTCCAGATAGATTACTTACAATTGGGTTATCCTCCACCAGATGGTGCTGCACTGCAGAGACATGTAGAACAGGCTCCTCCCGGCCCCTCAAATACCCGGGGACCTCCCACAAATCCCCAGCATTGAAAAAGCAGTGAAAAAGAAGCCGGGAGACTTCAACAACCAAAAACTGGTAACTATAACCATAACAATCACCACACAGGGGATCCAGAATAATGCAAAACCAAGGGTGGAGTGGAGCAGGACGTACTGTATACTAAATACCAATTCTACAGGTGAGTATTTCACAGAATTGTATTATTCTTAGTATACAGTACGTCCTGCTCCAGATAGATTACTTACACTTGGGACATCCAATAGCAGTGTCCATAATGCAGGGTGGGATCCCCAATAAAAAAAGATAACAGCAGACAGTTTAAACCACTGCCACCTGCAAAACCTTGCAGCCAAAAAAAGCAACAGCTGAGGCCTGAACATCAACCTTGTAAAACTTTGAAAAGTTATGAACAGAAGACCAAGAAGCGGCCTTGCAAACTTGTTCAACAAAATCCTGGTGCTGGAAGGCCCAAGAGGCACCAATAGCACGAGAAGAAAGAGTAATAAGGCGAAGGGCGGATTCTTCCCCGTAGCAGAGTAGGCCTGAATCACAGCCTAACGAATCCACTTGCTGATAGAAGACTTGGCAGGAGCCAAACCCTTCCTAGGACCAGAAGGGTCCTAAAGAAATGTTGGAGGACTCCATTGCCCAAACAGAGACCTGAACCCTGAACCCTCAGATTAAAGATCTGACGCTCTACCAACTGAGCTATCCGGGCTCTTCAGTGTACCTGAAAGGTGCAGAAGCCACCAGATAGTACTTCAGAAACCTAACCACAACTAAAGTGTGCAAAACTCTCTCCTTAAAGCTAGGGTTAGGGCACAAGGAAGGAAGAACAATATTCTGACTCAAATGAAAGGCAGACACTACCTTTATGCAGAAAATTAGGTTTGAATGAGACAACACCTTGTCCTAGTGCCTCGCAAGGTAAGGGGGCTGAATGGACAGCACCGCCAACTCAGACACACGCCTGATAGAAGTGATAGCTACCAGAAACACAACCTTGAGCGTAAGAAAAGCCAAGGCAGCATCCTGCACAGGTTCAAAGGGAGCACCCTGCAAAGCAGGCAAGACCAGTTCCAAATCCAAAAAACAGGGACCATAGATTGTCGTGGGGAACGCACATGAGCAACCCCCTAAAAGCAGTCTTAATCAAGGAATGCTGAACAAAAGACTTCTGAAAGAAGACAGACAGGGTAGAAACCTGACCCTTCAAGGTACTGAGTTAGAGACCAACCCATGCAGTAAAACTCCAGATCCCTGGGAACTGAGAACACCCAACAGGGAAGAGACCAAGACTCAACCAGTCAATGTAGGTACGCCATACCAAATAACAGATGGAAGAAGAAGTCATCTTCCTAGCCTTCACCATGGACTCAACCAACGAGGTAGACAAACCGTTCATCAAGATGGAGGTTTCAGCAGTCAGGCTGCCAAAGCCAGAGTTTGTAATTGGAATGGCGTAAGTGGTCCTAAGTGAGCAGATCTGGCACTCCAGGCAGAAAGCACTGATCTACTGCCATCTGCACCACGTCTGCGAACCACACTCTTCTTGGCCACCTGAGGCCCCCAGAACCACTGGCACCCCTTCCAGAGCAATCTTGCGCAGAACCTTGCCTAGCAGGGGGAATGTAGAAAGACATGCAGAAATTGAATGTCCTGCCATGACATTACTAAGGCATCCATGGGCACGGCCAGAGGATCCTGGGACAGGGAGACAAAGGCCGGGAGCTTGTGATTGTGACATAACGCAAACAGATCCACATCAGGTTGGCCCCACGGTGATACAGAGATTGGAACACCCTGTTGCAGAGGGACCCCGCCCTGGAATGTACACCGCTGAAATGCAAGGAACATTGGTCTCACCCAGATCAGAATCAGAGACACTTCCTGGAGGATCCACTTGCTCCGGGTCCCTCCCTGATGATTGGTGAAGGCAACTGCCATCATGCGCCCCTGAGCAGGCAGGCCCAGAAATGAGTAGTCAAACGAATCAACTACGTATACAGACAAAAGTAGATACGCACAGCCCAACAATATAAATATTGGGGGTGCTGGACCAGTCCGTGCCCGTCTAAAACAGTAAACACACAATTTGGGGGGGCTCTGAAAATCCCCCCACAGGCCCCCAGATGGTCCGCACTCAACCCAAAAAGATATATATTACTTATATAGACTTCTGAATATATAATCTTTTTGGGTTGAGTGCAGACCATCTGGGGGGATTTTCAGAGCCCCCCCCAAATTGTGTGTGTAAACGAATCAGAACTAACCTGATCACTCACGGCTTCAAGACATAGATAAGTGAATAGGCCTCCTAAGGGCCCCACCTCCCCTGGAACCGCAGGGACCTTCAGAAGAACCCCCACCCCCAACCTGATAGACTGGCATCCGTGGTGACCGTCTCCCAGGAAGGAGCAAGAAGGTTCCGCCCCCCAATAGGTTCCTGAGTCCATCCACTACAAGAGGGACCTCCTCACCAGGGATGCTGGGTCCTTGTCCCATGCAGACAATAGGAGAAGTTGCAGAAGCCCCAAAAGGGACTGAGCACAAGGGGCCGCTTCGAAACACGCCACCAACAGGCCCACCAGCTGCCTCCCCTGCCTGGTGAAGGGACGGGGACAGCTAGGAGGAACTGAACTTGTGCAAGCAGATTATCCACCCTTTGCTGAGGAAGGCATATCCTTGCCTGTACTGTGTCCAGATTCATTCCTAGGAATGAAGTGACCAAGGAAGGGGACATTGAGGACTTGGGGTGGCTGATCACCCATCCAGAGGATTCCAGGATGGACACCCCCAGCTGAATATCCAACTCTGCCAGATGTAGAGGCTGGGAAGTGATGAGGACGTCCAGGTAGTGCAGCACACAGACGCCCCTTGGCCTCAGAGACATCACCCCCGCCAGCACCTTGGTGAGCACTCTGGGAGCTGAATAGAGGCCAGATGGCAAGGCCACAAATTGGCAGTGTTGATCTTCCAACGTGGATCTAAGGAATCTTGGTGTCCTGAAAACACAAGGATGTGAAAGTAAGCATCATTGATATCCACAAACGGCATGAAGCCCCCGGGTCGCAAGGCGCAGATGGTCGAGCGCAAAGATTCCATGAGGAAAGCGCCTGTACTTGACAATTCGCTGAAGATCTGTACATCCAGAATGGGCCAGACTGACCCATCTTTTTTGGGGACTGTGAAAAAGGTTGGTGTAGGGTCCCTTGCCTCTGTCTGTTAAGGGAAATCTGCAAATGACCCCCAAACCCAGAAGACCTTGCACGGCCTGCGCCAGCACCTGAGCAGAAGCAGGAACCAGGAGTACCCGGGACCAGATAATCTTAGGGGAGGGCGCACAGCAAACACCATCTTGTAGCCGGAGGACACTACCTCCTAAATCCGTGATGCCTCCAGACTTAAGCAAGGTGCCGCAGCCGTCCCCTCACCCAGGCGGGTGAGGGCGCCCCATCATGCTTGAGGGGACTTGGGAGAGGATTTGGGCATAGCCCCCCTAGAGGAGCCAGGGTGTTGTCCTCTGCTCCTGGGACAGGGAGCTGCGCGAGCCCCCGTGAAGGACACCCCTGGTTCCTGTTTCATACTATGGTGGGGGGTGGAAGGGGGGCCCCCGACGGGCCCGAGAAAGCCATCTGCGCTGGGGTAACTTACCTCTCCTACCAAACTGGTCTAGACGGGCCCCAAACAGACGTAACCCCTTAAAGGGGAGCCCAGTAAGGGCCTTCTTGGCAGCGTTGTCAGCACCCCACTGTCGCAGCCAGACCAAGCGACGTATAGCCACCACGAGGGCAGAAGTTCTTGCACACATTCTGATGGTGTCATCCAATGCTACTAGAACAAATTTTATAAACACATCACAACTGGAGAGTGCATTAAACACCTCACAAGGAAGATCATCAGAGGCACTATCAAGCATATTTCTGATAAGGGTTCTAGTGGCCACAGCAGTAATGGCAGAGGGACAGACCGGGCGCAGTGCCGTCCCCGCACATGCAAAGGCGTGGGAGGCCCGCATGTCAACACACCGGTAGTAGAATCACCCGCAGGGTAGTAGAATCAGGGGGATGTATGACAGGGGAGTTAGATAGCCCAATTATTGGGACATCCACCTCGGGGGGGGGGGGGGGGGGGGGGGGGATGGCCAACATTTAACCACCTCAGGTGAAAAGGGATACTTCCTATCCCAATCCCTTGGGACCCTGGGAAGTTTACTAGGGCACTCCCATTCCTTGAGCACCAGGGAATGGAAGTGAGCCTGCTCTAGGAATTCCAAACGTGATGGTGCTGTATGGGAGCGCTCCCCTCTTCGCCTGGGAGCCTCACCAGTGAGAGAGAGACAGACAGAACCTCAAAGATCTGGGTCAATAATCTGTCAGTGTCATCCGGGGCCCAGGGGTCAGAGCCAGAATAGTCATGACCCCTTGGTCTCTCATCAGATGAGCCTGAGTCAGAAAAGAGCTCTCCATCAGAAGGGGTATAGCCACACAGATTCATAAACTCCTGAGATCCCATAAGGAAAACAGTATCATAAGGCGTCAGGTGCCGCTTCTTACCAGGGCCCTTACGCGCTAAGGACCTCGCAATAATCTGCTCAGCAGTAGGTAGTCTAGAAGACACATCAGGCTGAGAATCCCCACTTGTATGCAACTCAGCAGGAGTGAGATTTAAGCTTGGGGGAGAAGGTGAAGTGAAACGAGGTGCAGCCGCTGGCAGGACAGCTCGCAAAACCAGCGCTTGCTCGGCACAGGGTACACAGACCCATGCCTTGTCAGCATCAGCATGATGTCCACACGCTACAACAAAGCCAGGCTTGTCCCGAAGGAACCCCGGTCCCATTATCCTGGGATGCCTCCATGTGGTGATTATTAGGCTCAATATGCCAGTAGGGATTGACGCTATGAAGCAACCCTGGATGCCCCAATGACCCACTAGGGAAGTGGGAGTACTTATACTAGGCCCAATTACAATTACACCGGGCTGGGAGAAGCCACTGGATTCACCCGTCTGAAAGACACAATGAGAAGAAGAAGGGTGTCAGAACCGAAAAACACTGCAGTGAATTATAAAGCCGCCCGCGAGGCACTTACGGATCACGGTAAGTAAGAACGTCACACGTGCACGCGACCAGACAATATGGCGCCGAGTACCTCGAAGGGCGGGCCAGAGCGAGCCGTGACGCGGGGCACGCCATGCCAGGTCCCGCCCCCCTGAAGAGCGCGAAGTCCAACAGACAAGCAGCCAATGAGGACGCCGAAGCGCCTGAGGTTAACGCCGCAGTGTAAAAAGACAAGTCAGCGCGGCGGTTGACACCAAATATACCAGTCCAAGCAGACATTACAAAGAGGGCCATATGCATGTAATCACAATACACTGACATCCACTACCCCCCCCCCCCCCGCCTTTTCCTCCCGAGGACTACGGGGAGAATGAGGGAGGATGGTGGCCCTTTGTACAGGGCCCACCGCTACCGGGACATGGGACAATAATGCGGGAGGGGAATCCCATAAAGGCTCACCATCAGCCTATACCGCCTACCCTTTGGTGGGGGACTGCGGCGGAGCAGCGCTCCTTAAGCACACAAGGTGCTGCCTACCTTCACCCGACCAGCGCAGCCCAGGCTGGGAGGCACATCACATCAAGGACGGGAGGGAATAGTCCAACAGGGCCGCAGGCTTTAATAGCCCTGCTCACCTGCGACAGTGTGATAATTTCATGTCTTCGCAGTAAGCACTGCAGAGAAATCTGGGGATTCTTGTTCACTGCTTTTCAATGCTGGGGATTTGTGGGAGGTCCCCGGGTATTTGAGGGGCCGGGAGGAGCCTGTTTTACATGTCTCTGCAGTGCTGCGCCATTTAGCAGAGGATAACTCAAGTGTAAGTAATCTATCTGGAGCAGGACGTACTGTATACTAAGAATAAACGCCTCACAGATATAGCGCCGCACTCCGCGGAGCGCAGTACAAAGTGGCGGCAAAAGTATACAAAAAACAGTCTAAAAGCACACACAACTACCATCCACCCCCCCCCCCCCCCCCCAAACACCCGTCGGGAGGGAAGGGGGGGTTAGGAGAGCGAGCAAGCAGCGGCGAAGTCCAGGCCAATGGGGGGGGGGTGCCCAGAAAACATTTTAAAAAAACTCCCCAAAACACTCACCCCTCAGCTAGGACAGGAACTCAGTATCCCTAATAGGCTCACCATAAAGCCTATGGCCAGCTACCCTTTGTGGTACAGGGTCTGCGGCTTGGAGCAGCGCTCCTTGAGCACTTGACCCTAGTTCTCCGCTACTTTCACCCGATCCGTCAGCCGAGGCTGGGAGGCACAGAGGGTCCGTAAATGGGTAAATAGGTAAATAGGTATGCAGGGCCGCAGGCATGGTTGCCCTGCACACCTGCGCAAAGTATATAAGAGCCATCTTCGCAGTAAGCACTGCAGAGAACTGGATACGTCTATGGTGATTCCGTTTTTATATGGTACCGGGCGGAGCCACAACTCTTCCATACCCAGATGTAATGACTTTGTGAAGCAGGCCGTGCCATGCATTGGGAAAAGGAAATGTCCTACCTGCTCCCTGTCTTGTGTATATGGTGAGGGGTGGGTTTATTTAAAGGAATTGGAGCTGGCTAAAGAGCAAACAGTGGCCGACACCACTGCAGGTAAACGAAGAAACGGTTAAACCCCTGTTCTTTAAAATTAAAAAAAAAAAACTTGTTCCATTCAGCAGAGGGAATAGAGAAAAGTTAAAGAAAAATGATGTTGACCATGCATTTACTTTGCATACTAATCATAGATTAAAGTGGTTGTAGACACCTGAAGGTTTCTGCAACTTTGGCAGAATACTACTTTACATACCTGTACTTCCAAGCTGCTTGTAAAACCGATATTCCAGATGAAGCTGGGGAGCACGAGATTTAATTGGTTCCTGAAAAAATAATGGACAAGTTTTACTTTGTACTTTTTCCTAAACTTTAAATTTGCAGTGTTTGTTTAGAGGTAGCTGGGTGCCCATAATATAAGAATACAACAAGCATGACTTACATACAATATGATAATTTTTCACTCTCTAATCCTCCTGAACTACACATCAATCTCTCCATCACATTCTATTGATCTTGTATTCTTGCACACACATAGAATTATTACTCACCATTTAACCTAGCTATGCAGTGACACACATGCCCAGAACTGTGGGCCTGCCAAATGTTGCATATTTGGGATGGCGTTTTTTGTTCTTAGGCCTCATGCGACTATATACATGAGATTCTCAGCAGGCAGCGATAAGTGCACTATTGATGAAAATTTAGTAAGTGTACATTTGTGTGCACCTAAATTAGGTCCATGAGGTGCTGAGTCGATTTAGTATCTTACATTTTTTCATATGTTAGAAAATGTGTGTTAAAATGGACCAAAACCCAGGATTTTGACTATCTCCTGCTGTGTGACCACAGCCCCCCCCCCCACCAAACCAAAGATCGCCGCAGCAAACTCACCTTATCCCGGTCCCTCAACCCGTCTAAGAGCAGCAGCTCTGATGGCTGCATCCTCCGCTTCCCTGTAGCAGTGCGCGTGCCTGCGCCAGGCATTTGTGGGTGACCGGCGCGGACACGCTCCCTGTTAAGAGGGAGACTGAGGATGCGGCTGTCAGAGCTGCTCTTAGACGCGCCGTGGGCCTGGGATAAGGTGAGTTGCTGCGACGATCTGGAGCGGGGGGTAGATCACAGTGGGGCCCCCGGGAAAAGGAACAAAACAGAGGATAGTCAAAAATGTTGACTATCCTGGGTTTTGGTCCACTTTAATAGCAACAGATTGCAGATAGTGAGAACTGCTTCCATAAAACATAGGAAAGCATTACAAAAATATAGTACATCACCAAATCGAATACTTTTTGGAAAAATTATTATTTATTATATTAGTAAAAAATACAATTCTGTGATTACTCACATGTAGAATTGGTATTATGAGTATACAGTACGTCCTGCTCCAAATCTAATACTTACAGTTGGGATATACTCCGCCAGATGGCGCTGGACTGCAGAGACATCGAAAACAGGCTCCTCCCAGCCCCTCAAATAACCAAGGACCTCCCACAAATCCCCAGCATTGAAAAGCAGTTAAGGAGAAGCCAGGAGCATTAAACAATCCAAACTATCAACTATAACAATGATAACAAATCACCATACAGGGGATCCAAGAAAATGCAAACCAAGGGTGGGTTGGAGCAGGACGTACTGTATACTCATAATACCAATTCTACAGGTGAGTAATCACAGAATTGTATTATTCTTAGTATACAGTACGTCCTGCTCCAAATCTAATACTTACAGTTGGGACATCCAATAGCAGTGTCCATAAAGTAGGGTGGGATCTCCAAGAAAAATTAGCAGCAGGCAGTTTAAACCACTACCGCCTGCAGAACCTTGCGGCCAAAAACAGCATCAGCTGAGGCCCTAACATCAACCTTGTAAAACTTTGAAAAGGTATGAACAGAAGACCAAGTAGCAGCATTGCAAACTTGTTCAACAGAAGCCTGGTGCTGAAAAGCCCAAGAGGCACCAATAGCATGAGTGGAGTGAGCAGTAAGGCGGAAGGGAGGATTCTTCCCCTTAGCAGAGTAGGCCTGAATCACAGCCTGACGAATCCACTTGCTGATAGTAGACTTGGCAGGAGCCAAATCCTTCCTAGGACCAGAAGGGACCACAAAAAGAGCATCAGTTTTTCTGAAAGGTGCAGTAGCCACCAGATAGTACTTCAGACACCTAACCAAGAGTGCAAAACCCTCTCCTTAGCATTGCTAGGATTAGGGCACAAAGGAGGAAGAACAATATCCTGATTCAAATGAAAGGCAGACACTACCTTAGGCAGAAAATCAGGTTTGAAACGAAACACCCCCTTGTCCTGGTGCCTCTCATAGTAGGAGGGCTGAATGGACAGTGCCGCCAACTCAAACACACACCTGACAGAAGTGATAGCCACCAGAAACACAACCTTGAGCGTAAGAATGGCAGCATCCTGCACAGGTTCAAAGGGAGCACCCTGCAAGGCTGACAGAACAAAGTATAAATCCCAAACAGGCACCATAGGTTTACGTGGGGGACGCACATGAGTGACCCCCTGGAAGAAAGTCCTGATCAGAGGGTGCTGAGCAAAGGACTTCTGGAAAAAAAAATAGCCAGGGCAGAAACCTGACCCTTCAGAGTACTGAGTTGGAGCCCCATCTCCAACCCATGCTGCAGGAACTCCAGAATCCTGGGAATAGAGAACACACGACAGGGAAGAGACCTAGACTCACACCAGTCAATGTAGGCACAACAAACCCTGTAATAAATGGAAGAGGAAGACTTCTTCCTAGCTTTAATCAAAGTATCCACAACTGAGGAAGACAGCCCCTTCTCCATCAAGATGGAGGTTTCAGCAGCCAAGCCATCAAAGCCAGAGTTTGTAAATTGGGATGGCGCAGTGAGCCCTGAGTGATCAGATCTGGCACCAAGGGCAGAGCGTATTGATCTACTGCCAGCTGTACCACGTCTGCGAACCACACTCTTCTTGGCCACCTGGGGGCCACCAGAATTGCTGGCACCCCCTCCAGGGCAATCTTGCGCAGAACCCTGCCCAACAGGGGAATTGGGGGGGGGGGGGGAAGACATACAGGAACTGAAAATCCTTCCATGACATTGCTAGCGCATCCGAGGTCATAGCCAGAGGATCCCTGGATAGAGACAAAAGCTGGAAGCTTGTGATTGTGGTGGGACGCAAACAGATCCACATCTGGTTGGCCCCAATGGTGACACAGAGATTGAAACACCCTGCTGCATAGGGACCATTCTCCCTAGAGGTCCCCCTGCTCAGAGTCCGCCAGGTGATTTTCCACACCCGGGATGTACACAGCTGAAATGCAGGGGACATTGGCCTCCGCCCAAGTCAGGATCCGAGACACTTCCTGGAGGGCCCCCTTGCTCCGGGTCCTTCCCTGATGATTGATGTAGGCAACTGCCGTCTGGTTGTCCGAGCGCACCTGAACAGGCAGGCCCTGAAGATGAGTAGTCAAGCGAGCCAGAGCCAACCTGATCGCTCGCAGCTCTAAGACATTGATAGGTGTGTGGGCCTCCTGAGGGCCCCACCTCCCCTGGAACCGCAGGGACTTCCAGAAACCCCCCCAACCTGACAGACTGGCATCCGTGGTGACCGTCTCCCAGGAAGGGGCAAGAAAGGATCTACCCCCCAACAGGTTCCTTGGGTCCATCCACCACAAGAGGGACCTCCTGACCAGGGGGGAGAGCACACAGACCCTGTCCAGGGACGCTGGGTCCTTGTCCCATACTGACAATAGGTGAAGTTGCAGAGGCCTCAAGTGGAACTGAGCATAAGGGACCACTTCTAAGCACGCCACCATCAGGCCCACCAGCTGCATCCCCTGCTTGATGGAGGGATGGGGACAAGCTAGGAGGGACTGAGCCTGTGCAAGCAGATTGTCCACCTTCTGCTGAGGAAGGAAGATCCTTGCCTGAACTGTATCCAGATTCATTCCTAGGAATGGAGTTACCAAGGAAGGGGACATTGAGGACTTGGGGTGGTTGATCACCCATCCAAATGACTCCAGAGTGGACACCACCAGCTGAGTATCCAACTCTGCCTGATGTAGGGACTGGGAAGTGATGAGGATGTCGTCCAGATAGGGAAGCACGCGGACGCCCTGACATCTGAGCAGAGACATCACGCCAGCCAGCACCTTGGTGAACACCCTGGGAGCTGAAGTGAGGCCGAAGGGCAAGGCCACAAATTGGTAGTGTTGATCCATCAGAGCGTACCTGAGGAACCTTTGATGACCTGGGAACACAGGAATATGAAGGTAAGCATCTTTGATGTCCACACAAGTCATGAAATCCCCTTGGCGCAGGGGAACTGATGGCAGAGCGCAGAGTCTCCATGCGAAAGCGTCTGCCCCTGACAAACTTGTTAAGAATCTTCAAGTCCAGGATGGGCCGCCTGACCGAACCATCCTTTTTGGGTACTGTGAATAGGTTGGAATAAAAGCCCTTGCCCTTTTCTCTTAAAGTGGACCATCACCCTCCCGTGATCGGCCCGGGAATCTATAAGATTCCCGGGCCGATCACCTCCCTCCCCGCGGGACATCCGAGATCGGGATGTCCCGCGGGGTGAAACCCCCCCAAACACCCCAAATCCCCTTACCTTGTCTTCGGCGGCGGCCGGCCGCCGCCGCCTCCCTCGCACCCTCTAGACGTGCGCGCGCCCGGGCCAGCCGTCTGTGAATGGCCGGCGCGGGCGCGTCAAGAGTGACGTGCGGGAGGCGGCGGCGGAGCCGCTTGTCCGCGGCTGTCAAATCGCTTGTCCGTCGGCGCGGGGAGAGGTGAGTTTTTCGGGTGATCGGGGGGGGTTTCACACAGCGGGGCACCCTGATCGGGGGTGCCCCACCAAAGTGGACCAAGACCCAGGATAGTCAAAATCCTGGGTGTTGGTCCACTTTAAAGGGACCTGGCAGATGACTCCCAGTTCCAGGAGGCCTTTCACTGCTTGCACTAGCTCCTGAGCTGACACAGGGTCCTGAGGAATCCGGGATCTGATGAATCTTGGAGGGGGATCGGCAGCAAACTCCAACTTGTAACCGGAGGACACTACCTCCTGAATCCACCGGTCTGAGACATGAAGCCTCCAGACGTGAGCAAAGTGCTGCAGCAGTCCCCCCACCCGGATGGGTGAGGGCACCCCATCATGCCTGAGGGAGCTTGGGAGAGGATTTAGCTTTGGGACCCCAGGAGGAGCCAGGACGTCCACGTCCTCTGCCTCTACCCCAGAAATCTCGCCGGGCCCCAGGGAAGGACACCCCCCTTCCCTGTCTTGCACCGCAGTAAGGGGAGGAGAAGGAACCCTGACCCCGAAAGGGCCGAGATTGCCGCCTGCACTGGGGTAACCTGCCTCCCTTAGCAAAAAGGTCCAGGCGGTCACCAAACAGACGCAGTCCTTTAAAACTGAAAGTGAGGGCCTTCTTGGCAGCGTTGTCAGCAGCCCACTGGCGCAGCCAAACCGAGCGGCGTATAGCCACCACAAGGGCAGAAGTTCTGGCACACATTCTGATGGTGTCATCCAATGCTGATAGGACAAAATTTACAAAAAACATGACAACTGCAGAGTGCATTAAACACCTCACAAGGCAAATCATCAGGGGCACTATCAAGCATATTTCTGATAAGGGTTCTAGTGGCCACAGCAGTAATCCTGGGATGCCTCCATATTGTGATTATAGCGGCGCTATACGCCGATAGGGAATAACGCTATATAGCAACCCTGGATGCCCCAATAACCCGCTAGGGACGTGGGAGTATAATTTTTACAAGGCCTACAAGTAATATATTAAAAACAGGGCCGGGAGAAGCCAAGAAGGGTTCGTCCCGCCTGAAAGACATAAGCAGACAAGACCTTAAGTACATCGTAACAAAAAGTGAAGCAGATAAAGTTGTTTCCTTACGGACCGCGGTAGGTAGGAGTCCGTCGCGCATAGGCCAACCAAGTCAGAAAAGATGGCGTCGGTATACCTCGAGGGGCGAGCCAGTAATAGCGATGACGCGGAACACGCCAAAGAAGGGCCCCCCCCCCCCCCCGAAGAGCGCGAAGCCAGAAGGCCAACAGCCAATGATGGCGCACCAGCGCCTGAGGTAATGCCGCCGCCAAGCGCGGAACCAAGTCAGCGAGCTGAGGCGGTAAATTTAAGAGCAAAGACAAGTCAGCGCGGCAGCTGACACAAGAATAAAGACATGTGAAAAGTGAAAGCAAAGACTGCATAACATACATATCTATACACATACACACACCCCCCCCCCCCCTTTTCCCCGAAGACTACAAGGAGGATGAGGGAGGACGGCGGCCACTTAAATAGGGCCCACCGATAGGCAGGGGCAAGGGGCAATAGTGCGGGAGGGGCATCCCATAGAGGCTCACCATAAGCCTGAACCGCCTACCCTTTGGTGGGGGAATGCGGTGGAGCAGCGCTCCTAAGCACCAACGGCGGTGCTGCCTACCTTCACCGGCGCCGGGAGGAGCCGGTTTTAGATGTGTCTGCAGTCCAGCGCCATCTGGCGTAGTATATCCCAACTAAGTATTAGATTTGGAGCAGGACGTACTGTATACTAAGAATATGAAGGTTTCAGCAGCCAAGCCGCCAAAGCCAGCGTTTGTAAATTGGGGTAACATAGTTGACACTGAGATAACAAATCCGTAAACATGGGAAGTCAGTACTGATCTACCACCAGCCTTACAACGTCTGCGTACCAAACCCTTCTTGGCCACCTTGGAGCCACCAGAATTGCTGGTGCCCCCTCCAGAGCCAGTTTGCAAACTACCTTGCCCAGCATGGAGAAGGGAGGAAACAGGTACAGAAACCCCAGATCCTTCCAAGCAAGGGACAAGGCATCCACTGCCAGAGCTAGAGGATCCTGAGATAGAGACACAAAGGCCAGGAGTTTGTGATTGTGCCGTGGGGCAAAGAGATCCACCTCCGGAGTCCCCCACTTGCGACAAAGAACCCGAAAAACCCCGGGGTTGAGGGACCACTCTCCTTGGCGAGAGAACCCCCTGCTCAGGGAGTCCACCTCAGTGTTTTCCACTCCCGGAATGTAGATTGCCGAAATGCAAGGAACATTGCTCTCCGCCCAATGCAGGATCAGAGACTTCCCTGAGGGCACTCCTGCTGCGAGTCCCCCCTTGGTGATTGATGTAGGCTACCGCCGTCCGATTGTCTGCACAAATCTGAACCGGAAGACCCTGTAAGTGCGACGTCAGCCGTGACAGAACAAGCCGGATGGCTCTGCGCTCCAAAACATTAATGGGGTTGTGAGCCTCCTGAGGACCCCACACCCAGCTGAACTGATGACTTTTCCAGAAACCTCCCCAGCCGGACAGGCTGGCATCTGTGGTAACCGTCTCCCAGCGAGGAACCAGAAAGGATCTGCCCCTCAACAGGTTGCTCGACTCCAGCCACCACCGAAGAGACTGCCGAACCCCGGGAGACATCCTGGTTGATCCAATCTCAGCGGACACCTGTCCCAATGCGTCAATAAATGAAGTTGAAGAGATCTCATGTGAAACTGCGCAAATGGGACCGACTCGAAGGAGGCCACCATCAATCCCACCAGTTTCATCCCCTGCCGGATAGAGGGGCAAGGATCGGCCAGAAGAAGGCGGATCAGATCCTGAATCCCCTGCACCTTGGTCTGGGGTAGAAACACTCTGGCCTGAATGGTATCCAGATTCATGCCCTGAAATGAAATCTCCCGTGATGGCGAGAGAGAGGACTTGGGGCGGTTGATCACCCACCTGAACCTCTTCAGGGTCGACACCACCTGGTGGGCTGGTGGGTGTCCAGCTCCGCCTGACGGAGGGAAGACGCTGAAATCAATAGGTCGTCCAGATACAGCACAACGCAAATTCCCTGAGCTCTGAATAGGGCCATTATGCCCGCCAGAACCTTGGTGAAGACCCTCGGCGCTGAGGTCAATCCGAAGGGAAGGGCTACAAACTGAAAATGTAGATCGTCCACCTCGAACCTGAGGAATCTTTGATGCGCTGGAAAAATTGGAACATGCAAATACGCATCTTTGATGTCTATGGATGTCATGAAATCCCCTTGACGAAGGGAACTGATGGCCGAGCGCAAAGTCTCCATACGGAACTTCTTGAATCTGATGAATCTGTTGAGGACCTCGAGGTCCAAAATGGGTCTTACAGAACCTTCCTTCTTGGGAACCGTGAAAAGGTTGGAGTAGAAACCCCTACCTCTCTCCGACGGAGGCACTGGGCATACAACTCCCATGTCCAGAAGGTTTTTCACTGCTAACAGGAGCCCCTGTGCCGCCTGAGGGTCCGCTGGCAACCGAGACCTTAAAAATCTTGGGAGGAGGCCAGTACTCGAACTCCAGTTTGTACCCGGAGGAGACCACTTCCAAGATCCAGTTGTCTGTGACCTCCCGGGCCCAGACCTGGAAGAAGAGCCGCAGTCGTCCCCCCACCTGAGTGGGTGAGGGCGCCCCTTCATTGCTGAGCTGTTTAACCCGCAGGCTTGGCTTTGGAACCCCAGGCAGAAGCGGGACAGGCCCGACCTCTGCCCCTGTTCCAGGAGGAGCCTCTGACACCCGAGAAGGCCAAACCTCTACCAGCTCTGGCACCTCGAAAGGAAGGATTGAAAGAGCCTGCCCCCCGAAAGGGACGGCGCAGTTTCTTCCGTTGAGGTAACTTACCTCCCTTTGCCACAGCATCCAACTTATCTCCAAACAGCCGCGTACCTAAGAAGGGAAGAGCTGTGAGCGATTTCTTGGCCGCAAAGTCCGCCGTCCACTGACGGAGCCAAACCGAGCATGGCCACCAATAAGGCTGAAGTCCTACTACACATAATAGTGTCTTCCATAGCAGCCAAGACAATATCCATTAACAATTCAAATCTTAAGCGTAGTGAACTCAGCGCTGGCCGGATCAAGGCGAGTGTCATTTAACCAGTCCCTAATCAGAGACCTAGCACCCACCGCCACTAGCGCAGATGCAAACAGGCCGCAAGGCCGAACCAACACTGGCAAAGGCATGGCATGCCATCTGATCAAGGCGCCTATCCTCACCATCCTTTAGGGAAGTGGTGTCTGGGGTGTGAAGCACGGAAGAGTTGGTCAACCCCAAAACTGGCGCATCGACCTCGGGAGGAGAAGCCCAGCGCTTAACCGCTTCCACCGGGAAAGGATACTTATTCCATCCCTGAGGAACACCCGGAAGCCGACTAGGTTTCTCCCATTCCCTAAGGATCAGTGCATCAAAATGACCCTGGGTAGGGAACTCCAAACGAGGCTTGTGGGCCCCAAAAAATTCCACCTTTTTGAGAGGAGGCTCCTCAGGTGGCACAATATTCAAAACCTCCAAGAGATGTGACAAAACCGTGGCCGTGTCCACAGCATCCCCCAGCACCTGCCCAACATCAGTCTCGCCAAACCGTACATAGTCAGCCTCTGACTCCTCATACAATTCCCCCTCCTCTAGCGGGGAATAATCTGACATATCAAATGAATCATCAATTTCCCAAGTCGCCTGGACCGACGACAAATGTCTCTTTTTAGCCTGAATCAGAAAAGAGCTCCCCTTCATCAGACGGGGTATAGTCACACAGATTCCAAAACTCCTCAGTTCCCATAGGGAAAACAGTAACATTAGGTGTCAAGTGCCGCTTCTTAGTGGGGGCCTTACGTGCTAAAGACTTTGCAATAATCTGTTCAACAGTAGCCAGTCTAGAAGACACATCAGGCCCAGAATCCCCACTAGTATGCAACTCATCAGGAGTGAGATTTAAGCTTGGGGGAGTAGGTGAAGTGAAACGAGGTGCAGCCACTGGCAGGCCAGATTGCAATGCAAGCCCCTGCTCAGCACAGGGTACACAGACCCGCGCCTTGTCAGCGTCAGCATGAGGCTGCCCACACGCTACACACAGCAGGTCTTGTCCCGAAGGGACCCCAGTAACATTATCCTGGGATGCCTCCATATTGTGATTATAGCGGCGCTATACGCCGATAGGGAATAACGCTATATAGCAACCCTGGATGCCCCAATAACCCGCTAGCTACGTGGGAGTATAATTTTTACAAGGCCTACAACTAATATACTAAAAACAGGGCCGGGAGAAGCCAAGAAGGGTCTGTCCCACCTGAAAGACATAAGCAGACAAGACCTTAAGTACATCATAACAAAAGTGAAGGAGATAAAGCCGCCCGCGAGGGCACTTACGGACTGCGGTAGGTAGGAGTCCGTCACGCAAAGGCCAACCAAGCAGAAAAGATGGCGTTGGTATACCTCGAGGGGCGGGCCAGTAATAGCGATGACGCGGAGCGCGCCAAAGACGGGCCCCGCCCCCCCAAAGAGCGCGAAGCCAGAAAGGCCAACAGCAAATGATGGCGCACCAGCGCCTGAGGTAATGCCGCCGCCAAGCGCGGAAACAAGTCAGCGCGCGGCAGTAGATTTAAAAAGCAATAAGGACAAGTCAGCGCGGCGGCTGACACAAGAATAAAGGCATGTGAAAAGGGAAAGCACAGACGTGCATAACATACATATCTATACACACACACACCCCCTCCTCTTTTCCCCCGAAGACTACAAGGAGGATGAGGGAGGACGGCGGCCACTTAAATAGGGCCCACCGATAGGCAGGGGCAAGGGGCAATAGTGCGGGAGGGGCATCCCATAGAGGCTCACCATAAGCCTGAACCGCCTACCCTTTGGTGGGGGATTGCGGTGGAGCAGCGCTCCTAAGCGCCAACGGCGGTGCTGCCTACCTTCACCCGACCAGCGCAGCTAAGGCTGGGAGCCAGATTACTAGTGGAACGGGTGGGAATAGTCCTACAGGGTCGCAGGTTAATAACCCCACTCACCTGCGAGTAGAGAGTCAATTTCTCGTCCTTCGCAGCCAGACTGCAGAGAAATTCTGGGTATTTTTGGGAGGTCCCTGGGTATTTGAGGGGCCGGGAGGAGCCTATTTTCGATGTCTCTGCAGTCCAGCGCCATCTGGCGTAGTATATCCCAACTGTAAGTAAGTATTAGATTTGGGCAGGACGTACTGTATACTAAATATTTCAACGAACATGGACTTGCCCTTTAAAGCAGCAAATGGGTCAAGGGCAAGATTGCGCTGATCTTTAAAGTGGACCAAAACCCAGGATTTTGACTCCTGAGTTTGGGTCCTTGCCACCGGGGCAACTCGATCTGGGGTGCAGGGTGTGAGACCCCTCCGGGTCGCCCGAACAAACTCACAAAATCACCTCCTCTTCATCAGCGCGCTCGGATCCACTCTAGTCCCTTCAGCCAGGAGCTCATCTAATGACACTGGTGGCCGCATCCCCTGCCACCCTCTAACAGGGAGCATGCCCACGCCAGCTATTCACAAATTCGTGTCGAGGGCACGCGCTCTGCTAAAAGGGACAGTGGGGAAGCACCTGCAGCTTGCACATGCACCGTTAAACCGGGAAAGAAGGTGGGTTTCACACAGCAGAGCATCCCGATCCTGGATGCCCCAGGGGGGAGGGAATCCAGCGACCTTGGAATCTCAGATTTCATGGCTGATGGGGAGTGAGTTTTGGTCCCCTTTTAAAGTCATTTTATCTCTCACAGACCATCTCTAGCGCTCCAATTTTCCCCTGACCCCCCTTCCGTTCCGGGGGGGGGGGGGATGCAGGAAGCATGTGCGTTGAATGGATTCGAGAGGTGGATGACAAGAGCGTTGGAATACAAGCGCTGGTCTGTGGGGGGGGGATAGGTGTAGCATTTTTTTGACTGAAGAATGACTAAGAGCGAATTAATTTATTCCTCTCCCCTAGATCACCCTTAGCCCACAGGAATCAGGAGTCCGGTAGTCCCACTTGCTCTGAAACACAAGAAGGCCCTCATTTGAAGGCCAAGTGGGTATCTAGCATGACCTTCTACCTACCAGTTACAGGAATGGCACCAGGGGCATGTCAGGACAGGCCTTAATTTACTGCGCATGGTGCTTAGTAACACAGAGCAATTGTTCATAACTTCTACAGGGTTCAAGATCTGTTTTGAATAGCATGGTACCTATCATTTGCTGCCTGTTGACCTTGAGGCACAAAACAATTTTATTTGACCCCCTTTAATGTAACATGAAACCTTTGGGACCTGTAATTCAATAGGACATGGCAGGGGGTGGGTCACCATTTGGTGGTCTAGCACAAGGGGCCTCAGCATTGGATAAATCATGTCTAGGGGGAGCACATTGATTTTGCTTAATTATCAGCAGTTGGAGACTCAAATCCCACGAATAATTAGTGTCTCCAGACAAAGAATATCAGAACTGAGCACAAGGGTGGCAGGGGTGCGACAGTTGACCGGTTTGGGGGTAGGCATTTGCTAGTAAGGTGTTGACCTTGTGCTGGTAAGGGTTACAATATTTTACAACAGGCAAGTATGGCTCATCTAATCACTATAGCCATCAGATTATGGTCCTTTACTGTGAATGTGATGGGGGTATTGCATCAAGACCATATTGCTGGGTGGTGATGTGTACAAGCCCCCCCCCCCCCCCCCGGTCTAGGGGGAACAAGGGTGTCTTGCTAGGTGTAGGGAGGTGTACCCAGTCAGACTCGATGGCTAAAATAAAGCATAAAACATAGGTCGCAAAACCAAGTGCTGGCTTACAATTAGAATTGTCAGAAAACATAATACCTAACTGATGATTACCATCTGTCCAAATACGTGTTAGCAGGATTTTGACAAACACTAATATGTGGGAGCATTATTGCAAATAAAATGCACAATTTACATTTAAACAGCTATTAAAAACTTGACAATGTTACAGATATAACTGTCTGAATTTTGTGTAACTTTTGAACTGTCTAAGCTTTCTGCTGGCAAAGAGAAACATGGGTTCCAAGGTCAGACAAAGAAACCGGAGAATTAACGACTTCCTTTCTGCTTGTGGAGCAATTTGAGCTGGTTGGCATTGTGGAATAGGTGGGGTTTCCTCCCAGCTGACAGAACATCCAAACACTTATGTGTAACCATCTAATGCTGAATTTCATTCCACAATTTTTTTTTGGTGGCAAATGGAAGCAGAGAGAAAATCTAAAAGATGCACCTAAATTATATTCGAAGTAGGTTGAGAAAGATTAATAAAAGCCCATCCGTAATTTGGTGGGCAGGGGGCACCACCAGGCTTGAACTGGACCACAGAGCAAGAGGGAAAATATCCAGCTAGGCCCCTGAATTTGAATTTACTGATGGGTGGGTCCCAAAATCCCTGCGACTGATGGTCTCTAAACACACCAGTCAGACACTGGACACCACACCCTACCCCTGGACAGCAAACCTAGCAATGAAAGTACAATATTAGAAAGACTTCTCTTTAAAGTGGACCAAAACCCAGGATTTTGACTATCCTGGGTTTTGGTCCACTCCCCTGGGGTGCCCCGCTATGTGAAACCACCCAGATCGCTCGTATCAACTCACCTGACCGTGGTCCTACGGTGCATGTGCGACCAGTCGGCCAATCGGCATGCTCTGAGCCGCTGAGCTAAGCACATCTAAACGACGTCTTAGCTCAGCGGCTCCGAGCGAGCTGGGGGGGCCGCATCTTGCGCTTCCCTCCAACAGGGAGCGCGCCTGTGCCAGCCATACAAATGTCCGGCACGGGCACGCACCCTGCTAGAGGGATAGCGGGGATGCTTCCGTGCATGCGCTGTTGGACCGGATTAAGGTAAGTGTAGCAGGCAACCCGTGGGGTTTCACAAAGCAGGGCATCCCGATTTTGGATGCCCCGCAGGGAGGGAATGGATCGGCCCGGGCACCTTGAGAAAGTGACATCACGTCACGGAACGTGTGGGTGGTAAGAGCATTGATTGGTCCCAGCAGGAGGGGGGGTTCATTATCTAATTTTTACTGAGGTGGAGTATTGAATCATTTGTATAGCATTGTGGAGTCTTTGTACTGTATCTTTGCACTTTATGACACTTTGCACTTTTTGCTAATTGCACAATTGCACTTTTATTGATAGGCATTTGTTTTGTTTTAGACTGAATATGGGAGAGAAGTTGATGGGGGGGGGGGGGTCCTACTTTTTCCTGCTGCTGGGGTTTGTTGTATGTTTTTAATGTGTCAGTATGTGTAATGTCCATTATGGTTTTTAATGTTTGATGAATTCAAATATGAGATATTGTGATTATAGATGGGGTCATTGATTAATTGTTGAGGGGTGAGTGGTGCCGTCCAGAAATTTGGGATACTGAACTGGCACACTACCATTCCCCTGTCTGTTATTAGTGTATGGTGCAGCTGGACAGATTGCACTGTGTGCAGGTTGTAATTTTTAAGCATTCTCGCCATTCAAAAAGGAAATATTTGTGCGAAAAAAAAAAAAAAATTCTATGGCAACATTTAAAATCTGGAATCACTTTCCTTCCTGGGAGACCGTAATGGGCGCTCGTTCGCCATACAGCAAATGCTACAGAGTATGTAAACATGAAGGTCCAGATTTCTAAGCAATATAGGAACAGTGTAATGCCAAACAAACACAAACTGCAGGAAGAGGAAGGAAATGAGTTTTTGTCAGGAAGACAGACAAGTGGTAATCCTGTAAGAGGGCAAGCTGGTTGTACAGGAGGCAAATGGATACATACCAGTTTAATTGCCACATATTCATTGGTGTAAAGATTCTTGCCTGGAAGGAGAGGAGAACAAAAAAAACATTACAAAATAGCAAGAGAATTAGCCTGTATAAAATGTATGAATTGGTCAGTCTTTTGAGACAAACTGGCAGCACATGTGAAGCAAATACCTGTGGTCTTGTAATGAAATTATGTTACTAATTTCCTACCTTAAAGCAGGTAGACTGAGAATCCCCAAAACTCACTCATACCACTCTTGAAAGATCTTTCTATGGAAAGGCAAGGGTAGAACACTAGCAAGAACAAAAACTGTGCACTAGCCCTATAAAGATATAAAATGACCTATATATAATTTTGTTTTTATGACGTAGAACAAAGCCCAACAGGGCCATCCTTCACCTGGGGCATCACAAAGATGCCCTGCTGTGTGAAACCCTCAAGGATGCCACAAAACTCACCACCTTACTGGCTTTCTTGCCGATTTAAAATGCAATTCTGTGATTCTTACCTGTAGAATGGTTTGTAGCGAGGGATTGCAAGATAAAAGGGTCTGGCTCCTCCCGGCCTATATTTACTTCTGGCTGCCCATATCCAGTAAATTAAAAAGCAGTATGATGCAGCCACCTGGGATGAAGGAAGTTCTCAAGAAAACACCACCCTTGTTTAACTAGAAAGAGGCCGAAGTCAGCCATTATTGTTATATTGATTAAAAGCCCTCAAGGATTAGGTATGGTAAAAGGGTTGGTGTGATGTCCTGAAATGGAAGAGAAAAGCATGTAAAAACTTGGTAAAGGTATGTACAGGACCAGGTTGCGGCCTTGAAGACTTGTTCTGCCAAGGCATGTTGCTGAAAAGCCCAAGAAGAGCAAAGCTCTGGTGGAATGGGTAGTAACACGGAAAGGAGGCTGCCTATTCCTGGAACTGTAGGCTTTAAGCACCACCTGCTTAACCCATCAGCCGGTGGTAGACTTGGCAGGAGCCAAACCTCTTCATGGACCTTCAGGAATGACGAACAGGGAATCCGTTCTAAGGAAGGGCCGAGTAGCTTAGATAGAATATTTAAGTGCCCTTACCACATCTCAGGAATGGAGAACATGTGAGGCGAACTGATCAACAGTGCTGCTGGTTCGCTACCAGAAAGAGGACCTTAAGTGTCAGCAAAAACAGAGAAGTGCTCCAGGGGGCTCAAAAAGAGGACCATGGTGGCAAGAAAGGCTTCCTGGGAGGACAAAAATTCTCTCAGAGTCTTGGAATACTTGCAGAGGGGTCTCGACGACTAACTAATAGAGCACCCTTAAGGGCCAGGATTCGGCTTTCATGGGAGCCCCTGAATGAAAGTCCTAATTAGCCTATCTGCAAGTATTCCAAGACTTGGAGAAGAGAGAATTTTTAGCAGGGATATCGATTGCCTTTGCACCAGGCGACCACGCGTCTCAAAATTCCGTAAAATATAGTAAGAGGAGGTCTGCTTTCTTGCCTGAATCATAGTTCTAATGACCCCAGGTGACAGGCCCCAAATAATATCAGAGACACCTCCTTTAGGACAAGCCTGCTCCGGGTGCCTCCCTGATTGTTGATATAAGTCACGGCCGTGGTGTTGTACATCTGAATCCTGATTGGAAGTCAGGAGGAACATCCAATGAGTAAGGGTCAGAAAGATTGCTCTTAATTCTAGAAAATTGATAGCCAAAGTGCGGTCCTGCTGGTTGAATGAATGAAAAATCCTGGCCTGCTATGTATCCAGAGTCCTTCCCAGAAAGGACCTTACCCGAGAAGGGTACAGGTGGGATTTGGGATAGTTTATTATCCATCCGATTTCTTCTATAATGGCTGGGAACGTCTAGGCATCTTCCCAGGCTTCCAAAAAGGAAGGTGCTCTGATCAAAATATCGTCCAGATAAGGTGTTATATGCACACCACTTCATCTCAAGAGGATCGTGAGTCCTGATAGGACCTTTGTAAAAACCCGTGGGGCTGTAGAAAGACTGAAGGGCAGTGCCACAAACTGGGATGATTGTTTATCGAAAACTACAGGAACTGTGATGACCCGAGAATATCTGTACATGCAAAAATGTGTTTTTGATATCCACTGTGGTCATGAAGTCTCCCTGCTGTAAGGCTCCTAAGGTGGACTCTTAAGATTCTATCCAAAACTTTCACATGTGAACAAAAGTTGAGACGCTTGAGACCTAGAATAGGCCACAGTGATCCTGCCTTCTTGGGGCTACAAAAAGATTTGAGTAAAAACAGTGTACACTCTCTGATGGGAGGTACAGGGGTAACTACTCCTCTCTGAACTAAGCCTTCTACCGGTACCTGAAGTGCCTCTGTTCTTACTGGGAACTGCAAGAGTCTTGATGAAAAATATCTGCAAGGTGGCCTGGCTACTAGTTGCAACTTGTAGCCGACGATACAACCTCCTGAATCAAATAATCTGCCACCTTGTCCCTCCAAAGTGGAGCAAAGAGCAGAAAAACATCCCATCCCAAATGTGTGAGGGTGTCCCTTCATGCCTAGGAGGGCTTAGAGGAGGGGGGGGGTGCAGTGGGCTTGTTTCGCCAAAAGGGCTTGGACTTATTCAGGGACTTAGGTTTAGCCCAGAAGTCTCCCCGACGTCCAGAATAGGGTGCACCCCTGCGTCCTCGGAAAGGCAGGGAACCTGCCCTTTGAAAAGGAGATTAGGTTTCCTCTTAAGGTAAGCTAGTAGACTCATCGCCAGTAGCCTTCATAACGATATCATCCAGACGTTCCCCATATTTCCTACGAAGCGGAGCCCCAGTAAGAGTAGTCTTTGAAGTGTTGTCAGCAGACCATTGCTTTAACGAAAAAGAGCAATGCTGGAAGACCAGCAAGGCCAGACCTCTGGCACTGAGCCTCACAATATTGTCCATTGCAGACATAGCAGCTGACTAATAGCCAGCCGGGAAGGACCACCCTGTAACTGGTCCATAGCTGGTCTAGTCCAAACTTTGCCTGCCATGGCAGCCATAGAGAACACACAAGCAGGACGCAAGGTAGAACCCACAATGGAAAAGGCATGCCGACAAGGTCCAATAGTTTATCAAATGGATGTTTAAGGGAAGCACTATCAAGTGGGAAATACAGTCTGGAAAAAACCCACCTCAGGAGGAAAAGACCATTGTTTAATCAAGTCTGAAGGAAAAGGATACTTATCATCCAAGATCCTGGGTATAGATGGAAGCTTGTCTGGCTTCCCATTCCCTAAAAATAAGATACTGAAAACATGGAAGCTCAGGAAATAAGGGCCTCTGCTTGTGTGTCTTAAGGATATGGTCTCGTGCTGTCTTAGGAAGAACCGGAGCAGAGATATCCAAGGCTTGTAGAATGGAGGTGGTAATCTTATCCATATGCTGCTTAACAAGCTGTGATGTTCTGTCCTCTAAGACATCAGAATCCGAGTCTTCCTCCTCCCTGCTAGAAATTATTTCCCCCTCTGATTCTTCCTCAGAATCCAAGGCCACAGTAAAGGTCCTCAGACTCTTGCGTTTCTGAGTTGCCTTGAGGGTCCTGGGATTAGTGGATCATCTTGATACCCTGAATGGGGGTGAAAACAACAGCTTTCTAGCCTAGCCAGTCTTTCCGATAATTCAAACGAAGTTGAAGAATGGGAGCTGGGACCTCGGAAGGGGTAGCTGCCTTTTTAGCCGAGAGAGTACTGTGGCTGTAGCACAATCTGTACAGATAGGGCCACACTGTTCCAGAGG
The DNA here is from genome assembly GCA_027917425.1 of Gastrophryne carolinensis. NCBI lineage: Eukaryota > Metazoa > Chordata > Amphibia > Anura > Microhylidae > Gastrophryne > Gastrophryne carolinensis. Next base: position 264,783,803 of record CM051238.1, read on the forward strand.
ACATTGCAAGCAAAGGGGACATAGGGCACCACTCTCCGTTAAGGGACCAGGCCTGGGTGCCCTGGGTGCCTTAGTCATGGTGTAGTCAGCCAATACTTTCCCAAGAGCCTGAGCCGATAGAAGACTCAAATGTAAACTGCAAAATGAGTTCTAACAGATTTGGGGGGGGGGGGGTTGACTGGCTCAGGATAGTGGCAGCGCTGCAACAGGGGAGGTAGAGATGAAGGTGGCCGAGACGAGCCCTGTCCCCTTGCCGAGAAGCTGGGTGCGGTGGGTGCCGGAGCCCTTCCAGTCCAGAATGCACTCCTAGACAAGTGGAGTGCAGATTTGCAGCCACGGATGACAGATACTTCCTGGTTGCTGACCCAGGAAGCAAAGGGATCCGGCAAGAACGCAGGAGCGTTGGCACAGCCCCATTCCCTATTAGAAGTCGGCGCAAAATTCAAAAAAAAAAAAAAAAAAAAAAAAAAGCAGACAACCATGTGAACCTCGCCGGCCTGATCATCTTCTCACAGCCCAAGCAGCTCCCTCGCTCCCAAGGAAGGCTGCAAGTAAGGAAAAAAAAATATAATATAATATAATATAATATATATATATATTAGTGGGGGGGGGGGATTCCATCTTCCAGGCATTCATGAAAAAAAAAAAACTTGCGGTTGTGTAGCTTTTAAAAAGGAATCTCCAACCCCTGGGGAAAAACTAGTATATCTCCCGCTGTGCCATATGGACCTAGGCGCTCACCCTCATGTCAGATCCTATTGAGATGCCATCGGTTGAACCGACTCCAAGGAGGCACATAATGGGTTCCATCCAGTAAAGGAGACGTGAGGGTCTGGAAGCTGACAGAGTTTAGGTCCCCCAAAAATAAATTGAAAAAATAAAATAAATCAGTTGCCACATCTTCGCAGTCCTGCCACAACGGCAAGAATAAAACTGGATATGGCAGGGCAGCCGGAAGTATATGTAGGCCAGGAGGGGCCACACCTTTTTATCTTGCAGCCCTGCCCTTCGGATAAGAGTTAACCCATCCGTATCAGATTTGTGATGGCCTGAAGTAGAATATGAGAGAAATATCGGAGGCCACATACCCAGCATCTTTGGGCTGTTTGCATTCTCCCATCCCCAGCCAGATAGGAGACTACTGCCCCTCGCGCTCCCAAATGCCATAAACAGAACCGTTGTCCACTTGCATATATAAATGCTCTGCAAAAGGACCGGAGGGGGCCACCAGCCACAAACCCCCCAAAGCCTCTAGCTGGGGGTGTTCCCACAACAGCCATTCACAAATGCCTGATAGAGTACGCACCTGGCTAAAAAGTACAGCATAGCAGGCCCAGAAATTGAAGCAAAGAAAGCAACTTTGCTTATAGTATATAAGGTATTTAAATATGATTTGAGATGCTTGAACGTGGCATATTGTACACTTATCTGAAGGGAGATATGGTGTGCCTGGAATTAAATGGTGTCAAAATAAGACGTGTCTATACAGAGTGGTTGGAATTCCAATAACCCTTGCCCAGTATCAATTTGTTTGAGATTTTGCTTCAATGAAGGTTGGATGTTTATAGTCTCTTGTTTCAAAAACCTGTCTACAAGCACTGCTCATATTTTTCAGGAAGAACAGCAGGCTGTGTTAATTAGCAACAGTGTAAAGATTATGTCGCCTGAGTGTTTTCCAGATCTGCAATTTTTAAAAATCCACACTTTTTCTCCACAGGTTCATCTCAAATTCAGTGTCAGCTTGCAATAGGCTTTGTTAGATTGCTGATGTGTTATTCAGGATAAGGATAATACAATTCTGTGATTACTCACCTTGTAGAATTGGTATTATAAGAATGCAGCACGTCCTGCTCCAGATAACGATTCATAACAGATGGGATTACCTCCGCCAGAGGGCGCTTGACTGCAGAGATGGCAAAAAGAGACCCCTCCCGGTCCATATATACCCGGGACCTCCCACAAATTCCCCAGTATAGAAAAGCAGTAAGGAGAACCAGGAGAAGCCAATGAAAATTAACAACGTTAACAAGGATAACAATCACCATACAGAGGATCCCAGATAATGCAAACAGGGTGGGGTGGAGCAGGACGTGCTGCATACTTACAATACCAATTCTACAAAGTGAGTAATCACAGAATTGTATTATTCTAAGTATGCAGCACGTCCTGCTCCAGATAACGATTCATAACAAATGGGACATCCAATAGAAGTGTCCGTAACTAGGGTGGGATCCTAAAAGCAACAACGCGCAGTTCAAACCACTGCCGCCTGCAGAAATTTGCAGCCAAAAACAGCATCCGCTGAGGCCCGAACATCAACCTTGTAAAACTTGGAAAAGATATGAACAGAAGACCAAGTAGCAGCCTTACAAACTTGTTCAACAGATGCCTGGTGCTGGAAGGCCCAGGAGGCCCCAACAGCACGGGTAGAATGAGCAGTAACACGGAAAGGAGGATCCTTTCCCCTAGCAGAATAGGCCCTAAAAATGGCCTGACAAATCCATTTGCTGATAGTGGACTTAGTAGGTGCCAGGCCATTCTTGGGGCCGAAGTAACCACAAACAAGGCATCAGTCTTTCTAAAAGGTGCCGTAGCCATCAAGTAGAACTTCAAATTCCTGACCACATCCAGGGAATGCAAGGCCCTCTCCTTGGAATTACCAGGATTAGGGCACAAGGAAGGAAGCACAATGTCCTGATTGAGATGGAAGGCAGAGACAACCTTAGGCAAGAAATCAGGTATAAATCTGAAAACCACCTTGTCCTGGTGTCTCTCAAAGTAGGGGGCATTAATAGAAAAAGCCGCCAACTCCGAAACACGCCTGACCGAGGTGATGGCCACCAAAAAGGCAACTTTAAAAGTAAGAATAGACAGAGCAGCCTAATGCACAGGCTCAAATGGAGGGCCCTGAAGGGCAGACAAAACCAAATTCAAATCCCAAATTGGCAACAGAGGTTTGCGAGGGGGACGCACATGGGCAACCCCCTGGAAGGTCTTGACTAGAGGATGTTGAGCAAAAGATCTCTGGAAGAAAACAGCCAAGATAGAAACGTGACCCTTGGGCATGCTGAGCTAAAGTCCCAGATCCAAACCATGCTGAAGTAACTCAAGAATCCTAGGAATGGAAAACACCCGACATGGAAGGACCCTAGACTCACACCAGTCAATGTAGGCCCGCCAGATCTTATAATAGATGGTAGAAGAGGGTTTCTTCCTAGCCCTGATTAGAGTGTTAACCACAGACTCTGAAAGCCCCTCATCCCTTAAGATGGAGGTTTCAGCAGCCAGGCCGTCAAAGGCAGTGTTTGTAAACTGGGATGGCATAGCCGCCCTTGAGTGAGAAGGTCCGGGGCCAGGGGCAGAGCGTACTGATCTACTGCCAGTTGAACAATATCTACGAACCACACCTGTCTTGGCCACCGGGGGGCCACCAGGATTGCTGGTACCCTTTCCTGAGCCAGCTTGCGCAGAACCCTGCCCAGAAGGGGGAATGGAGGAAAAAGATACAGGAGACGGAACCCTTGCCAGGATAGAGTCAGAGCATCCACCGCAAGGGCCAGGGGATCCTGGGACAGAGAGACAAAGACTGGGAGCTTGTGATTGTGGCAGGACGCCAACAGATCCACCTCCGGTATCCCCCAACGCTGACATAAGGACAGGAAGACCTCGTTGCTGAGAGACCATTCCCCCAGGCGAGAGGTCCCCCTGCTCAGAGAATCCGCCTCCAGATTCTCTACCCCCGGAATGTACACTGCTGAGATGCAAGGAACATTGTCCTCTGCCCAGGACAGAATCATGGACACCTCCTTGAGGGCACACTTGCTCAGAGTCCCTCCCTGATGATTGATGTAGGCAACCACCGTCTGGTTGTCTGAGTGAACTTGGACCGGCCGGCCCTGAAGGTGAGGAGTCAACTGGGCCAGTACCAACTGAACCACCCTAAGTTCCAGGACATTGATGGGGGCATGGGCCTCCTGTGGGCCCCACAGCCCCTGGAATTGAAGGGTTCTCCAGAAGCCCCCCCAACCTGACAGACTGGCATCCGTGGTGACCGTCTCCCAAAAGGGGGCCTGAAAAGATCTGTCCCCAACAGGTTCTTCGAGTCCAGCCACCACAAGTGGGACCGCCGGGACAGAGGAGACAGAACAAAGGCCTGATCCAGAGAAAGGGGACTCTTGTCCCAGACTGATAGGAGATGGGAGTTGAAGAGGTCTCATGTGGAACGGAGCATAAGGAACTGCCTCGAAACAGGACACCATTTGTCCCACAATCTGCATCCTTTGCCGGATGGAAGGGCGAGGGCAAGACAGAAGGAAATGAACCAGAGCTTGAAGAGAATCCACCTTCTGCTGAGGAAGAAAAAAATACAATTCTGTAAAGTACTCACCTGTAGAATTGGTATTATACGCATACAGCACGTCCTGCTCCAGATGTAGTAATAACATGTGGGTAATCCTCCGCCGCCGTGCACTGCAGACATGTAGAAAACAAGCTTCTCCCGGCCCTACATATACCGGAGGACCTCCCACAAATCCCCAGCATTGAAAAGCAGTGAGAATGAGGAGCCAGGAGAAACCAACTACCCAAAACTGGCAATAACAATGATGATAATAATCACCAAACAGGGGATCCAGAACAAAGTGAAACCAGGGTGGGGTGGAGCAGGACGTGCTGTATGCGTATAATACCAATTCTACAGGCGAGTACTTCACAGAATTGTATTATTCTAAGCATACAGCACGTCCTGCTCCAGATGTAGTAATAACATGTGGGACATCCAATAGCAGTGTCCGTAAAGTAGGGTGGGATCCCCAGCAGAAAAGGCAACAGCAAGCAGTTTAAACTACTGCCGCCTGCAACACCTTGCGGCCAAACACAGCATCAGCTGAGGCCCTAACATCAACCTTGTGAAACTTTGTAAAGGTATGAACAGAAGACCAGGTAGCGGCCTTGCAAACTTGTTCCACAGAGGCCTGGTGCTGAAAAACCCAAGAAGCCCCAACAGCTCGAGTAGAATGAGCAGTAAGACGAAAGGGGGGAGACTTCCCCTTAGTAGTATAGGCTTGAACCACAGCCTGACGAATCCATTTACTGATAGTAGACTTGGCGGGAGCCAAACCCTTCCTAGGCCCGTGAGGCACAACGAAGAGAGCATCCGTCTTCCTGAAAGCCTTAGTGATAACCAGGTAATACTTGACACACCTAACCACATCCAAGGAATGCAAAACCCTTTCCTTAGGGTTACTGGGATTAGGGTACAGGGAAGGAAGTACAGTATCCTGATTCAAATGGAAAGCAGACAACCTTAGGCAGAAAGTCTGGCTTGAAGCAAAACGCCACCTTATCCTGGTGTCTCTCATAGTAGGGAGGCTGAATAGTCGTGTATCGGAGTTAGCGGCTCTAACAGAAGTGATAGCAACCAGGAATACGACCTTGAGCGTGAGAACAGCGAGAGCAGCCTCCTGAATAGTGACCCCCTGAAAGAAGGTCTTGATAGAAAAAGAAGATAGACAGGGCCGAAACCTGACCCTTCAGGGTACTAAGCTTAAGACCTAAGTCTAGACCATGTTGAAAGAACTCCAGCACCCTGGAAACTAAGAATTCCCGGCAGGGAAGAGACCTGGATTCACACCAGTCAATGTAAGAACGCCAAACTCTATAGTAGATAGCAGAAGTCGTCTTTTTCCTGGCTTGCACCATAGTAGCCACTACAGATGCAGACAAACCCTTTTCCCTCAGGATGGAGGTTTCAATAGCCAAGCCGTCAAAGCCAGAGTTAGTAAATTGGGATGGTGTAGAGACCCTTGAGTTAGAAGGTCCGGCAGCGGTGGCAGATCGTACTAATCTACTGCCATTTGAACCACGTCTGCGAACCACACCCTTCTTGGCCACCTTGGGGCCACCAGAATCGCGGGTACCCCTTCCAGAGCAATCTTGCGCAGCACTCTGCCCAGAAGGGGAATTGGTGGAAACACATACAGGAGCTGAAACTCCTTCCAAGACATTGACAGGGCATCCGTGGCCAGAGCCAGAGGATCCTGAGACAGAGATACAAAGCTCGGGAGCTTGTGATTGTGACGGGACGCAAACAGATCCACGTCTGGCACTGCCCAACGGAGACACATGGCCTGAAACACCCTGTTGCAGAGGGACCATTCGCCGACGAGATGATCCCCTGCTCAGAGCATCTGCCAGCAGGTTCTCCGCGACCGGGATGTTTACAGCCAAGATGTATGGGACATTGGCTTCCGCCCATGCTAGAATCAGACACACTTCCTGGAGAGCTCCCTCGCGCCGGGTCCCTCCCTGATGATTGATGTAGGCAACTGCCGTTCTGTTGTCTGAGCGTACCTGAACCGCCAGACCCTCCAGGAGGGAGCCAGGAAGAATCTGCCCCTTGTCAGGTTCCTGTGGTCCAGCCACCACGCAAGGGATTGTCTGACCGAGGGGGGGGAGCACCCAGATCTCGTCCAAGGACGCTGGGTCCTTGTTCCAGACTGACAGAAGGTGAAGCTGCAGAGTTCTCAAATGGAACTGGGCAAAGGGCACCGCCTCGAAGCTTGCCACCATCGAGCCCACCAACTGCATTCCCTGCCGGATGGAGGGATGAGAGCTCAAAAGCAGGGACCTCGCCTGCGATATCAGAGCTTCCACCTTCTGCTGGGGAAGGAATATCCTTGACTGAACTGTATCCAGAATCATCCCCAGGAACGGGGTCACTGAGGAGGGGGACAGAGAGGACTTTTGGTAATTGATCACCCAGCCGAATGACTCCAGGGTGGACACTACCAACCGAGTGTCCAGCTCTGCTTGCCGCAGAGACCGAGAGGTGATGAGTATATCGTCCAGGTAGGGCAAAACTTGTATGCCCCTTAGTCTTAACAGTGACATCACCCCTGCCAGCACCTTGGTGAACACCCTGGGAGCCGACGTGAGGCCGAATGGCAGGGCTACGAACTGGTAATGCTGATCCAGCAGCGCAAATCTGAGAAACCTTTGATGTCCTGGAAACACCGGGACGTGCAGGTAAGCGTCCTTGATATCCACAGATGTCATGAAGTCCCCTGGGCGCAACGAGGCAATGGCCGAGCGCAGAGTTTCCATGCGAAAAGGTTTGTTTCTGACAAATCTGTTTAGGATTTTTAGATCCAGAATGGGTCTGACTGACCCGTCCTTCTTGGGCACTGTGAAAAGGTTGGAATAGAACCTCATGCCCCTGTCTCTTAAGGGGACCTTGCAAATGACCCCTATGTCTAGAAGGTCCTGCACAGCCAGCATTAAGACCCGAGCTGAGGCAGGGTCCTGTGGGATCCGGGACCCGACAAACCTGGTAGGGGGCAGTACAGCAAATTCCATCTTGTAACCGGAGGACACTACCTCCTGAATCCACCGGTCTGGGACGTGGCGTCTCCAGACATGCTCGAAGTGCTGTAGACGTCCCCCCCCCCCCCCAGACGGGCGAGGACGCCCCTTCATGCCTGGGGAGTCTTGGGAGGGGCTTTGGGCTTGGGCCCCCATGAGGAACTGGGACGGCGTCCTCTGTTCTTGTTCCAGGGCTCTGCGCGAGACCCAGCGAAGGACACTCCTCTCCCTTGCTTAGCCCCACGGTAGGGGGTCGAGTGGGAGCTTGGGCCACGAAAGGGCCGAATCTGACGCTTGCGCTGGGGTAACTTGCCACCCTTGGCAAAAATATCTAACCTTTCTCCAAACAGGCGGAGCCCCTTAAAAAGGAAGCCCCGTCAGGGCCTTCTTAGCGACGTTATCAGCAGCCCACTGGCGCAACCAGACCGCTCGGCGTATGGCTACCACCAGAGCAGAAAATCTAGCGCTTAATTTAATAGCATCGTCCGATGCGGATAGGATATAGTTCACAAAAGTTTCACAGGTGGCCAGAGCATTGGCAGCATCAGAGGGCAAGTCATCCGTCCCTTCAAGAGCAGTCTTAACCACCGTCCTGAGCGCCACCGCCGTAATGGCTAAGGCACAAACTGGGCAGAGCGACGCTCCCCCAAATGCAAAGGCATGGCATGCCAGTTGGTCAACTCGCCGATCTTCCAAATCCCGCAGCGTAGTAGTGTCGGGGGAGTGCATAATAGGGGTGTTGGACAGACTTAGAATTGGGGCATCGACCTCGGGTGGCGATGTCCAACACTTGACCAGGTCGGCAGGAAAGGGATATTTCTTATCCACAGCTTTAGGAACTCCATGGAGTTTGCTGGGATGTTCCCATTCTTTCAGCACAAGGCTATTGAAATTAGTTTGTTCAGGAAACTCCAACCGCGTCCTGGCGGTGTGAAACAGATCACCCCTTTGCCGGGGAGCCGCGGCAGGGGGAGAGAGGGATAACACATCAAAGATCTGGGTCAGCAGTCTATTAATGTCGTCCGAGGACCAATTATCAGAACCAGACTCTTCCTGTCCCCTGGACTCGTCGTATGACCCCCGAGTCAGAGAACAGTGCCCCTTCCTCTGAGGGGGAATGTGCATAGGAAAGCAATAAATCATCAGATCTATAGGAAGTATAGTAGATTCAGGATTCAAATGACGCCTCTTGGCAGTGGCCTTGCGCGCCAAGGAGGCAGCAAGTAAGTTTTCCACACTAGCCAGTCTAGTGGCCAAATCAGTATGAGAATCCCCACTAGTATTGGGGGTTAGGCTCAGGCTTGGGGGAGTAGGGGAAGCAAGGCGAGGTGCGGGCCCAGCCTCGGAAGAGGTGGGGATACCTGCTAGCGCCTGCTGAGCACAAGGGACGCAGACCCGTGCATTGTCACCGCTGCTAGGCAATACCCCACAAGCTACACACACAGACGGGCTTGTCCCAAAGGAACCCCGTTCGCAATATCCTGAGATGCCTCCATATGGTGATTATATACAATATGCCAGTAGGGATTGACGCTATAAAGCAACCCTGGATGCCCCAATGACCCGCTGGGAAGTGGGAGTGATTTTTTAAAAGGTCTGGACTGGGCGCTACACCGGGCCGGGAGAAGCCACCGAGGTTCACGGTCTGAAAGACACAAGGGGAACAGGGATGTCAGAGCCAAGCGAGGAGAAGCAAAAGCTAAAGAAAGGTCGGCCATGAGGGCACTTACAGAACAGCGAGGGGAGGACCGTCTTCACCACGCGCACGTGAGAAGGAAATGGCGCCAAGCTAACCTCGAAGGGCGGGCCAGAGCGGGAGATGACGCGGAACGCGCCAGACCACGCCCCCCCCCTGAGAGCGCGCATCTCGAAGGCGCGCAGCCAATCAGAAAAACAGTAGCTATGCAACTGACAACCAATGTAGAAAATCACCTCAGAGAGAAAACTGACAGAATGAATACAGGAATAAAACGCCGTAGCGCCCACGAACAGAGCCGCCGTCCGCGCCAAGTAAAAAACAATAAGGCGCTGCGGCTAACTTAAACATAAGTGTGAAGCGCAGCTCTGACACTCGGTAACCGTTAAGGCTATAAGTCTCTAGTGTAATTAGGGCAAGGTTAGGCCATCGTACACACAACCCCCCCCTCTCTTTTTCCCCCCACTAACGGGGGGGATTTAGGGAGGAAGGTGACCCAATATTCGGGGGTCACCGTTGCACGGGGCATGGGGGCACTGATGCGGGAGGGGCATCCACTGAAGGCTCACCATTTGCCTTAACCGCCTACCCTATGGTGGGGGATTGCGGTGGAGTCTAGCTCCGTAAGCACACTAGGTGCTGCCTACCTTCACCCGACCAACGCAGCCCAGGCTGGGAGGCATATTCTTTTACAAAGAGGACGGGTGGAAATAGTCCCGCAGGGCCTCGGGCTGTCAAGCCCCGCTCGCCTGCGAGAGCGTGATACTTCATGTCTTCGCAGTTCCAGCACTGCAGAGAAATCTGGGGTTTTGTGGGAGGTCCCTCGGTATATGTAGGGCCGGGAGGAGCTTGTTTTCTACATGTCTGCAGTGCACGGCGCCGGAGGCGGAGGATTACCCACATGTTACTACATCTGGAGCAGGATGTGCTGTATGCTTAGAATATCCTGGCCTGAACAGTATCCAGATTCATGCCCAGGAAGGAGGTCACCAGAGACGGAGACAGGGAGGATTTGGGGTGATTGATCACCCAGCCGAATGTTTCCAGAGCAGTTACCACCTGCTGGGTATCCACTTCTGCCTGCTGGAAAGAATGAGAAGTGATGAGGAGGTCGTCCAGATAAGGAAGAATACGAATGCCCCGAGCTCTGAGGAGAACCATAACACCTGCCAGCACCTTGGTGAAGACGCTGGGGGCCGATGTGAGACCGAAGGGCAGTGCTACAAATTGGTAGTGTTGGTCCTCCAATGCAAACTTGAGGAATCTCCGATGCCTTGGGAAGACTGGTACATGAAGGTAAGCATCCTTGATGTCTATGAAGGTCATGACGTCCCCTGGGCGCAAAGAGCTGATCGCGGAGCGCAGGGTCTCCATGCGGAAGTGTCTGGTCCTGATGAACTTGTTGAGGAGCTTTAAGTCCAGGATGGGTCTGATAGAACCATCCCTTTTGGGTACTGTGAAGAGATTGGAGTAAAAAAACCCCGACCTCTCTTCCCAGGAGGGACCTGACAGATGATCCCCATGTCCAATAGGTTTTGTACAGCCAGAAACAGACCCTGAGCTGCCAGGGGTTCTGGAGGAATCTGAGACCTGAGGAATTTTGGAGGTGGCCAGGCAGCTAACTCTAGCTTGTAGTCGGAGAACACAACCTCCAGAATCCACCTGTCTGAGACCTGCTGTCCCCAGACAAGAACCGCAGCCATCCCCCCCACCCGGATGGGTGAGGGCGCCCCTTCATGGCTGAGGAGGCTTGGCGACAGATTTGGGCTTGGACCCCCAGGAAGATCCGGAGCGGGCATGACCTCTGCCCCTGCCCCAGAAGTCCCCCCTAGGACTTGCAAAGGAAAGCGCTCTCCCAGGCCTGGATCCACGGTAGGAGGGGACAAAGGCACCCGAACGGGCCGCAGCTGCTTCTTACGCTGGGACAACTTACCCCCCTTGGCAAACAGGTCCAAGCGATCACCAAATAGGCGTAGCCCCTTTAGGGGGAGCCCCGTGAGGGCCTTCTTAGCAGCGGTATCAGCTGCCCACTGACGCGGCCAAACAGAGCGGCGTATAGCAACCACCAAGGCAGAGGTTCTACTACACATCCTAATGGTGTCATCCAAGGCAGAAAGGACATATGCAATGAACATTTCACACTGCGACAAGGCCCTGAACTGGGCACTAGAAGTCTCATCAGGGGCGCCTTCCAACAGACCCTTGAGGAGAGTCCTAACATCAACAGCAGTAATAGCAGAAGAACAGACAGGACGTAAGGCAGACCCCACACAGGCAAAGGCATGGGAGGCCAGCTGGTCAATGCGCCGGTCCTCACTATCCTTGAGGGTAGTGGAATCAGGAGAATGGACCAGAGATGAGTTGGACAACCCCAATACTGGTGCATCCACTTCTGGGGGGTAGACCAACATGTAACCACATCAGTGGGAAAAGGGTACCTTTTAAACCCAGCCTTTAGGGATTCCGGCCGGGACACTCCCATTGTTTGAGAACAAGATTATTGAAATGGGCCTGTTCTGGAAATTCCAGACGTGGTTTAGCAGTACTGAAAAGTTCCCCCTGTGGCTTGGGAACCGCAGCAGGAAGGGAGATAGAAAGCACATCAAAAATCTGAGTTAACAGTCTATTGGTGTCATCAGCATCCTAGTGATCAGAGCCATAGACAGTACCACTGAAATGCTGATCATCAGATAACTCCGATTATACCCCACTTGTGGTGAGGGTGAATTATTCTCGGATTCAGACAAATCAAGGAAACTCATTCTCCACAGGAAAGGCCGACGCACCCGGCGCCACATGCCTACTTTTAGCCGGGGCCTTACGGGCCTCAGAGCTAGCAATCAGCCTCTCAATGTTAGCCAACCTGGAAGACACATCAGGTTGAGACTCCCCACTAGTATTTAGCTCACTGGGAGTCATAATCAAGCGAGGGGAAGTGGGTGAGGACATAGTGGGCGCTGGCCCAGTCACAGATAGCCCAGAGTGCAGCGCAAGCGCCTGCTGGGCACAGGGTGCACAGACCTGCACATCATCGCTCACAGGGGATGCCCCACACACTACACAGCCGGGCTTGTCCCGAAGGGACCCGAGCACAATATCCTGTGAAGCCTCCATATGGTGATTAAGGTGGCACAACTGGCCAATAGGAATTATGCCGTATAAGCAACCCAGAATGCCCCAAATGTCCGCCAGGGAAGTGAGAGGATTAAACAGTGTAGGCCTCTAATAGAGTTAATAAAACTAATAGAGGGGACAGGACCGGGAGAAACCCCCAAAAATGGTTATCCCACCTGAAAGACATAATAGATACACCCCATAACAACACAGAAAAGACAATGAATAAATGTCAAGCCCGCAGGGGGCACTCACGGACCACGGTGGGAAGCAGGCAATCACACCAGGAAAGGCGCTGGAGGACCCGCAGGAGGGTCCGACGCGGAATGCGTCAACAGAGCAAGCCACGCCCCCTCCGAGAAGCGCAGGGATAGGCCAGGCGTAAGAGCCAATGGGCGCGCAGGGATTAATGATGATGATGCCGCCGCTGACGCCAGAAGGCGCGCGTCAGTGGCGGCAAATTCAAATGAACAAGGTAAAGAGCGCGGAGCCCTGGTACCCCGAGCATTAGTGAAGCACAAAGTGCACATACACCCCCCCCCCCTCCGAACGGGATAACGAGAGAGGGGGGAGAGTGGATGTCAATAAAAGACCCACCGATGACCAGGGCAGGGAAGGGGAAGAGCGGACGGGCATCCCAATTCAGGTTCACCATAACCTGCACCGCCTACCCTTTGGTGGAGGACTGCGGTCGGAGCCAGGCTCCGCAAAAGGATAGCACCTGTGATAGGTGCTGCCTACCATCACCCGACCAGCGCAGCCAAAGCTGGGAGGCATAAGTAAAAGGTGGAACGGGGGGCGTGGCTTCGACATGAAGGAGTAAAGACGCATGTGGGAGAGCTTCTGTCCGACCCGAGCATTTTCAGGCGATTTGAGCACCCTAATTTGTACCCGGACCACCCTGATGGGTGGCAACCAAAAGAAGAAATCAGAGGCCAGTCTTAAGGTACCCCTAAAAGCGCAATAGGGGATTTTTTTCATCCGAGGCCCCAGCCGGAGTCTGGTGACCTGTCGGCCAAGATGGCGTCTGCCAGGGAAGGGGGGTCGTGATGCCGCCGGAGGTCGCCCTGGGGCGAGCGCATCGGGCAGAGGGCCCCCAAGACTGAGGACCGAAGAGGAGGAGACAGCACCTACCTGCAGCCGGAGCGGAGACTGCGCTGCGATTGTGGAGGTGGAGGCGGCGGCGCGTCCTGTCCCGGGCGCAGCATGCGAGGAAAGGCAGGTAGACGAGGGGTCGTGAAGAGAAGATGCTGCCCGCCCGAGCCGGCCGCCGCGGGAAGGAGACTGATCCCCCTGCCATTGATGACAGCGTCTGCTCGGAGGTGAGCGGCGGGGGCAGGGGGCGGAATCAGACGGCGTTACGGTGCGGTGGCAGGCGCGACAGCGGGGCCGGAGGAGCCAGCCAGCGCCATGCTTACTGATACAGCCGCCGAAGAGGGGGAGACCCGAGGAAGAGGCAGACTGGCACCACGGCCACTTCAGGTGGGGGAGCACCCGGTGGGCCCTTGCCCCACTCTAACAAGCAATTTAGAATCTGATCCTGGTGGAGCACAGTACTGGCCTGGTCAACCAAATGGAGGGGGTTCCCCCACAACCAATGCTGCATCCAGTGGTACAGGGAGCGTAATGATCGGGGGGGGGGGGGCTAGTAAGGTGGTCTTAGTCGAGCTGCATCCGGAGCCAGCTGATGCTGTTACCAATACTGGGGCTTGTACACCCCCTGCAAGATCGGCACATAACCCCCTTAAATCAATAGACCTGGAGTGGTCCTCCGGCTCCAGCCTTGTGTCCCTTGGTGACCTCTCCCCTGGGCAGGGATATGCAGCCGCCCCTGGGTCCGCTTGCCAGGGTATCTCAGCGTGAAATGACCGACCTGGCTGGTTCTCCAGTGGCGGAATGCCCCCACAGTGGCCGGCCTTCCCCGACCCCGATCATCGACCCCAATATCCAGGCTATCTTACAATATCTACCGACAAAGGCAGAGCTTAAGGCTGACCTCGAGGCGGTGGCGATCAGAATTGAAAGAGCCTTACGAAGAGAGATTGAAGATATACAACAGAAATCCTCTGCTTTGGAAACCAAAGTCGCCACACTTGAAGACTCCCGGACGGACCACGAGACTCGTTTAGCGAACTTGGAGAGAATACAAGAAATGTACAATCAGCAGATAACCGAATTTCGGCTCCAGGTGGACGATCAGGAAAACAGAAATAGGCGTAATAACCTGAAGATCCGTGGCATCCCTGAATCGGTCCGACCGGAAAATCTGCGCTCCTCAATAACGGATCTATTCAATTCCCTGTTGGAGAGACCTAGGGATGCCGAGTTACACATTGATCGGGTCCATAGGGTGGTGGGCCGCCAGAGATGTCCTGTGCAGGGTCCATTTTTTCACAGTTAAAGAGGACATCCTGCGCCAAGCGTGGGAGCGACGCAGAATTGAGTGGAGGGGCGCGCAGATCACAATTTTACCTGATGTATCTCGTCGCACTTTGCAGATGAGAAGAACACTCCGACCTTTGCTCGACAGGCTCCGGGAAATGGGGGCCTCCTACAAATGGGGTCAGGACCCCATTCTACTTTTGCCCTGCGCAGTAAAGCCGACCTACCCAGCATGTCCGCTTTTTTGGGCCTGGATCCCTTCCCGGTCCCAGACTGGCTGGACTTTAATCCGCTTCCGCAGAGGGCCCCTAGATGCCCCAGATTGGTCCATGAGCGGGGGGGGGGGGGGAGGGGGCCCCAGAAGGAACCCAGAGCGGTAGAGCAGTTTTTGGATCCCTATAGGAAGATGCAAGGGTCCATTACATTTTTGTGTCTTGCTGTTTTACCTCTCTGGCTATGTTTGGATCTGATAGAGACGCTTTTTGATCCCTATAGAAAGCCGTAGATACTTGATATGATTTTGTGTTATGCTGTTTTACCTCTTTCGTATGGGAACGGGTGGGTTGGCCTGAATATGACTGGGTGGACGTGGGGCCTGGTGGGCCGTTTCCCCCCTGCTTCTCCTTTGATTTACCGACACCCCCGCCTGGGGTGGTTAAGCCCCTGGGGTACTAGACTGGGGAGTCTGGGTTGGATCTGGGTTGGATCTTTCCCTCCCGGATCTCGAGTTCCCCCCCTTGATGTTGTCTGGTCCAGGGGAGTGATCCGGTGGTCGGCTCAGATGGCCTTCCAGGGCCTGCGGTGGGGCCCCGCCGCTGGAGCAAGGTCGGACCATTATATGGGCCTTGAGCTGGGATGGCCTGGTCGTGTGGGCCCTGCGCGGGTATCCGGGTGTGCCCTCTCGCCTGACGCTGGCGCCATCCCATTGGTGGTGAGCCAGAGGGATTTGCGTGGTGTTGAGGGCTATGGCCCTCTTAGCTCTTAATTGCCCCCCACTTTAAGGAGGGCTTTGTTAGTTTGTTAGTCTTGTTAGTTCTGTCTCTATTTTCTGTCTTTCCTTTTTTTCCCCCTCTGTCTTTTTGCTCTTTTTCTCCGATCGTCCGCTTGCCTCTCTCTCTGGGCGGAATTCTGGTCCTGACCATCGGGGCCTGGGAAGTGTAATGTGAACTAGACTCTGACATCATTTAGCCGGGTGTGTGTCCTCTCCCTGTAATTTGGCTGCACTGATGAGTCTTAAACTCTGTACGTTTAACGCTAAGGGGTTGAACATCCCAGAGAAAAGGGCCAAAATTTTGTATGGGCTTCATAAGGAAAGAGTGGACATAGCCCTTCTACAAGAAATGCATTTTTGTCAAGGGAAAATCCCAGAAATCAGAAATAGATACTATGATAAGTGGTATCACAGGCCCAATCCCGAGAATAAATCTAAGGGTGTATCTATTGCCATACATAAAAACGTTCCCATAAATTGGGGGGCAGAACTGATGCGCTTGAATCCAGGATGGATGACACCACTGTGGTCCTGGAGGAACAGGGTTCCCAGATAGAACGGTTCCAGGATGAGATCTCCCTGTTAAAGAGCTTAAACGAGGAGCTGGAGAACCGGAGGTCCAATTTAAGATTTAGGGGTATCCCAGAATCTATGGAGGATGCTAATGGAACCATCATAGCCCTCCTGCAGGAGCTAACCCCGAAATCCCAGTTGCCAGGCTGGAGTTAGAGAGAGCGCACAGGGCCCTCTCCAAGAAGCCAGTGGAGGGGCCCCCTCGGGACATAATAGTTAAGTTCCACTTTTACCAGACGAAAGAAGCGGTTCTTAAAGCGCCCAGAGAGAAAGCACCCCTGGCCTTCCAGGGCCACAGCTATCAAATCTTCACTTCAATTACTTTTCTAACCATAGTCCTGACGGCCACCGCCGTGATGGCCGCGGCACAGACCGGGCGCAGAGCCGTCCCTGCACACGAAAAGGCATGGGAAGCCAGTCTGTCAATGCGCCGGTCCTCAGCATCCCGAAGGGTACGGTAATAAGGAGCCGTCATGAAGGGGGGGGGTTAGTAACCCCTATAATCGGTGCATCCACCACAAGAGGTGCTGACCAAAAATTAACCACATCAGGAGGGAAAGGGAAATCCCAGACCCCTGGGAACCCTTTAAGTTTACAAGGCGATTCCCATTCTTGGGATATAAGATTCTGGAAATGATCTGTTCCAGGAACTCCAAGCGCGGCGGCGCCGTGTGGAAACTCTCCTTAGGCTTGGGAGCCTCTCCAGGAGGGGAGATTGACAAAACCTCAAAGATCTTAATAAGAATTTCATCTGTGTCACACAGGCCCCAAGAACCGGGCCCTGAATCATCACAGCTCCCGGGCATCCCATCCGAGGAGCCCGAATCTGAGAATAGTTCACCTTCCTCAGAAGGATCAAGGTCCTGCATATCAGCAGAGTCATCGGTATCGTTAGGAACCGGAGAGCCCGGAGGCGTCAGGGACCGCTTCTTTCCAGGGCCCATACGCTCCGCCAATCCAGACAGCACCTGCTCCGCCGTAGGCAGCACGGCTTGCAGGTCATCCCTGCTCGAGTGAGACTCATCAGGAGTGAGGTTTAGGTCCGGGGAGACGGGTGTATTGAAGGGAGGTGCAGCCACTGGCAAACCCGATTGCAGGGTCAGTGCCTGTTCAGCACACGGTCCGCAGACCCGTGCTCTGTCAGCATCAGCATGGGACTGACCACACACCGCACACAGCCGGTCATGTCCCAGAGGGACCCCGGGTACATAATTCTGAGATGCCTCCATATGGTGATTATCTGAGCAGTATGCCCGCAGGGATTTACGCAATAGGCAACCCTGGATGCCCCAAGAACCGCTAGGAAGTGGGAGAATTTGTTATGTGGACCCGCTGTAATATATGTGAGGCCGGGAGAAGCCACCGAAGTCCTGGCGTCTGAAAGACATAATGGGAGAAGGGGGGGGGTGTCAGTGCCATGCGCAGCCGAATAAACACATAGAACAATGCCGCCCCGGAGGGCACTTACATGACCAAGGGAGGAGGCGGAACGCACCACGCGCGAAGATTGTCAAAATGGCGCCAAGCGAACCTCGAGGGGCGGGCCTGACCAGGCTGTGACGCGGAGCGCATCATCCCGAGTCCCCGCCTCCCCCAAAGAACCAACGAAAAAAAGAAAGACAGTAGTGGATAGAAAGCGCATACATAAAGTTGCTGTCACGCTGGAAAATTATCCTGCCGTCTGGACAGTACGCTAATGTTAATGAAAGGACAAACAGGCTCGCAACTGTAGAGCAAGGAGCGCGACACTGACACCCAAGTATAATAAAAGATCAAAGGCCTTAACGTGTTATATTGCACTAGGACTGCCACACATACACCCCCCCCCCCTTTCTTTCCCCCCCCCCCCCGAGCTACGGGAGGAAGCGGACCAGCGTCCAGGGACTAACTCTGTGAGGGGCACGGGCAACAATGCGGGAGGGGCATCCACTAGAGCCTCACCATCGGCCTAACCGCCTACCCTATGGTGGGGGATTGCGGTGGAGCATGGCTCCGTTAAGCACACAAGGTGCTGCCTACCTTCACCCGACCCACACAGCCCAGGCTGGGAGGCATATTCTTCTTAAAGAGGATGGGTGGAAAAAGTCCCACAGGCTGTAAAGCCCCGCTCGCCTGCGTGATACTTCACGTTTTCGCAGTTCAGCACTGCAAAGAAATCTGGGGATTTGTGGGAGGTCCCTGGGTATATGAATGGCCGGGAGGAGCCCGTTTTTGCATGTCTGCAGTGAACGGCGCCCTCTGGCGGAGAATTACCCATGTGTAAGTATTATAGATGGAGCAGGACGTGCTGTATGCTTAGAATATAGAAATCTCTTTAGGGCTCTCATGAGAAGCTGAGCCCATGGGACTGCCGGAATTGCAGCAGTCATGAGAACGAGCAAGGTAATGATTCCTCCTAGAGAAACCTCTGGGGTCTTGAGAAATTCCCGGGTCATTGCTATGATCTTGTAGATCTTTTCCTGCGGAAGCAGAATGCTGTGAGAGACTGTCTAGATGGTACCCCAGGAATCTGCAACTGTGGTTGGATTTGATTTTTCTAGACTGTCAATCCAGCCTAAAGGATTCTTAGAAGAGTTCTTCAGATTTGCTAGTAGCAATTCCCCTGACTTGTTCAGCAAGAGTGAATCATCCAGGTATGGAATAATTGTAATTCCTTCCTATCTGAGGTGTGCCATTCAGTCCGCCAATATATTTGTAAAGATCCATGGGGTGGACAATAGGCCAAAAAGTTAAAGCCCTGTACTGGTAGTGATAAAGCCATTGATCCGTTTGTCAGCCATTGTACTGCAAATCTTAGAAACTTGCGATGGAGCTGCAGAATTGGAATATGCAGGTAAGCATCCTGCAGGTCTAAATTGATCATAAGGGCCTGCTCCATAAGGATGTTCCTTACGGAATAAATAGATTCCATTCTGAATTTTTAATATCTGATGAATAGATTTAATCTTTTCAGGTTCAGAATCATACGATAATTTCCCACCATAATTTTGCACCAGGAAAACTTGAGAATAGAGACCCCGCCCCTAGGAATGGGGTGGAACTACTTCTACCATGGTCTTTCTGGTGTTCCTTGGTAATTTGGTCACCAGAAGAAACATCGAGCAATAGACAAAAAAAAATTCTAAGCGGCACCCCCTTTCCAATGACTGTAGCACAAATTGACTGCTGTCCAGGCGGCTACAAACCAGGCAATTCTGCCCCCAACCAGGTAGTCTTTGTCAGGACCAAGACTTCTCTGGGGATTATCAGAGAAAACTACCCTTTTACTGCGACCTCGCCTGTGTCCATTTCTTCTTCTGTTAATTCTGTCTACCCTGAAACTGCCTTATTGAAGTTTTGGTCTTTGTAATAGTGCGGCTTTGAAACTAACATTTCATGTTAGGAAATTTCTTACCTGCTTCACTAGAATGAATCAGAATAGTATCCAAGTCTTCTCCAAACAGATTACCATGAATAAATGGAATGCCACACAACTTTGCTTTGGAAACCAGGTCTCCTGACCATGTTATTAGCCTGAGCAAGAAAGGCACTTTGGCTTAAAAGCCTTAACCGTGGCCCCGATTGTCTCCTCCAAGGCATTAACTAAAGGAAATGGCTCTAAAAAGAGTAGGTAATGTCTCAAGCATACTCTTAGTGTATTTTTCCAAACAACCCTTCAGGTCACTGAGGAGGTTCTCATACTTGTCATGACACCATCAGCTGCCAGGGCAGGTCTGAATGTGAAGGATGCAGCAACCAAAGCTCTTTTCAGGATGTCCTCTGTCCTCCAATCCATTGGATCACGCATTGCACCAATATCCTGAAAACTTAAATATGCTGCTCTGGAGATCTGACCCAGTGGTGCATCTAAGGGGGTTATATATCCAGCGATCGTGCCAGGTAGTGCCTCGTAGTGGCAGGCAGCGTCTTTTGAATGCTGCCCGCTGTACGCAATACCACATTTATAAAAGCGAATCTGGTGAGCGACCATGTAGCGTCCGATTCATCATTACAGGTGGCTCAGTGTATAGCGCCGGCGCTCTAGCT
The DNA here is from genome assembly GCA_027917425.1 of Gastrophryne carolinensis. NCBI lineage: Eukaryota > Metazoa > Chordata > Amphibia > Anura > Microhylidae > Gastrophryne > Gastrophryne carolinensis. The sequence continues at coordinate 264,803,947 of CM051238.1, forward strand.
TCCAATAGTGCCAGGTATCACCTGTCGCTACCCGTCACTCTCCCATACATTTCAATGGACGTTCCTTTTCTTCTGTTTAAATAGAGTTTTTTGGGTTTTTTTATTAAAATTTTTTTTTTCCTCAAATAAGTGTGTCACCTCTCCTGGCCTAGAAAGAGTCATTTTTGAAAACTATTTTGTTTTTTATGCAGAATTGTATTTACAGGTCTGGCATTAAAGGGTTAATGTTACAACAATGTCATTCCATGCGTTTTCGCTTTGTTACTGGTGGATATGTGCTCAAAAACGGACTTTAATCACACAGCGTCTGGCGCTCTGTGCTACAGCGATCAGCTTTAGAGTGCCGACGCTCTGGGAGTCTGTTTTTTGTTGAACATGGTCGGTCGCACCGAGCTGGCGCTACCTTTCGCTCCCTGCAGCGCTGTACTGGTATTAGAGCGCCCAACATACAACATATTCATCAATGCCAACCAGGTTACTACAGTGCCCAATACCCGCTTACAGAGTCTACTAGCGGTCGCTCTAAGCGCCGCTATACAGGCGCTCATCTGCCAATACCTGACGTTAGTAATGAATCAGCCTCTAATTTTTGGTATTTAGTCCAAGGCTTCATATCCTGTTCCTGAAAGGGAAATTTACAGTATTTTTTTCTGGGTACTTCCATTCAGCCCTAACATCCCTAAACCAGACATTCAACAGGATTTAATGAAAAGCTTAGTCCAAGGCTTCATATCCTGTTCCTGAAAGGGAAATTTACAGTATTTTTTTCTGGGTACTTCCATTCAGCCCTAACATCCCTAAACCAGACATTCAACAGGATTTAATGAAAAGCCCAAATCCATAAACTATTCCCCAGCATCTAAAATATATTTTAAGTTTTTAGTCCCTTACTTATTCTTTTCCCTAAGGGGCTGCAACTCTGTTCAGGACTCTAGGATATGGGCGCTACCATTGACTCAGAAGCATCACACATACTGAGGAGAGGAGAGCGGGATTAAGAACAGGGGGTGGGGTTATAGCTGAGCTTTGCACAGAGAGAAGAGTTGGGGTCAGGGAAAATACAGTTTGTGATTACTCACCTTAAAACGGATATTATAAGTGTGACATACACTCTGCTTCAATAAGTCTTGACAGTTGGGTTATTCTCCAGTAGAGGGCAAACTTCTGCAGAAATTCGCCCTCTACTGGAGAATAACCCAGATGTCATGAAGGAGGAAGTGGAGTGTATGGCACACTTAGAATAATACCATTTTGTGAGTACTCACCTTTAAAACGGGTATTATGAGTGTTCCATACACTCCACTTCCTTCTTCATGACATCTGGGTTATTCTCCTGTAGAGGGCGAACTTCTACAGAAGTTCGCCCTCTACTGGAGAATAACCCAACTGTCAAGACTTATTGAAGCGGAGTGTATGTCACACTTGGAATAGGAGAGCAATCCCAGAATGCAGCGTGACACAGTAAGAAGACCCTTCCTGTTTGCAGGCTGCCTGATGCTTTATGAGCTGCCATCTTGGAAGTTTAAAGGCTCATAACATGTAGTAGATGAAGGTAGGATGATTTTCAATGTGAGCAATCTATATGTACAGGGTGTGGGAAACATAACATATGCTCTTATTCAGGGTGAAGGTCTGGTTTAAGTGTTGAACGGACTGGAAAGGTTTTGGATTTATGGGCTTATCCTCACTCTTAATTCCCCATGTATCATAAATTTTGTCTAATAGAAGCAGTAAGTAATAAACATCCGTTTGGGCTATGGATAAGAAATGTGGGCAGCACCAGTAAATATTTCTATAGGTGCACTGCTCTGTGGGTTAATACCCAAAAACCAAATGTATTAGTTTGGGGTAACCTCTACACCCCCTGCCAAAAAGCCCAACAGAGACTCACTATTGCACTCAAACAATCAATTTATAAATCCATTTTATTGTAGCATATTGTTTAAAACCAATTTAAAAACAATTTTACTGAACCATATGCATGGTAAGCCACCAGGGGGCGCACTCCCTCATTAACAATACAATCTCATATACATATAAGTAATTTCAAAGTGATTCTGTGCTAATCTATCCATAAATTCATATATATACAACTATTCTAAAACTTAATATACAATTCACAATTAATATCCTCACCCTAATAAAGTGCCAGTGCTTCCATCACAAATAGTCCCTTGTGCAAAATATTTAAGCCCATTCACAGAGAGCAAGGGCACACAGACAACACACAACAAACAAGTGCTTACTGCTAGTATGGTGACAGGAAGGCCCCCCTCAGGCGCAGACCAACGCGTTTCGAGCCCCCTATGGGCTCTTGCTCACGGTCAGTATGTGTGTACAATAAAATAAAATGGATTTATAAATTGATTGTTTGAGTGCAATAGTGAGTCTCTGTTGGGCTTTTTGGCAGGGGGTGTAGAGGTTACCCCAAACTAATACTAATAGAAGCAGTAAGGTTGACTGCACTGGCTGAGAGATGAGTGTGCCAGCAGTGGATGCCCCAGGGTGCGACCCAAATGACTTACAGACCTCAAAACATTGCCATTTCGTTTCCCATGGCTAACATCTCCCTGTACATAGCCGAAGTCTCCTCTCCCATTCAAGGTATCCGGAAGTGTAACGCTAATGGGTTCACTGCGTCTAATGGGTTTGGGATCCTTGGGCTTCTCTTTTGGGGGGACCTTGCCTCTATCCTTAATTTTAGGAGGATTAGACTAGAAATAACAGAATACAATACCCAAGTTATGTATACATACCCCCAGGAAACCAGCTTTTCCTGTGGCATTTTGCTCGAAGTGTTAAGGTTGGGTTACACACTGCCTGAACCTGGATTCCTTTGCTCAAGATCTCTGACCTTTAGTGGGCTGAAAATGGAGGATTCATACTGCTGTGGACTGCTGCCGCTGCCGATGTGGTCCTGCTGTGGACTGCTGCCACGCTGCCGATGTGGTCCGCCGCCACTATTACTCCGCCCAGAATTCCTTCCAGCCTGTGTGGTGTCTGGGAGAACTGGTGCCGACTATAATTCCGGGTCGCCCCATGAGGCCGCGCCCAGAAGTGACAGCAGAGCGCCACCGGGTCAGCAGCAGCAAGTCTCCTCCCCTCTTTGCCCTGCATACCTCTGGGCAAAAAGCAGTCGTCGTCACTGGCCAGGATTTAAAGGAGACGCAGCACAACACGTGCTCTGTCGACTATGGTGGACTGCCCTGGGCCTCTGGTGAAAATTGGCCACGGCCTGTCTAGTTGTTTCCTTAGGGGGGGAAAACCAGAAAAAAAAATAATGAGGTAGAGGGGTAAGGGCAGGGTTTACACCTCTGTTCAGTTTGCATTTCCTCCTAGGGAGGAGGGACTGCTCTCTCTGTAGGACGAGAGGAGAAGACTATAATTACCATCTCTCCCGCAGCAGCTCCAGGCCAGTCCACCTCTTGGAAAGCTCCCAGTTTCTGAAAACGAGGGGTGCACCAAGCACTCCCCTATAACTCGTTGGTTCATGATCAGCGAACGCTGCAGGTAGTGATCCCGCCATTCACTGTGCGCCGTCAAACGATTGCAGCGGAGGGGCGTGCCAAAGCAATTGCAATGAATGAACCACACTGTGCACAGGCGTGACTGCAAGGGCGGGACAGTGTGAGGCACCGGAAGCACTGGTCTTGGAAAAGCTGAAGTTTTCTGAGGGGTGGACCAGCCCAGAGCTGCCGCGCAGGTAAGAATGTAAGCGCCATTTCTTGTTTTTTTTAGCTTCAGTGACCCTTCAAAAAGGTACTGTCTCCAGACTGCATATTTCAGCTCCATCTACAAATGATCAATAGGATTTAGATCAGGGCCCATGGAAGACCACTTCCAAATAGTCCAATACTTTGCTCTTTTACATGTTTAAGTTGTATGTTTTGGGTCATTAAACTGTTGGGGAGGACCAGTTACCGACAAGCTTACCAACACTGGGCAGCACATTTATTCATAACTGGGCCTCCATGTTTCACAGTAGGTACACTGTCCCTTTTTCTTTACATCTGTGAACCTAGAGCTGATGCCACTTGGCAAAAAGCTCCAGTATTGTCTCATTCTCCCAAAAGCTTTGTGGCTTGCCAATATGCATTTTGTCAAACTCTAGTTGGTGTGGGTAGAGCATCTCATGCCACAGCCTACAGGCAATAGCTCCTATTCTGGTGCTCCAAGACTTACTAGACCGCCTGCTCTGAAGTCCGCCGCTTCCATAGTACTGATGGACCACCACGTGCTACCTGTCAAAGGAACTGTGGCATGCCCCTCCATTGAATGAATGGAGGAGATGTGCTAAAGTTCCTGTGACGGATGATGAGGGGCAATCAATACAACGGATCTGGTGAATGATCAGGCCAGACGGTGCAGGACTTTGATCAGGCAATCCAGTGAGTGTCATGTCACCAGACTAGGAGGGATAATTGGGGGTGGAGTATAACCTTATTTATATTCATGCCAATACAATAACTTTAAGTCCACTTTGACAAGGACAGCGATGGCTGGTGCATTCTAACTCAGATGTACCTTGACCTCGGGAGTTCACCTCTACTCTTGCCAAGACGTTCTGGGCTCTTCGATTGGATTCATGTTATCTATTACTTCAATTTCTTATCAGTTTTCCCCTTATGGACATGTCCAGGGAAGTTGGCTACAAGGGGTAACCTTTTTGTTGAGTTCAGTGTCACTAGATTAAATATGTTGAGCGCCAATTAAAGAGCAATGTTCGATTGTCATTAGCTGCTTTTCAGTAAACAGAAATGTATTATTCATTTTGTCAGTTTGAAGTATTTTAAGTGACCATTGTGGGTTTTGTCCATGTGTGTAGTTAGCCTAGCAACACTGACAGACAGGCAAATGGAAAAAACACCACCAGCTTAAAGTAGATGGAGCTGCTCACATAAGACACAGGCAGATGGGATTTAAAGCGGACCTTCACCCTGAATAAGAGTCTATCTTATATGTTTTGCCTATTCCCTATATACAGATTGCCCACATTAAAAATCATCCTACCTGCACAGATTGTGTTTAACATCCAAGTTGGCGTCCCATGCCAGCAGACAGTGCCGTCTGACTATGCCATTTTGCATTCTGGGATTGCTGTCCTTTTCCTGACCCCAGCTCTACTCTATGCAAAGCACAGATATAACCCCGCCCCCTGCACTTCCCACCCTTCCCCTCTCCTCAATATGTAATGCTTCTGAGGCAAGATGGCGGGCCCGTATCCTAGAGCCCTGAACAGAGTTGAAGCCCAAAAGGGTGAAAGAATAATAAGCGACTAAAACCTTAAAATATATTAATTTTAGATGTTGGGAAATAATATTTAAACCGTTAAGGATTTTCATTAAATGATATATGATTTCCCTATTTCGAGAGAAGACCAGGAGAAAATGGTTTTAAAAGTTAGGCAAGTATGCACTTCACATATAGATCTCCTTCAAAGATTTGTGCACTTTTGCCAGCAAAAGAACCACATGCAATTCTAGGCTAAAATGATCGATCAATAGCAGACATTCTCAAAGTACTTTCCCAAATGTATTTTTGAAAAATATTTAGACTTTCGAGGACCAAATCAACACAAAAAATATCTAAAATAAGCTTACCTAATCGTAGTTCCCCAAAGTTTCCACAACCAATCTTCTTACCCACTCTGAAGTTAGGTCCCACCATAAGGACCCCTGAGGAGGTGGTAGAGCTGGATGGACGGGAACTATGGCCAGTCCGCACTGGCAGAGCTTTAGCTGCTCGTGGCCTGTCATCCTTCTCCCTGTTGCTATGGTCCATGTTCTTATACCATAAGAGGCAGGCCTAGGGATCCCAGCAGAAGCCAAGGGATTCCCAAAGCAAAAAAACAATGGGCCTTAATATCCAGCAGAGTACCCTCAGGGGCCAAAAATCGATCACATCACCGCACAGTGTTGCCAAGGTACCATTTCACCACCACTCAGCAATTCCATGATGAAGGTCTCCCATGGTATTCTACCGGAAGTTTCCTAAAGGGGGGCATAAAATACACAATCAGGACACATTATTAAAATTAGAACATTATCTACTCTCCATGGCAACGAAGACCAAAAATACCATTTTGTGATTACTCACCTGTAAAATGGGTATTATAAGTATGTCACACACCCCGCTTCCATAATCATGGACATCTGGGTTATGGCCAGTAGAGGGCAAACTTTGCAGAGATGACAGGAAAAAAAGGGGCCCCTCCCAGTCCATAAATACCTGGGACCTCCAACACATTCCCCAGTATAGGACAGCAGTAAAGGGAACAGGAAGAGCCAAATATAAAACAATCATAACACTAAAAGGTTCACCATATGAAAGATCCAAAATACCAATAAGGGCGGGATGAAGCAGGGTGTGTGACATATTTTACAGGTGAGTAATCACAAAATGGTATTATTCCAAGTATGTCACACACTCCGCTGCCATAATCATGACATCTGGGACATCCAATAGCAGTGTCCGTCATGGGTGGGAACCGAAAACAGTAAAAGAATGCACCAACTTAAACCACTGCAGCTAGCAGATCCTCACGGCCAAAAACAGCATCCGCTGAAGCCCGCACATCAACCTTGTAAAAACTTGGAAGAAGTATGAACGGAAGACCAAGTAGCAGCCTTACAAACTTGTTCAACTGAAGCCTGGTGTTGAAAAGCCCAGGACGCACCAACAGCACAAGTAGAGTGCGCAATGAACTTAAAAGGGGAGTCCTCCCCTTGGCAGAATAGGCCCCAACAATGGCCTGACGTATCCATTTATTAATGGAAGACTTGGCGGGCTCCAAACCTTTCCAGGGCCCGGAGGGCACCATGAATAAGGCATCAGTCGTACGAAAGGTAGAAGTAGCAACCAAATAGTACTTCACACAACGAACCACATCCAAAGAGTGCAGGACCCTCTCCTTGTCATTGCTAGGCTTATGACACAAGGAAGGGAGAACCACATCCTGATCGAGATGGAAGGCAGAAACCACCTTAGGAAGGAAATCTGGCTTAAAACGAAAAACCACCTTGTCCTGGTGTCTCTCAAAGTAAGGGATCTGAATGGAAAGAGCCACCAACTCAGAGACACGCTGAACAGAGGTAATAGCCACCAAAAAGGCAATCTTTTGTGTAAGCATAAAAAGTGCAACATCCTGCACCGGCTCAAAAGGAGGCCCCTGGAGGGCCAACAGAACCAAATTCAAATCCCAAACAAACAGGCAACAAAGGCTTTCGAGGAGGCCGCACATGAGTGACCCCCTGGAAAAAAAGTATTAACCAAAGGATGAAGAGCAAAGGACCTTTGAAAGAAGACCGCCAGGGCAGAGACCTGCCCTTTCAAGGTACTAAGCTGGAGCCCCAGGTCCAGACCGTGTTGAAGAAAATCCAAAATCCTAGGGATCGAAAACACCACTGCAAGGCAAGGCCCTAGCCTCACACCAATCAATATAGGACCTCCAAGTCCTGTAGTAGATGTTAGAGGAAGATCACTTCCTAGCCCTAACAAGTGTCTGAATCACAGCATCAGACAAACCTTTTAAGATGGAGGTTTCGGCAGCCACGCCGTCAAAGCCAGCGTTTGTAAATTGGGGTAACAAAGTTGACCTTGAGTGATCAAATCCGGAAACAGGGGCAACCTGCACTGATCTACCGCCAGCCGTACAACGTCTGCGAACCAAACCTGTCTTGGCCACCTTGGGGCCACCAGAATTGCTGGCGCACCCTCTTGAGCCAGCTCCCGCACCACCTTGCCCACCATGGAGAAGGGGGGAAACAGGTACAGGAACCCAAGATCCCTCCAGGCAAGAGACATGGCGTCCACTGCCAGGGCCAGAGGAACCTGAGACAGAGACACAATCATTGGGAGCTTGCGATTGTGACGTGAGGCAGAGATCCACCTCCGGAAACCCCCACGTGTGACAGAGGGACCGGAATACCATGTGGATGAGAGACCATTCCCCTCGGCAAGAGGATTCTCTGTTCAGGGAGTCCGCCTCCGTGTTTTCCACTCCTGGAATGTACACTGCTGAGATGCATGGAACATTGCTCTCCGACCATGCAAGAATCAGAGAAACTTCCCTGAGGGCACTCCTGCTGCTAGTCCCTCCTTGGTGATTGATGTAAGCTACTGCAGTTAGATTGTCTGATTGAACCGGTAAGCCGCATAGGTGATGCGTCAAGCATGGCAGAACCAACCGAATAGCTCTCAGCTCCAAGACATTGATGGGGGTGTGAGCCTCCTGAGGACCCCACAGCCCCTTGAACTGATGAGTCTTCCAAAAAACCTCCCCAGCCCGACAGGCTGGCATCCGTGGTAACAGTCTCCCAACAAGAGGTCATAAAGGATCTGCCCCTCATCAGATTGCTTGGTTCCAGCCACCACTGAAGGAACTGCCGAACCCGGGGAGACCTCATGAATGACTGATCCAATGACTGCGGACATCTGTCCCAGGCCAAAATCCAGGGTATCCAGATTCATGCCCAGAAACGAGATCTCCCTTGAGGTGGAGAGGGAAGACTTGGGATGGTTGATCACCCAGCCGAAACTCTCCAGCGTCGCCACCACCATACCTGGTGTCCAGCTCCGCCTGACAGAGGATGCCGTAATGAGGAGGTCGTCCAAATACGGCACAATGCGAATGCCCTGGGCTCTGAGAAGGGCCATTATGCACGCCAGCACCTTGGTGAACACCCTTGGTGCCGAAGTCAACCCGAAAGGGAGAACAAACTGAAAATGCTGATCTCCCACCACAAACCTGAGAAACCTCTGGTGTGCTGGGCAGATTGGGACATGAAGGTAAGCATCCTTGATGTCTATGGATGTCATGAAATCCCCCTGACGAAGGGAATTGATGACTGAATGCAGAGTCTCCATGCGGAACTTCTTGGTTCTGATGAACCAAGAAATCCAAATCCAGAGTGGGTCTTATGGATCCATCCTTTTTGGGAACCGTGAAGAGGTTGGAATAATAGCCCCGGCTCTCTCTGAGAAAGGCACCGGGCATATGACATCCATGACCAGAAGATTCTTTACAGCCAACAGGAGCCCCTGCGCAGCCCAGGGACCTGAGGGGACCCGAGACCTTAGGAACCTGGGAGGAGGCCGGTACTCGAACTCCAGTTTGTACCCGGAAGAGACCACTTCCAAGATTCATTTCTCTGTGACCTCCTGGGCCCATACCAGGAAGAAGTGCCGCAGCCATCCCCCCACCCGCAAGGGTGAGGGCGTCTCCTCATTGCTGAGCTGTCTTGGCAGCAGGCTTGGGCTTGGAACCCCAGTTAAGGCCTGGATGAGCGCGTCCTCTGCCTCGGTTCCAGGAATCACCTCTGAAATTAGAGTAGGCAAAGCCTCTGCCTGCTCTGGCACCGCGAAAGGAAGGATTAAAAGGAGCCTGCCCCCCGAAAGGGGCGACGCTGCTACTTGCGCTGAGGTAACTTTCCACCTTTCGCCACTGAATCCAATTTATCTCCGAACAGCCTCATACCCAGGAAGGGTAGCGCTGCGAGTGATTTCTTAGCCACAATGTCAGCCGCCCACTGGCGTAGCCAGACCTATCGGCGAATGGCCACCAGCAATGCAGAGGTTCTACTACACATAATAATCGTGTCATCCTTAGCAGTTAAAACAAAGGTCACAAATAATTTACACCGCTTAAGGGCTGTGAAATCATCACTGGCCGGGTTAAGCTGGGAACCACTCAACAGGCCCCTAACCACAGACCTGGTAGCTACAGTCACGAGCGCCGAGGCACAAACAGGCCGCAAGGCTGAACCCACACTGGCAAAGGCATGGCAGGCCATCTGATCAAAGCGTTTGTCCTCACCATCTTTAAGAGTGGCGGCGTCTGGAGAATGTACAACGGAGGTGTTGGCCAATCCCAGAACGGACGCATCAACCTCGGGAGGGGACGACCAGCGCTTCACCGCGTCCACCGGGAAGGGATACTTCCTATCCCATCCCAGAGGAACACCGGGGAGTCGGCTAGGCCTCTCCCATTCCTAAAGAATCATGCAATCAAAATGATTCTAATTTGGGAACTCCAAGCGGGGCTTAGAAGTCCCCGCTGGCGGAGAAATATCCAGTGCCTTAAATAGATGGGCCAGGATCTTGGGGGTATCCACGGCATCCCCCAGCGCCTGCCCAGTATCAGTATCCAAAAAACTGCTGATCCTCAGCATCAGATTCCTCAAACAATTCCCCCTCCTCGAGTGGGGAATAATCGGACCAGTCAAGGGAATCCTAGTCATCAAAATCCAGTACTGGCGCGCTCGGCGACAGATGCCTTCTCTTAGCTGGGGCCTTTCTGGCCGCAGAGCTAGAAATCAACTTTTCAAAGTTGGCCAGCCTAGCACAAACATCAGCTTGCGACTCCCCGCTAATGACTGTCACTTGGGGTACGGATAAGGTGGGGTGGGGTAGGTGATGAGGCCGGCGGCACGGACCCAGATGCCTGGGACCCCAACTGCCGCGTAATGGCCTGCTGTGCACATGGAATACAAACAAACACATTATGCCCCACAAGGGATGCCCCACAAACCACCGGGGTTGCCCCAAGGGAGCCCGAGCCCGGTATCCTGGGAAGCCTCCATATGGTGATTTTTTATGGTAGTCGCAATGACCAGTGGGAATTACGCCAGTAAGCTACCCGGGATGCCCCTTAACGTCCGTTAGTGGGAGGATTTGTAAAGCCCCTATTTGAGTGAGGGACCTAAGGACCGGGAGAACCCCCTTTTAACTATCAAGGAAGGTAATCCCCCTGGAAGACATAATATAAAAGGGTACCATAAGCAGGAAGTCATTACAGCAATCATACATCCAGATATAATCACAGTCATACAATATATCTGTATAACCTTAAAGTACGTGTCATGGATAACGCAGCATACAAGGCACCCCAACAGAAATACGATTATGCATATAATAGAACGAGCCCCGCAGGGCACTCACAGTTAGGATGCAAGATGGCGACCGGACACCCAGCAGCATCAGCCAGGCCAGGGGAAGAGAAGGAGGGCAGGCCAGCGCGGATCGCGTGCTGCGCGTGGCCCCGCCCCCTCCTGCTGGGAAGAGTAACCGCGGTTCCCAGCCATTGCTGGGAACCTCCGTGGGCGCCAAAAGAGAGGGGGGCGGACCACATTAGCGCGCCAAGCGCCCCGCCCCCTCTTCTGACTAACATGAGAAGCAAAAAACATGGCCGCGCTCCCACAAGGTTGTGGAGCCGGCCCGTGATCCGGGCCGCCGTCTAACAGACGCGGCCCAGCAACAAGTGAAGCAAATAGCCACACACACCACACACACACATACCACACCGACAGCTAATTGGCCAGGCAAAGTCTGAGGTAAAAAATTGGAGGGACATGCCCCCCCCCCCATGATCCAGGGAGCAACGGGTGGAAGTCCCAAGCCACCTAATGCAGCGCAGGGAAAATGACGGACAGGGCATCCCAAATCAGGATCCCGAACCTGGTATCCGCCTACCCCTTGGAGGGGGTCTCACGGAGGAGCATGGCTCCAAGTTACCACACCACTAAGGTGTATCCTACCTTCACCCGGACCAACAGCCAGGGCTGGGAGGCATAGGGGCTTAATAAAAAACAAGGTCCGGGCAGAAATAGGGAAATAAAATGGCCGGGTGTAAACCCGGCTTACCTGCAAGGAGGAGACAGCCATCTACTGACTTGCTCACTGTCTGCAGGGACGATTACTGGGGAATGTGTGGGAGGTCCAGGTATTTATGGACTGGGAGGGGCTCCTTTTTTTGTTTAATATGTTTTTATTAGGAGGAAACAAAACACGTAGCTCCATAGCAATACAAGCATCGATCTTACAGTACAGCTTATCAGCCAAAATTACATATATATTATGTCCAACAAATAGTACCCATTTCACCCCCCCCTCGTCCCAACATCCATATCAATGGTAGGCCGGGCTTATTCGGGTCCCTCCGGGGCTCCTTTTTTTCCTGTCATCTCTGCAAAGTTCGCCCTCTACTGGCCATAACCCAGATGTCATGATTATGGAAGTGGGGTGTGTGACATACTTGGAATAAGTAAAACAATTTGCTATATCTAAATCAATGACTATCATTCCTTTAAAATGTATAAAAAGGAAGAATAGGTTATGTACATATAATAGAAATGCCGCACAGTAAAGGGAGCAAAGCAGTACAAACATTTTCCGTTCTTTGCTCAGTCCTTGTAACAGCCAATTCATTATTTAAAACATGTGCAATGCAGTCAACTGGAGTCAGACAACTGTAATACAGAGTGGCTAGGGTTACACATACAATATTACAGTACATTTATAACATGATTTCATGTATGGAGGTAACTTGCATTTTAGGCCTAAAAGCATTTTCCTTTAATAAGGCATCCAACAAAGACAAAGCATTCAATATCTTTTTTGCCATCTGTGACAACACGGCTGTGAACTGAAGAGAAGTAAAGGAAGTAAGATTGAGAACATCGCTGCATTGCTTATGTCCAGGGTGTAACAGGAGTATAATTTAATTTTAAGCCAACAAATCTCCTTTAAAATGAGTTAGATCTGTAGTTGCTCTTTTAACCAAGGTGCCCTTTTTAAAGTTGACCAAAACTTGTGATTTTCACCATTCCGGGTTTTGGTCCCTCTCCCGTGGGGCACCCCACTGTGTGAAACCCCCCACAACGCCAGTCAGACTCTAGCCCTCGGTGGGGCTAGAGAAGCTGAATGGAATTCCTAGAAACACATACCAGTGGCACGCAGCACCTCTCGCTTTGCGGGTAAATAAAGGGTAACCCCCCCCCCCCCCATTCTCCTACCTCACCCTGATCTTAACATAAAGAACTATATAGCCAACAAAGTTGCTGGGTTAATGGCTGCAGTCCTAGACATACACAACAATGACGACCTGGGAGGGGGGGGGGGGGGGGGGGGGGTTGATGCGACACATCTAAACCAAGGAAGATAGGGATAGTGGGCCAAGTGACAATGAGAATTCTGCTTAAGGCGGACCAACACCAAAAAAGGGGGGGGGGGGGTCTCCAACAGTTACTCTGTCCCCCTGGTGCTTTTATAGCATGAGCAAGCATGACAAGCCACAGAGGCATCATAGCAGTCTCTTCACCACAGCAGAGCATGCTCAAGAATCGAAACTAAGCAATGACATGCCCTTCCAAGCTCAGCCAAGCCCAGAAATGAAAGCAAAGGCAGCAGATTTACTTAAATCTGAACAAAACTTTGTTGAGGGCCGCGGTATCTAAAGATTTCATGGCCAGCCGCTGCCCCCCCATGGGCGGTGTGAACGCCCCCTCCGGTGCACCTTTTCCCATTCCAACAGTGCATGCGTGGGCTCTTGCCCAATCTGTAGTTTGCCTTTCGACAAATGGCTCGACTTTCAATAGGGAGCCGACACATCCCCTGCATCCATAGGCTGTGTGCGCACTCCTGCCTCAGACTTTTAAATAGGCTGGAATCGTAGTGCACATGCCGCTGAGGTTGCGGGCGCTCTCACTTCCCACTTAAGTCAATAAGAGCCTTTGCCAGATGATACAAACACAGCAAGGGGCTCTGATTGGATGAAAGATTACCGATGGTGGCCCTGTACAGCAGCACCATATTCCTGCCTAGCAGCACAGTATTCCTGTCTGGCTGGTAACAACCCTTTCTACATATGGCAAATCAGAGCACAGACTCGGCAACCTACAGATAAATCCCATCTAAATGTCAGCTATATGTGCATCTACTTTGTGCTTTGGGCCCACACTACAGACTAGCTGAACTACATTTAAAACGCAAGGCAAAAGATATGTTTTTGTATCAGCCTTCTGAAGAAAAACAAAAAAACATCCATTACCAGACTAAAGCAAGTCATTTTGAAAGCATAAATGTATTCAGGGGACTGAAGCCAGCAAGAACGAACGGTTATGGTTTGTAACACATGCCGATTCCCAGCCAAGCGTGTCAATGTTATTTTCATATAACACCTACAGTGTGACACCAAGCAGGAAGATATGCGCTCTAGCGCTTTACACCACAAGCAGTTATTTTCCCGAATCTGTTGTTTGAAAAGTCTATCCACTCTAAAAAGGGATTTTCATTCTTTGGAAGAAGCTTACAGATCTATACGTCAAAAGGAAATGTGGATATCTGCTTAGCTTTGCAGTCCTGTACATTGTACATCTACTGTAAGGTTTTATAACAAGTTTACTCTTTCAAGATAATTTAGACACAGCAAAGCATCTGTGTTTGACCATTTTATATTTTGGTACAGCAATAAAAAGGTTTTCAGGGTATACTAGTGATCATCCCAAAATTGTCAGTTAAACGCTGCACATATTAGCCTATGGGCCGTTTCACACTAGAGTAGGGGCATCGAGACACAAGCTATGTTTTTGTGGCAATGATGCTTGAAATTCCAGTGTAAAATCTATATCGATTGCAAAAATGTGAACCTGTTCGCAATTTCATAGGAAAACAGTGCCTAGTGTGAAAGTAGCCTAACACACTACGCCTATTACTGGTTGGGAACCCTTGCAGGACCACATCAGAAAACATGTTTTTGCCACCACAAAAAGTTATACATATAAAAGCAACATGCTTATATTAGGAAACAGGACTTTTGAGTAGTAGGGTTTTAAGCTCTCTCTCTCCATCGAGAGAGATCACAGGAATGCTGTTACACCATGCATTGTACGACTGAAGCCCAACAAGCCTGAATCAAGTAAATAAAACTATGGCTCCGTTTACATTTATAGCGACACAAAACTCAGAAATGTGACTTTCCTGGGTTTTGTTCCATGCACCAGGGGTAGCTTACATTGGGATGTGTTGCTGTGTGAAACCTCCAGGTCGCCGGTATTCAATCACCTCTCTGTGGTCCAACGGCACATACACGGGCTCTCATCCTATCAGAACGATGTGCCGAGCTTGATTCATTCAGCAAACTGCTCATTTACTTCAATGGGGAGAGCAAGCGGCAGCAACCCCAGCTGCGAACGCACACTGCCCGAGGATGCAGGGTTAACCTAGACTGAACTTCTGCTTTAAATGTTTGTAATCTTTGAGTCTAAAACAATTAAAGTGGACCAAAACCTAGGATTTTGACTATCCTGGGTTTTGGTCCTTCCCCTGGGGGCGCCCCCGCTGTGTGAACCCCCCCCCCAGATCGCAGCAGCCAACTGACCTCTTCCCAAGCCCATGATGTGTGTCTAAGAGCAGCGGCTCTGAAGGCCACATCCTTCGCTTCCCTCTAGCCGTTTGCGTGCCCACGCCAAACTTGTGAGTGGCCTGTGCGACCACGCTCCCTGTTAGAGGGAGACTGAGCATGCAGCAGTCAGAGCCGCTGCTCTTAGACACACGCCGTAGGACCAGGAAGAGGAGACTTGCTGCGGCGATCTGTGGAGAGGGGGGGGCACCGGGGAAAGAACCAGAACCCAGGATAGTCAAAAACTTGACTGTCCTGGGTTTTGGTCCACTTTAAGAGCATGGTTCTATTCACAGACGACATCTGTAATTAGACAGCAAATACATGTAAATACCAATACTGTCTTTTTGGGAAAGCTCATTTAAAAATGGATCAAACCCATCTTATAGACTGATTAGGGTAGACTTACATCCATGGTGCATTCCAAAGTGGGACAGGCTATATGAAACCCCGGCAGCCACTCAATATGCTTCGCTCACAGCAGAAGAATCTCCTACATTTTTCTCAAGCTATGCATGGCCATGCCAGCCATAACTGAATGGCTGGCAATAAAAGTCTGTGCTGTATACAGAGATAAATATTACATAAAAGTAAAGCTATACAGAAACCCCAAGAACAAGTATTCATACACAAATTGGGATTTTTGTATACCACCTAGATCCTATAAGCCAGATAGACCTTGCTCTTATCTCTGACAGCAGGAAAAAAAAAAAAAAAAAAAAAAAGCATACAGAGAATGGTAAACCGGACACAAGTATCTATCTTGCATGTCAGTGGTTACGTTGATAGTAAGAATGCGGCATATAGAACTCAAGTTTAACACAAAATGGCATGAGTGATTTCAAACTGCTGCTGACAAGCTCCCTTTGGAAATGGCTGAAAGGTGTGTAAATCGCTACACTTTCACTTTCATAGGGTTTCTGCACTAAGGCCAGAATCTCCCTCCCATTCAGGTTGCTATAAATACACTCCCTGCCTCCTATCCCCGCAGGCTGCTCTCTGTTTCCATATATCAAAGTACTTATTAACCTGGGTGGTGGTTTCCCAGATCTATCCGTTTCCTTGATGGCTGCCCTGGCCCTGCACCTTCTAGCAGCTAGCTTTCAGTGACCATCAACAAAAAAATAATGCAGCACACCAGCTTCTGCTGTCTCCAGAGCAGCCGTATAAGGATTTCTCCTGGATGCTGGCCTAGAATATAAAAACAAGTACAAGCCATTATGTAGGAGTGAGCAGAACTTTAATGGGCAAGTACATGTTATAAAAGCCTTCATTAAACCAGGAGGTTTTAGAACTGCAGCACATAATTTAAAATAATCTACCATAACGCAATATGGAGACACTTTTATTCTAAACATACCAACCAAGATTACAAAGCTGCAAAAAAAAAAAAAAAAAAAAAAAAAAAAAACACAACAGCAAAGATACAAGAGACCAGCAAAAAAAGTACAATAAACCAAATGAACATGTTTACAAAGAATGCTGTGAGGCGTGGGTCTTCAGCCTGTAACTAGGGGGTCACATGTGGCTCACAGACCCCCTATTCATGGATTGTCTCTCTGCTAGACTGTGCTGAAGGTTTAGCACACTGTTGAGGACGAGGGTTTCAGCAAGTTTGGCCAGTTAGCATGTTTGTCCATTTGCACAATTCGTAACTTCAGTTTGAGGGATCCATTCTTGCCAGCAAATATTTGAGGAGATGCGGGATCTGCTTTAACCCTGCCTATTTTTTCGAGGCTGGGGGATGCACATATGCAATGCATTTTAAGTTTTGAGAGCTGGAATTAGAACTACCTCTGACAAAGAAACCGATACACCATAAGGTACCAAACAATTTAAAAATACACAGGACAGCGGGTAGGCAGCACCAAACTTTAAGGTCATATCCAAAAAGTAATAGGTTGGAAAATTTTAGGGCAAACTGCTGGAGTAAAAAAAAAAATCCCTTTGTAAAACGCATGACAGATCTGGGGGTTACCCGGCAGGATACCTCTTAAACTGGACCTTCACCATGATTTATTGAAAAGCCCAAACCCTTAACTATTCCCCAGCATCTAAAATTAATATATTTTACGTTTTTAGTCACTTATTCTTTCCCCCACTGGGCTGCAACTCTGTTCAGGACTTTAGGATACGGGCGCCACCATCTTGACTCAGAAGCATCACACTTACTGAGGAGAGTGGGATAAAGTACAGGGGGCAGGTTATAGCTGTGCTTTGCTCAGACAGAGCAGAGCTGGGGTCAGGAAAAGGTCAGCAATCCCAGAATGCAGAGCAGCACAGTCAGAAGGCACTTCCTGTTTGCAGGCTGCCTAATGTTCCATCTTGGATGTTTAAAAGGCTCATAAAATGCAGTAGATGCAGGTAGGATGATTTTTAATGTGAGCAATCTGTATGTACAGGGTGTGGGAAACATATAAGATAGACTCTTATTCAGAGTGAAGGTCCGCTTTAATTCTCGCTCCTACTTCTATCCAGATAAGGGGGAATTCTCTCTTGGTCCCGCTCCTACTGGAGATCTGCAGATTCACCTTCAACAGCTATGTGGCTGTCTAGGGTGAGAGACATTTGTAGGATAGAGGAGCTACCGGTGTCCCTGAAGGATACCCATGATAAACACAGGGAGATGTGGTGTATGTGGGAAAAATTTACTCTGCCCACAGAATATCTGGCATTTCTTCGAGAGTAATCAACCTAGGAGAGGTGGAGCAAGAGTAGCCCCCTTCCGATCCAGGCCCTTCCCTGACTTGACCCCGGATGGGCAGTATCAGGTCCTTTCCTCCCCCCCCCCATTTTTATGTGTTTGTGCCCCTCCCTTCCCTTCCCTTTCCCTCTTTCATACTCTTCTACGTACTCTCAGTGTTGCAATTAGCTGCATTGCATGATCTGTTTTCTAAAAAAAGTTCAAAATGAGATGACGAGAGACATGGGTGAAGTCAAAGAATAATTTATTGTTTGTATTGGTGCAAATTGCATTAACAATTGTTCAAAGCTTACTCATACGGTATTGCATGCTTGTTAATCTTGTACGGGTGAGCCCGGTAGTTTAGGTCCTGTTATGATAGACCTAATTGAAGGGACAAACCCAGACTTATATAACTAATAATATTGCACTGTATACATTTGCTAACATTGGTTCATGTAACTTGTCTCTTCAATAAAAATTTACAATTAAAAAAAAAAAGGCATTACTGTCTTGCCCTCCTTCAGAACAGTCAAGAGCCTTTCTACCAAATGATTGCTCAGTTTCCCGCCCTAGGACGAAGGGAAAAAATCCCTGGTAGTCTTACTGGTAACGGTCCTCCTTCCTTGAGGACGGCCACAGAGAGGCTCCTCCCCCTGTAGAGGAAACAAACTGGGACAGGTTTAAAAGCTCCACCCCCCCCCCCCCCA
Organism: Gastrophryne carolinensis; assembly: GCA_027917425.1. NCBI lineage: Eukaryota > Metazoa > Chordata > Amphibia > Anura > Microhylidae > Gastrophryne > Gastrophryne carolinensis. Next base: position 264,822,515 of record CM051238.1, read on the forward strand.
TCCTCAGTATATAGGCAAGCAATTATCAGAAAAACTGAAGGGCTAATTAGGAGGGTAGCTAGGGCCGCCCTGGACTATACCGTTACCATTAATACTAACAGGGATTTTTTCCCTTCGTCCTTCAGGACCGCCAGAGAGAATGAGAAAGCTATATTATGTACTAGGGCGGGAAACTGAACAATCATTTGGTAGAAAGGTTCTTGACTGTTCGGAAGGAGGTCAAGACAGTAATGCCTGAGGAAAGTATGAGGGGAGGACCAAGTGGCTGCCTTGCAGATCTCTTCTAAAGGAAGCCCCTTATCTCTCAGCCTAGGAAGTGGAGACTTCTCTGGTAGAATGTGCCCTGATGGGGGGGGGGGGCATATACACACATGTATAAGCCAGCGAGATTGCCTTTCTAATGTAACCTTGGAAGCAGCCAGGCTCCTGTTCCTTCCACTGAAGAGATGAAAAGTCGGTTCATCCTCCTCCAAGTGTGTGCACGTTCTAGGTAGAACACTAAGCACCTTCTGACATCTAATAGGTGTGTTAAGTCCTCCGGCAGGATTAAGCAGTACAGTTCCCTCAGAGAGAGCGCATGTGTGCAGAAGTATTGTCCAAAAGGAAACTAGTCTTAATCGATAAAATATTTTCCAAAGATTCAGAAAGTGACTCAAATGGAGATCTGGTTAACCCCTTGAGTACTACAGTAAGGTCCCAGGTCCTGTGGCTTCCAGCTCCTTTTCAAACATTACTTTGCGTTCAAAGGGTAGATTACACAGTATTGGATGCTAGATCCCCCTGCCAGGTTTTCAACCAGACTGCTATCCTTGCCGAATTAAGCAGAGCCGTGGATTTTGCCGTGGCTCTGCTGAAGCATCCTCTAGGAAGGAGACTACTATGAACATACTAGGATGCGTGTCCAGTAATGTCTGTTTTGGAGTTTTGGAGTATCATTCTAGATATTGCCCTTAAGGTTCATAAGCCAGACCCCTAGATTTCTGGCTACAATCGGCCACCAAGGTGGGTTCAAATGTAAAGGAGGTCAAGTCCCAGGATCCTTTTAGGATTCCCTCAATGCGTCTGTCCACGGGGTCTCACAGGGTACCCGAGTTCTCAAAGCTTAAGTCTGATGACCGGGATACCTGTGCCATTTAGCCCAGACTTCAGAGGATATCTGCAATGAATAGCATTAGAGAGGAAACATTTCTATTCAGGCAATTGCCATTCCTTTTTGATAAGGTTGGTGAGAGAAGTGAATAGGAAAAGATTTTTCCTCCCTAATCTGAAGCTTATGACGAGTCTGTGCAATAAGATACAAGATGCTTTAAAGTTACTGTCCAGGGGACAGCAATAAGGCAGCAAGCTGCTCAACTGGTGCCTGTCCCTTGAGCATCTCCTCCATTTCCTGCAGTTAAAAGCCACAGCAGGGTGCCAAAGTCTACCCCCTCTTTTTAATTCGATTCCTTCTGGAACATGAAAAAAATGCCCAACAGCTACCCTGCTTCTGGTGGTTTTACCCTTCAATTGCAAACAATATTAAAGTGGACCAAACCCCACGGAGATCGGTTCAGGAATCGATTCCCGGGTCAATTGATAGCCTTCCAGCCGGGGCATCCAGAATCGGGATGCCCCGCTGTGTGAACCCCCCCGGGCGGCCATAAACTCACCTTTCCCGGTCCAGTAGCGCATGCACAATCAGCGGCTACATCCCCGCTATCCCTCTACCAGGGTGCATGCTCTGCCAGGCATTTGTGAATGGCCGGCACAGGCACGCTCCGTTAGAGGGTAGCGGGGGATGCGACTGTCAGCGCGCTTGGATCCGCTTCTATTGGATGAGCTCCTGGACAAAGGGGCTCAAAGAGGATCCAAGCACGCTGAATGGATGAGCGGCTCTGCATGCATCATAGGAACAATAAGAGGCGAGTTAGTTCGGGCGACCCTGGCATCTCTGTAGGCTAGGCATGCTACAGTACCCAACCATGAAAATAGACTGGGTATACAGGGAAACCAGGGATGCGGCAAGTGGGCACCAGTGAGACTCAATCTGAGAAATGGCAGGTGGGAAAGATACTTGGGGAGGGGGCAATTTAAAGGGTTTTGGTCTGCTTCTAAGCTCTATTCACCTTGTACAAGCACTGTCCCAATGTGCATTCTCCGCCTGAGCAGCAGGGAGCAGAAATTGTTCCGCTAGAGATGGTGTGATATTTTGTGCTGCAGGCCCGGAAAGAGCAGAAAGGAGCTTTTTAAATAGATTGACTACACTATTACAGTGAAAACTGAAAATGTTAAGCTCCCTATATCACCATGCCATAAAAAGTGAATTTTAGTATTTAAAGAAATAATAATACTAAAAATACAAAAGCAAGGATTAACCTAAAACTAAACTGAAAACACACACACAAATTCAGCAGCAAATAATCCTTCCCTAAATGACAAGATGGATTTGCACTAGATAAGCTACCTTGCTTGATAAATCCTCCAACCTAATCTCTCTGCAACCCTCATCCATACCCAGTAAAACAGAACTCAGAAACAACCTGTCTGTCTATCAAATCTGCAACCAGCCCTCACTTTTAATACTAACTTTTAAGTTTGTACCTACACAAACATATTTTGCCTCTCTGAACATTTACTTTCAACATGCAAAAGAAAAGGGGATACTTCCCCATTTTTTATTTAGTCAAATAAGAAAAAGAGGTATAACCAGTATGAAAGATATTAGAGATCTATAACAGATAACCCGGATTATACAAATAAATAGATTTTAGCTTGTTAGAAAGGTTCAACTTAACATGAAACCGCATGGTCAACACACACATCCTGGAGTTCTTGAAAATCCTGTTCTACTCGGCGCAAATCACCAGCCTACCCCCTGCTGAAAAAAAATGACCTACAAAAAACAAACTATTGACTGCCGTCTGCAAAGCTTCTAATGGGTATGGTGCGTAAATTCATAAAATCCAATTACAATGGGCATACAAAAAATACAATTCTGTGATTACTCACCTGTAGAATTGGTATTATGAGTATACAGTACGTCCTGCTCCAAATCTAATACTTACAGTTGGGATACACTCCGCCAGATGGCGCTGGACTGCAGAGACATCGAAAATAGGCTCCTCCCGGCCCCTCAAATACCCGGGGACCTCCCACAAATCCCCAGCATTGAAAAAGTAGTTAATGAGAAGCCGGGAGAATTAAACAATCCAAACTATCAACTATAACAATGATAACAATCACCATACAGGGGATCCAAGAAAATGCAAACCAAGGGTGGGTTGGAACAGGACGTACTGTATACTCATAATACCAATTCTACAGGTGAGTAATCACAGAATTGTATTATTCTTAGTATACAGTACGTCCTGCTCCAAATCTAATACTTACAGTTGGGACATCCAATAGCAGTGTCCATAAAGTAGGGTGGGATCCCCAAAGGTAACAGCAGACAGTTTAAACCACTGCCGCCTGCAGAACCTTGCGGCCAAAAGCAGCATCAGCTGAGGCCATAACATCAACCTTGTAAAACTTTGAAAAGGTATGAACAGAAGACCAAGTAGCGGCTTTGCAAACTTGTTCAACAGAAGCCTGGTGCTGAAAAGCCCAAGAGGCACCAATAGCACGAGTAGAATGAGCAGTAAGGCGGAAGGGAGGATTCTTCCCCTTAGCAGAGTAGGCCTGAATCACAGCCTGACGAATCCACTTGCTGATAGTAGACTTGGCAGGAGCCAAACCCTTCCTAGGACCAGAAGGGACCACAAAAAGAGCATCAGTTTTCCTGAAAGGTGCAGTAGCCACCAGATAGTACTTCAGACACCTGACCACATTCAAAGAGTGCAAAACCCTCTCCTTAGCATTGCTAGGATTAGGGCACAAAGAGGGAAGAACAATATCCTGATACAAATGAAAGGCAGACACTACCTTAGGCAGAAAATCAGGTTTGAAACGAAACACCACCTTGTCCTGGTGCCTCTCATAGTAGGGGGGCTGAATGGACAGCGCCGCCAACTCAGACACACGCCTGACAGAAGTGATAGCCACCAGAAATACAACCTTGAGCGTAAGAATGGCCAAGGCAGCATCCTGCACAGGTTCAAAGGGAGCACCCTGCAAGGCTGACAGAACCAAGTTCAAATTCCAAACAGGCACCATAGGTTTACGTGGGGGACGCACATGAGTGACCCCCTGGAAGAAAGTCCTGATCAGAGGGTGCTGAGCAAAGGACTTCTGGAAAAAAATAGCCAGGGCAGAAACCGGACCCTTCAGAGTACTGAGTTGGAGCCCCATCGCCAACCCATGCTGCAGGAACTCCAGAATCCTGGGAATAGAGAACACACGACAGGGAAGAGACCTAGACTCACACCAGTCAATGTAGGCACAACAAACCCTGTAATAAATGGAAGAGGAAGACTTCTTCCTAGCTTTAATCAAAGTATCCACTGAGGAAGACAGCCCCCTCTCCATCAAGATGGAGGTTTCAGCAGCCAGGCCGTCAAAGCCAGAATTCGTAAACTGGGATGGCGTAGTGAGCCCTGAGTGACCGTCTCCCAGGAAGGGGCAAGAAAGGATCTACCCCCCAACAGGTTCCTTGAGTCCATCCACCACAAGAGGGACCTCCTGACCAGGGGGGAGAGCACACAGACCCTGTCCAGGGACGCTGGGTCCTTGTCCCATACAGACAATAGGTGAAGTTGCAGAGGCCTAAAGTGGAACTGAGCATAAGGGACCGCTTCGAAGCACGCCACCATCAGGCCCACCAGCTGCTCCTGCCTGATGGAGGGATGGGGACAAGCTAGGAGGGACTGGGCCTGTGCAATCAGACTGTCCACCTTCTGCTGAGGAAGGAAGATCCTTGCCTGAACTGTATCCAGATTCATTCCTAGGAATGGAGTTACCAAGGAAGGGGACAGTGAGGACTTGGGGTGGTTGATCACCCATCCAAATGACTCCAGAGTGGACACCACTAGCTGAGTATCCAACTCTGCCTGATGTGGAGACTGGGAAGTGATGAGGATGTCATCCAGATAGGGAAGCACGCGGACGCCCTGACATCTGAGCAGAGACATCACGCCAGCCAGCACCTTGGTGAACACCCTGGGAGCTGAAGTAAGGCTGAAGGGCAAGGCCACAAATTGGTAGTGTTGATCCATCAGAGCGTACCTGAGGAACCTTTGATGACCTGGGAACACAGGAATATGAAGGTAAGCATCTTTGATGTCCACAGAAGTCATGAAATCCCCTTGGCGCAGGGAACTGATGGCAGAGCACAGAGTCTCTATGCGAAAGCGCCTGCCCCTGACAAACTTGTTGAGAATCTAAGTCCAGGATGGGCCTGACAGAACCATCCTTTTTGGGTACTGTGAATAGGTTGGAATAAAAGCCCTTGCCTTTTTCTCTTAAGGGGACCTGGCAGATGACCCCCAGCTCCAGGAGGCCTTGCACTGCTTGCACTAGCTCCTGAGCCGACACAGGGTCCTGAGGAATCCGGGATCTGATGAATCTTGGAGGGGGATCGGCAGCAAACTCCAACTTGTAACCGGAGGACACTACCTCCTGAATCCATCGGTCTGAGACATGAAGCCTCCAGACGTGAGCGAAGTGCTGCAGCCGTCCCCCCACCCGGATGGGTGAGGGCGCCCCATCATGCCTGAGGGGTCTTGGGAAAGGTTTTTGCTTTGGGACCCCAGGAGGAGCCAGGACGTCCACGTCCTCTGCCTCTACCTCTACCCCAGAAATCTCCCCAGGCCCCAGGGAAAGACACCCCCCCTTCCCTGTCTTGCACCGCAGTAAGGGGAGGAGAAGGAACCCTGACCCCGAAAGGGCCGAGGTTGCCGCCTGCGCTGGGGTAACCTGCCTCCCTTAGCAAAAAAGTCCAGGCAGTCTGCAAACAGACGCAGTCCTTTAAAGGGAAACCCAGTGAGGGCCTTCTTGTCAGCAGCCCACTGGCGCAGCCAAACCGAGCGACGTATAGCCGTCACAAGGGCAGAAGTTCTGGCACACATTCGGATGGTGTCATCCAATGCCGATAGGACAAAATTTACAAAAACATCACAACTGGAGAGTGCATTAAACACCTCACAATGCAAATCATCAGGGGCACTATCAAGCATATTTCTGATAAGGGTTCTAGTGGCCACAGCAGTAATGGCAGATGCACAGACCGGGCGCAGCGCCGCCCCGCACATGCAAAGGCGTGGGATGCCAGCTGATCAATACGCCGGCCTTCAGCATCCCGCAGGGTAGTAGAATCAGGGGAATGCATGACAGGTGTTAGATAGCCCTAGGATCGGGCATCCACCTCGGGGGGGGGGGGGGGGGTTGGGGGATGACCCAACATTTAACCGCCTCAGCAGGAAAGGAATACTTCCTATCCCAACTTTTTGGAACCTCGGGAAGTTTACTGGGGCGCTCCCATTCCTTGAGCACAAGGTTATGGAAATGTGCCTGCTCTGGAAATCCCAAACGTGATCTTGCTGTATGGAAAAGCTCCCCTCTTTGCCTGGGAGCCTCAACAGGGAGATAGACAGAACCTCAAAAATCTGGGTCAATAATCTGTCAGTGTCATCCGGGGCCCAGGGGTCAGAGCCGGAATCCTCATGACCCCTTGGTCTCTCATCAGATGAGCCTGAATCAGAAAAGAGCTCCCCTTCATCAGACGGGGTATAGCCACACAGATTCCAAAACTCCTCAGTTCCCATAGGGAAAACAGTAACATTAGACGTCAAGTGCCGCTTCTTAGCAGGGGCCTTACAGGCTAAAGACTTCGTATCAGACAAAGACAATATATCATGTGAGAGATGACTCTTGATGTAAGGATAGTTGGTTGAATAAGGGAGGGACGGAGTAACTGATTTAAATATTAGGGAGATATAGATTCTGGTCTAAGAACATTATATAAATGCTCCTAGTTGGCTATATGTATTGAAAATATAGATGTAGATGGAGAGGATAGATATAAGTATAGGAATGTAATATATATCCTGTCATATAGATGGGGACAAGTTGGTAATGTGCTGTTTTTTTCTCTCCCCGTTACAGAATGATGACCCTATTGAAATTAATTTATAAACAAAAAGGCTGCAGAAGATGCCATGCATTAGTAAAAAGGGACAGGAGTGGGGATTGGAAAGTGATCTCCGGGAGAAAGCGCATTTTCAAGACAAAAGAAGACGGTCTTGAATATACAAAGAAGAGCAGCACAGAGAACCATATGTATTCCACAGTGTGTTTAGATATAGAAGGATAGTATAGAGATAGTAAGAGATTATAGATGTATGTACAGTACTGTTTATGTGTAGTGTGTATATGCCGATATTGACCACCTAGGAATGAGGGTGAGCTGGAGGATCGCTAGTCATATAGAATAGGAATGTGGTCGCAGGGAGGGGACTTGTTCACAGGATGAGTAGGAACTGGTGAAGTTAGGCAGTATGTAAACTGTGGGTTGATCAAGATGGATGGATGGATGGCCCCCTTGTGTGCGGCTGCGCTGTGTGCAGCCGAGCAGAAATGACAGGCAATCCTGTGGCCGCAGCTAGTTATCCATATACGGGCATGTAGGGGGGCGGAGGTGGGGCGGGGCGGACGCTGTGTTGTCATTTCTGCCCTCACACGAGTCTGGGCTGGGGACTCAGGAGAAGGGCGGAAGTTAGGCAGGGAGGTGGCGCCGCGCTGCATCCGGCCTCACAGTGCTGAAGAGTATTTAAGACCGGGCTGGCCACCCACATATTGGCACCCAGGAGAAGTGGGCTTGAACCACGCAGCGCGTCGGTGAAAGGTAAGTGGGGAGGACTAGGGGCGTTGGATTGGTAGATACAATCAGAGTTTGATCTAAATTGGTATTTGGCAACATGACATGGCGGATGCTTGCAGAGATGAGTAGGAGCACTATTAGTTGGTAGAATTAGCACTTTTGCACTGATCTATTGCACTTTATTGCTTAGTTTGCACATATTGTAGTATTATCAAGGGCTGTATATAACCTTGATGAAGGAGCACAGTTCACTAGTAATTTTAGTTTAAAGTGGACCAACACCCAGGATTTTGACTATCTTGGTCCACCCCGATCGGGGTGCCCCGCTGTGTGAAACCCCCCCTAACCCCCCGAAAAACTCACCTCTCCCCGCTCCCAGCGCCGACATACAAGCCAGGTCTAGGAACGTCTAAGCGGCTGCCGCCTCCCGCGCGTCCCTTTTGACGAGCGCGCGCCCGCGCCGGCCATTCGCAGACGGCCGGCGCGGGTGCGCGCACGCCTACAGGGGCGCGAGGGAGGCGGCGGCGGCCGGCCGCCGCCGAAGATCAGGTAAGGTTTTTCGGGGGTTTTGGGGAGGTTACACCCCGCGGGACATCCCGATCTCGGATGTCCCGCGGGGTCGTTGGTCCACTTTAATATGTATTCACTTATGTAGCATCTCATCATGCAGGCGTCCGTTTATGTATGCCATTAACACACAGTTAGAGGTATATGAAATTATATTATATGGTTAGACACACATTGTGAGTGTCATATATTAGCCCCAAAAAGTTACTTCCCACTTGGATTTTTATGTATAGGTTTTTTAAAGTGTGATGTCGTGTGATATATGTTATGTACTGACAGCATTTGGTTAATAATAAATTCTCATCTACTTTTGTAAATTGTGTGCAGCCTGCTATATGGGGACATGAAGGTGGGCTAGCTCTGAAAGTCCACCAGGTGTATAGATTACGCTAAAGACTTCGCAATAATCTGTTCAACAGTAGCCAGTCTAGAAGACACATCAGGCTGAGAATCCCCACTAGTATGCAACTCAGCAGGAGTGAGGTTTAAGCTTGGGGGAGTAGGTGAAGTGAAACGTGCAGCCACTGGCAGGCCAGATTGCAATGCAAGCCCCTGCTCAGCACAGGGTACACAGACCCGCGCCTTGTCAGCGTCAGCATGAGGCTGCCCACACGCTGCACACAGCCGGTCTTGTCCCAAAGGGACCCCGGTAACATTATCCTGAGATGCCTCCATATGGTGATTATAGCGGCGCTATACGCCGATAGGGAATAAAGCTATATAGCAACCCTGGATGCCCCAATAACCCGCTAGGGACGTGGGAGTATAATTTTTACAAGGCCTACAAGTAATATACTAAAACAAGGCTGGGAGAAGTCAAGAAGGGTTCGTCCCGCCTGAAAGACATAAGCAGACAAGACCTTAAGTACATCGTAACAAAAGTGAAGCAGATCAAGCCGCCCGCGAGGGCACTTACGGACCGCGGTAGGTAGGAGTCCGTCACGCATAGGCCAGCCAAGTCAGAAAAGATGGCGTCTGTATACCTCGAGGGGCGGGCCAGTAATAGCGATGACGCGGAAGGCGCCAAAGACGGGCCTAGTGGAATGGGTGGGAACAGTCCTACAGGGCCGCAGGTTAATAACCCCGCTCACCTGCGAGTAGAGAGCCAATTTCCCGTCCTTCGCAGCCAGACTGCAGAGAAATTCTGGGGATTTGTGGGAGGTCCCTGGGTATTTGAGGGGCCGGGAGGAGCCTATTTTCGATGTCTCTGCAGTCCAGCGCCATCTGGCGGAGTATATCCCAACTGTAAGTATTAGATTTGGAGCAGGATGTACTGTATACTAAGAATAAAAACACTTTAGTTACCTGGTAACTTTTTTAAACATTCGAAGAGGCAGCATACTCATGAGACCTCATGTCTCCAACCCTAGGATGGAACACATGACCACCAGAAATGGTTAAAAAACTTTAGCCCCTCGTCCCAGTCCCCAGTTATAGAGATCTAAAAAACATACAAAGACAGACCAAAACAGTACTGGTGATTAACCATGAAATACATTCAATTATATCTTAAAAGGAGGGAAATCTGTATGCTGCCCGTTCAGATGTTTAGAAAAGTTACCAGGTAACTTAGGTTTTCTCAAAAAACATCCTACGGCCAGCATATTCATGAGAGATAACCGAGATCTACCTGTATTGGGTGGTAAATGCAGCCTGAAGCATACTCCTGCCGAATGACTGATCTCGTAAGGCCAGAAAGTCTAAACTGTAATGCCTAACAAAAGTCTTGGCTGAAGACCAGGTAGCTGCTTTACAAGTCTGTTCAATGAATCAATGGTCAAGGAATGGGAATCTGGCCAGTACCCTGGGGGTACCCTCTTGAGTCAAGAAATGGGTTCACCTGCCTCAAACCCACAGTTCCGGATACTAACCTAAACCTGTCAGTCTAGGAGCTAGTGGCCTGGCTCTTACCTGGGCAGGAACACAAAAACAACTGGAGAATGGGAGGAGGGGCTAAAGTGTCCATTTCTGGTGGTCACGTGTTCCAACCTAGAGGAGGAGACATGAGGTCTCATGCATATGCTGCCCAGAGGACTTTGAGAAAATACTTTTAAATCACGGACATTGTATGAACTGGAACCAACAAGACTATTTCATTGTAGCTAGGAACCAATTCAGGAATCTGCAGGTTCAACAAAAACTGCTGGAAACCTAGAAGCAAATACAGTCCGAGCGCATGTGCCATCCAACTTGTAGATCTTTGTAACTTCCCGGTCCCCATGCATTCTTTTGCAAACATGATTCACCCATAACCAGGAGACAGAAAGCCTAGGAAATGCCATGTGGAGTGTGCAGTGACCCAAATCGGCAGATCCCTACACATTCAGAAGCCTGGTCAACTGCCTACTTATTTGATAGGTTCCATCAAGCCTTTGCATGGGCTCTCAAGAACTACGATGAGGGCATCGGTCACAAAAATAATCTGCAGCAGTGAGGAGAACCCTTTAAGAGCTTGGACCACCAGAGCATCCATTTTATATGTTGGTTGGTCTATTTCACCAAGATTCTCAACCATATGAACCCCGCCTGCCTGTAGCGACAGGGAAAATAAACAGACCAGACAGAAACATGTACTGGCACATTACAGCACCTTGTCCCTGTATAATACATAGATCTACCTTAAACTTTGTCATAGCACATGCCCCAAAGAATGTAGGGTAGCAAATAATAAAAGGAAGTCCAGCTATAATGATAAACTCAGACTGCAATGGCTGAGCTACCAAGCTGGTTTTCTAGCTTAGAGGCACCTTACTGCCCCTTTCATAACCAGTGACTGCAGTTCAAAACCAAATTAGACATGTGTCGGGAGAGAAGCCACTCTAAAGTGGCCACAGCCACATGTCTCAAAGTGGAAATTCTCTTTAAACAAAGCCTGATTAAAGTAGAACTAAATCCTGCTTTGCAGCTCTGTGCCGGGGAGGGTGGCCATGGTCCGTCCACAGGGACACTAAACCAACCATGCCATTTTTTAAACCAGACCAACACCCATTTTACAAAAGATTGTTGGATCTGGTTGGGGGGGGGGGGACATTAAACAGGGGATGAGCGCTGTGACAAGATTTAGAGGGTTTACATTTTTTTATAAAATAGTTGTTGCTCTGGTTTAAACCCTGCATTAGCAGCATTCTTACCTTTTCTTAGCAGAGCACTGTAGGACAGGAAACACCCCCTTTCCCATTGCACAGAGCCCCATGAGGAATTTGGCGCTTCTGGGCAGCAGAAGTAGGTGGCTTGAACTTCTTGCAGACCACAGTATAAAGTACAGGCTTAAGGGGAACAAATTCCATCTTGGGTGCTCTGCAGATAAACCCCCCCCCCCCCCCCGGGTGATGCGTCCAGCTCGGGCGGTGGCCCACCCAGCACCTTTTCAGATTGCTGCCTGGCAAGGTGCTTGCGCTAATGCCGACTGGCCATTTCTCTGGCCTTCACGCTGGACCTGCCAGCAGTCAACCATTCAGGTAGGCTGGGTGTGGGCACAGCTACTGGGAAGCCGGGGGATGTGTCACGGGAGCTCGACGGTGAAGGAGACTTTACTGGTGATACCAGGGATTTCATACAGTGGGGCATCCCGCTATAGGATGCCCCAGGGGCAGGCTAGCGGTTGGCCCAGGAAACTTTTGGAAGCAGAAGGTTTATCGCACCCAAAACTAAAAACCTTTTAGTCTTCAACCTTAGTATACAGAAAAAACGGTTATACAACATAATCGTATATCTTTCCGAAAGGTTTAACCTAGAATTACTAATTAATGAAGCATGCTTTTTTATACAAATGTGGATGTATGAGTTTTGCTTTCCTCCATGCCTGCTGATCCAGCGAGGTCAGATATGGGTGCGTTCAATCTAAACCAACATGAGCGCATTTGCAGTCCGTGTCCAGAGTGGTGAAACCAGCTGGATCCAGTTTAGTGTAGCCCATATATTTGTATAAGGCCTATTATGCTGCAGAAACTGGGTTATTTCTGTTACGGTTACCTGGGACTGCATGCATACAGCTTTACCAAAGAGAAATTACCTCCACAAAAGAAAACTAGGAAAAGCTGCTGCGAGTGGGTGTTGAGTAATTATCTTTGTCTACATGAATTCAAGAGGAGGAGGAAAATTGTGACGGGAGCAGAGATCTCAGCATGAACTCCCTGCCTGGAACAAAGCACCCCCACCCCCTTCAGAAAGTAAAACAGAGCAAGCACGTGTATACAGTTGACCAAATCAATATGACCAATTAACGCAGCAGCCCATAGCCAGTCCTCATTAATATTACATGGCAGTATAGCATGACAAAGGGCGTAATGTAGTAAAACCACATCAAAATGCAGCTACAGAGAATGCTCTAAGACAAATCACACATTTCATTTAGTGTAAATGAGCGTTCTGCTCATCAAGATCACAAGATATAAAAAGCAAAAAACTTTGAATCTCCAAGTCCCACCATCCCATTAACCCATTTAAGGGTATGAAATAGTGGCCTGCAACTACTACAGTGACTGGGGACATTGCTGTGATAACACATACAGGACTTGGTGTTTATTTTATGCCATATGAATATTGGGCATATTTGTGAAATGTGGTATATGGATCATTGAGTGGTTCATTTGTATTTTTTTAAGTTTTTTGTACTTAATTGGCAATTTGACAGCTGAATTTACTACAACTCCCTGCCCTGTGATGGCATTTGCAGCTGCCAATGACCATTCCCAGACAACCACCAGCACTTCAGATCTTCAGATTCAGAAATTGCTTAACCCTCAGTTATAAATGCCAAGGGAAAGTTTCCTTATAAAGTTTCCTTAAGGATCTAACCCAGTTAGGTGCTGGGGAGAACCTAGTCACTGTGGAACATGCTTCCCCTAAGCAGCTACAGAGACTGGGCTAAAAGGGAATGCTTCAATTATATACACATGCTTTGTTGGAGGTAATGGTGGCTTATGCTTTAAAGAGGAACACCACACAGGAATTTCACGTTAACCTGTGTTCCTCCGTGCAGTGGCCCCACTGTGCAACCCCCCTCTCGTCCCATACAATCACCTTCCAATGCACCACCAGCCGCATCCCCCACTTACCTTTCAGCCGGGCACGCACACGACTAGAGGTGCTAGGGGGTGAAAGGAAGGCTTACACGTCCACCCTAAATATCATTTTGTCTAACCTTTCTTACCGAGAGACACTTTCAGCACTACAAAACAATCTTGAGCCATATTTGGAAACTTTGCAACCAACCTCATGCCTTAAAAAAACTTACTCCTTTAGGATCCTCCAAAAAGGTTAAATGCCTTTAAGTCAGGTAGACAAGTTGTGACAGATCTTAAAGAGGAACTCCACCCAGAATGTTCACTCACGGGTGTTCCACTCTGACCATGCATCCTGACTTGGGATGCCCCACCGTGTGTCCACTCTGACCATGGATCCTGACTTGGGATGCCCCACCGTGTGCATCTGAACAGATCTTTTGAGAAAACTCACCTTTTAGTCCCCAGGGCCAACAAAAATTGCCTTTCTACCTCTTTAACGTGATCCTATACCCAAAAAGGAAGTTAATATTATCCCCCTTTATCCCCAGGCCAGTGTCCGCTTCTTTGTTTTACTAAAGCCTTTGCCCAATATTCATAACACTAACTGGATGTAGTCGGTCATATTGCTCCCTGGCCAAGCAGCAATGCCCCAGCGATGATGCATTCAGTTACAGTACAGAGCCCAGCCATGGGGAGCACTTTATCATAACTGCCATTATGTGACAGTTTAGTTGTATAAATTAGCATAGTCAGTCTTTTAAGAAAGGCCGCTTTGGGGCACTGGGCTGGGGAAGGAAGGTGGCAAACTTCCCTCGGAGTATAGCATCACTTTAAAGGATACATAGGCATACTTCTCTACATGTCAACTCGTTGACCCTAGGCACTCTGAGCCACATGTGGTAACTGAGCTGCAGGTTTGCTACTAGCTACTAATTTTGAGGTAAATGAGTGTCCGCTTTCATTTTGATCATATCACCATATAATACTGAAGGGAATATAAAAATGTGGCCCCAAACTGATGCTCTATTTTGGGTTTTATTCGACTGCCAATTTAGACTAAACCTAGGCCTACATGATACTGCTGCACTGAGCAGATAAATAGAAACTTACACTAATCATTCAGCCATTCCTGAAAGCAGTCACCTACTTGACAGGTTTCCAGCTGGTAGACAGAACATTACAGAAAACACGTTTTTAAACATAAACTAGTGTTTTATTACCCAAGAACAGTGTTCCAAACCTTTTTACAGAACAAGAAAAAATATTGATATAAAGAAGCTGTGCTGTTCCCTAGGCTCTGCCTACACAACACACGATGCACTGTGAAGCACCCATCTGGCAGCAAATGGAGCAAAAAAGGATTTGCAAGTGCCAGATACTGCACAAGCGCCATGAAAATTGTACTGAAAGCATGAAAACCCAAGAGGAACTGTATATTCATCAACAGTCACATTTAAAATTGTTAATCCAAAAGATATGAATCTGCATGAAAAGTTGGGTCACCATAGACACTGGAGGAAAAAAAACTTTAGGTACCTGGTAACTTTTTTCCTAAACATCCTTCGGGCAGCATACGCCTGAGACCTCCGAGCTCCTCCCAATCGAGGAGAACACATGACCACCAGCCCAAAATAAAGTCTTGACTCCTCCCTCTCTTCCCCAGTTGTTGTAGAGATCTTAAAGAGAAGAGAGACACAGACCCACAACTCCACAAGGGAAGCCGGCGTATGCTGCCCTTTCGGATGGTTTGAAAAAAAGTTACCAGGTACCTAACTTAAGTTTTCTCAAAACATCCTTCCGGCAGCATATGCCTGAGAGATAGGCGAGGACTACCTCATTGGGTAGGAAGAACCGCACGAAGCACACTTCTGCCAAAAGACTGATCCTTCTGAGACAGGAGATCCAAACGATAGTGTCTTGTGAAGGTTTTAGACGGAGACCAGGTGGCAGCCTTACAAATCTGTTCCATTATCTATGACTAAGGACCGAACGGCGTCCGAAACGCGTAAGAGTGCTGCTGGGATCTGATTTTTATGTTTTACTGCTGTTTTTGTATTTGAATATTTTTAAGAGGACTTCATTAAAAGTTATATTTTATGGAGTGCTGACCTTAAAGCTCTTTTTCCACTGTACATGGGGCGTGGGATGCCCTGGTCATTGTACCCACTGCAGCTTAGATTACCAGTGTGCATCCAATTTACTTTCTTTCATGGAGACCCCAGCTTGCTCTGCCCAAGATGTAGATACAATCCTTGTAGAGTGGGCAGTTACCCCACTTGGCAAATTGACATCTCCATAAGCCAGCTTAATGGTACCCTTCATCCATGTTACCAACTTAATCTTTGATACCCTTAGGCCCATCCTAGGGCCTGAAAAAGGAGATAAAACAAGCTGTCAGCTTTCCTGAAATCTTTGGTTTGTTGAAGATATTACAGTAGTTGAGATCTGACATCTAACGCCATCAGCTCTGGATCTTCCTCCGTGATGGAAGGAATAATCTCCTGAGATCTGTGGAAATCTGACGCAACTTTAGGAAGGTGGCAAGGGTCCACCATCACGATGCGATCTGGAAATACCTGGAGGAATGGATGACACGACAAGGCCTGAATGTCACTAATTCTGTGGGCCGAGGTAATGGATACTAAAAATAACACCTTCCATGAGAGTGATTTGATGTCCAGATTTTTGTTGGGATAAAAAGGCGGAGAACTTAGCATAGACAAAACTTTAGCCAAGTCCCACTGCGGAACCACCTTGGATGGTGCCGGCTTAGAGCACTTGACTGCCAGCAAGAACCTCTTAATAGAAATGGATGAAAGCCTTCTATCCAAAAAAAGTCCCATGTCGACTCCATGTTGTAAAAAATCTAGCATTACCGGTATCTTGAATGAAATCCTCCCATTCTCAGTCTTCCAAGACTTAAATGTCTTCCATACTTTAAGATAAATCTTCCTGGTTACAATCTTCCTGCTTGAAAGAAGAGTATTTATGACTGGCCCTGAAAATCCTATTTGCAGTAAGGAGACCTCAGGGTCCATACAGTCAACCTCCACCATTGCAGGTTTGGACAAAACACCGGACCTTGGGATAAGAGATGAGTGCTCACAGGAATCTCCCAAGGGTCCTGGACTGATAGTTCCACTAGAGTCGAAAACCAAGATCTCTTGGGCCACCATGGAGCTACCAGGAGAACCATAGCTGGTTCCTTGATAAGCTTCTTTAGCACCATCGGAATCAAACGCACCGAGGGAAGGCATAGGCCAGATTGAAATGCCATGCTTGTGCCAATCCACTCCCAACGACTGATCCCTCGGATTCAACGAGAAATAGCTGTCCACCTTGTGGTTCTTTGCTGACACAAATAGATCTACTTCCGGGATGCCTTTCAGCTTGTAAATTGTCCTCAACACTTCTGGATCCAGAGACCAATCAGATTCTCTGATCTGCGACCGGCTCAGAAAATCTACCACCTGATTTAGGGTTCCTTTCAGGTGAACTGCTGTCAGGGATTTCAAACTGATTTCTGCCCATAACAATTTCTGAAGCTACGGTCTTCAATCTCGAGGATCTCGTTCCTCCCTGATGATTTATGTAGGTTACTGATGTAGCGTTGTCTGTCATGATTTGCACATGCTTTCCCTGTAGGTGTGTCTTCAGGGCCCATAATGCTTCTTTTATTGCAATTAATTCCCTCAGATTGGATGAGTACTGACTCAAGGCCAGGCCATTGACCATCTTCCCCGAACCGTCCACGTCTCGCAATGTGCTCCCCAGCCCCAGGCTGAAGCATCCGTAGTTACAATCACTTCATTGGGATCTCCCCAAGGCAATCCCTCCGAGAACGGACTTTCTTCTAACCACCAATTCAGAGAATCTTTTACCCCCCCCCCCTGAAATTGGGAGTTGTTGTTCCAGTCCGTGCTGGGTCCGTCCTAGTTCTTCAGAATATGCCCCTGGAGGAATCTGGAGTGAAGCTGACCCCATCTTACTGCCGGGAAGGATGAAGTCAGAAACCCGAGCACTCTCATCGCTTGTCTTATCGAAGAGACTGTCTCCGAGCAGATACTTCAAACTGCCTCTTTAAGAGCCACAACTTTTTGATAAGGTAGAATAAGGACCTGACCAAATTGATCTTGAACCCCCAAGTACGTCATAATTTGCGAGGGCACCAGGGTTGATTTGCTGAAATTCACAATCCAACCCAGGCGGGATTACAGATTCATGGTGAAACAGATTCTCCAACAACCTGTCCTTTGACTGGGCAAACAGCAAAAGGTCGTCTAAATAAGCGACTACACTTATCCCTCTGCGTCTCAGATATGCTAAAGGTTCTGCCAGAACCTTGTTAAAAATCCTCGGAGCTGATGCTAGACCGAAGGGAAGACAGACAAACTGGAAATGCAAAATCTGGTCTCCATCCTTTATGGCAAATCTCACAAAAGACAGAGCCAGGGGACTCATTGGAACTTGCCAATAAGCGTCCTTCAAATCTATTGATTCCATGAAGGCACCTCTGAGAAGCATATTCTTTACTGAAAAAATTGTTTCCATCCTGAAATGTCTGTACTGGACAAATAAGTTGAGACTCTAAGAATAAACCTGAACCCCCTTAAGCCCTTTTTTTTACCAAGAAAATGCTGGAGTAGAACCCTGTCCCCTGCAGAGGCACTGGAACAATAACTCCCCTCGACATCATGTCCGTTAGACTCAAAAAAAAAAAAAAAAAAACTGCTTCTCTTTCTTCTTTGCCCTTGGGCAGAGAAGAAATCAAAACATTTTGGAGGGCTTTGAGAAAAATCTATGTGGAAGCCCTCCGTAATTCCTCTTACAATGAAAGGGCAATCCAACAGGCCTTGCCAGGCTGTGCAAAACCCCTTTAGCCTGGCGCCAATTACAGCATTGGCGTCATTGCTTCTTGGGTTTTGCCTGGTAGGTTCCAAACAAGGTGGAACCCTTAAAGCTGCCCCTTCTGGAAGCATTGGAAGAGGCCCCTCTGGATCTTTTAGGAGCACCCTTCTTAAGAAAGGGGCACCTAAAGGAATTTCTGGGAAAAAAAAACAAAAAAACATTCTATTAGCGAGACGGGAAACATTTATTCCTGTCTGCCGTCATATCTAAAACTTTACCTAGGTCTGATACAGATATTCACCCCTAAAGGGCATAGCCCACAGTCTCATCTTTGAACCAATATCGCCATACCAGGTCTTTAACCAAAGAGTCCTGCACACGGAATTGGTTACAGCCAGATTTCGTGCCGAAAATCTGATTGATTCAGCCATGGCAAAGGCCGTAGCTGAAAAGAGAATTGGTAAAGCTTTCAAAATTGTATCCAGACTAGTTCTTTCTAAAATAAAGTCTTTAAGCTGTTGTAGCCAAAATCCCAAATTTCTGATTACACAATTGGACACCAAATTTGTCCTTAATACATTAGACTCTACTTGCCAAGCCTTTTTAAGCAGTGAATCCATCTTATCTAGGGGATCATTAAGAACCCCAAAATCCTCAAAAGCCAATCCTGCCCCTTTAGAGACTTTGGCAAAAGGGGCATCCAATTTGGGACATTTTTCACAAAGATGAGAATCTTCCTCCGAAAAGGGGAATCTACATTTAAGACCCAGTGATGTAAATACCTTCTTAGATGGATCCTTCCACTGCTCCAAAATCAAATCACTTAAATAGTCATGAAAAGGAAAAGAATAGGAGGAATCCGGATAAAAGCTATCCTGTTTCGATTTCAGACCTGAAACCTTTTCCTCTATACCCATAGATAGGTAAATCATGTGCAAGAGAAAAAGCAAATCTCCAGGTGGAAACAAATACCTGGTCTTGGCAGAAGAGGAACCCGAGGCCAGTTCGTCCTCTTCCTCCGGGGAAGATATTTCCCCTTCCTCTGATTCGTCGTCAGGAACAAATGATTCCCGAGTGGCGAAAAAAAAGAGGGCTTCCCCAATTGACCAGAAAACAGGGAAGCATCAAAAGGACCTGCTGCTGGATGTGAAAATACCACCTGGTTACTCGCGCATTCTGGGGCCCTTTGTGTCATAGGAGAGGAAGAGATCTGGTCCTTAAGCTCCCTCATCATCCTCATTAAATCCTCATTATGTTCCTTATTAACCACTTTATCCATGCATATTTGACAAAGAGATTTAACGTAGGAATCCGAAAGCTTCACATCACATAGGGGCATCTTCTACTCTTTTTAGTGGATTTAAATCAGGAAGAAGAGGATTTAGGTACACTTGTGGAAGCTTTATCCGGGGTCTTAGACTAAAAGACATAAGCAAAAAAATAGGGAGGTGAGCCATATCCCTTTCTATGAAAATAATAAGCCCCAAGGATAGTAAAAAAGGCGACTTACCGGGGCAGAGCTGGGCCGCCTCCTCCCAGTATCGGAAGCTGGCGGAATGCTGGAAGAATCCTGGTCCACATAAGTCAATTCAGTGGAAGAATCTTCAATGGGATCCATAAAACCATCCTGCGTCTGTTCTGCCATACTTCTGGATAGAGGCACCAAGTGATTTGCTTCCTGAGCCCGCCTAAATAGGGTAGGAGCTAAATCCCATATTAAAATATTAGCCCTTCATATTAAAAATAGAAGGGGAGGCCATAACATATTACCCCAAAACACTGTGTTGGTCACATGTTGTGGGAAGCAGGAAATTCCCATGGGCGCCGGGATGTGACGTCAGCAGCCCTGGGAGGAAGAAGCCTGGGATATAATTTCCAGGAACATGGTTCAAAAGCAGTGTGTGTTACCTTAAACATATACCGGAGGACGCTTGCCGATCCGCCATGCCGCCGCCCGATACGCCCACTGGCTGCAGGAGCAAGGAGCCCGCAGCTGATGTTTGTCGCCCGGCTCGCTGGATCCCCAGAGGCCGCCCTTTGCCCTTGCCTTTAACTATAAAGTGGTGGGGGACCATGTGCAGACCTCTAAGCCATAGAGGTTTTGTACAGTAGATATTGAACCGGACAAGAGGCCTACTGTACAGCACTGTAGTTAATTGCCAAAGGCTAGCCCGCAGGATACTTTCCAACATAATCACCCTTGGGCAACCTAAGTTGGAAAGATCTTGTTACCTGGCGAATTTTGACAGATGTTACAATCTTAGGCTACAGTTATCTTTTCTTCAATGGGCTAGTCATTGCCTATAAAGCTTATCAGTCAGGCCTGCATTACTGATCATTCCAAAATGATCTAAAATGACTACTAGAGAAACGTTACAGACCTTACTGGGCTTTCATGAACCATCAATACAACTAGTTTTGTGAGAACAAAACAGAACCCCACCTCTGGAGTCACCTCCATACAACATCAGCAACCCTGTAGTCTGAGTAACAAAGCTGTAACCTACCTGCTGATAAACATTACATTCTCCTTCCAGTATTATTGCTGACCTTATACATTAACCTGAGAGAGAAAAACCCTTTCATCCTCCACAGACGGACTCTAGTTACCAGGCCCTGAATAATAATAATAATTTAGTATAAATAATAGCGATTGAGCTGCTCCCACCCCCCTTTATTCATTTGAATTGCCATGAGCACAAGCAGGGAGGAATTCAGTCAATATGAATTTCTCCCTGTGAAGTGTTCTAAAGGGAGGCTAGCAGCTTCCCAGGTGAGTAGCTCTCAAATATTTGTCTGCATTGAATGTCCCAATTTTGGGGACTCAAATTAAAAGTAGGGACCACCCTCTGAATTCCCCCTCACCCCCCCTTCTGGTGTTCTTTCTTCCTGGTCTTTTATCTCTCCTCTTCTCTCCCTTCCTATCCTCCCTTCCTTATGTTTCCTTCCTGCTTCCCTTCCTTGTCTTCCTCCCTCCCGGACCCGCCTTCCCCTCTTTTGCTCCCTCCCCCGCACCCCCCTCCTTTCACCTCGGGGTGGAGAGGTGCGGTATCCCACTCTCACCCTCAAATAGCCCAGCTGGACCATCTGAAGTCTCCCTGGCACTGGTCCACAGAGAGAAGCCTGGCTCATCAATAGCTTTAACAAGATTAGAGGAGATGGAGACGCCTTATGGGAACTACGCGCCGGATATGGTGCTACGTCATGGGTGGCCTAATGTATCTTCCTCTGTGTTTGGATGCAGTTATCTGTGTCATAGACTGTTAGGCGCACTTTAGACTGATGGGGCCTGCAATCAACCGGCTGCCGAGAGATGACGGGCGTGGGTGTGAGATGCAGACATTACCCATGGTTGCTCCGTGGGTTTTTTTTTTCCCTTTGTCGGCGGCCCCTGGTGGGTGGGGGGTGGGGGGGGGTGTTGTCGGGTCGCGTGGGTGGAGCTGGGGCGGCTCTGGGGGTGGGTTCGTTGTCCTTGTGTTGGAGTTAACCTTCATCTTTGTTCCACCCCTGTACTTTGTAATGTGTATTTGTTTTTCTGTATTGTACAAAATCCCAATAAAGACAAATTGAACTAAAAGTAGGGACCACACTAAACACAGAGTGCCTTGTCGGGCGGTGTGGCTTCCACATGTATCTGCAGATATATGCAACCAAATCTCTGTCTTTCCACACAGCTAGACATGTTTGTTGCTTGATATTTAGTTGATGAGAGGGTTAAACTGGGCGGTAAATTAGTTCCCAGGCCCTGAAT
Organism: Gastrophryne carolinensis; assembly: GCA_027917425.1. Classification (NCBI taxonomy): domain Eukaryota; kingdom Metazoa; phylum Chordata; class Amphibia; order Anura; family Microhylidae; genus Gastrophryne; species Gastrophryne carolinensis. The sequence goes on from CM051238.1 coordinate 264,844,422, forward strand.
AATAATAATTTTGTATAAATAATAGTGATTGAGCTGCTCCCACCCCCCTTTAAACATTTGCCTATCTTTCACCTTCCCACTGGTTACTTGTAGAGCAGCACAAATAAATAAATAAGAAGATTTTATGAGCAATCACAACCAAAAAGGGAATATCTGCCTTGCCATGGCCTTCCAATAGTATTGTGCACTAATGAGGAGTTGCATTCATCCTAACCCTTATCAGCAAAGAATAGGAGCCTTTAAAGTGGACCAATACCCACCGCTGATCGGCCCAGGAATCTATAAGATTCCCGGGCCGATCAGCTCCCTCCCCGCGGGGCATCGAAATCGGGATGCCCCGCTGTGTGAAACCCCCCGGACGCCCACAAACCTTACCTTCTCCCGTTCCAACGGCGCATGCGTGGCCCGCCGCGCGTCCCTCTGGCAGGGCGCGTACCCGCGCCAGCCGTTTGTGAATGGCCGGCGCGCTCCCTGTAAAAGGGACGCGCGAGAGGCGGCGGCCTCAGCTTGTCCGTCGGCTGTGAGGTAAGTTTTTGGGGGCTTTCACACCCGATTGGGGTGCCCCGCAGAAGTGGACCAACACCCAGGATAGTGAAAATCCTGGGTGTTGGTCCACTTTAAGTGTCCCCCAACTACCCAGAGAAGTCCCAGAAAGAAGAGGTCTGCAGCCTTGTTCTCATTTGCATATTAATTGGACTTAAGAATATGACTGGCAAGTGTGTACTTTGAAATGAACAATGCTGATAGAGATGTCACATCCAAATCTAGCAGGGGCAGAACTTGACCTCTGATAAGAGAGCTAAAAGGAGCATTAGCCCACCAATACTTAAACTTCCATGTGGCGCTGTGCATGCACACAGTAAACCTGACTGGTCGCGCCAGTGGTCATGTGCAGTACTGACATCTGTTTTCAGCTTTCTTATTTTGAAAAATGAATGGAGGGGTATGCTAAATCGTGATGCCCCTACAGTTAAAGAGGGATATACTCCTAGGGATGGGTGATTGTTTTGCTAAAGATAAACAGATTTCAGAAAAAATGGGAAGTGGGATTATATCAGCAGCAGGCGCAAATACACAATACCAAACATTTTCCTCGGCCAGAGGAATTAGGACAATGTGGTTCCTCCGAATGATTAGCAAACACAAACAAGCAATAATCGATCTGTGGAAATCACAGTGATAACGATACCGATAATCTTGTTGGCCGACATAACATTTCTTTGGCATGTAGAAACTTTGGCACGTAGAAACAGAAATAGTCTGCAAATAGGATAATATGAATACCTAGATTGAGATCCATCTAATTAATATTTGCAGAAAAATCATCCACATATGAATGCGTGGGACCTAATTTCCGGGAACATGTAACTTAAACACAGAGCCGGCGCACGCGCGTAACTGCTGCCTACCTCCCGGAGCGCCCTCCGTCCGAGACGCTCACTGTCGCAGAAGACCCCCGCACAGAGGAATCATCGCCGAAGATCACCGTCCGGCCCGCCTGCACTGGATCCCAGCGTCTACCCGCAGGCACCGATCCCTCTCACCGGCTCCGAAATGGGAAGCGTGTGGACAAGATAATTACTCAGGATATCAGCTCCCAAATCAAAGTTTTCTTTTTCACCGCTCCTATGGTCCATCAAATGTTACATTGTAAGCATTTATACATGCATTTTCAATACGGACAATGAGGATTTCCTCCCTCTGCTAAACAGGGTCATCTATTTCAAATAAGATGAAACCTGTTGGAATGAGTTATGAGAAATACATCTGACTAAGCTTACGTTACCTTACAGAACAAAAGCTGTCATGATCAGATACACAAAGATATTCATTCTTTCAGAGCCATAGGCTGCCAAGGAAGAGAGTAAAATGTAATTTTTCCTCTGTCATTGAGACACCCTTTAACCTGATATAAGCCATTAACAAATGAAAAACAGACAGATAAAGAAAATAAATCCCCAGCAGGTACCAAGAACCATATACATAATTACTAGGAGGTAGCCATAGACATAAGCAGGAAAGACCATAAAGTTAATTTTCCGAAACCGGTTCACCTCTATTCGTTAAAATTATGGGGTGTGCTGAAGTCCAACATGCTCCCTGCATTTCTGTGAATATATAGCATATATGATTATGGAGGCATCAGTGAGAGGAGACCAGGCCCGGACAGTGCAGGACTACTACGAAGCTCGAAGTTGCTGAGCATGCTAGTGTTCTTGTCACCACCTAGGTACATGTGTGAACATTTGTCATGACTACATTTACCATGTATCCTGCATTTTTGTTTAGGCCCTTCTGAAATATGTCACTAGCTCATGTAGGTTTATAAATTCTGCATAAGTCTGTGTCATCTGCACATTACCAGAACACCCACTGCCTAAATAAAAAACCCTTCAATACTGTCCTACCTAATGAATAGGTGGCGGAAGATGAAGGTGCAAGGGATAGGAGAAAATATATAAATAAGAAACTGTTTAGAGAATTGAAAACCTTAACGTTTAGCACAAACCTAACCATCTAAATGGAAGTCAAGGTCATCAATTTACAGACCAGTCGCATTAACTTTTGTAGTGAAAATCGTGAAGAAGGACCCAAACCTCATTTGTTTAACTTCAATCTGGCTAGATTTGATGTGAGAATAGACAAAAAGATCTCCTTTTGTCAGATTTGTAGCATTCTGCCCTATTGTTTTCCTCTTCTGGGCTTAAAATAAACATTTGTTAGAATTGTACCCCATACCTGTAATTTATTTAGAATGTGGTTTCAAATGTCCTTATATTCCTGTGTCTGTGATCCTAAAGTGGAAGCGGCTTTGCTGGCCTTGAGTAAACGCTACCGACTCCAAATCCCATAATACTTCCAGAGTAACAGGAGAACTCATCAGCAACTTGGCAAATTCATGCAGCAACAATGACCTCCCCAGGTGAGAACACTGCGAGTAACTCTTTAGCTACCTGCACCAGTGGTGAACATAGCCTCTCTACTATAGAATGCCCCCAGGATGTACTGCTCTGCTCCTCAATAAGCAGTGTGCTACTCTGCCTGGCTCCTTCCTATGAGAGTGGTGGCAACGACTCAATGCAGGGCAGTATGAAGCCACCAATGATTGACTGTAAAAACATGACAGAACTCAGTGGTGCCCCCCAAGAAGCCCAAATTAGATAAGAAAAAAAAAAGTCCAGCAATTGCTGCCCCATCTGTGCGGTGGCCCAAGGTGTCTTGCCACATTACAGGTGCACCCATGACTGGCACACAAGACTGATTCCATAGCCTGTAGAGCCTGAATTAGAGCAGATGGGGTTAAACCTGTTATATCTGCCTTAGTCAATCAGGCGATTAGCAAGCCAGAGTCAGGAAGTCTCTGATCTATACACACCAGCACATTGTTGCTAGGGAAAACTTTATGTTTTATAACAGAGTTGCAAAGCTAGAAAAGAAAAAAATAAAACATAAGTTCAGTACCTTAAGGACATTTTGGCACACAATATAAACTAATATAAGGCCATTAAAGTTAAACTATCCTTACTGTACTGTACAGTTGTCCCTCTCCTGTGGCGGACAAGAAGCCACTGCAAATACTGCTGCAGCCTTTTGATGGTGGAGCACATCTATCAGCAGCATGTAAAGCAGATACTGGTGCCCAAGTAGCTGGTAGACCTGGGAGAGGGCAGCATTTCAGGAGTTTTTTTGAGGACTCAATGGACCAAAGGGAATCAACTCTATGCACACTTAGGGTTAATGTCACCCTGCGCAAGAGTTCAGGATGGTGCCCTCTCCAGCACACACATTTACACTCAAAAAGAAGGAAGAAAAACAGAAATATGACAAAGCAGACATGAATGAAAAATAGGTAAAAATAGAGCAAGGAAATAGACTGATATAGAAGGTAGATAAAAAAAAGGGTCAAACAGTATATGACCAAATAAAAAGAGCAGAATATTAGAAGGTGGAAAACAAGATGGAAGAAATGAGAATGTATGGAGGGTAAACAAGACAAAACCCTGAGCAATGAATTTGGTAAAAAGAGGGAGAAAAAAGTAGGAAAGTTGAAAAAGAATGAGAAGGTAAAAAAAAGACAGACAAGCAAAGAATGTGACAAAAGAGGTGGCAATGTAGTAGAAAAGTAAATGATGGGGGGGGGGGGGGTAAGATAGGAAAGAGGAATAAACATATTCCAGAGTGCTTTTTGTGGAGCTGTCTCCAGGCGCCCACTTACAGAGAGGTCCATGCCTCCAGGGAGTGAGTATTATAAAATAAGCATGACTGAAATCAGAAGAAGCCTACATGAAGACTAACATTTTCTGAACCCTCCCCCAAAAAATAAAAATGATTCAACATACATGGGCAAAGGTGTCAAACTAGCCCTACTTCCCAAAGCTGGTCAAGGCCAGTGTGTCAGTGTGGAAGGGCCTGACGTCCCATGTGACAGGCCATTTGGACAGCCTTCATTTCCCTAGGACAGCATATTCATATATAATAACTACACAAACAAATATATATAATTTAGGAGACCGCTTTTACCTTCATTTTGGCTCACATGAATACAATGTACCTGGTTCTTTATAGACTGATGCTTTTCCTAGAATATAATTTTTATTTACAGTCTCCATTTAGAGCATGGTATGAAATACCAACATACATCCACATCCTGTTCTAAAACCTGCGCCGAGTAACAATGTCAGCCATGGCTGTCAGGGATGGACACATGCTGCCATTGTAAGGATTAGCGGGCAGCAGATTGACAAGATGGCCTGCTCTAAAGCCGGGTGTAACAAGCAAGCAGGTTTGTAAACAAAGACTGAGTATTTTATCCCCTCAAATAGAGCACCGCAGTAGCAAATGCGCCATATAGAGTAGTCATTTCCTTTTCGAGTTCAGTAGGTAACACAGGAAGTGCAGCCGTAGCACTGGGACCTAAATAAAGGAAGCCCATCACTACCCGTTACACTGCCACCATTTACTCTAACAGCAGGCAGAAATGATGGAATGTTAGTACATGCTGTGTGACAGCAGAGGTTTCATTACGTGAAAAGCACCCCCTCCCCCTGATCCAGACACTGATGTCACACACTGTTTAGCTATGACCAAGAAGGGAAACACAAAGGAAAACATGCCCAGGCAGGAGCAGGCAATGTCAGGCAACTCCTATCTACGCACAGAGTCTATAGATAACCTGCAGACTTGGAAACGTCAAATCATTTTGATGTCAATGCGATATTATATCATACAAACTGACTCAATAAAAAGGCATCCAGACATGCATATTCCATTTGCAGATTTTAACAACTTTCTGTTAATAATTAAACCAAGATACATTTGAAAAGTACTTGTATAGTGGCTACAGAATAAGATAGAGATGACTTTCCAACTGTCTAATCTTCCCATAACGTTTGGTCTGAACTTTGTTGCATCTAGTCTGTAATGTCTCTGTACTGTTACCTTGTCTGTTATTATACCCTGTACAGCACTGTGGAAGAAAAGGGCGCTATATAAACAAATAATATTGGAACAGAGGGGGGAGTGGACAATCCCCAAAATAATAGCCACCTAATAAATAGCACTAGCTGAAAAGTGTTAATTAGAATAATAAATAGACATATCGTACATATAGAAGGTAACATTATATAAACACTATAAAGACAAGCTTTAAAATCCTGTGGGGTTTAACCTGGACACACATTTATGATCAAAAATTGCAATAATAAAAATATAGCCTATGCCAGGATAATTAAAGCGGAACAAAACCCAGGGCAGCCAGTACTGGAATCTAAAGTGAAACCCCCAAGACCCCCAGTAAAGCTTACCCCAATCCAACAACGTATGCATAAGCTCTCATCTAATCAGAGCCGTTTGCCATGCCTATGTAATTCAGCAAACAGCTCTAATTGTTTACAATGGGGAGCAAGACAGAACGCATCCCCGGGCTGTGCGCATACTCCCGCCGTAGCCATTCAGATAGGCTGGGACAGGAGTGAATGTGCCGCTGGGGATCCGGACGCTCTTACTACCTCATAGAAGCAAATCAAAGCAGGTTGCCGATTAATATATTCATGGCAAGTGGCTCTGACTGGACAAGAGCTTGCACATGTGTCATTGGACCAGCAGAGCATTCCAATTAGACAAGACCCTGAAACACTTCATGTTAAGGACAATAGAAACCAAGGTTGAACAGCAGGCTGGTTCACAAAGACAGTACTGGTGGTGTAAATAGACCTCATTAGCAGGATAGCTATATTCCCACAGTGCAATATAGGTCATATACAGGAGTATGTAAAACTGCCATCTGGGGGGGGGGGGGGGAAACATTTAATGTAACGTGGAAGAAGGCAAGTCCATGCCCAGGCACACACTAACTTTCTCCCACCACATATCCTGTGGGAACATAATATAATGAGCCATTTAAAAGCACCACAAACAATTATATCAAAATTAGATATTCTAAGCAAAGCTGCTGGCTTCCCTTTCATTTCATGTGGCTTTGCCATGCTTATTTGTGATGAAAGCTCAAAGAGTAGCTAGACCACCCCTATGTGTGGTTGTGGGTGAATGGAGAAAGCTGGAAGTAGGCAGCACAATAGGTTTTCACCCCCTGGGTTTTAGTCTGCTATACAGGGGACCCTCTGCACGAAGCCCCCAGGATAGTTTAAAACCTAACCTCTTCATATTACTTAAAGAGGACCAACACCCAGGGGTGATCGGCCCGGAAATCTATAAGATTCCCGGGCCGATCACCTTCCACACCGCGGGACATCCGAGATCAGGATGTCCCGCGGGGTGAAACCCCCCCAAACACCCCAAATCCACTTACCTCGCGCCCCTCTAGACGTGCGCGCGCCCGCCGTCTGTGAATGGCCGGCGCGGGCGCGTCAAGAGTGACGTGTGGGAGGCGGCGGCGGAGGAGCCGCTTGTCCGCGGCTGTCAAACCGTTTGTCCGTCGGCGCTGGGAGAGGTGAGTTTTTTGGGTGATCGGGGGGTTTCACACAGCGGGGCACCCCGATCGGGGGTGCCCCACCGAAGTGGACCAAGACCCAGGATAGTCAAAATCCTGGGTGTTGGTCCACTTTAAGGTGGACCAACACCCAGGATTTTGACCTTTTGCCATGGGGCACCCCCGATCGGTGTGAAACCCCCCAGAACGCCTGAAGAAACTCACCTCATCCCAGTCCTACAGCACAAGCGTGGTTGCTTGCGTGCTCGCTGACGTCATGCCATTTAAGACGGCGTCTAAAGCCAGTGGCTCAGAGCGAGTTGGCAGTCGCATCCCTCGCGGGGTTGCAGCACGCATGCGCCGTTGGACCAGGAAGAAAAGGAAGTGACCTGGGGTGTTTCCCCCCCAAATAGATTGGCTGGAGAATCTTATAGATTCCCGGGCCGATCGAGCTGGGTTTTGAGCCACTTTAATAAGTCTAATGAACCCTCTCCTTTCTGCTTAGCCTCAGGGTGATGCCTTATTTCTCTATGTCTCAGTCATTTCATTTTGGGGGCAGTCAAAAGGGAGCAAGTTCTAAAGGATCATGGACTGCAAAGTGCTGGTAAATAAAAGATGCCACCCCTGACAGCCAACACAGGGCAAGCAGAAAGAATAATTTAACGTTTTGCCTAAAACATCCCTTTAAAGAGAAAGAAAACACCCCCGCTGTATGAAACCTTCCCCTGCAAAACTCAGCTTCATCCTGGCTTCCTCGTCATTGTAAATATCAGCAGCTGCATCCCCCAGCATCTTTGGGCTGTGCACATACTCCTGCCCCCCAGTCATTCAGATAGGCTGGGACAGGAGCGTGTTAGCTGCTGGAGATGTGGCAGCTCGCACTTCAGATAGACATAATAGAGCCGCTTGCCAAGCATCGAATATGCACGGCAAACAGCTCTGATTGGATGACAGCCCGCGCATCAGACGTAGGACCAGGACACACAGGTAAGTTTGTCTTGGGGGGGGAAGGGGGTCACACAGCGTGGTATCGCAAAACATGTTGCGCCCAGGGCAGGAAACGACCTGGGAAATCCCACATTTGGTTCCACTTTAAAGTGGACCAACACCCAGGATTTTGACTATCCTGGGTCTTGGCCCACTTCGGTGGGGCACCCCCGATGGCGGTGCCCCGCTGTGTGAAACCCCCCCGAACTCACCTCTGTCCGCGGCGACGGACAAGCGGCTCCTCCGCCGCCGCCTCCCGCGCGTCCCTGTTGACGCGCGCGTGCCCGCGCCGGCCATTCACAGACGGCCGGTGCGGGCGCGCGCACGTCTAGAGGGGCGCGAGGGAGGCGGCGGCGGACGGCTGCCGCCGAAACTAAGGTAAGGAGTTTGGGGTGTTTGGGGGGGGTTTCACCCCGCGGGACATCCCGATCTCGGATGTCCCGCGGGGAGGGAGGTGATCGGCCCGGGAATCTTATAGATTCCCGGGCCGATCACCGGTGGGTGTTGGTCCACTTTAAGACCTGGCAATCTCCAGCCATTCAGCTATGTGTGGCAGGTGGGGGGTGCACATTGAATGAAGGGGTTCTGAGGATGCCACAGAGGGCAACCAGACATGCCATGGGAGTAAGCTAAGATGCAGTCAACCCTGGAGGTTTCACACACAAGAGCATCCCAAAACAGGATGCCCCCAGGGATTACTTAGATTAAGCTAGGCAGCCCTACATATTAGGGGGACCTGAACCTCAGCACTGATTCCTTTTTCTGGATGGCCAGCAGTCTGTGGGGTTCACAGGGTAGGTGGACACACATCAAACCTCACAACCTCACTAGCTGCTGTTGGTCTACAGGGCGGCAAATGCTGTGTGTGGAACAGGTTAGTACTGGCATCCCCCCTCGGGATGCCCCTCCACCTAGTGCAGCAAGCCTCCAGCGTTATATGAATGGAGGAGATATATATATATATATATATTTATATTTATTGTGGGTGTACAGACAGCTGATAGGATGTGGCCAGTGCTGGACATGCTGTGTGTAGCCAGCCAGGGGGCTGACATGATGTGGGAGGAAAGCCTTTCTGGAGGCCAGAGGGCCAGCAATGGCCAGGCACACCTGGCGGAAGGAGCAGCTCTCTCTCACCTGTCCGGGGGTGGGCGCCCGTCACGGGAATGGGGAGCGTCACGGGGACAATGGCGCGGCTAGCAGCTCGCATAGGACACGGCGCCAGAGGCGAGTCCCAAATACAGGCTCCCGCACAGCCCTCTTTACAGTTCCGGTAACCGAGCAAAAAAGCAGGCGAGCCCCGACTGTTTCCGGCTTCTCGCTCCGCCCCTGGTGTCCCGTTTCCCCTACTTACACTGGCTGGGCCGAACCGGAAACCCCAACACCAGCTCCGCCCCGTTCGTTCGCTCAACAAGGAAAGGGGCGTGGCCTGTCCAGACATCAGGGTGGCGTCACGTAGAACTCGAGCTTCAAGCGACATCTTAGAAGCTGGCATGCTGCGGAACTGTGTGCGAACTCCTGCTCTGTCTATAGACAACGCGTTCTAGCTTCCTGTGGCGAAAACTAGGTCCCAGCGCTGTGCATAGTCTCTAAGACGGTTACAGCCGCATAACACACTGCCTGGACCACCGGTGTCTGAATTGTGAGCTACTTTAATGGTGGGTTTCCGTGGCTGCGCTGTATATAGGCAAACCCAATATAATAAAGCTCAGCTGAACCTTCTTCTTCCTTAGCGACCGCTTGTGATGTTGCCATGCGGAAACAAATCACTTGTGGCTCTCTAGCGCCCCCACGTGGCCAAACCTAGACGCCTGCTGACACTGCCTGCGCAGCTACTGCTTTCTGCACAAATGTAAGAGGTCAATTTACACCAGGGGTGCACAAACGTTCTAAGAGTCGCGTTGACTTAATGTTGCACTTCACGGGGCCGCAATGAAATGCAAGTTATGAAAACCCAAACAGTTTATGCAGATAAGCTTTAAACACTGCATATGCAAAGTTGAGCAGAGGTGTGGCAGGATGCGAGGAGAACAGAGGTGGGAGGAGGTGAGCAGATGTGGGCAGAGTTGAGGTGTGCAGGGCTGAGGTTAACTAGAGGTGGGAGGAAGTGAGCAGTAGAAGTAAGCAGTGGCAGGCCAAAAGAGGTGAGGTGTGCAGGGCTGAGGTTAACAGAGGTAGGTAGTTGTAAGCAGAGGTGAGACCGAAAGAAGTGTTGGGCAGAGGTGAGGTGTGCAGGGCTCAGGTCAGCAGCGGTGGGAGGAGGTGAGCAGATGTGGGTAGAGGTAGGCAGGGGTGAGACCGAAAGAAGCGTGTCGGGCAGAGGTGAGGTGTGCATGGTTGAGGTTAACAGAGGTGAGCCGATGTGGGTAGATGTAGGCAGAGGCGAGACCGAAAGAAGCGTGTCAGGCAGAGGTGAGGTGTGCAGGGTTGAGGTTAACAGAGGTGGGAGGAGGTGAGCAGATGTGGGTAGAGGTAGGCAGGGGCGAGACCGAAAGACGCGTGTCGGGCAGAGGTGAGGTGTGCATGGTTGAGGTTAACAGATGTGGGTAGATGTAGGCAGAGGCGAGACCGAAAGAAGCGTGTCGGACAGGGTTGAGGTTAACAGAGGTGAGGAGAGGTGGAGTAGAGGTAGGCAGAGGGCAGACCGAAAGAATCGCGTCGGGCAAGGGGTGAGGTGTGCAGGGCTGAGGTTAACAGAGGTTGGAGGAGGTGAGCATATGTGGTAGAGGTAGGCAGAGGCAAGACCAAAAGAGGTGTGTCGGGCTGAGGTTAACAGAGGTGGAAGGAGGTAGGCAGAGGCAAGACCGAAAGAGGTGTGTCAGGCAGGGGTGAGGTGCGCAGGGTTGAAGTTAACAGAGGTGGGTAGAGGTAGGCAGAGGCAAGACTGAAAGAATTGTGTCGGGCAAGGGGTGAGGTGTGCAGGACTGAGGTTAACAAAGGTGTGAGGAGAGGTGGGTAGAGGTAGGCAGAGGCAAGATTGAAAGAATCGTGTCGGGCAAGGGGTGAGGTGAGCAGGACTGAGGTTAACAGAGGTGGGAGGAGGTGAGCAGATGTGGGTAGAGGTAGGCAGTGGCAAGACCGAAAGAGGTGTGTCAGGCAGCGGTGAGGTGTGCAGGGCTGAAGTTAAGTGGGGAAAGTTGGGAAGTAATGAAAGCAAAAGAAAGAATAGAAGAAAATAAAGTTGTATAAAATCGAAGGAAAAAAGTACGAAAGAATAGAATGAATGACAGAAAAAATAAAGAACAGAAAGAAATAGAAAACAAGAAAGAATAAACGAAACAAAGAATAAAAAGAAAGAAGAAATGGCAGAAAGAATAGATGAAATGAAATTATAGAATACATGACAGAAAAAAGAAAGAACAGGAGGAAATGGAAAACAAGAAAGACTAAAAAGTAGAAATAGCAAAAAGAATAGATGGAAATAAGATAATAGAAAAAAAATGACTGAATAAAGAAAAAAAGGAAGAAAGAAAATGGGACTGATGAAAGAAAGCAGAAAAAAAACAAATGAATAAATTAAAAAATAGAAGGAATGACAAAAAGAGCAGGAAAGAAAGGGAATGGCAGAAAGAAAGAATAGATGAAAGAGGATAGAAGGAAACAATCTTTCGATGGCAGGGAATGAGGTGGGTCCCCTGAAGGTATAGGGGCCCTGTCGCCTGCCTGGGTATGCCCAATGCTGACGCCTGCTCTGTCGCCATATGAAACCCCCGGTGATCGGCACACTCACCAAGCCGCCTTCCAAAGGTGCATGCCCAGACCCGCTATATTTAGCTAGGGCGTGTACCCATGCCAGGCATTTGTGAATGGCCAGTGCAGGCATACACCCAGCTAGAGTAGAGTGGGGATGTGGCCAGTTCCATGCTCGGCAGTTTTACTGTCACACTGACATCAGGGTGATACAGAGCTTATTGGAGCCAGGCGAGTTGATTAGCTTCCCATCTACTCCTTTCCACATTCGGTATCCCCCACTGGTTAAACAGGAACAGAGCGATCTCTGGATGAAGGCTCTACTCTTCTAGATCCAGAATCTCCCTGCCAAGGAAATCTGCCTGGATGTTCTCCACCCCTGGGATGTATATCGTAGAAATGCATGGGAGAGAAGCTTGCCTCCTGAAATCCAGCTTGTTCTGGGCACCGACCTGGTGGTTGATGTAAGCAACGGCCATCACATTGTTAGACTGCACCCTTGACTGTACGGCTCCACAGTAAGCTGGTCCAGTGGCAAAAGAAGAGCAGAATCACTCTCAGCTCCAAAACCTTAATGGGTAGTAGACTTTTCTGTCGGTCCCAACGGTCTTGGACCGAAATATCCCCCAGAATTCCATCCCGGCCTGAAAGAAAGGTGTTCGTCGTCATGATGGTCCACTGTACTGGGAGAAACGAGTTACCCGGCCAGCAAAAGACAGGATTATAGCCACCAGGTCAGGGAGAACTGATGATGTAGTCCCTTGTACAACCGGTTGCAACATCTTAGTTGGAGTAGCCTAGAGAGGAACTGGGTGAACGGAACTGCCTCCATGGTGGAGACCATCAGAGACTGGCCTGGCGAATGGTAGGCCACTCGGATCCAGTCTAAAGGGCACGACACTTCTCTAGAGGAAGAAAGATCTTGGCCTATTCCATATCCAAGGTCATGCCCAGTACGAGCCCACATTGAAAGGGGCAATGTGAGACTTTGTATAATTGATGACCCAGGCAAAACTATTCACGGTAAACAGTGTCACAGCAAAATCTCTCACTGTCTCCTCCCTGAGAATGACCAGTGTCAGGTCCCGTGGGACGCCCACCTTCCAATAAATCAGCAACCCCCAATCTCCGCTGCTTTCTTCGCCTATAGCAAGCCCCCGTTTGCCGGGACGCCAGACACGCCTCACCGGACACGGTTGCCCCCAGGACTTGTTAGCACAAAGGATGCTGACTTATGCAGGGGAAGGCAGATGAACCAGGAACTAGACTGGGTAGCGACAAACGGGCAGGGGTCATACACGGGTGGTCAATCCGAGGAGGCACGGTACAGGAGGGTTTAGATCAAAGAATAGTCAGGGCTAGCCAAAGGTCACATCGGGAGGTCAGAGATACGCGGTACAGAGGAGCAGGCAGAAATCGTGGTCAAAAAACAGGCAAGGTCGGTCCAGGCGGCAATCAGGGATGGTCAAAACATGGCAAGATTCACAGGGAAAGAGAGATCCAAAATCACACCCAGCAGCACGCTATCACGGGCAAGGATCAACAGCAGAGAGAACATTTTTATAGGAGCAATGGAACCAGGGAAGGGACGTGATTGGTGCACACAGAACCCTAAGGTGATTGCCCCATTCAAATTAAATAGACTTGGGCTCATTGGCCCAGAGCAGATTACCTCCGGCGGCTGCGCTGTGCATAGCGCCGCCGGAGGGCATAAACAGAGGACAGACGCGCGCGCGCGCGTACACGATGCGCGCCGGGAGCGCGCCGAGCTGGCAGTGACGCGGCCGCTCTCGACGCCGCCGAAGAGGAGGCCGCCCGAGCAGCCGCTCGCGACGGACAGAGCCGAGCGGCTGCTCGCGGCGGAAATAGCCGAGCGGCGGCCGGGAAGAACACACGCCGGCCCGCCGCCTGCTGCAGAGGCCGCCCAGCCCGTGCTCCGGTCGAGCGAGAGGAGCCGACGTGGGACCGGAGGACAGGTAAGGAGGTGGTTCCCGTGACAACCAGATCATCCATATAGAACCGCAGATTGGAATGCCTCAATCCCCTCTCTGCAGTTGGTACTGGGAAAATCACTCCTAGTTGCTCCATATTGTGCGCATATTAAGCACGGGTGGGCAGTGGTAGGGTACATCCACCCGCTGTCTAGCAGCAAGATCAAAGTCTGCGCAACATGGAATTTTTGCGCCTTGTAGGAGGTATTTAAACTGGAGGTGATGTCTGCACCCCATGTTACACGCACTCCTACAAGGTGCAAAAACAACAGGGTGCCCAGATTTTGATCTCTTCGCTGGATGGCGGGTGCACAGCCCACCCAAGTTTGGACGAGTTGGACTCCGCAGAAAGCTCTCCCTTTACTAAATATAAAACAGTGATGCAAGCCACTATAAAGAAGGGAAAAGCCTGACAAAAATAAGGAAAGTGAGAGGAGCACAACAGCATTACTGCAGCCTTTGAATTTTTTTTGTTGTCTCTGGAAAAAGCTCAAACAGAGCAAAACCTGTCAAGAAAAATGCTTCATGTTAATGGTGGTTTCTGTGTTTTAATAAATGTACTTATCTGGACCAATACATAATTTTGATTACCTCTATATTCATGATTGTTTTAATATTTTACATTTACAAACAGCCATAGGTTAAAGGGGATAATTTTTGAACCATAGAGTAATGGCTCTTTACTCCCTTTTTCTTCTGTTTAATATACAAGTACCCCTCCCTTCCCTAACATATTGCCTAAAGAATCTTAATCAGTTAACAGATGGAAACAGGCAACTTTCTTTTCTGTATTAGGGAAAAACTTGATGCAAAGTCGGGGAGCTTGGGGGAAGGCCCCCCCCCCCCCCCCAGCATCCCAATACCTTGAAATAATGAGTGCAAAATAAATAAAATCTTTAGGTGGAGCAGAGTGTAGGGCAAATATCCATTCTAGTTATACATCCTATGAAGGGCGTACCAGCAAGGGCTTTGGCCAAACGTATTTCACAATTTTGGTGGCTTTTGGCCTGCTTTAAAGCAGATCTACACTCTCCATTACAGCTATGTGCCAGGGTGGGTCCTAGTGAAAAATACAATTCTGTGAAACTCACCTGTAGAATTGTTTTTGGATACATCCAGTCCAGGTCGTCCCAGAGTGATGACATGTGGGGTGTTCACCCCCAGGGGGTGCAAGATCAAAGATGTAGCTCTTCCCGGCCCCCTATAAAGGCAGGTGTCCCTCTATCATTCTCCAGTGGTTAAAAAGCAGTAGACGAAGGGGGGCGTGGCTTCGGCATGAGGGAGTAAGGAAGCAAGGGGAGAGCTCCCGTCCGACCATATTGAATATTACCACTACATAGCGTCTGGTTCCGACCCCAAACTGCCCAGATGGGGGGCAATAAGAAGAAAGCTGGGGGCAGAGTTAAGGGTCCCCTTAAGACTCCTATAGGGGACTTTTTCCATCCAAGGACCGCGCCGGGGACCCGCCGGCCAAGATGGCGCCCGCCAGGAAGGAGCTGGAGGAAGCTGGAGTACACGAGGGGGCGAGCGGGCCACTGCACGGACCCCTAACAGCAAGTATGGAGGAGGGAGAGACGGCACCCACCTCTACTGAAGGCGGCGGTCCCGGGATGTGTGCGGCGGCGGGAGCTGTGAGCCCTACATCGCGTCCGGCGTCGGGAGGAGGCGGGCTGCGGAGCTGCGGTGAAGCGAGGAGGCCGCCCTCTGCCTGTCACAGCCGCTGTGGAGAGGAGACCGACGGCCCCAGCGATGACGCCACCGGCTCGGAGGTGAGCTGTCAGGGCTGGGGAAGCCAACAGGGAGTGAGCTGCGGAGAGACGCTGGGGGAAGCTGCACAGTCTGCCCACCAGCATTGTGGTATTATGCTCTCTAGTGAGGAGGAGATGGATGGTGGAGGCGGACTGGTACCTTGGGAACCACTGGAGGAGCACCCGGTGGGCCCCATTCCTACAATAGAGGGGGGACACTGGGCTGAACTCCCTGGGACACAACTTGGGCCCAGAACCTCAGATACTGGGAGGGATTCCCCCCCCCAGAAGCAAGGGCGGAGCCCCAGGACGACCCAGCGGGGTGATACAGGTGGAAATACACCCTGCGCCAGCTGACGTTTTCGCCAGACCCCACAACGGCAGCCCCCCTTCAAGCCTGGCCCAGACACCCTTCAGGTTGTCCGAGCTGGAGTGGTCCCCGGGATCCAGTGCTGGGTCCTCTAATAATGGCTCCCTCGGACGGAGATATGATGATGCCCCGGGATCTAAACACCCCGATGTCCCCCGACCCCCGGCTGCCCATTTGACCGGTCCTCCACCAGTGCCCCTTGTGGGATGCCCCCTGGGCAGGCGGTCCTCTCCAATGCCAGCCCTGGATCCTGGTCTTCAGGCGATACTGCAGTACTTGCCGACGAAAGCAGAGCTTAAGGCTGACCTGGAGGCGGTGGCGACCAGAATCGAGAGAGCCCTACGAAGAGAGATAGAGGACATACAACAGAAATCCTCGGCTCTGGAAGCTAAAGTTGCCACTCTTGAAGGCTCCCGGTCAGACCACGAGACGAGAATAGTGAAACTAGAGCGAATGCAAGAAATACATCAGCAGCAGATGTCCGACCTCCGGCTCCAGGTCGATGATCAGGAAAACAGAAACAGGCGCAACAACCTGAGGATCCGTGGCGTTCCTGAATCGGTCCGCGCTGATAACCTGCGTTCTTCAATGACGGAGTTATTCAACTCTCTCCTGGGGAGATCCCCAGACGCCAAGTTGCTTATCGATAGGGTTCATAGAGTGATGGGCCGTCCGGCTGGAGATCCCCAGGCCCCCAGAGATGTCCTGTGCAGAGTCCATTTTTTTACCGTCAAAGAGGACATCTTGCGGCGGGCTTGGGAGCGAGGCAGAATTGAGTGGAGAGGCTCGCAGGTCTCTATACTACCTGACGTTTCACGTTGCACGCTACGGATGAGAAGAATTCTCCGACCTTTGCTTGACAAGATCCGGGAATTGGGGGCCTCGTACAAGTGGGGGCACCCGTTCCACCTTATAATCCGTAAGGACAATGCCGCCTTTGCTTTACGCCGTCAGGAGGACTTGCCCAATATGTTTGCTTTCCTGGGCCTAGACCCCTTTCCGATCCCGGACTGGTTAGACTTGGACCTTAACCCACCCCCCCCGCTCCCACAAAGGGCCCCCAGAAGCCCCAGATGGGTCCGTGGGCGAAGGGGAGGGGGCCCCAGAAGGAACCCGGAGCCGTAGAGCCGTTATTGGGCCCCCGGTGGAAAGCTTCAGAGGTCCGATACATTCTTGGGTTTTGCTGTTATACCTCTCTGAGTACACGTGAGGACCTGTTGGGACGCTTTTGGATCCCTATAGAAAGTCGCTGATGTTTGTTACATTTCTGTGTTTTGCTGCTTTACCTGTTATCCATGTAGGACCGGTTAGCTAACTTTAGTCTACTTGAGTTTCTAATAGGTCCGAGACCTGGTGGGCGGGGTTCCCCCCAACTTCTCCCCTGAAATGCCGTCGGCCTCACCGGAGGCGGTCGTGCCCCTGGGGCCGGACCGGGGGATCTGGGGTGGACCTTTCCCCGCCCGGAGCTCGGGCCTCCCCCCTGGGAGTGGGTGGGATGCTTTCTTTCGCGACTCTGAGAAGGTCGGCGGGAGCTTCCTCCCAAGTGGCGAGGTCACTTTCCCATTTAGGTTTCCGCGCCATCCCCTTGGTTGTGAGCTGAAGGGATTTGCGTGGTGTTGAGGGCTACGGCCCTCTTAGTTCTTAATTGCCCCCCTCTTTAAGGAGGGCTTCGTTAGTTTGTTAGTTTTGTTAAGTTCTGCCTTTCTTTTACTGTCTTTCCACTTTTCTCTCTGTCTTTGCTCTTTCTTTCTGAAAGTCCGCTTGCCTTTCTCTCAGGGTGAATCTTTGGTCCGGTGACTTGGTGACATCTTTTAGTGGGGTGAGCGCCCTCCCCCCGTAACTTAACGGCACGGATGAGTCTTAAACTATGTACGTTTAACACCAAGGGGTTGAACATCCCAGAGTAAAGGTCAAAAATTTTATACGGGCTTCACAAGGAAAAAGTGGATATAGCCCTCCTACAGGAAACGCACTTTTGCCAAGGGAAAATCCCCGAAATCAAAAATAGATATTATGATCGGTGGCACCACAGCCCTAATCCCGAGCATAAATCTAAAGGGGTGTCTATTGCCATACACAAAAACGTTCCTATAGAAGACCCTCGGGTTGTGGTCGAGGGCAGATATCTGTTCCTCAAACTCGCCTTGTGTGGGGCAAGATACACCCTGGCCAACCTGTACCTACCCAATCAGGGACAGGTGGAGGCGGAAATTGATATGCTACGCTTGCTGGAGGAATTTGGGGATGGGACGCTGATTATAGGGGGAGATCTTAACCTAGTCATGGACCCGAGGATAGATTCGTCTCAGGGGAAATCTGCAATCCCCCACTCCAGGCTTAACAGATTCCGCAAGGCTCTCCAGTCCCTGCAGGTGGTAGATGTTTGGAGGGTCCTCCATGGGGGGGAGAGGGACTATACATATTTCTCCCACACTCACAATATGTATAGCAGGCTGGACTACTTTCTCCTGAGCCATCACACCCTTGCAATAGACCCCGAGTCCTCAATTGGCCAGATGCTCTGGTCGGACCACCCCCCTGTATTCTTGAGCCTCCCGATAGTGGACGCGACCCCTAGGCAATACACTTGGCGTCTAAATGATAACCTACTGAAAGACGTGCCGTGCATGGATGAGGTCAGGGCTGTGTTGCCCAACTTTCATGTTGACCATAGCAACGACAGTACGTCACTGCCGATGCAGTGGGAGGCGCTCAAGTGTGTGCTGCGGGGAGTCTTTATCAAACACAGCGCGAGGCTCAAGAGGTAGAGGACTCGACTAATTGCGGAAACGTTGGGGCGCATACAGGAATTAGAGAGGACCCACAAGGCCCTCTTATCCCCTGGGGGATTACGAGAATTACTGGAGGCTAGGCAGAAGTTAAAGGGGCTGTACGACCAATGCTATCTCAATTTCAGAAATAGGTGGAGGGCACGCCTTTACAAGCACTCTGACAAGTGCGGGAGGCTGCTGGCGCGGTCGCTCCAACCAAGGCAGGGATGTACGTATATCCCCAGTTTGAAAACGACAGATGGCAGTGAGGTACACAAAAATGTATAATTGAATAGCACAGAGCAGTTATAAAATTATTAAAGACTGAAATGTCCTATGCATAACAAACGTCCAATGCTTTAGACCAATCTGGTATTAGCCCGCAAGCGCATGCACATTTTCTTGGTGACTCTATTCCATCCACTGTGACTGCAATCAATCCTATTTAGACCGCCAAGTGCCCGTCACCTTATAAATTGAAGGCTTACCAGATAGAAATTAAATTAAACGCCTTAATTTATAGCTCCAGAGGTCTTCTCATGTATTGTGTTAGGCTTCACCTTCCAATCATGCAGAAGCTTGTAGGGCTTATGTCTTAAACTTAGCTCAAATTCAGCATGAAAACAAAAAAAAGGAAAGAAGAGGATCTAGTGTAATACGTTCTTTTAATCCTAAAAGCCTTTTGTAAAATGGTGCCAAATGCGCACTTACAATAAAATCCTATAAAAACATGCAATGTGTACACGAGCGGTTCTCACCCAGCCCTTACTTCACCTCGGCCAATGGTGGGGGGAAGGGTGAGCGCTCCACTTGCACAGGTGTTCCTAGAAATGATATCTCCGCCGCCGTCCACCGTAACGCGTTTCATTGCCGTTGGCAACTTCTTCTAGAGTCTGAACTAGTAATTTAAATATAAGATCTAGCGCAGGTATTTTTACCCAATTTTTACAGTGAGGTACACAAGACCCCCCAAATAGCGGACGAATTTCAATCTTACTATTCGAGCCTGTACAACATTGACAACGACCCAGCGTGCGGAACACGAGGGAGGAATGGGGGGGGACTTAGACAAGTATATAGCGGAGACAGCCCTGCCGGCCATTCCACCGGAAGAAAGTGAGGTGTTGGAAGATCCGGTAAGGCAGGAGGAGGTCGAGCGGGCCATAGGGGAGACCCCCGCGGGAAAGAGTCCAGGGCCGGATGGGTTTACACCCAGGTTTTATAAAGTGCTGGAACCCCAGATAACCCCTTTCCTGACAAAAGTATTTAACTCTGTGACGAGTCGTTGCCCCTTCCCGAGACAGACCCTGGAGCCCACATTGTAGTGATCCAGAAACCTGGGAAGGATGGCCATTCTCCGGGTAACTACAGACCGATTTCACTGATCAATGTGGACATTAAACTGTTTGCTAAAATTATGGCAGGCAGGCTCCAGCCCCTGATACCCTCGATGATACATAATGATCAAGTTGGGTTTGTCTCGGGAAGGGAGGCCAGACACAACGTCATCAAAATGATATCGCTAGTACACTATGCCCAAACCAAGGAAGTCCCGGCCTGCCTTATGGCAGTAGACGCGGAGAAGGCATTCGACAGGGTGCACTGGGGGTTCCTGAGAGCTGCGCTGTCCCAGGTGGGAGTGGGACCAGTTATGTTAGATAGAATAATGGCTCTTTATCATGACCCCACTGCTAAAGTTAAAGTCAATGGCACCCTATCCAGGTCTTTTGATATTAGGAATGGTACTCGACAGGGGTGCCCCCTATCCCCCTTGCTTTATGTTCTGGTGATGGAACACCTGGTGAATGCCTTGAGAGCCAATCCCTCTATCAAGGGAGTGCCATGCCGGGGGAAGGAATACAAGCTCTCCCTCTTTGCTGACGATCTCCTTCTCTACATAGCTTCCCCGCATACCTCTCTGCCCTCCATCATCCGGGAATTTGAAAGGTTTAGCAGGCTAAGCAACTTTAAAGTTAATATGGCCAGAACAGAGATCTTGAATATCTCCCTGGACGAATGGACCCAAGACTTAATCCGGACAAATTTCCCATTTAAGTGGCAAAAGGAGTCAATAAAATATCTCGGGGTGCAGGTATCCACTGACTTGGGGAAACTCTATAAGCTAAACTACGCACCACTCCTCAACAGCACATTGGAGAGTTTGAGAACATATGCTAAAAAACAATACTCCTGGTTAGGGAAAACAAATATCCTAAAAATGGACGTACTGCGCCAGTTCTTATACGTATTTCAGACGCTGCCATTACTCCCGGAACGGGGGTTCTTTAAGCAGCTACAGGCTGCTTTTTTTAATTTCATATGGGATAACAAGAAGCCCAGGGTGAATAGGAAGACGTTGTGTAGACCGAAGAGTGTGGGGGGGTTGGGGGTCCCGGACATGAAATCGTATCACGCGGCTGCGGTCTTGGTGAGGCTTGTAGACTGGTTCCACCACAGGGGGAGTAAACAATGGGTCGGACTGGAAAATGATATTTCTCCGGTTAGCTTGACCGCCTTGCCTTGGGTGGACCCCGAATACCGCCCTAAGAGGCGAGAACTCCCGTACTTAGTAAATCCTCTGTTGACCCTATGGGATAGTTCTCTGAAACAGAGGGGCCTATCGCACAGGCCTGGCCCTCTCACCCCGCTCTTCAACAACCCTGCTTTCACCCCAGGACTGGAAGTTAAGACATTCCTAGTGTGGGATGCAACCCAGGACACAAGACTGGGTGAGATTGCCTCTGGTTCTGGCATGCCCACGCTGACTGAGTTGGGGGAGCGAGGGGGGGGGCGGGAGGCTGTCCTGGTTCCTGTATGCCCAGTTGAGCGCCTTTGTTGGGTCCATCGCTCCTGTAACTGCTTTGTCCCAGCCACTAACGACGCTGGAAAAAATTCTCAGGGCCCAATCCCCCCCATCACGAGCAATTTCATCCCTATATAAGATCTATCTGACTGCGGGTATGGAGGAGGAAATCCCCCAATTTTGTAGGAGATGGGAGGAAGAATTGGGACAGACGTTTGAAAGACAGGAGTGGGAAGAATCTTTTACCCTGACACACAAATTCTCGATAGCTTGCAGAGCCCAGGAAAGGAATTACAAAATCCTGACCAGATGGTACAGAAGCCCTGCGGACTTGGTGAGGTTCGGGGGAGCTGAGACGGGAAATTGCTGGAGATGCAACGGGGCCCTTGGAACCTTGACCCATATCTGGTGAGAATGCCCCTCTATTAAGACCTTTTGGGAGGGAGTGTTGAGGATATTTGAGTGTACGACCCTTGAGAGTATTCCTAATTCCCCCCAGGTGGTACTTCTGTCAATGACTCCGGGCCCAGTAGTGACGAGGGCGAGGGGCCTGCTAAGCCATATGCTTACGGCTGCCAGGTCCGTAATTCCCCGACACTGGCGATCGAGTACTGTACCCTCCTTGATGGAATGGTTTGGGGAGCTGGAAAACATCAAACGGATGGAGGAACTGGCTCTTGACGTGGTTGAGGGGGGGGCTGAGAAACACTCCAGGACATGGGCAATATGGGAGGTTTCTAAAAGTTCCCCGGGGATCCGGGATATACTGGAGGGAGTTGGGTAATGCAGGCGCATATTCCTTCTGTCTTTTCTTTCTTCCTTTTTCATTTCTATTTCTTAAAGCTTTCTACTTCTGGAGGCGGACAAAGCCTTGAGCGGATATGCCGGCGGGTCCGTAGTCGCTGGGGATGAGGGTCGGCCAAGGAGCAGTACCCCCAGGCAACGGGCGGCCACTCACGAGCCCCCGATCTCAGGATCTAAGTGACGGAGGTGGCCCCTGGGTCCACCATACGGGGGAGCCGGGGAGACCAACAAATGAGCTAGCCTTACAGGCGTGAGATGGGGTATTATTGTTGTCGATGCTGCTGTATTATAGGATACTTTTAACGTTGCTATTAGTTTAAGTCAGAAGGGGGTTGTAGGCCTTAATGAGTGACTAACTTTGTTACTATCACTGTAAACCCTTCAAACAAATCCTGATGTTTCAATGCTTGTATTGGTTGCCCTCATTGCATGCTCGAGGCGCAGAAGTCCGATTTTAGCCCTGTGCTTTTCTTTCTGTCTGTATGCTTATAAATGTTAATAATATTCAATAAAAATATATTACAAAAAAAAAAAAAAAAGCAGTAGACGAAATAGAGGACAGGCCGGGAGGCCCAAGAAACCATGTCACATAGCTTCAGCTTGTACTCTCTCTAACAAGATTTATGAAAACAATGTCCAATGAATGAAAAATAGTGATCACCATAACAGGCAACAATGAACACAAGGGCGGGGTGGGACGACCTGGACTGGATGTATCCAAAAACAATTATACAGGTGAGTTTCACAGAATTGTATTTTTCCCTACATCCAGTCCAGTTCGTCCCAGAGTGATGACGTGGGACATCCAAAAGCAGTGTCCATTTGGGCGGGATCCTCAGTGCGGAACAGCATGTAGTTCATTTCACTACCGCCTGAAGCACCTTTTGGCCAAAACAGCGTCAGCTGAGGCCCTGACGTCCGCCTTGTAAAACTTTGTAAAAGTATGAACTGAAGACCAAGTGGCAGCTTTACAAACTTGTTCAACCGATGCCTGGTGCTGAAAAGCCCAAGAGGCAACAATAGCTCTGGTAGAGTGAGCTGTGATCCAAAAAGGGGGTTCCTTCCCTTTGGCAGAATAAGCCTGCATCACCGCCTGTCTGATCCACTTACTGAGAGTGGACTTGGCTGGTGGCAAACCTTTCCAAAAACCTTCTGTTAGGACAAAGAGCAAATCCGATTTCCTGAAGGATTCAGTCGCAGCCAGGTAATAATTTATGGCCCTGACCACATCCAAGGCATGGAGGGTCTGTTCTTTGGAATTAGCCGGTGCTGAACACAAGGAAGGTAAGACAACTTCCTCATTGAGGTGAAAGGGAGAAACGACCTCAGGCAAAAAATCAGGTTTAAAGCGAAAAACCACCATTTCCCTATGCCGCTCAAAATAGGGAGGTTTCATACAAAGCGCGGCCAGCTCTGATACACGACGTACCAAGGTCTATTTTGACTCTCAAATCCCTATGCCGCTCAAAATAGGGAGGCTTCATACAAAGCGCGGCCAGCTCTGATACACGACGTACCAAGGTGATCGCTACCAAAAAGACCATTTTGAGAGTCAAAATAGACAATGCAGCATTGCACAATGGCTCGAAGGGACGACCCTGAAGAGCAGAAAGTACTAAATTCAAGTCCCACACGGTAATACTGACTTACGCGGTGGCAAGACATGGGTGACTCCCTGGAAAAAATTCTTGATCAACCTATGGTTGGCAACGGATCTCTGGAAGAAAATGGCTAAGGCCGAGACCTGACCCTTGAGGGTGCTCAGCTGGAGACCTTGAGGGCTCTCTTGCTCCGAGTCCCGCCCTGGTGATTGATGTAGGCGACAGCCGTCTGATTGTCCGAGCGAACCTGGATCGCACGTCCCCTTAAGTGGGAAGTCAAGCGAAGAAGCACCCACCGGATCGCTCTCAGCTCCAAGAGATTTATGGGTAAGCGGTTCTCCTGCGGACCCCACTGACCCTGGATCTTCTGAGTCTGCCAAACGCCTCCCCAGCCTGCCAGACTGGCATTCGTGGTAACCATCTCCCAATGGGGAGTCAGAAAGGACTTGCCCACCAGCAGGTTCCGGGAGTCCAAGCACCACAGGAGGGACTGCCTGGCCAGGGAGGACAGCAAAAATTCTTGTTCCAGAGATTCCTGCATCCGATTCCAGCCGGTTAGCAGGTTCAATTGTAGAGGTCTCATGTGAAATTGGGCGAAGGGCACTGCCTTGAAGCACAACACCATTAGGCCCACCAATCTCATCCCCAGATGTATTGACGGCCATTGACAAGACAGCAAGGCCTGCACTGGCGTCTGGAGACCCAAAACCTTCTGCTGTGGCAGAAAAATCTTGACCTGAGCAGTGTCTATCATCATTCCCAGGAAGTATCTCACCGTTGGGGGAGTGATAAATGACTTTGGGTAATTGATTACCCAGCCGAAGGTCTCCAGGCTTGACAACACCGTCCGAGTATCGCTCTCGGCCTGCTGAAAGGACTTGGCCGCAATCAGCAAGTCATCCAGATAGGGCAGCACACGAATGCCCTGGTTCCTCAGGATAGCCATGATGCCCGCCAGCACCTTGGTGAAGACACGGGGGGCTGAGGATATCCCGAATGGAAGTGCCATAAACTGGTAATGCTGATCCTCCAGAGCAAACCTCAGGAACTTCTGATGCCTCTGGAAAATCGGGATGTGCAGATAAGCATCCCTGATGTCCACCGTGGTCATGAAGTCGCCGGGCCGAAATGATCTCACCGCCGACCGTAAGGTCTCCATGTGAAAATGTCTGACTCTTACAAACCTGCTGAGACCCTTCAGGTCCAGGATTGGTCTTAACGTTCCATCCTTCTTGGGAACCGTGAACAGGTTGGAGTAAAAACCCCGGCCCTGTTCCTGCCGAGGTACAGGGCAAATCATACCTAACCGCAGGAGATGTTGCACAGCTGCTCTCAAGGCCTGGGCCTTTAGCGTGTTTCGGGATATCCGGGAACGGAGGAATTTTGTGGGCGGCCTGACTGCCAGCTCTATCTTGTAACCGGAGGACACTACCTCCTGAATCCACCGGTCCAAGACGCGCCACCTCCAGATCTGAGCAAACAGCAGAAGCCGTCCCCCCCACCCGGATGGGTGAGGGCGCCCCATCATGCCTGAGAGGGCTTGGCAGGGGGCTTGGACTTAGCTCCCCATGAGGGGTTGGGTTGGCCGCGGGACCTACCTCTGCCCCAGGTATCTCTGCGAGCACCAGGAAATGAGCACCTCGAAATGAGCACCTCGAAAGGCACGATAGGCAGAGGGATTCCGAAAGGACCGAGCAGGCTTCCGTCTCTGAGGGAGTCTACCATCCTTAACCAAAAGGTCCAGGCGCTCCCCAAACAGCCTGTTCCCCGCAAAAGGGATACTCGTAAGCGACTTCTTGGCAACCGCGTCAGCCGACCATTGTCGCAGCCAGAGCGAGCGGCGGAGAGCCACAAGCAAAGCCGTCATCCTGGCACCGAGCCGGACCACATTGTCCATGGCAGTAGCAACAAAGCCAATGAAATCCAGGCAGGCCTTGAGTTCTTTATACTTCTCCGCCCGCTTGCAAGCCTTAGCTCTATCTACAAGGTGTCTCACCTTCTTTCTGATGGCTAGAAAGACAATCACCGAGGTGCACATAGGGTGAAAAAGGGCACCAGCAAAGGTGAACTTAGGCAGACCAGCTGATCCATGCGCTTGTCAGCCGGGTAACGTAAGGAAGCAGTATCAGGTGACGGCATAACAGTAGTGTTGGACAACCCTGACATGGGGGGATCCACTTCGGGAGGGTGAGACCATAGCCAAACCAGCTCATAAGGGAAGGGGTACCGCCTGTCCAGGCCTTAGGCACCGACGGTAACTTGTTAGGCCTCTCCCATTCCTTGAAAATCATCCCCCTTCTTCCACTCTGGGAGGGACAATGTGTAGTGTCTCCCCCTGGCGGAGTGTGTGGAGAAGGCACCCACCCCTTTCATCACAGCCCAAGATGCTAAAATGGCTGCGGTGGCGCCCGAGGCCTACCGCGCCTGTAGCGACGAATGACTCCCCCCGTCACAGACAGCCCAGCACCGCGGCAATGCGGCGGGGCGGCGACCCCACAGCCCAGGCGAACGACGAGGGAGCGAGGGAGGTGAGTAAGAAGGCTGAAGAACACCATGCTGAGCCAGCGAGGAGCCAAGTGTGAAACACCTAAGCACAAGGTCAAAAACACACACAGCACAACAAGTACCAATAAAGCTTGTGGGCAGGTAGGGACACAATCAACAAAAAAGTATATAGTGGTTCCCGCTCAGGCTCACCATAAGCCTGTGGCCGGCTACCCTTTAGTCTAGGGTCTGCGGCCCAGAGCCAAGCTCTGCCGAACGCCAACAGATCCCAGCGTTCACCCTACCATCACGATCCCGTAGCAGCCAGGGGCTGGGAGGCAGAAGTGGGTCAGGAGAGATCCGTGGGAATAGGGTCCACAGCGGCCGATGGGCTAGGTGGTCCCGCTCTGCTGCCATTATCTGAGAGTGTCAAGAATCTTCTGCAGCCAAGACTGCAAGATGAACAACAGGAGAATGATAGAGGGACACCTGCCTTTATAGGGGGCTGGGAGGAGCTACATCTTTGATCTTGCAGTCGAGCACCCCCTGGGGGCGAACACCCCCACATGTCATCACTCTGGGACGACCTGGACTGGATGTAGGGAAAAGAGACCATAAACTAACCTAACCCACATTCTCACACTATCAATCTAAGATTCTAGGCCTGGGCACTAGCCTACCTCTGGGGGCATCCTACAATGATGCCCCGAATTGTGAACCCCCTGGGGCACCGGTGATCTTACCTGATCCCAGCGGGACCCGTGCCCGCATCTCCAGCCATGTGCCCTCCAGCGCCCAGCCTTTCCGAATGGCTGGGAGTACGTGCCCAAACAGCATGCTGGGAATGCAGCCTTGGAAAGCAGCTTAGAGAGTTTTGTACCTCTGCACCAGTTATAGCTCACATAAAAACAGAGGCTACTTCCTCGTAGCATTTGCAATGATTTAGAGTCCTTATCTGCTCTGATATTAAAACTTGGCAGCTCCCGGGCTGTCAGGAATGTGGGCATTGCACAGAGAACCACCAAGTTGGAAAACTCAGGGTTGCTATTACAAAGTAGCTGTAGCTTTCATTTTCTTTGGCAGAGAGCACAGGTTGGCTAGATGCACAGAGGGTAGAGTGCAGACCCCTCCTTTTTAGTCTCACCAACACCCCCACTCTTTCTCCTCCTGCATTCCCTATGACCTGCCATAGCAATGTGGTACATAAGCAACTCCCTGAGCCCAGAAAATGATGTCAGCTTGGAGTCTTTGAGGTTTAAGAGCAATGCCCTGGAATATATGGGGCACACGATGAGCCACAGTAATGTAGGGTTATATTGTTAAAAAAACAAACAAAAAAAGCATTGGCCTGAATGTAATGCAGAACTGGATAAGGGGGAAACCCGTTTACCCAGCTACATAGTTCCAGAGAGTTGAGCTCTTAAGAGATTAGTCAAAAACAGCCCAATGCCAGGTGGCCAAGGGAACCCAACTCCTTAGTCAGCCAAGCCAAGGTTGTGCTCCTGGTTGCAAATCAGTTGCCCAGTAGTCTTCTTTTTGCTTTAAAGTGGACCAAAATTCATGATCAGCCCGTGAATCTATAGGATGCCCGAGCCAATTGGTTCCCTCCCCCTGAGGCATACAAAATAGGGATTGTCTGTGTGAAACCCCCCAGAATACCCCATACACTTACCTTGTTACCCAGTCCAACAGTGCATGCGCGAGCCGCATCCCTGCTATCCCCCCTGCCGGCACGCTCCCTGTTAAGAGGGTAGCAGGGGGATGTGGCTGTCAGCATGCTCGTAGCCACTGCCCTTAAATGAAGCCTAGACGACGTGACAATAGCGGTACCAAGTGCTCTGGACTAGCCGCTGCACATGCGCCATAGCACCAGGAAGAGGCGCGTTGGCTTAGGTTATGGGGGTTTCAAGCAGCAGGGTACTTCCTGATCGGAGTAAAACCCAGGATAGTCAAAATCCTGGGTTTTGGTCCACTTTAAAGGAGGTGGAGGTTTATAGCTAAAACAGGCAACATTATCTGGGATTAGAGTGAAGCAGGAGCAGTGAAAATTAGCAAAAGGTGCTCTTCATCGAGGGAGAAATTCAGGGGATGCTAGTTGAAAATGACTGTCCTACATCCCTGCTAAAATCCCAGAGACATCCTCATTTGAGACACTGTGTGAACCCCCCCCCCCTAGATCTACCACACAACTCTCCTTTCTACTGCATATTTGCAAATTAATGGACAACACAAATTGCTGTTTCGGAGACAATTTTCATAGCTTTCTGTCCTAGCCCAGCTGAAAATACAATTCTGTGAAACTCACCTGTAGAATTGTTTTTGAATATATCCAGTCCAGGTCGTCCCATAAGTAATTACATGTGGGTATTCCGCCACAAGGTGGCAGACTCGACTGCAGGATCCAAAGCTGTAGCTCCTCCCGGCCCCCTACAAAAACAGGTGTCTCACTAGAATCTCCAGTGGTCAAAAAGCAGTAAGAAAGAGACATCCCGGGAGGCCAAGAAACCATGTTACATTACATAGCTTCTGCAATATTAGTTGAAGGTTGAAGCACACATTAATTAGAATAGTTCACAAGAAATTATATCAAATAAATCAAAGAAGGGGTTCTGATAATTCCGTGTGCATCCACTCTATGCACATTAAACACATAACAAGTGGAAAATCGAACACCCAGAGAGAGTATTTGCATTCAAAAGGTTTTTAATGCTGGTGAAAATACATTGGTGAACAGAGATATTTACATATATAACAATATAAGACGCTATGTACAAAATGTGGACCGCAGTACAAAGATTATAAGGTATGGTAACCAGCATACATATCACTAGGCTGCTATAAGGACAGATACAGCTGGAAGTCCAGTACTGGAGTATATCTGGTAAGTATCACAAGAGAAGACTAAAGCCTCGATTCAGAGAGACAAAAAAAACTTCCGTTTTAGTTCCGATCTGTGAAATGTTTCCGTTCTCGTATGAGCGTACGAGCGATTCAATGCATGCATTGAAAATCTTCTGTAAAGTTTCCGTCCGTTTGTACGGCAGATTACGAATTACGAGGATGTCATTTTCCATCCAGACTTTTCCGTTTCATTTTCACATGTTACAACGTAGGCTTTCGTTTTTGCCCTTTTCCCATCGTATCCTCTAACGAATCCTTTGCGTTTCCCGTTCGATTCTGTTTCCCTTTTTCAATAAATATTCGTCCAGACAGAAATCCTTTACGATCTTGCGCCTGCGCACTACAAACTTAACTCATTAAAGTGCTCGCCTACATATTTGCCACCCTCACTTCTACTACAATGTTTAGCTAAATCACTTAGCACTATCCTCCATCTTCCCTTTTGGACCCTTAAAGCTCACCCAAACCACTTAGCACTATCCTCCATCTTCCCTTTTGGACCCTTAAAGCTCACCCAAACCACTTCTTGGTTAGGTTCTTCTTCCATTTTAGCCCCCTAAAACTTACCCAAATCACTTCTCGGTCATGTGAATATTCATCTTTAAATATTTCTGGGCCCATTAGTTTTGTGTTAATGTATTTTGTAAATGAAATGACAATGTAACATTTTTTTAATACTATCTTAAAATCTAAAATTTAAAAAAAATTTGAAAATTGCAAATTTATACAACTTTAAAAAACAAAATAAATAGCAATGGCAGGCCACTGAACATTATTCTTCATCTGTGGTCCCCAACGAGTTGCGCAGCTCCTGCATCTCTCCCACCAACTGAAGGACCCTGTCACTCAGTTGTGCCACTCTGGCACGTGTGGTCCCTGTTAAAAAACGTAAATGAGAATTTTGGTATAACCTTGTTGGGGTCATACTGCAGTGCCCCCCCCCCCCTGTATGGTCCAAACACCTAAATCTGGACTTCAAAAGCCAGAGGGCCCTCGCCACCACGGGCCGGGTTTTGCATAGTGCCCGATTAGAAAAACCCCTGGCCCGCATTCTGCAGGCAAAGAATGGGCATCAGGAGCAAGGGCGAGTGGCACATCTTGCAGTTCCTGCAACCAAATATAAAATAAGTACACAAAGCAAAGGTAACCAACTAAAACAATAACTCCTACAAAAAATTAAGATTCAAGTTCAACAATCCAAATATAATTCACAAAGGACATAAGTCTAAAAAAATATAGCAATTATATAGATGTGTGGAAAAATAAATGTTTACATGCTAAGGACTAATTAAGGTCAGCATTAAAATGCTTCTATACAGCATACATGAAATGTATTGATTCAGGTATGCATTGCTATACAATTTATGGCCTCGGCCATGCTGATACATGCAATGCCTTGGTGCTAAAGGCGCGCAGACTCCTCCACATAGCCGCAAAACATGTTCAACAATAGCAATCCGAGCCCTCAAAGGTCTCGTAAGTGGATCGGAAATGAAACGGATTTATAGGGTGGTGATCCGTCGCAAATCAGCTCTCTGAATCAGACAGAAACCCATCCCAGCAACGGGTTATCCAAGATGGCGCCGAGTATGGCAGCCTTGGAAGGAGTCGCTCCAGGGAGCTGTTAGGTTTATCCTGTTTATCCCCTTTCTTGTTTGTTTCTTCTGAGTTTTTTTTCATATCCTTA
Organism: Gastrophryne carolinensis; assembly: GCA_027917425.1. Taxonomy (NCBI): domain Eukaryota; kingdom Metazoa; phylum Chordata; class Amphibia; order Anura; family Microhylidae; genus Gastrophryne; species Gastrophryne carolinensis. The sequence continues at coordinate 264,875,187 of CM051238.1, forward strand.
TGCTCCCTAGTTCTCACCTACTGAACAGGGTGTGCTGAGAGATTTGTCTTGGAGTACCTGGTCATACGAGGAATGTGTAATGGCGCCCTGAGTACACGTGGCGGCGGGCGGCGGGCGTTGACTCCACATGCTGCATCCCGACGATGAAGTGGAGAAGCTGAGCAGGACAGGAAGATCGTGCCATTCTCACCCCTGGTGGTAGCTGTTCGGCGGGTTGTGCTGTTTGCGTGGAGCGGCGGAGGAAAGAGGTAACGGCTCCATTTCCCTGGAGGGTGCCGTCGCGTCTGGAGGGGCCGGCGGGTCGCGCTGGTCGTGAGTGGTGCATGCAGGCTAGCAGGTCCCTCATCTCTGGGGTGTGCTGGAGAGCGCTATCAGCAGGTTGGAGCGCGAAGGTCGGAGGGCAACCTGAGGGAGCTGAGTGGCGGATCACTCGGCCGCAGGGAGGTGATTCCAGTCGCGGCTCTGGACGGCTGTATGGCTGCGGTGGACGGAGGAGCGTGTCAGGCGGGCCGCGCCTGAGCAAGCTGATCGGCGGTTCGTGCTACTGTGGGGAGCTGCGGGCCGGTGTGGTTCCCTCATACCTGGAGAGGCCATCTTGCTCAGGTAGCTGTGCGGCAGGGAAGGTCGGGCTCAGCGGGTCGAGTCTGGGGAGCTGATCGCCAGGACGCACCATCTGTGAGGAGCTGCAGGTTGCAAAGGACGCTGATCCCTCATACCTGAAGTAAGCTGTTGCTGTCAGGACTGTACCAAACACCCGTCTGTCTTAAGCCAGTATCCCCCAATCTCCACCGCCACTTCCGCCTATAGACAAGCCCCCGCTTGTAGGAGACACGGGTAATGCCTCTCCCAGTCGGTTGCCCCCAGGACTTAACAGGCGCAAAGGATAATAGCTTAAGGTGCAGCTTGGTGTTTGGCAGGGAATCCCGAATGAGGATGCCGGGTGCGAAAGTCCATAAATCAGGCCGAGGTCAAACCAGGTGGTCACAGGCGAGGTATCCAAGGGAGATAACTAAGAATGGTCGAGGGTAGCCGAGGTCAAATCCAGGAGGTCACAGGCGAGGTACAGGAGGGTCAGGCAAGAGAGTGGTCAGGCAAAGCAGGAGGTCAGGGCAGGCAGCTAGCAAGAATAGTCGAGGTCCAAATCCAAATCCAAATTCTTCACAAGGAACAGCAACACACATCCAGAACCCAGAAGCTATAACGGGCACTGGGAAACTGGAATAGTGCAGATATATAGGGAAGTCTGGCCAATGGGAAACAGGGAAAAAGGAGGGAAGGAAGGTGCTTGGTGCAACAGTAAAAACGGGAGTGGTCCCAGGAACTGGACGGCCCAGGCCAGACAGGCCGACCAGTCCCTGGGCTCCCTCTATGAGCAGGGCCAGGGTTGGACGGAACAAACTCGCCCCCGGCGGGCGCGCTGGGGAAAGTGCCGCCGGGAGGCATAAAGGTGACGTGCTCGCGCGCGCGCGAGAGCACGTAGATGATCGAGCGCGCCCCCGCCGGGAGGCGGAAGCGCCGGACAGCGAGGGAGCCCGCCGGGCCCGCGCAGCCGCGCAGAGCGGGCTGCGGCGCGGCTGCCGGCACCACCTCGCGCCGCCGACCCCTGACCGCCGCCACCACGCTGGGGAGTGAAGACGCCCGGGGAGCGCTGGGCAGCCACCAGCCGGGGACCGCCCGACAGCGCGTCGCGGGACCCGGGACGGCGACGAGGTAAGTGCCTAACATTACCCCCCCCCTGAGGAGGGGACACTGGACCCTCCAAACTAGGTTTTAAAGGATTCTCTCTATGAAACCTCTTTACCAAATTCTGCGCATGAACTTCTCTGGCAGGAACCCAAGATCTTTCTTCCGGACCGTATCCCTTCCAGTCAATAAGATATTGAAGAGAGTTCCGAAAGAAACGAGAATCAAGGACCCGGGCAACCTCAAACTCCTGATGCCCATCAACTACCACAGGACTAGGAGGACTATTAGGTTCATGGTTTCTTGCGGACTTAAGAAGTGAAACATGAAAGGATTTACAGATTTTCATGGATGAAGGGAGGGCCAACCGGTATGTAACCTGATTAACTTTGTGTGTTATGGGGAAGGGGCCAATAAACTTAGGTCCTAACTTAGCGGAGGGTTGGCGTAGCGCCAAATTCTTGGTTGAAAGCCAAACCCAGTCACCCACTTTAAAGTTAGAATTAGACGATCGCTTGCGATCAGAAAATTTTTTCTGTTGACCAGCGGCCCTAGTTAGATGTTGCTGGATTTTATTCCACTCCCCTGGCCATTTGGAAACCCATTCATCCACGGAGGGAACCCTAGAGGGTTGGTCCGAAAGAGCAGAAAACTTCAGATCCTTGCCATAAACACAGTGGAAAGGAGAAACCCCAGTGGATGAATGCGTGGCGTTGTTAAGAGCAAATTCCGCAAAACGTAAGAAGAAGACCCAATCAGTTTGAGAACCCGCCGTAAAACAGCGCAAATATTGTTCCAGGGACTGGTTCGTTCTCTCGGTTTGACCATTTGACTGCGGATGGAAGGCCGAGGAAAGGGAGACGGTGAACCCCAACTTGGCACAGAAAGCCCTCCAGAACCGGGAGACAAACTGGACCCCCCTATCCGAAACAACATCCATGGGAATACCATGAATCCTAAAGACATGAGTAATGAAAAGTTGAGCAAGAGTTTGAGCTGAGGGGAGTTTCTTTAAAGGGACGAAATGGGCCATCTTGCTAAAGCGGTCCACAATTACCCAAATAACCGTATGTCCCTGAGACGGGGGAAGGTCAGTAACAAAATCCATGGCCAGATGTGTCCACGGGGAGGCAGGAATGGATAATGGAAGGAGTGGGCCTTCCGGTGAGCTCCTCAAGGACTTACTTTGGGCACAGACTTTGCAAGCGGAGACAAACCTTTGAACGTCCTTCCTAAGAGAAGGCCACCAAACTTGGCGTAACAATAAAGCTATGGTTTTCTTAATCCCTGGATGACCGGTTGTTTTAGTATCGTGAAAATGGGACAAGAACTCAGACCGGTAAGTAGAGGGCACAAACAGGGCCGAAGCGGGTTTCCCAGGAGGAACTTGGGCCTGGAACTGAGTAAGATCAGGAAGTTGGGGTTGGATGGCGGCCACCACTAGAGAGCGAGGTAAGATGGGAGAGACCACCCTTTCCGGTAAGTCAGGGGGAGAGAAACTCCGAGACAGGGCGTCCGCCTTTATGTTTTTAGACCCGGGCTTATACGTTATAGAAAAATTAAACCGAGAAAAGAATAAGGACCAGCGAGCCTGTCTAGGAGTTAACCTCTTGGCGGACTGGATGTATTCTAGATTTTTATGGTCCGTAAAGACCGTAACTGGATACTGAGCCCCCTCCAGCCAGTGTCTCCATTCCTGGAAGGCAAGCTTGATGGCCAGTAATTCTCTGTTGCCGATATCATAATTTCTTTCGGCCGCTGAGAATTTTTTGGAAAAGAAGGCACATGGATGGAGGCGTGCAGGTGAGCCGTGGTATTGAGACAAGACCGCTCCGACTGCTATTTCTGAAGCATCCACCTCCACAAGGAAAGGTCGCTGTTCATCGGGATGGACTAGGACGGGGGCAGCGCTAAATACCCTCTTAAGATTCCCGAAGGCCTGGACAGCTTGAGCCGGCCAAACCGGGGGGTACCCGCTTTTTTTTGTTAGGTTAGTTAGTGGTGTAACCAGGGCAGAGAAATTCTTAATGAACCTTCTATAAAAATTGGCAAAACCCAAAAACCTCTGCAGGCCCTTCAAATCTCTGGGCTGCTCCCATTCTAAAACAGCCCTCACCTTAGATTGGTCCATAGACAGACCAGATTTGGAGATAATGTAACCGAGGAACGGAACCTCAGATACCTCAAATTGACATTTCTTTAACTTGGCATATAAACAATTCTCCCTAAGTTTCTGCAAAACTAGGCTCACATGTTTACGATGCTCGTCAAGGGATGAAGAAAAAATTAAAATGTCATCTAGATAGACAACCATAAATCGGCCAAGATAATCCCTGAAAATTTCATTGACAAAACTTTGAAAGACCGCAGGGGCATTGCACAGGCCGAAAGGCATAACCAAATATTCATAATGCCCTTCAAGGGTATTAAAGGCCGTTTTCCACTCGTCCCCCTGCCTAATTCTTATGAGGTTATAGGCCCCTCGGAGATCTAGTTTAGAGAAGACCTGCGCCCCAACCACCTGAGTAAAGAGTCCCTCAATAAGCGGTAGGGGATACTTATTTTTTACCGTGATGTTATTTAAGCCCCGGTAGTCGATACAGGGGCGAAGTCCCCCATCCTTTTTCTCCACAAAAAAAAACCCTGCCCCTGCTGGGGAAGATGAAGGCCGAATAAACCCTTTTTCTAAGTTCTCGGCGATATATTCCCGCATGGCAAGGGTTTCCGCTCGGGTCAAATTAAATATTCTCCCTCTGGGAGGCATCGTACCAGGGAGCAGTTCTATTGGGCAGTCCCAAGGTCTATGGGGAGGAAGTTTGTCTGCTGCCTTTTCTGAAAAAACATCAGCAAACTCCAGATATGGAGTTGGAATCCCCATAGGGAGTAGGCGCGTGACCCTGAGGGGAAATTCTAGGCAGTTCCGGAAACACTGGTGTCCCCACTTGGTAATTTGCCCCGAAACCCAATCAATTTGAGGATTATGCTCCTGCAGCCATGGCAACCCCAAAATCAAAGGAGTACCAGGCATGCTCAAAATCAGGAACCTGATAACCTCAGAATGACTGGCTCCTACCCTGATTTGCATAGGAGGTGATTGGAACCGAACTAACCCCCCGGCCACTGGAGTGCCATCAATGGCTGAAACCCGGATAGGAGTTGGCAAGGTCTGTACCATAATTCCTAGAGTCTGAGCTAGATCAGAGTCCAGGAAATTCCCGGCTGCTCCCGAATCTAAAAGAGCCTTAAGATTAACACATTTAGCACCAATCATAAACTGAACTGGGACGAAAACTGGAGACGATACTTGAGGAGATACCTTACAGCCTAGGAGGGCCCCCTCGAAACCCCCTAGGCTCTGAAGTTTCCCGACGGTTTCTTTGGGCAAAGTCTAACCATGTGGCCGGTCCCACCACAGTAAAGACAGAGCCCCTCAGATAGGCGCCGTCGTCTCTCGCCTTCGGTGAGCCTGGTGGCCCCTAGCTGCATAGGCTCTTCTGCGGATTGAGCGACTAGAGCCTCAGATTTTGCAGCCGATTCAGGATGTGAACCTTTCTCTAGGCGCCTTTCCCGGAGTCGGCGATCAATGCGGATGGCCAAATGCATCAATTCATCCAGAGTCTGAGGTTCCGGGTAGTTCACCAGGGTGTCCTTGATAGAGTCAGCCAGACCTAATCGGAACTGACCGCAGAGGGCAGGATTGTTCCAACGTGAGTCAACTGCCCAACGTCGGAATTCGGAACAGTAGTCTTCGGCTGGACGGCGTCCCTGGCGGAGGGTACGTAACTTAGCGTCAGCTGAGGCCCCTTTGTCAGGATCATCATAAAGGACCTCCATTGCAGCGAAGAAACTATCCACCGACTGGCGGATGGGGTCCTGAGCTGATAGGCTGAAGGCCCAGGACTGAGGGTCCCCATGCAACAGGGAAATTATCAAGCCTACCTTCTGTTCCTGTGAGCCTGAAGAAACCGGGCGAAGCTGGAAGTATAGTTTACAAGAGTCCCGGAAATTGGCAAATTTTGCCCTATCGCCAAAAAAATTTTCAGGAAGCGGGATCTTGGGTTCCACAGTCATTGCGGCCGGAGTCCCCTGAGAAGTGGGGACAATGGGAGTAGGACGGTTCTCCTGGGCCGCAACTCGATGAGCCAGGTGCTCCACCGCCGCTGTCAGGGCCTGCACCTGCTCCAGGATTTGGTCCATTCTTCTTTCTGGCCCGTTATAATGTCAGGACTGTACCAAACACCCGTCTGTCTTAAGCCAGTATCCCCCAATCTCCACCGCCACTTCCGCCTATAGACAAGCCCCCGCTTGTAGGAGACACGGGTAATGCCTCTCCCAGTCGGTTGCCCCCAGGACTTAACAGGCGCAAAGGATAATAGCTTAAGGTGCAGCTTGGTGTTTGGCAGGGAATCCCGAATGAGGATGCCGGGTGCGAAAGTCCATAAATCAGGCCGAGGTCAAACCAGGTGGTCACAGGCGAGGTATCCAAGGGAGATAACTAAGAATGGTCGAGGGTAGCCGAGGTCAAATCCAGGAGGTCACAGGCGAGGTACAGGAGGGTCAGGCAAGAGAGTGGTCAGGCAAAGCAGGAGGTCAGGGCAGGCAGCTAGCAAGAATAGTCGAGGTCCAAATCCAAATCCAAATCCAAATTCTTCACAAGGAACAGCAACACACATCCAGAACCCAGAAGCTATAACGGGCACTGGGAAACTGGAATAGTGCAGATATATAGGGAAGTCTGGCCAATGGGAAACAGGGAAAAAGGAGGGAAGGAAGGTGCTTGGTGCAACAGTAAAAACGGGAGTGGTCCCAGGAACTGGACGGCCCAGGCCAGACAGGCCGACCAGTCCCTGGGCTCCCTCTATGAGCAGGGCCAGGGTTGGACGGAACAAACTCGCCCCCGGCGGGCGCGCTGGGGAAAGCGCCGCCGGGAGGCATAAAGGTGACGTGCTCGCGCGCGCGCGCGAGCACGTAGATGATCGAGCGCGCCCCCGCCGGGAGGCGGAAGCGCCGGACAGCGAGGGAGCCCGCCGGGCCCGCGCAGCCGCGCAGAGCTGGCTGCGGCGCGGCTGCCGGCACCACCTCGCGCCGCCGACCCCTGACCGCCGCCACCACGCTGGGGAGTGAAGACGCCCGGGGAGCGCTGGGCAGCCACCAGCCGGGGACCGCCCGACAGCGCGTCGCGGGACCCGGGACGGCGACGAGGTAAGTGCCTAACAGTTGCATCTGAGGGGCTTGTGCAGTGAGTAGGCAGGGGGGGGGGTGTATGTGTTGCTAGGATGTGTGGCAGTCTGCCAACAGCTGCGGCGACGGTAACATCCTAAAACATACAACATACATCTGAAGGTGGCTTATTCATCCAACGGTTGTTAGTTATCTGTAGTCAATATGCCACACATAGTTGCGTTCTAAGGGTCAACACCAAGGATTGAATCGCAGTACCAGGTTTTGTATGACCTAGTCTCCAAGCTGGTACTTTGGCTTTACTTCCATTCAAGCCTGTCCTTTGGCTTCACTTCCTCCTGGGTCATCCATGATCTCTGGTCATCATGTGCCCTAAATACGCAAGGGAAATGCTCTTGGAGATTAAAGAACCCAAGTTGCCATCTTTTTCCGTGCTATGGAATTTGGTTATGGACCACATTGCAGCAATAAGTCATAGGCGCTGCAAGAAATGGCGCAGAAGGGGTAAAAGAGCGGGGGTGTTGGTGAGGCTAAAAAGGAGAGGCCAACATTTGGCTCTTCCATCTGTGCATCTAGCCAACCTGCGCTCACTCCCCAACAAAATGGAGGAATTACATCTGATGTACAATTATCGGTCAGAGTTCTCCAACTCAGCGGTTCTTTGTTTCACTGAGACCTGGCTCAGTGCCAATATTCCTGACGAGGCCCTAGAACTCCCTAATTTTAATATCATCAGAGCAGACAGGGACTGTCTTGCAGGGAGGTGGCATCTGCTTCTATGTGAACTCCAACTGGTGCAGAGACACAAAAATCCTTGTCATAAGGTGCTCTCCCTGTTTAGAATTATTGGCAGTCAATTGTAGACCCTTCTACGCTCCATAGGAATTTTCCTAATTTATCCTTATTGGTGTCTACATTCCTCCGCAGGCATCCGTAAAAACTGCTTTAGATGGATTAGATGACTGCATTACTGAATGTGAAAGGAAATTTCCCCAGGCCCTCATCATTGTAATGGGTGATTTCAATCAAGCTAAGCTCAATCTAGAAATGCCGAAGTTCATCCAGCATATTACCTGTCCCACCAGAGGCGGTAATTCCCTTGACCATTGCTACACTACGATAAAAGGTGCATACAAACCTATAGTCAAAGCGGCACTTGGTTATTCTGATCACGCCCTTATCCACCTGGTACCTGCATACAAGCAGCAATTGAAAAACAGCAGGCCTTCCTACATTACTACTAAAAAGTGGACGGAGCAAGCAAAATCCAACCTACAAGCATGCTTCGAATCCACTAATTGGGAAATCTTCAAAGATCCAAATAACATCAATAACTGGACTGACTAGGCAACGTCTTACATCAAGTTCTGTGAAGACATGCTGATTCAGACTAGAACCTACAGGAAGCAGGAGAACAACAAACCTTGGTTTAGGAGGTCGATCAAGGCCCTCAGAGTTAAAAAGGAGGAAGCCCACAAAAATGTCAATCTTCCTGAATACAGAAGACTCCGGAATAAGCTTTCAAAAGAGATAAAAGCTGCTAAAAGGCTATACTCAACTAGGCTGGAGGAGAAATTTTCTTCTGACAATCCCAAAGCACTTTGGAATGGCTTAAGACATATTACCAACTTCAAGGGCTCCTCCCCTTCCATTACTCCGAACAAAGAGCTTGCTGAGGAACTAAACAACTTCTACAGCTGGTTTGAAACAGAGAAGTCTGTTGGCGGTACTCACCCTGCTAATCCCCTACCATGTGCAGGAAGCACACCCCGTCCAGACTGTCCGTCCAACCTGGCCTTTGAAGTATCAGACGTCAGGAAGCTTCTAATGTCCCTCAACCCCAGGAAGGCATCTGGTCCTGATGGCATTTCCACAACATGCCTCAAGGTATGTGCAGAACAGATTGCTCCAGTCCTAACCGACATCTTTAGGAGTACACTAGAGGGTGGAGTAGTCCCTGACTGTTTGAAGAGCTCACTTATTATCCCAGTCCCAACATCTTCATCCGCTTCGGTCTTGAATGACTTCAGACCCATTGCTCTGACCCCTGTGGTCATGAAGATATTCGAACAACTGGTCATGTCATTCCTCAAGGAGGTCACAGGTTCTTTTTGGGATCCACTACAGTTCGCATACAGAGCAAACAGATCAGCAGAGGATGCGGTCAATCTGGCGATCAAGTACACATTAGATCACGTTGATCGTCCCAAGTCATATGCTAGACTGTTATTCGTGGACTTCTCATCTGCATTCAACATCATTGATCCACAAATTCTCCATGAGAAGTTGCTCTCCTTGGGCATCCCACTAAACTTATCGGTCTGGATTTTTAGTTTTCTGACAGGCAGGTCCCAGAGGGTCAAACTGGGACCCTTTGTTTCCACATCCAGGATCACAAACATGGATGCACCACAGGGGTGCGTCCTGTCTCCCCTACTCTTCTCACTTTACACCAATGACTTCATCTCCTCAGATCCATCGGTCAAGATCATTAAATACGCTGACGACACCACCTAAGTAGGCCACCACCTAAGTTATCAGTGACAATGATGAGTCTAGCTATAGGGCCCAAGTAGAAACCCTTGAATCCAGGAGCAAAGCAAACAATCTTATACTGAATACTCATAAAACAGTTGAACTTATAATCTACTTTAGGCGTTCCCACCAATCACACCATCCCATTTTGATTGGTGAGGAGACTGTCAAGATTGTAACCAGTGCTAAATTTCTTGGTACTCAGATCACACAGGACCTGAAGTGGAGCAAGCAAGCGTCTGCTATCTTAAAGAAGGCCCAACAGAGGCTATACTTCCTTAGACAGTTGATAAAATACAGTTTGTCTAAAAAGATCTTGAAAGCATTCTACAACGGTGCCATTGGATCAATCCTGACCAGTTCATGTACAGTCTGGTACGGCGGGGCCTCAGCCATACCTTCTCCCATACCTTCTCTGGATGATCAATACTTGAGCAGGATCTCCTCAAGGGCTAAGAAGATATCTGGAGACTCGACGCACCCAGGTCATCCCTTCTTCAGGCTCCTACCATCGGGCCGCAGATTCATGGCTCATTCAACCAAAACTTCCAGACACAAAAACTGTTTTTTTCCTCTGGCCGTTTTGGCTTTGAATAATCCCAGTGTGTGAGTGGCACTTAACTACATCCTGCTCTGCATTGCTGATAATTATGTTAGTCTCTATAGATTTACCTGAACTGAATCGTAATTCTTGTTATTCTATGTTATGTATGTAATTGTTATAGCTCTCATGGTGTATCTCCTTGCCAAAAAAGCATTCCTTGTTTGTACCCTGTACTTAATTGGCGGTTCAATAAAGTATTGAAGTATTGAAGGAGGGTATTGAAAGAGGAAGTTTTCTGAACGAACTGAAAATTTCCGATTTTGTTTTGAAAATGATCCGAACTAACGGAAATGTTCCGATTTGCTTCCGATCTTCGGAAGCACATTCCCGAACGTTCGTGCGAGTAGAAAATGGACGAAAAAAAGAAAAAAAATGACAAACACCCACCAAAACATTCACAGACAGCTACGAAGTCCGGACGAATGTGTCTCTGAATCGAGGCTTAAGTCTGTGCAGTAAGTGAGCAAATAACGCAGTACAAAGTAATAAAACGGCAGTAATAAAACAAGCTGGGATACCGTGTGGACAAAAGAAAACCTGAGGTAATATAACCTCTGTAATATATCATGGAAGAAGACTTCTTCCGTGCCTAAATCATGGTACACACAACCGTGTCAGACAGGCCCCTTTCCCTTAGGATTGAGGACCCAATAGCCAGGCCGTCAAAGCCAGCGTCTGTAAGTTGGGGTGCTGCAGCGGTGCCCTGAGTGAGAAGCCCGGGGTCGTCAGGCACGATGTAGCGATCGACTGACATCTGAACTATGTCTGCGAACCAACTCTGTCGCGGCCAGCGAGGAGCCACCATCAGGCCCACCAGCTTCATCCCCAGACGGAGAGGGTCGTTGACAAGACAGCAAGGCCTGCACCTGCGACTGAAGCCCCACCACCTTCTGCTGTGGTAGGAACACCTTGACCTAAGAGGTGTCTAGCGTCATGCCCAGGAAGGACCGCACCCTGGAGGGAGTGATCGAAGACTTGGGGTAGTTGATTACCCAACCAAACTCCTCGAGAGTGGATAACACTGTCCGAGTGTCGCTCTCGGCCTGCTGAAGGGACTGAGCCGCAATCAGTAAATCGTCCAGATAAGGCAGGACACGAATGCCCCGATTCCTCAGAATAGCCATGATGCCAGCCAGCACCTTGCTGAAAACCCGGGGGGCTGAGGATATCCCGAACTGGTAATGCTGGTCCTCCAGCGCAAACATCAGGAACCCCTGATGTCCCTGGAATCTCGGAACGTGCAAATAGGCGTCCCTGATGTCCACCGTGGTCATGAAGTCGCCGGGCCGAAGCGAGCTCACCGCTGACCGTAAGGTTTCCATGCAGAAATGCTGGACCTTTGCAAACCTGTTGAGACCCTTCAGGTCCAAGATGGGTCTTAATGTTCCATCCTTCTTGGGAACCGTGAACAGGTTGGAGTAAACCCCTGACCCGGCTCCTGAAGAGGTACAGGGAAAATCAAACCTAGCCGCAGGAGGTGCTGTATGGCCATTCTCAGGCCGTGCCATCACAGGATACTGGGACATGCAAGACTGAAGAAATCTTCGGGGCGGCCTGACTGCCAGCTCTATTTTGTACCCGTAGGACACCACCTCCTGAATCCACCGATCCGAGAAGCGCTGTCTCCAGATATGAGCAATTGGCAGAAGCCGTCCACCCACCCGGATGGGTGAGAGCACCTCCTCATGCCTGAGGAGTCTTGGCAGGGGCTTGGGCTTGGATCCCCAAGAGGGATTGGGTCGGCCACAGGACCTACCAGAAATCGCTGCGGCCACCTGAAAATGAAGCACCTCTTCCTCCACGAAAGGGCCGCGCAGGCTTCCGTCGCTGAGGGAGTCTCCCATCCTTAACCAGGAGGTCCAGATGCTCCCCGAATAACCTGTGCCCCACGAAGGGCATACTAGAGAGCGGCTTCTTGGCCACGGCATCAGCCGACCATTGCCGCAACCAGAGAGCGACGGAGCGCAACAAGCAGGGCCGAAACCCTAGCGCCGAGCCAGAAACCATCATCCATAGCAGAGACAACAAAGGCAATAAAAACTACGCAAACTTTGAGGTCTTTATACTCCTCCGCCCGCTTGCGAGACTTAGCAATATCTACAAGACGTCTCACCTTCTTTCTGATGGCTAATGAGACAATAGCCGCGGCACACACCGGGCGAAGCCAAGCACCAGCAAAGGTGAAGGCATGACAAGCCAGTTGATCCATGCGCCTGTCAGCTGGATCACACAAGGAAGCAGTATCAGGTGACAGCATAACCGTAGTGTTGGATAACCCCGACACGGGGGAATCCACATCGGGGGGACGGAACCAGAAGCGGACCAGCTCCTCCGGGAAGGGATACCTCCTGTCCAAGCCCTTAGGCACCGAAGGTAGTTAGTTAGGCCTTTCCCACTCCTTAAAAACCATGTTGGAAAAATGGGCCTGCTCAGGGAAGACAAGTCTCTGTCTCTCAAGCCGAAATAAATCACCCTGCTTCCTCTTAGCCGCTTTAGGAGGGACAATATGCAACGTCTCAAACACTGAAGTCAGCAACTTCTATGTATCGTCTGGGTGCCACATATCCTCGCCCAAGGAAGAGCCAGGCCCACTGTCATAGCCAGCCGAAGGATCCACTGTGAAAAAGGAGTCCTTAAACAACCTGCCTTCCTCCATGGAGCCCAGACCTCCAAAAAATACAATTCTGTGATTACTCACCTTTAGAATTGTAGTATTAGTATTATATGTATACAGCATGTCCTGTTCCAGAAGATATTCCTTACACTTGGGATACACTCCAGTAAATGGCGCTGGACTGCAGAGACAGAAAAGTGGCTCCTCCCGGCCCCATAAATACCCGGGACCTCCCACAAAATCCCCAGTATTGAAAAGCAGTTAGCAAGAGACCAGGAGAACTATAACCATTATATGAAATTTGAACAGAAAAACAATCACCATAAAGAGGTAACTAAAGATAATAATAACAAGGGTGGGGTGGAACAGGGCGTCCTGTATACATATAATACCAATTCTACAGGTGAGTAATCACAGAATTGTATTATTCTAAGTATACAGCACGTCCTGTTCCAGAAGATATTCCTTACACTTGGGACATCCAATAGCAGTGTCCGTAAGGTAGGGTGGGATCCCCAAAAGTAACAGCAGACAGTTCAAACCACTGCTGCCTGAAGAACCTTGCGGCCAAAAGCAGCATCAGCTGAGGCCCTAACATCAACCTTGCAAAACTTTGAAAAGGTATGAACAGAAGACCAAGTAGCGGCCTTGCAAACTTTTTCAACAGAAGCTTGGTGCTGAAAAGCCCAAGAGGCACCAATAGCATGAGTAGAATGAGCAGTAAGGCGGAAGGGAGGCTCCTTCCCCTTAGCAGAGTAGGCCTGTATTACAGCCTGACGTATCCACTTGCTGATAGTGGACTTAGCCGGAGCCAGGCCTTTCTTAGGTCCAGATGGAAGCACAAAAAGAGCATCACAAAGGCAGAAACAACCTTAGGTAGAAAATCTGGCTTAAAACAAAACACCACCTTGTCCTGGTGTCTCTCAAAATAAGGAGGCTTGATGGAAAGCGTCACCAACTCAGAAACACGTCTAACAGAAGTGATAGCCACCAAAAAGACCACCTTAAGCGTAAGAATGGACAAAGGGGCCCCTTGCAAGGGCTCAAAGGGAGACCAAGTTCAAGTCCCAGACTGGTAACATAGGCTTACGTGGGGGACGCACGTGAGTAACCCCCTGGAAAAAGGTCTTGACCAGGGGATGCTGAGCAAAGGATCTTTGGAAGAAAATAGCCAAAGCAGACACATGGCCTTTCAGAGTACTGAGCTGAAGACCCAGATCCAAACCATGTTGGAGAAATTCCAGAATCCTAGGAATAGAAAACACACGACAGGTAAGCGAGTGGGACTCACACCAGTCAATGTAAGTACGCCAGACCCTGTAATAGATGGAAGAAGAGGACCTCTTCCTCGCCCTGATCATGGTATTCACCACGGAGGCAGGCAGCCCTTTTTCCATCAAGATGGAGGTTTCAACAGCCAGGCCGTCAAAGCCAGCGTTTGTAAATTGGGGTGGCGTAGGTGTCCCTGAGTAAGCAGATCTGGAACCTGTGGTAGAGCGTACTGATCTACTGCCAACTGCACGATGTCTGCAAACCACACTCTTCTTGGCCAACAGGGGGCCATCAGGATGGTTGGCACCCCTTCCTGAACTATCTTGCGCGGCACCTTGCCCAGCAGTGGAAGCAGGGGAAACACATACAGGAGCTGGAACCTCGTCCAGGACATCGCCAGGGCATCCGTGGCCAAGGCCAGAGGATCCTGGGACAGAGAGACAAAGACTGGAAGCTTGTAATTGTGATGAGACGCAAACAGATCCACATCCGGCTGACCCCAGCGGTGGCACAGGGAGCAAAACACCCTGCCGCAGAGGGACCACTCTCCCAGACGAGAGGTCCCCCTGCTCATAGAGTCTGCCTCCAGATTCTCCACCCCCGGGATGTACACAGCTGAGATGCAGGGAACATTTTCCTCCGCCCAGGACAGTATCAGGGACACTTCCTTGAGGGCCCTCTTGCTCCGGGTCCCTCCCTGATGATTGATGTAGGCAACCGCCGTCTGGTTGTCCGAGCGGACCTGAACAGCCCGACCCCTCAGGTGAGGGGTAAAGTGGGCGAGAACCAACCTGATTTCCCTCAATTCCAGAATGTTGATAGGGGCATGGGCCTCCTGAGGGCTCCACTGACCCTGACATTTCAGGGTCTTCCAGAATCCCCCCCAACCTGTCAGACTGGCATCCGTGGTGACAGTCTCCCAGCAGGAGGCCAGAAAGGACCTGCCCCCCAGCAGGTTCCCTGAGACCAACCACCACACTAGAGACCGCCTGACCTGAGGGGACAAGACAAACACCTGATCCAGGGACACAGGGTCCCGATCCCACACTGACAAGAGGTGAAGCTGAAGAGGCCTCATGTGGAACTGAGCATATGGAACCGCCTCGAATCAGGACACCATCAGGCCCACCAGCTGCATTCCTTGCCTGATGAATGGATGGGGACAAGACAGCAGGAGCTGAACTTTCTCTTGAAGGACCTCCACCTTCTGCTGAGGAAGAAAGATCTTGACCTGAGCTGAATCCAGAATCATGCCCAGAAAAGACTTCACCATGGAAGGAGACAGGGAAGATTTGGGGTGATTGATCACCCAGCCGAATGATTCCAGTGTGGACACCACCCTCTGAGTGTCCAACTCTGCCTGATGGAAGGACTGAGAAGCAATAAGCATGTCGTCCAGGTAGGGAAAAATGCGAATGCCCTGAGATCTCAGCAGGGCCATCACTTCTGACAGCACCTTGGTGAATACCCTGGGGCCGAGGTGAGGCCGAAGAGCAAGGCCACAAATTGGTAGTGCTGATCCTCCAGAGCGAACCTGAGGAATCCCTGATGACCTGGAAAGATAGGGACGTGAAGGTAAGAATACATGATGTCTACAGAGGTCATGAAGTCCCCTGGGCGTAGGAAAGTCACAGCTGAGCGCAGAGTCTCCATGCGAAAGAGTCTGAATCTGACAAATTTGTTGAGAAGCTTTAAATCCAGGATAGGTCTGATGGACCCATCCTTTTTGGGCACAATGAAAAGATTGGAATAATAGCCTTTGCCCCTTTCCTTCAAGGGCACCCGGCAGATGACACCTAGGTCTAGAAGGCCTTGGACAGCCAGGGAGAGACAGTGAGCTGACAAGGGGTTTTGAGCTAAACGAGATTTGATGAATCTTGGGGGCGGCCAGGCTGCAAACTCTATCTTGTAACCAGAGGAAACTACCTCCTGAATCCACCGGTCTGAGACATGACACCTCCCTGACATGAGCCAAGAGCCGAAGCCGTCCCCCCACCCGGATGGGTGAGAGCGCCCCTTCATGCCTAAGGGGGCTTGGGGGAGGACTTAGTCTTGGGACCCCAGGGAGGGCCAGGGCGGCCACCTCCTCTGCCCCTGCCCCAAAAATCTCCATGGGCTCCAGCAAAGGAAGCTCCCCGTCCAAGTCTGGAGCCCCTGAAGGAAGGAGAAAATACCATTTTGTGAATACTCACCTTGTAAAATGGGTATTATAAGTATGTCACACACCCCGCTTCAAGATATTCATAACCTGTGGGTAATACTGACCTGTAGAGGGCAAACTTGCAGAGATGATAGGAAAAAGAAACCCCCTCCCGGTCCATAAATACCTGGGACCTCCCACTCATTACCCAGTATAAAGAAAGCAGTAAGAAAAGGGACCAGGAAGAGCCAAATATAAGTCATAACAACGCAAAGTTCACAATATGAAGGATCCAGAATACAAAAGGGCGGGGTGAAGCGGGGTGTGTGACATACTTATAATACCCATTTTACAAGGTGAGTATTCACAAAATGGTATTATTCTAAGTATGTCACACACCCCGCTTCAAGATATTCATAACCTGTGGGACATCCAATAGCAGTGTCCATAAAGGGCGGGGATCCAAAACAAGGCAACAAGGCACAACTTAAACCACTGCAGCCTGCAGAACTTTGGGGCCAAAAACAGCATCCGCTGAGGCCCGAACATCAACCTTGTAAAACTTGGAAAAGGTATGAACAGAAGACCAAGTAGCAGCCTTGCTGCCAAACTTGCTCAACAGAGGCCTGGTGCTGGAAAGCCCAGGAAGCCCCAACCGCACGAGTAGAATGAGCAGTAACACGAAAAGGGGGATTCCTCCCCTTAGCAGAATAGGTCCCAACAATGGCCTGACGAATCCACTTACTGATGGAAGACTTGGCGGGCGCCAAACCTTTCTTGGTCCCGAAGGGCACCACAAAGAAGGCATCAGTCTCGTGAAAAGAAGACGTTACCACCAGATAGTACTTCACAACGCGAACCACATCCAAGGAATGCAGGGCCCTCTCCTTGTCGTTGCTGGGATTAGGACACAGAGAGAGCAGAACAATATCCTGATTTAGATGAAAAGCAGAAACCACTTTAGGAAGGAAATCCGTCTTGAAACGGAAAACCACCTTGTCCTGATGTCTTTCAAAATACGGAGCTTGAATAGACAGAGCCGCCAACTCAGAGACACGCCGAACAGAAGAGATAGC
Source organism: Gastrophryne carolinensis (assembly GCA_027917425.1). Lineage (NCBI taxonomy): Eukaryota > Metazoa > Chordata > Amphibia > Anura > Microhylidae > Gastrophryne > Gastrophryne carolinensis. The sequence goes on from CM051238.1 coordinate 264,892,292, forward strand.
CACCAAAAAGGCCACCTTCTGCGTAAGGGAAGACAAAGCAATATCATGCAAAGGCTCAAAAGGAGGACCCTGAAGAGCGGAAAGAACCAAATTCAAATCCCAAACCGGAATCATAGGCTTCCTAGGAGGCCGCACATGCGTAACCCCTTGGAAAAAAGTCTTAACCAACGGATGAAGAGCAAAAGATCTTTGGAAAAACACCGCCAGGGCAGAAACCTGCCCCTTCAGAGTACTGAGCTGGAGCCCCAGATCCAGACCGTGTTGAAGGAACTCCAGAACTCTAGAAATAGAGAATTCCCTACAAGGGAAGGCCCTAGTCTCACACCAGTCAATATAAGACCTCCAAGTCCTATAGTAAACGGAAGAAGAAGACCTCTTCCTAGCGCTAATAAGAGTCTGAATCACAGCGTCAGAAAGGCCTTCCTCCTACAAGATGGAGGTTTCAGCAGCCACGCCGTCAAAGCCAGCATTGGTAAATTGTGGTAACGTAGATGACCCTGTGTGAGCAGGTCCGGCAGCAGGGGCAGAACGAAATGATCTTCTGCTAGCCTTACCACGTCTGCGAACCAAACCTGTCTTGGCCACCTTGGGGCCACCAGAATTGCTGACGCTCCCTCCAGGGCCAGCTTGCGCACTACTCTGGCCACCATGGGAAATGGAGGGAACAGGTACAGAAAACCCAGATCCCTCCAGTTCAGAGACATGGCATCCACTGCGAGAGCCAGTGGATCCTTCGACAGAGACACAAATGCCGGAAGTTTGTGATTGTGACGGGAAGCAAAGAGGTCCACCACCGGCGACCCCCACCTGAGACAAATCGAGTGAAACACCTGGGGACTGAGAGACCATTCCCCCTTGCGGACTGAAAACCTGCTCAGAGAGTCCGCCTCCGTGTTCTCCACTCCCAGAATGTAAACTGCCGAGATGCACGGGACGTGGCTCTCCGCCCAGTCCATAATCAGAGACACCTCCTTGAGGGCACTCCTGCTGCGAGTCCCTCCCTGGTGATTTATGTAGGCAACCGCCGTCCGATTGTCCGACCGGACCTGAACCGGCAAGCCCTGTAGGTGATGAGTCAAACGAACAAGAACCATCCTGATGGCTCTTAATTCCAGAACATTGATGGGCTTGTGGGCTTCCAGGGGTCCCTACAAGCCCTGAAACTGAAGATCCTTCCAGAAGCCCCCCCAACCTGATAGGCTGGCATCCGTGGTGACCATCTCCCAACAAGGAGTCAGAAAGGATCTGCCCTTCAACAGATTGACAGAGTTCAGGCACCACCGAAGTGAGCGGCGAACCCGGGGAGTCATCAGAAAGGATTGATCCAACGACAGAGGAGACCTGTCCCAGGCAGTCAATAAATGGAGCTGTAGCGTCCTTGTGTGATACTGAGCAAAAGGGACTGCCTCGAAGGAGGCTACCATCAGTCCCACCAGTCTCATCCCTAGCCGGATGGTCGGACGAGGAATGGACATGAGCAACCGAATCAACTCCTGAATCAAAAGAACCTTGGACTGAGGAAGGAACACCCTGGCCTGAGCTGTGTCCAAAGACATTCCCAGAAAGGACACAATCCTGGACGGGTAAAGGGGGGACTTGGGGTAGTTGATCACCCAGCCGAACCTCTCCAGAGTGGATATCACCGTCCTGGTGTCCAATTCTGCTTGGCTGAAAGAAGATGCCATGATGAGAAGATCGTCCAGATATGGCACAATGCGAATTCCCTGTGCTCTGAGGAGAGCCATCACCCCAGCGAGCACCATGGTGAAAACCCTTGGAGCTGAAGTGAAACCAAAAGGAAGAGCCACAAACTGAAAATGCCGATCCTCCACCACGAACCTGAGAAATCTCTGGTGCGCGGGAAAAATCGGAACATGGAGGTAAGCGCCCTTGATGTCTATGGACGTCATAAAGTCCCCCTGACGAAGAGAGTAGATAGCTGAACGCAGCGTTTCCATGCGGAATTTTCGCAATCTGACAAACCTGTTGAGAATCTTCAGATCCAGGATGGGCCGAATAGAACCGTCCTTCTTGGGGACCGTGAACAGATTTGAATAAAAGCCTCGACCCCGGTCTGAAGGGGGCACTGGACAAATGACCGCCATATCCAGAAGACTTGATACCGCCGCCCGGAGCCCCTGCGCGGCCAGTGCGTCTGGGGACACCTGAGACCTGAAGAAACGCGGGGGGGGGGGGGCGGGACTCGAACTCCAGCTTGTAGCCGGAAGACACCACTTCTTGGATCCATTTGTCCGAAACCTCCCGAATCCAGATCTGGGAGAAGTGTCGCAGCCGTCCCCCCACCCGCACGGGTGAGGGCGCCCCCTCATAGCTGAGCAGGCTTGGCCGCGGGTTTGGGTTTAGAGCCCCAATTGTATCCTGAACGGGCACGTCCTCTGCCCCTATTCCAGGAATCTCCTCTTGTAGAAGGGAAGGCAAATCCTCTTCCCGCTCTGGATCCCCGAAAGGAAGGAGTGAAGGAAGCCGCTCCTCGAAAGGGACGTCGTTGCCTCTTGCGTTGAGGTAACTTACCACCTATAGCTACAGAGTCCAATTTTTCTCCAAAAGGCCGTAACCCCACAAGGGAAGAGACGTCAGCGACTTCTTTGACCCAAAATCAGCCGCCCACTGGCGCAACCAAACTGAACGCCTGATAGTCACCAGCAGAGCAGAAGTTCTGCTACACATCATCAAGGAATCATCCAAAGCGGCTAACACGAAGGACAAAAACAACTCACATCGTTTAAGTCCAAGAAATTCGTCACTGTCCGGATCCAAACCGGAAGAGGACAACAAGTCCCTGACCACCGACCTGGTAGCCACCACCAACAGCGCTGAGGCACAAACAGGCCGCATGGCTGACCCAACACTAGTAAAACCGTGACAAACCATGTGGTCAATGCGTTTATCTTCGCCGTCTTTAAGAGAGGAACAATCAGGGTTATTCAAAACGGCTGAGTTGGATAACCCCAGAATTGGTGCGTCCACCTCGGGAGGGGACGCCCAGCGCTTAACCGTATCCGAAGGTAAAGGATATCTTTTATCCCAACTCTGAGGAATGCCTGGGAGCCGAGCAGGCCTCTCCCATTCCTTAGAAATAATTTTATCAAAATGCTTTTGATTAGGAAATTCCAAACACGGCTTGGATTCCTCGAAAAACTCCCCTTGTTGTTGAGGAGCAACCTCTGGAGGAGAAATAGCCAGAACCTCAAACATCTGAGCCAGGACGTTAGGAGTATCCGAAGAACTCCCTGACCCCCGCTCAGAATCAGCGCCAACAAATTGCTGATCATCTGAATTATCCGATTCCTCAAATAACTCTCCTTCCTCCAGTGGAGAGTAATCTGACCAATCCAGAAAATCTACATCATCATATTCAAATGCTTTCTCTTAGCCGGGGCCCTTTTGGCGACCGCGGTAGAAAATAATTTTTCAAGATTGGCCAATCTGGCACACACATCAGAGTGCGACTGCCCACCCATGACAACGTCACACGGGGCACGGGTCAAAATGGGAGGGGGAGGGGATGAAGCCGGCGGTGCTGACCCAGAAGCCTGGGGTCCGGACTGCCATGTAATAGTCTGCTGTGCACATGGTATACATAGAAATACATCATCCCCTGTTAGGGATACCCCACAACTCATACACTTCCGGGAGGAGCCCGGTATCCGGGGATGCCTCCATACGGTGAACTTGTAGGTAGTCGCAATGACCGAGGGAATTACGCTTATAAGCAACCCGGGATGCCCTTTTAATGTCCCAAGTGGGAGGATTTGTAAATAGATAATTAAAAAACCCAGGGACCCTAGGACCGGGAGAAACCCCCTAAATATCACAGAATGACACAAATAAACTAAATAAGTGATAACAAGGACTAGTTTCAGAAAGAAGGGGGGGGGGAAGGGGCCCACAGGGCCACTCACAGTGCCGTCGGTATCAGGGTGCTGTGCCTCATAACCCGTGAGGTGAAGAGACAGAGCGGGAGGAGAAGGGGGGCGTGGCCAGCACGGACCGCGCGATTGTCCTGCTTCACCCCCCTTCCTAATGTCATTTGTGAAGAGCGAGCTCCTCAGCGGTGCCAGAAGTAGAGGGGGTGGCCCGAGGCGGCGCGCCGAAAGTTCGGCCCCGCCCCCAAACGTAGACGCGTGAGGGGAGAAGCTCCCCTCCGCTCTAACCGCTGGAGAACGGTGTCGCGGCGACCGCGGCACCGGCCGAGAAGGAGCAAGCGGTAGCGGCCCGCAGAGACATGCGGAGCCGCTGCCCGCTCGAGCCACGCTACAAGAGGCGCCAAGTATAAGGGGAGCGGGCCGAAGGCCCGGCCCCGGCCCCAACTGAAGTGCGTGAGGGGAGAAACTCCCTTCCGCACATCTGAGGTAAAACCAGTGCCGCGGCGGCAATGGCGGCCGCGGCGCCTGTCAATTAAATAAAGAATATCATTAAAGTGAAAGACACACGTACACACATACATAGACCATATCCTAACACTGAAGAGGGGACCCCCGACCCCAACTAGGAAGAATGGAAAGGGGCCATCCAGGATTTACCGCCAGTGGACAGGGCATCCCAAACCGGGGTCACCAACCCGGTGTAACCACCTACCCTCTTATATAGGGTCTTGCGGTGGAGCTTTGCTCCTGAGCACCTGAGGTGCTAATTTACCCTCGCCCGGACCAGCAGCCAAGACTGGGAGGCATGTATATAAAAGGATCAAATAAAGAAAAAAGGGTCCGAGCGGAAATAGATAAATAACTGGCCGGGAGTTGTCCCGGCTACCTGAAATCCCCCTGTGCAAGGAGGAGACATCATCTTCTGACTTGCTCGCCGACTGCAGAGATGAAAGACTGGGTAATGAGTGGGAGGTCCCAGGTATTTATGGACCGGGAGGGGCTTTCTTTTTCCTATCATCTCTGCAAGTTCGCCCTCTACAGGTCAGTATTACCCACAGGTTATGAATATCTTGAAGCGGGGTGTGTGACATACTTAGAATAAGGCACCTGAACCCCGAAAGGACCGAGGCTGCCTTCTACGCTGAGGCAACTTGCCTCCCTTAGCAAACAAGTCCAAACGTTCCCCAAAGATGTGCAGCCCCTTGAAGGGAAAACCAGTGAGAGCCTTTTTGGCAGCATTGTCAGCTGCCCACTGGCGCAGCTAGACCGAGCGGCGTATTGACACCAACAAGGCAGAAGCCCTGCCACACATTCTAATGGTATCATCCAGGGCAGAGAGAAAATATGCAACAAATTCCTCACAAAGCAGAAGAGCTCTATACTCTTCACTACCAGCATTATCAGGGGTCCCATCTAAGAGACCCCTGAGCAGGCTTTTAACAGCAACAGCCGTGATAGCAGGGGGTGTGGCTTGGCCGGCGGGCAAGATGGCAGCCTGAGACCGGAGCTCGTGGTGGCGTTTCCCGAAAGCATTGATTTCTGCATCCCTTGCTGACCATGGGCAAGAGCAACAGATCGGGGACAACAGCTAAAACACAGAGGGCACCCCAGAACCCAAGCACAAGGAACTTACCAGACATGTTCAAGTCGCAGCGGCCAGAGGACGCAGTACCACACGCACCTAAGATGGCGGCCTCGTTCTCACCTGAAAGCTCCCTGCACAGGTCCAGTGTGGCGGCTTCTGAGAAAGAGGAGCAGGATGTCGCAGCCCAGCTTAGTCAGCTCCCCACCCGCTCAGAGTTGGCTAGATTTGCGGGGGAAATCAAGTCCACCATTGCGGAGGCAATAGCTGACCTAAAGGCTGACATGCGGTCTTTGGCCCGGAGGATGGAAGGAGTGGAGAGAGAGGAGGTGATAACAAGGTGCAGACTGCGGGAGGTGAGCGAGGTCATTAATGCGCATAAAAACTACATGCTTAATGTGCACAGACACCTGGAAGACTTGGACAACAGAAATAGAAGGTGCAATATAAGGGTGAGAGGTGTCCCAGAATCAGTGGCGCAAGATCAGATCGCGAGCGCTTTACTATCTATTTTCCAATCGTTCTATTTTCCAATCCTACACTCCAATTGACCTGGTTCGAGCTCACAGAGCACTTCGTCCGAGAAATATGGGAGATTCGAGCCCCAGGGACATTATATGCTGTCTACAAAGCTTTGCTCTGAAGGAGGAAATTATCTCAAAGGCCAGGTCCCGGGACTCAATTCTGTTTAACACTGATGAGATCCAACTATTTCAAGACCTCTCTGGCATCACCCTTCAACACCGTAGAGCACTAAGACCCCTGACATCACTATTGAGGGAGAGAGGCATCCCTTACCACTGGAGATTTCCTTTTGCGTTCTCGGCTACCAAGAATGGGAAAACGGGCACTTTGCGTGTACCGGGTGACCTGGCAGGCTTCTGCAATTCACTTCACCTACCTCAAGTGTCGGTGACTGGTTCGCGGACTTTGCTATCCTGGATCTTTTGGCGCTCCCTTCCAGGGTGGGATCCCCTGGAGTCTCTCCAAAAAGAGCCTCCCCTGAACTTTCACTGAGAGGTCCCTCAGACTGACGTAACCTCGGGATATGGTAAGAGGGCAGGGAATGAAGAGCTCAACCGGGCCGCACGGATGGAAGGAAGCCCTGTATAGTTGCTGCTATGCCTTGCTAGCTGTCTCTTTGGGGTAATACTGTTTGAGTGTAAGGTGCTTATGCTGACCGCAAATCTGTGTATCCCATTCCGCAGGCTGCGGGGAGGGCGCAGTTAGACATCAGCGATCTGCACAGATCTGCCACCTCCACACTGTTTATAAATGTTATTGGTAGTGTGCTATTTATTTTATTATGCTTTATTTTTTTTTTTACAAAGTTTTTGATAAGTCTTACATCTAGCCTGTACTCCATGGATTTGGGCAACCTAACTGTATGGCGGTGGGTCTGTCTAAAGAAGATGCTGCCGATTGCTTGGGGGTCGCTCATTCTGGCATGGCCTAGGCCTCTATGGTCTGATCGGCGGCTTTGGGTGGGCCTGGGGGTCCCCTCCCCCGTCCCGCTCTGGTGTGCGGGGGCTCGTGCTTGCTGGGCGCGGGTTTCCCGGGTCTCCTCGTGGGAAAGTAAGGTTGTTTTATATAGAGTTATTAACGTTTGTCTGATATATGTCTGGACGTGCGCATCCCATTCCGCATGTAGCGGCGAGGACGACTTTGGACGTAGGTGGCTATTATAGTTCTACCTCATACACGTTGCACTCTGTGAGCAGTCATGGTGGGTGTCCGCCTCGGCTGTGTTATAGCTCAGTCCTTGTTTAATTAGTTTGATAGACGACAAGTTTAGAACTGGTTGGTGGGTGGAGCAAGCTGGCTTTCCTCTCATGGGTGCTGCTCTCCCTTGCACAATTAAGAGTTTTTGGAGATTTTATGGTGCTAGAGCGGGCTCTAAACTTACGCTATAATTTGAACACTATATGGAGCCATCACCTTTTCTGAAGTTTTGCCAGTATGTAATCAGGGAAAAAAGGCACTCACCATCGCCAAGTTCAATTTGTGGTTACGTCAGTGGTGTGAAGACAAAGGCTTTGGATGTATTAGTCATGATGTTAGAAGGTGGTCGAACAATGAGTTGTTTAAGAGGGATGGCTTGCATCCTTCACAGAAAGGCACAGAAGAACTTGGAGTGGAACTCAGAGCATTTTTTGATTTAAACTAGAGGAAGGGGACAGAGATGTAACTTGTAAGGGTGATTTCTGTCCCCTACCATTTAGGATGAAGCAGGACATTGAAGCAGGAAGCCCGGTGAGTGGTAGGCTAGAGGTGGAAAAGATCAAGGACACACTAAAATACAATACCAACAACATCCACATGATGTGTACCAATGCTTGCAGCTTGGGCAACAAGCTCTGTGAATTAATGGCTATCATATCCAGAGATGAATTGGATCTTGCTGCAATAACAGAGACTTGGTTCAAGGATCACAATGACTGGGAGATAGCCATACCCGGTTACACATTGTACAGAAAAGACAGATTGGATAGAAAGGGCGGTGGAGTAGTCATTTATGTCAAGACTACACTTCAATCAACAATAATTCAGCATACACATAAGGAACTAGAAACTCTCTGGGTTAACATGCAGACTAAGGAGGGAGCTGTGGTCAGAATTGGTGTGATATATAGGCCCCCTGGACAATCTGAGGATCTAGATAACCTGTTAATAGATGAAATCAGTGGAATGGCAGAGAAGGGGGACATTGTAATTACAGGTGACTTCAACATGCCTGATGTGGACTGGAATGTCCCAAGTGCATCGACATGCAAGAGCAGGACTATATTAGAGGCACTTAATGGAGTGTCTCTAAAACAACTTGTGACATTGCCAACTAGAGGAGATAACATTCTGGACTTAGTTCTGACCAATGGGGATCTGGTGTCCGAGGTCAGGGTTGAAGAAAATCTGGGTTCCAGTGACCATCAATGCTTATGGTTCAGAATAAAAACAGACATTGTGCAATCACACACCAGAACCAAAGTGCTAGACTTTAGGAAGACAAACTTCAAGGAAATGGTGGAGTATGTAGAAAGAAAAATACAATTCTGTGAAATACTCACCTGTAGAATTGATATTATTTGTATACAGTACGTCCTGCTCTTGAGTTATCCTCTGCCAGATGGCGCTGCACTGCAGAGACATGCAAAACAGGCTCCTCCCGGCCCTCAAATACCCGGGAACCTCCCACAAATCCCCAGCATTGAAAAGCAGTGAACAAGAAGCCGGGAGAATTAACCACCAAAAAACTGGTAACTATGACAATGGTAACAATCACCATACAGGGGATCCAGAATAATGCAAAAACCAGGGTGGGGTGGAGCAGGAAGTACTGTATACAAATAATATCAATTCTACAGGTGAGTATTTCACAGAATTGTATTATTCTTAGTATACAGTACGTCCTGCTCCAGATATAGTACTTACACTTGGGACATCCAATAGCAGTGTCCATAAAGTAGGGTGGGATCCCCAACAAAAACGACAACAGCAGACAGTTTAAAACCACTGTCACCTGCAACCATACGGCCAAGACAGCATGAGCTGAGGCCCTAACATCAACCTTGTAAAAGATTGCAAAGGTATGAACAGAAAAGGTAGTGGCCTAGCGAACCAGTTCAACAGAAGCCTGGTGCTGAAAAGCCAAGGAGGCATCAAGCACGAGTAGAATAAGAATCAAGGCGAAAGGAAGATTCTTCCCCTTGTTGGAATAGGCCTGAGTAACAGCCTGATGAATCCAATCGCTAACAGAAGACTTGGCAGGAGCCAAAAGACCCTTCCAAGTACCAGAAGGAACATCCATTAAGAAATGACCAGGGCCAAAGCCGCACCACTCCCCGAGAGCAGACGAGATCGGGCACATTCAGGATGTAATGACCATAGGCCCCAAGGAACATCAGTTCCCTTCAACCTGATAGGTTGGCATCCATGGTGACCGTTTCCAGGAAGGGGCAAGGAGGAACTTCCCCCAGACAGGTTCCTTGAGTTCATCCACTCCAAGAGAAACCTTCTTACCAGGTGGGAAGGCCCACAGACCCTGCTCCAGTATTAACAAAAGAAGTCGCAGAAGGGCCCAAGGGGAACTGAGCATAAGGGACTCTTCCGAGCAATCCACCAACGGGCCCACCAGCTGCATCCCTGCCTGGTGAAGGGACCGGGACAGCAATGAGGGACTGAGTCCATGTGACCAGATTGCCCACTTTAATGCTGAGAAGGGGAGATTCTGATTTGAACCTGATTTTGTTACCATTTAAGGAGACAATGAGGACTTGGGGTGATTGATCACCCATCCAAATGACTCCCAATGGACACCACCAGCCGGGTATCCAACTTAGCCTGACGTAGAGACTGGGAAGTGAGAAAGGACGTCCAGGTAGGTCATCGCACGGACGCCCCTTGGTCTCATCAGAGACATCACCGCCATCAGCACGAACAACACGAACCTGAAGAGCCTCGGTGTCCTGAAGGCACAGGGATGTGAACATAAGCATCTTAGAGCTCCACAGACGGCAAGAAGCCCCCTGGGCGCAAGGCGCTGATGGCCCATCTCAGAGTTTCCATGCAGAAACTGCCTGTAATCGGAGAATTGCTGTGAATCCAGAATGGGCCAGCCTGACCCATCCTTTTGGGGGACTGCGGAAAAGTTGGTGTAGCGGCACCTGCCTCTCCCTGTTAAGGGCAATCTGCAAGTGACCCTCAGACCTCGCAGGCCTTGCATGGCCTGTGCCAGCAACTGAACAGCGGCAGGGACCAGGAGTACCTGGGACCTGATAAAACTGGGGAAGGCCGCGCAGCAAACTCTATCTTGTATTCGGAGGACACAACCTCCTGAATCCACCAGTATGAGGCGTAAAGCCTCCTGGCAAGAGCAACGTGTCGCAGCCATCCCCTCACCCAGACGGGCGAGGGCGCCCCATCACGCTTGAGGGGGATTGGTGGAAGATTTAGGCTTAGCCCCGCCGGAGGGGCCAGAGCATTGCTGAGTCTGCTGCTCCCGGGGCCGGAGTCTGCGCGAGCCCCCACGAAGGACACCCCTGGCTCTTGTTTAACACTAAGGAAGGGGGAAATAGGGGTGCCCCTGCCCCAAGGGGGCCTAGACGGCCGCCTGCGTTGGGGTGACTTACCCTTTTTGCCAAACAGGTCTAGACGGTCCCCAAACAAGCGTTGCCCTCTAAAGGGAAGCCCAGTAAGACTCTTTTTAGTCAGCACCCCACTGTCGCAGCCAAATCAAGCGAAGTATAGCCACCTCAAGGGCAGAAGTTCTTGCACACATTCTAATGGTGTCGTCCAATGCTAATAGGATGAATCTTACAAACACATCACAGTTGGAGAGTGCATTAAACACCTCCCAGGGGAGATTATCAGAGTGATGATCAAGCATCTTTCTGACGAGGGTTCTAGTGGCCACTGCAGTAATAGCCGCGGCACAGACTGGGCGCAACGTCGTCCCTGCACAAGAAAAGGCATGGGAGGCCAGCAGCTCAATGCGCCGGTCCTCAGCATCCTGAAGGGTATTATGAGCAGGGGCTGTAATAAAGGGGGGGTTGGGAACCCCAATGATCGGAGCATCCACCACGAGGGGGGGGGGATGACCAGCAATTAACCACCTCAGGGGGAAAGGGGTATTTCCTATCCCAGTCCCCTGGGACCCCTGAAAGTTTACTGGGGGATTCCCATTCCTTGATAACAAGAGCATGGAAGTGAGCCTGTTCTAGGAATTCCAAACGTGCTGTTGCTGTATGGAAACGCTCCTCTCTCGGCTTGGAAGCTTCACCAGGGAGAGAGATAGACAGAGCCTTAAAGACCTTGATCAACAAATCGTCAGTGTCACACTGGCCCCAGAATTCAGGTCCAGAATCGTCATGACTCCTCGGCCTCTCATCAGATGAGCCTGAGTCAGAGAATAGCTCTCCTTCATCAGAAGGGGAATAGTCACACGGAGTAGAAAACTCCTCAGTTCCCATAGGAAAAATAGAGACAGGAGACGTCGAGTGCCGCTTCTTACCAGGGCCCTTGCGCTCTGACAACCTCGCAATGATCTGTTCAGCCGTAGGCAGTCTGGAAGACGCAACTGGCTGCAACTCCCCCTTTATATGCGACTCAGCAGGAGTGAGATTTACGCATGGGGAAATAGGTGAAATGAAGCGAGGTGCAGCCACTGGCAGGCCTGATTGCAGAGCCAGTGCTTGCTCGGCACAGGGTCCGCAGACGCGTGCCCTGTCAGCATCAGCATGGGGTTGTCCACACGCTATACACAGCCGGTCTTGTCCCAGAGGGACCCCGGTCACATAATTCTGAGATGCCTCCATATGGTGATTATTCAAGGCACAATATGCCAGTAGGGATTTACACTATAAGCAACCCCAAAGACCAGCTAGGGAAGTGGGAGAATATTACAAGGCCCGCTATAATTTTACACCGGGCCAGGAGAAGCCAATGGTGTTCACCGGTCTGAAAGACACAAAAAGAAGAAAATGGTGTCAGAACCAGGAAAACTATAATGAGAATAAGCCGCCCGCGAGGGCACTTACAGTACCACGGTAATCAGGAGCGTCCCACGCGTCACGTACGAACAGGCAAAATGGCGCTGTGTACCTCGAAGGGCGGGCCAGTGGTCCATGACGCGGAGTGCGCCAAACCAGACCCCGCCCTCCCGAAGAGCGCGAAGTCCGACAACAGCCAATGAGGACACGTAGGTGTCTGAGGTAACGCCGCCCGGTGCGGAGCCTTCAACTAAGGAAGAAGCGTGTGCGGCGGCGGCAGTCCGCAAGTAAAATACATAGAAAGGGCACGTCGGCTGACACCTTATCTATAGAAGACAGACAAGGCCATATAAGTGCAAGGGTCCAATACAGACCATACATAGAAAGGGCGCGGCGGCTGACACCATATCTATAAAGGTCCAAAGACAGACAAAGGCCATATACGTGCAAGGATCCAATACAGACCACACCCCCCCCTTTCTTTCCCCGACTACGGGGGGAACGAGGGAGCATGGCGGTCCTTGGTACAGGACCCACCGCTACAAGGGGCAGTAATGCGGGAGGGGCATCCCATAGAGGCTCACCATCAGCCTACACCGCCTACCCTTTGGTGGGGGGACGGCGGAGGAACAGCGCTCCATAAGGACGCGTGGTGCTGCCTACCTTCACCCGACCAGCGCAGCCCAGGCTGGGAGGCACACAACACAACGAGGACGGGTGGGAATAGTCCAACAGGGCCGCAGGCTTTAATAGCCCCGCTCACCTGCGAGAGAGTGATACTTCATGTCTTCGCAGTCAACACTGCAGAGAAATCTTGGGATTTGTGGGAGGTCCCCGGGTATTTGAGGGCCGGGAGGAGCCTGTTTTGCATGTCTCTGCAGTGCAGCGCCATCTGGCGGAGGATAACCCAAGTGTAAGTACTATATCTGCAGCAGGACGTACTGTATACTAAGAATATTAATTATAACAAATCTTGCGCCTCAATATTTCTCTACCAACACAGAAGCAGAAGCTTTGAAAGAGCTTTTTCCCTTTCCTTAGGAAAAAGATAGCATCACATATTTAGGGATACAACTTCCTAGGTTATTGAAAGGGTTGTCTCATCTAAACTTTTCTCCCCTAGGGGCCAGGTTGAAGAAAGACCTAGAGACCTGGAGTAAGCTGAAATTGTCCTGGTTTGGCAGAATAGCGGTCCTGAATATCTTACCCAGGATTCTCTATCTTCTGCAATGCATTCCAATCACGATACCTCCCCAGTTCATTAAAGATATAAAAAGGCTTTCAGGGATTTTGTGTGGCACAAGAAACCTTCGAGAATAAGGAGAGAGATTTTGGTCTGTAGGAGGGAGAGAGGGGGAACCGGTCTTCCCTGTATTGAAATTTATCTTGGGGCGGTCCATTTGGGCAGATTCCTGGATTGGCAGATCAACAAATCCCAAAAAGATTGGATCAAGATAGAGGATGAGGTGGGTAAGGGGAAATTGTGTAGTATCTGCTTTTTGGAAAAGAAAAATGCTCCAGGTTTTGTTGAAGCGCACCCACTGATTCGAGAGACACTAAATAGGGTCAGACTAATAGGCAAGAAGCATTCAGATTTGATCTCGGTTCCGGGCCCACTCACCCCAATCAGGAACAACCAAGCCTTCCCCCCAGGGTTGGATAAAAATACAGTTTTGTGAGTACTCACCTGTAAAACGGGTATTATGAGTGTGCTCTACTCGTAGTTTGTTGTGCGACCCTTAAAGACATGTAGTTATATTGTCAGGCGGGTACAAGGTCAAGCCTATATATATTTTTGCTGGTTCCGGGGTTTAGGCCTCCCCCGGTGTGGTTCTAAACAGCCTATGACCGAGACCTCACCATTGTAAGTTCATAAACATTTTATTATTATATACTTGTTCATGGATAAAACACCGCACATATTAAAAGCACATCATGATTGCTAACATACACATGTGATTTGTATTGGAATTCATTAACTTCTTCAAAGTGTATGCATGGCGCAAATTATGTCAAATATTTTGCCGTCCCATGTGTTCACTATCTTCCATTTGGTGATCTGATTTTCCCTCTCTGGGCAAACATGTTTCGCCTTTAGTATTTGGCTTCCTCAGTGCCCCTAGTTTTTTGGAAGACATGGTGGGACTATGTTAGCAATAAGTATCCAATGTAACATAAACCTTTTGTCATTTTTCAAATCTTATTGTGTATACCTTTAAAGGGAATCTCATCGAATCACTTTCCATCATTAGCATTAGTTTACAATCGTGATAATTTCCCCTAGAGATCCAGTCCAAGGTCACCCTGGAAATAGATAGGGTCCTTCAGTAATGCAGTGCTTAAAAAGGAATGATTTGCATGCTTGCAAAAAGTTTGGCAGGTTTTTCTTACTTTACGCCCCAGGTTGTGTCTCCAATATATTGCCCGGATTACCATTGGCTTTTGATGTCCCCTTGACACGTCACTGGCCACTATCTGGGAATAAATGAAAATTCCCCTTATTATTCCCACCTTGGTTATTATGGAGCTTAGGTTATTCCTTAGTTTCTATGGTGCTGTACCTTTAAATTCGCGAAGTTGTGCTGCGCTGTTATGGTGGCTGCACGCCCTGTGTCATCCTCTCCGAATATAGACTGCTCGTTCGTCTAGGGGTGTAAGGCGGCGCCACCCGGGCGGCCTCTCTTATGCGCTCTGGGGCCGGGAGCGCGCCCCCCGCCCGCGTCCGCCGACGGCGCCGGTGCGCGCTCCAAATTCCGGAGCGCAGGCAGCGTCACTCCGGCAGCTGTGCCGGAAGTGACGTCACCGGCCGCCCGTCTATTGCGCTTGGAGACTCCATTTTACTGGAGCCTTTCCAAGCGTCCTATGTGGTGTCTTTCCTGCGGTCCGGGGGCCATTTTGTCGGAGCCCGATTCCCTACATTCTCAGTGTGTATTGCCTATTATGTGGCTATAGCATTATGTCACTCTCGTTCCTCACTTGATCACTGTATTATTGCCACTCGTTTCCTCTGAAACCATTTGTGGCTTCACTACTTACATTAAATATCTGTTAGTGCTTGCTTTCTATTACAAATTTGTATAATCGATTTACTTAAAGGGATGCAACCTGCGTTTTTGACACCTACTCTTGCGCATGTATTGCACTAACTAGCGGGACTAGAACTGCTCCTGAATCACCCTCCCCCATTCCAGGGTTCCTGGTCCTGAATCTCCAGGGTTTACACTTGTGTTTATATTCACAATATTCATCAACTATATTTCACATTAATAATACAATTCAAACATTTTCTCAAGTACAGCACCCTCCCTCCCTCCCCTAGAACCCCCTCAAACCCTTTTCTCCTTATTTACAGTTGTGTACAATTATTTTTGCATTTTCACAGTCACCCGTTTACAGCTATTCTATCATAAAAATGATTTGAAGCTAAACATGTCATTTAGGCCTGGAGGCCGGGATGCTCCCAGCCTATAGATCCATCGCGTCTCAAGTTGCAATGTCAATTTTTCTATATTTCCCCCTCTTTGGGGGTCATGTATCCTATCTATGCCTTGAAATTTTAGTGAATTGGGATTTTGTTTATGATACTTCGTGAAGTGACGGCCAACCGGTGTTTTCAGATTACCTACTTTTATGCTATATACGTGTTCGTATATGCGGCGTCTGAATTGGCGGTTCGTTTTACCAATATAGAAGGATCCGCAGCCACATGTTAGTATATATATAATGTTGGTGGATGAACAATTAATGAAATGCTTGATTTTATAGCTATCTTTTTTATTTGTTGTGAATGTGTCTCCAGGTTGTATATAACGGCACATATTACACCCGCCGCAGCGGTATGTGCCAGGTTGTCTGCAGCATTTTTCCCTTCTGTTGGTGTTATAATGACTGTGTACCAGTCTATCCCGTATGTTAGGGGACCGCCTGAAGATTAATTGTGGTTCCTTAGGAAGGAAGCTTTTCAGGTTTTCATCATTTAAGAGGATAGGCCAATATTTTTTAACTATTTGGCGTATGTTTTTGTGGGACTCGCTATAGGTTAGTATTAATGCTGGGCCTTGTTGGGTGTTTTCTTTCTTTGGTTTATATAACAGGGTCTGTCTGTCATATTTCTTTGCTTTATGGTAAGCCTGTTTCAACACTGATTGTTTATACCCCCGTTGCAATAACCTTTGTCTAATCAGGTTTGCTTCTTCTTGGTACGCTTCCAGCGTACTACAATTCCTCCGCGCTCTAATGTACTCCCCGTATGGGATACTTTTCAGCAAATGCTTGGGATGAGAGCTGGAAGCTCTCAACATTGTGTTGGCCGCTGTGTCTTTGCGGTATAATGTTGTTGTAATGTGGCCTTGATCATCTTTAATTATAGAGATATCAAGAAAGGTTACTTGACTCAAACTATACGCCCATGTTAGCTTGAGATTCAAATCATTTTGGTTGAGGAGGATAAAAAATTCCTCCAGCTCCTGCTTCGGCCCCTCCCAGATGACCAAGATGTCGTCGATGTACCTGTGCCACGCCGAAACGTGACACAGGTACTTGGCCATCTGGTCCTCAGCCCACAACCCCCTCTCCCACCATCCCAGATACAGGTTAGCGAACGATGGGGCACAGGTCGTCCCCATCGCCGTTCCCTGTATCTGGTGGTAAAGAGTGTTTTTAAAGAGAAAGAGGTTGTGGGTGAGGATAAAGTTGAGGAGCCGAAGCAGGAACATATTGTGATTGTGTTCTTCTATGTCCAATTCACTCAGGAAGGCCTTAACAGCCTTGAGTCCCTCCTTGTGTGGGATACTAGAATACAGGGCCTCCACGTCCAGAGTCACCAGGAATGCGCTAGGGCTCACCCACAGGTCATCGAGGACACGGACTATATGGCCCGTGTCCTTGACGAAAGATGGTAGGCCCGCCACCAGGGGCTGCAAATGCTGGTCCACATAGCGGCTGGCATTTTCTGTAAGAGCCCCCATGCCCGACACTATGGGTCGTCCGGGAGGTGACGACCTAGACTTATGCACTTTTGGGAGTGCATAGAAGGTTGGAATTTTTGGGCATGGGGACTCCAGAAATCCAGCTGTGGAGGCATCTATCACCCCCTGGTCGCGGGCCTCGTGGATGATGTCGTGATATTCCTGTGCATCCCTGGCGAGTCTGGACGTGGAGGCCCTTTCGTACCATTCTTTGTTGTTAAGGATATTGTGGCACATTTCCTCATACTGTTCTACCGACATTATGACAATATTCCCTCCCTTGTCCGCTGGCTTCACTATAATCTGTGTATTGGTTTCTAGGCTGCGGAGCGCCTCCTGTAGCTTGGTATCTAGGTTGGAAAGGTGTTTTGATTTCTTGGGTAATTGCTCTACTTCCGTGGTTACTAGGTCTAAAAAGGTCGCCACATTATGGTTAACTCCCATTGGTGGATAATACATAGAGGATTTTTTAAGTTTTTTTCTGTTCTTTAAGGTCGTTGTTCCCCCCTGGAAGCCTGCCACTTCCATTGCTAAGTCTACCATGTCTTGTTCCAATTGTTGTTCTGAGGGCACGTCTGTCTTACTTTCAGACTCCCCATCCTTTGGCATGAACTGATATTTACAAATTATTTTTCGTGAGAAGAGATGGAGATCCTTGATGGTCTCAAATATGTCCAAGTTCTTGGTTGGGCAATAGTTGAGTCCTAATCTCAAGGTCTCGATCTCCTCATCAGTTAGTTTATACGTGGACAGATTGATTACGTCCATTTGTGCCGTGCTTTCTAAGGGTCGTTGTATGGTTGTTTGATTTGAGCTGTAGGGAACATTGTCGGCTTTTTGGGTTTCTGGGTTGGATTTTTTTGTCCCTCTCCGGGCTGCATTACGTCTCGCATTTCTGCGGGCGTTCCTCCTTCTCCTAAAAAATCACGTCTCTGGCTGGAGTATTCATTTTGTTCTTCTTGAGACGTGTTCCTATCCTCAATTTTGCGTTTGGTGACATATTTTGGATTTTCTTCTCTCTCTCTTGCTTGATTTTCCCTTTGGGCAAATGGCTGACTCTTTTTGAATTTTTTATCCCTCTCTAAGGGGGTTTTTAACCTACGTTGTGGGCCCCAACCGTCTATGTTATATCTTGTGGGCCTTTCTCTGGACGATGAAGTGTCCGATGAGTTGGAAAATCTCCCTGGATAATCCCTTCTCCCTCGCAGGTAATTTGATTGATCTGGCCATATATAGGCTTCTTTTTGCCTATATGCTAGCTTGTCCCTAAAAAATTTCTTTTCTTTGTTTTGTATGATTTCTTTATTCAGTTTTTCTATTGACTCTTTGATGTTTTTGTCCCTCTGATGGAATAGATCATCCTTCTCAGAGCCCTCAAACGAGGCAATTACTATTTTGATCTGTTCTGTTATTTCCTTTAGGTGTTGGGTGTGGTGGTCTATCAAGATTTTAATTAATTGGAGCGAGCAGTCCTGCAAGACTGCCTCCCACTGTCTCTTAAGAATTTCCGTCAGTGTTGCCACCTGAGGAAATAATTTTATCCTCAAGCCTTTGGGGACTACTCCTGTGTCTAAATATTCTTGCAGATATTTAGTATCCCACCAGAGTTTGGACTTTTTTGCTAGAAGTTTATAGAGTTTATTGAATGTCAAATTGGTAACTTCTTGCTGTTCTATGAGGTTTTTATTAGTAATTTGGCACTGAGTCAATCTCATTACCATGTCCTCCCATTCTTCTGTCCCCAATTGTGTCATGATGCCTAGATAGGTAAAATTTAATAGTATGTACAAGGTTATCAGGGTAGTGGGGAGGGGGGTTATCTGATGCTGTGCTTTATTAGTTCCCTTTACCGTATCATGGGGTACGCACTAGGGTTAAAACCCTATGCCTAATTACACAAATTCTCTACTCGTAGTTTGTTGTGCGACCCTTAAAGACATGTAGTTATATTGTCAGGCGGGTACAAGGTCAAGCCTATATATATTTTTGCTGGTTCCGGGGTTTAGGCCTCCCCCGATGTGGTTCTAAACAGCCTATGACCGAGACCTCACCATTGTAAGTTCATAAACATTTTATTATTATATACTTGTTCATGGATAAAACACCGCACATATTAAAAGCACATCATGATTGCTAACATACACATGTGATTTGTATTGGAATTCATTAACTTCTTCAAAGTGTATGCATGGCGCAAATTATGTCAAATATTTTGCCGTCCCATGTGTTCACTATCTTCCATTTGGTGATCTGATTTTCCCTCTCTGGGCAAACATGTTTCGCCTTTAGTATTTGGCTTCCTCAGTGCCCCTAGTTTTTTGGAAGACATGGTGGGACTATGTTAGCAATAAGTATCCAATGTAACATAAACCTTTTGTCATATTTCAAATCTTATTGTGTATACCTTTAAAGGGAATCTCATCGAATCACTTTCCATCATTAGCATTAGTTTACAATCGTGATAATTTCCCCTAGAGATCCAGTCCAAGGTCACCCTGGAAATAGATAGGGTCCTTCAGTAATGCAGTGCTTAAAAAGGAATGATTTGCATGCTTGCAAAAAGTTTGGCAGGTTTTTCTTACTTTACGCCCCAGGTTGTGTCTCCAATATATTGCCCGGATTACCATTGGCTTTTGATGTCCCCTTGACACGTCACTGGCCACTATCTGGGAATAAATGAAAATTCCCCTTATTATTCCCACCTTGGTTATTATGGAGCTTTAAAGGAATTTAAAGGTACAGCACCATAGAAACTAAGGAATAACCTAAGCTCCATAATAACCAAGGTGGGAATAATAAGGGGAATTTTCATTTATTCCCAGATAGTGGCCAGTGACGTGTCAAGGGGACATCAAAAGCCAATGGTAATCCGGGCAATATATTGGAGACACAACCTGGGGCGTAAAGTAAGAAAAACCTGCCAAACTTTTTGCAAGCATGCAAATCATTCCTTTTTAAGCACTGCATTACTGAAGGACCCTATCTATTTCCAGGGTGACCTTGGACTGGATCTCTAGGGGAAATTATCACGATTGTAAACTAATGCTAATGATGGAAAGTGATTCGATGAGATTCCCTTTAAAGGTATACACAATAAGATTTGAAAAATGACAAAAGGTTTATGTTACATTGGATACTTATTGCTAACATAGTCCCACCATGTCTTCCAAAAAACTAGGGGCACTGAGGAAGCCAAATACTAAAGGCGAAACATGTTTGCCCAGAGAGGGAAAATCAGATCACCAAATGGAAGATAGTGAACACATGGGACGGCAAAATATTTGACATAATTTGCGCCATGCATACACTTTGAAGAAGTTAATGAATTCCAATACAAATCACATGTGTATGTTAGCAATCATGATGTGCTTTTAATATGTGCGGTGTTTTATCCATGAACAAGTATATAATAATAAAATGTTTATGAACTTACAATGGTGAGGTCTCGGTCATAGGCTGTTTAGAACCACACCGGGGGAGGCCTAAACCCCGGAACCAGCAAAAATATTATGAGTGTGCCATACACTCCACTTCGATCTTCATGACATGTGGGTAATCTCCAGTAGAGGGCGAACTTCTGCAGAGATGAATATGCAAAAAAAAAAGCCCCTCCCGGTCCATATATACCTGGGACCTCCCACCAATTTCCCAGTGTAAAAAAGCAGTAAGGGGACCAGGAAGAACCAATTATAACCTTAACAATCAAAACCAATGGTTCACCATATAAAAGCCCCAGAATACCTGAAAAAAAGGGTTGGGACGAAGTGGAGTGTATGGCACACTCATAATACCCGTTTTAAAGGTGAGTACTCACAAAACGGTATTATTCTAAGTGTGCCATACACTCCACTTCGATCTTCATGACATGTGGGACATCCAATAGCAGTGTCCGTCATGGGTGGGAACCAGAAACAGTAAAGAATGTACCAACTCAAACCACTGCAGCCTGCAGAACCTTGCGGCCAAAAACAGCATCCGCTGAAGCCCGCACATCAACCTTGTAAAACTTGGAAAAAATACAATTCTGTGAAATACTCACCTGTAGAATTGGTATTATATGTATACAGTACGTCCTGCTCCAGATAGAATACTTACACTTGGGTTATCCTCCGCCAGATGGCGCTGCACTGCAGAGACATGTAAAACAGGCTCCTCCTGGCCCCTCAAATACCCGGGTACCTCCCACAAATCCCCAGAATTGAAAAGCAGTGAAAAAGATGCCGGGAGAATTTAACAACCAAAAACTGGTAACTATAACAATGATAACAATCACCATACAGGGGATCCAGAATAATGCAAAAAAACAGGGTGGGGTGGAACAGGACGTACTGTATACATATAATACCAATTCTACAAGTGAGTATTTCACAGAATTTTATTATTCTAAGTATACAGTACGTCCTGCTCCAGACAGAATACTTAAACTTGGGACATCCAATAGCAGTGTCCATAAAGTAGGGTGGGATCACCAATAAAAAAGGTAACAGCAGACAGTTTAAACCACTGCCGCCTGCAAAACCTTGCGGCCAAAAACAGCAACAGCTGAGGCCTTAACATCAACCTTGTAAAACTTTGAAAAAAGGTATGAACAGAAGACCGAGTAGCGGCCTTGCAAACTTGTTAAACAGAAACTTGGTGCTGGAAGGTCCAAAAGGCACCAATAGCACGAGCAGAATGAACAGTAAGGCGAAGAGGGGATTCTTCCCCTTAGCAGAGTAGGCCTGAATCACAGCCTAACGAATCCACTTGCTGATAGTAGACTTGGTAGGATCCAAACCCTTCCTTGGACCAGAAGGGCCCACAAAAAAAGCATCAATTTTCCTGAAAGGTGCAGAAGCCACCAGATAGTGCTTCAGACACCTAACCACATCCAAAGAGTGCAAAAAACTCTCTCCTTAGCATTGCTAGGGTTAGGGCACAAAGAAGGAAGAACCATATCCTGATTCAAAAGAAAAACAGACACTAGCTATAGGCAGAAAATCAGGTTTGAAACGAAACAACTTGTCCTAGTGCCTCTCAAAGTAGGGGGGCTGAATGGACAGCACCACCAACTCAGACACACGCCTGACAGAAGTGATAGCCACCAGAAACACAACCTTGAGCGTAACAATGGCCAAGGCAGCATCCTGCACAGGCACAAAGGAAGCACCCTGCAAGGCAGGCAAGATCAATTCCAAATCCCAAAGCAGGGACCATAGGTTGTCGTGGGGAACGCACATGAGTAACCCCCTAAAAGCAGTCTTAATCAAAGAATGCTGAACAAAAGACTCCTGAAAGAAGACAGACAGGATAGAACCTGACCCTTCAAGATACTGAGTTAGAGACCCGACTCCAACCCATGCAGTGAAATTCCAGAATCCTGGGAACTGAGAACACCCAACAGGGAAGAGATAAAGACTCGCACCAGTCAATGTAGGTACGCCACACCTTATAACAAAAGGAAGAAGTCATCTTCCTAGCCTTCACCATGGACTCAACCATTGACACAGACAAACCTTTCTCCATCAAGATGGAGGTTACAGCAGCCAGACCGTCAAAGCCAGAGTTTGGAATTGGGATGGCGTAAGAGGCCCTAAGTGAGCAGAACTGGCACTCCAGTCAGAAGCCCTGATCTGCTGCCATCTGCACCACGTCTGCGAACCACACTCTTCTTGGCCACCTGAGCCCACCAGAATCACTGGCGCCTCTTCCAGAGTAATCTTGTGCAGAACCCTGCCTAGCAGGGGGAATGGAGAAAGGACATACAAAAGCCGAATGTCCAGCCATGACATTACTGAGGCAACCGTGATCACGGACAGAGGATCCTGGGAAAGGGAGACTAAGGCTTGGAACTTGTGATTGTGACGGAACGCAAACAGATCCACATCCGGTTGGTCCCAACGGTGATACAGAGATTGGAACACCCTGTTGCAGAGGGACCCCGCCCCGGAATGTATACCGCTGAAATGCAGGGAACATTGGTCTCCACCCAGATCAGGATCAGAGACACTTCCTGGAGGGCCCTCTTGCTCTGGGTCCCTCCCTGATGATTGATGTAGGCAACTGCCTTCAGAGTGAACGTGCGCCCCTGAACAGGCAGGCCCTAAATATGAGTAGTCAAGCAAGTCAGAACTAACCTGATCGCTCACAGCTTCAAGACATAGATCGGTGAATGGGCCTCCTAAGGGCCCCACGTCCCCTGGAACCGCAGGGACTTTCAGAAGAACCCCCCCAATCTGATAGACTGGCATCCGTGGTGACCGTCTCCCAGGAAGGAACAAGAAGGTTCCGCCCCCCAATAGATTCCCTGAGTCCATCCACTACAAGAGGGACCTCCTCACCAGGGGGGAGACACACAGACCCTGCCCAGGGATGCTGGGTCCTTGTCCCATTCAGACAATAGGAGAAGTTGCAGAAGCCCCGAGAGGGACTGATCACATGGGCCATTCCGAAGCACACCACCATCAGGCCCACCAGCTGCATCCCCTGCCTGGTGAAGGGACGGGGACAGCTAGGAGGAACTGAACTTGTGCAAGCAGATTGTCCACCTTCTACTGAGGAAGGAATATCCTTGCCTGAACGTTGTCCAGATTCATTCCTAGGAATGAAGTTACCAAGGAAGGGGACAGTGAGTACTTGGGGTGGCTGATCACCCATCCAGATGACTCCAGAATGGACACCACCAGCTGGGTATCCAACTTTGCCAGATGTAGAGACTGGGAAGTGATGAGAACGTCCAGGCAGTGGCAGCATGCGGACGCCCCCGCCAGCACCTTGGTGAGCACTCTGGGAGCTGAAGAGAGGCCAGATGGCAAGGCCACAAAATGGCAGTGTTGATCTTCCAATGTGAATCTGAAGAATCTTGGTGTCCTGAAAACACAAGGATGTGAAAGTAAGCACCATTGATATCCACAGACGGCATGAAGCCCCCGGGGCGCAAGGAGCTAATCGCCGAGCGCAGAGTTTCCATGAGGAAAACGCCTGTACTTGACAAGTTGCTGAAGATCTGTAAATCCAGAATGGGCCAGACTGACCCATCTTTTTTGGGAACTATGAAAGGGTTGGTGTAGGGTCCCTTGC
This sequence comes from Gastrophryne carolinensis, assembly GCA_027917425.1. Classification (NCBI taxonomy): domain Eukaryota; kingdom Metazoa; phylum Chordata; class Amphibia; order Anura; family Microhylidae; genus Gastrophryne; species Gastrophryne carolinensis. Next base: position 264,916,272 of record CM051238.1, read on the forward strand.
CTCTGTCTGTTAAGGGAAATCTGCAAATGACCCCCAGACTCAGCAGACCTTGCACGGCCTGCGCCAGCACCTGAGCAGAAGCAGGGACCAGGAGTACCCGGACCCAGATAATCTTAGGGGAGGCCGCACAGCAAACACCATCTTGTAGCCGGAGGACACTACCTCCTAAATCCACCGGTCTGAGGCGTGATGCCTCTAGACTTAAGCAAGGTGCCACAGCCATCCCCTCACCCAGACTGGTGAGGGCGCCCCATCATGCTTGAGGGGACTTGGGAGAGGATTTGGGCTTAGCCCCCCCAGAGGAGCCAGGGTGTAGTCTTCTGCTCCTGGGACAGGGAGCTGAGGGAGCCCCCGCGAAGGACACCCCTGGTTCTTGTTTAACACCATGGTGGGGGGGTGGAAGGGGGGCCCTGGCCCCGAAGGGCCCGAGACAGCAGTCTGCGCTGGGGTAACTTACCTCTCTTACCAAACAGGTCTAGGCGGGCCCCAAACAGACGTAGCCCCTTAAAGGGGAGCCCAGTAAGTCCTTCTTCTCAGCATTGTCAGCACCCCACTGTCGCAGCCAGACCAAGCGACGTATAGCCACCACGAGGGCAGAAGTTCTTGCACACATTCTGATGGTGTCATCCAATGCTACTAGAACAAATTTTATAAACACATCACAACTGGAGAGTGCATTAAACACCTCACAAGGAAGATCATCAGACGCACTATCAAGCATATTTCTGATGATGGTTCTAGTGGCCACAGCAGTAATGGCAGAGGCACAGACCGGGCGCAGCGCCGTCCCCACACATGCAAAGGCGTGGGAGGCCAGCAGGTCCATGCGCCGGTCCTCAGCATCCCGCAGAGTAGTAGAATCAGGGGGATGTATGACAGGGGTGTTAGATAGCCCTATTATCGGGACATCCACCCCGGGGGGGAATGACCAACATTTAGCCACCTCAGGTGGAAAGGGATACTTCCTATCCCAATCCCTTGGGACCCCGGGAAGTTTACTGGGACACTCGCATTCCTTGAGCACCAGGGAATGGAAATGTGCCTTCTCTAGGAATTCCAAACGTGATGTTGCTGTATGAAAGCGCTCCCCTCTTTGTCTGGGAGCCTCACCAGGGAGAGAGATAGACAGAACCTCAAAGATCTGGGTCAATAATCTGTCAGTGTCATCCGGGGCCCAGGGGTCAGAGCCAGAATCGTCATGACCCCTTGGTCTCTCATCAGATGAGCCTGAGTCAGAAAAGAGCTCTCCTTCATCAGAAGGGGTATAGCCACACAGATTCATAAACTCCTGAGACCCCATAAGGAAAACAGTATCATAAAGCGTCAGGTGCCGCTTCTTACCAGGGCCCTTACGCGCTAAGGACCTCGCAATAATCTGCTCAGCAGTAGGTAGTCCAGAAGACACATCAGGCTGAGAATCCCCACTTGTATGCAACTCAGCAGGAGTGAGATTTAAGCTTGGGGGAGAAGGTGAAGTGAAACGAGGTGCAGCCACTGGCAGGCCAGATTGCAAAGCCAGCGCTTGCTCAGCACAGGGTACGCAGACCCATGCCTTGTCAGCATCAGCATGAGGTTGTCCACACGCCATACACCGCCGGTCTTGTCCCAAAGGGACCCCGGTCACATTATCCTTAGATGCCTCCATATGGTTATTAGGCACAATATGCCAGTAGGGATTGTCGCTATAAAGCAACCCTGGATGCCCCAATGACCCGCTAGGGAAGTGGGAGTAATTTTACAAGGCCCGACTATCAATTACACCGGGAGAAGCCAATGGATTCACCCTCTGAAAGACACAATGAGAAGAAGGGTGTCAGAACCAAACACACCACAGTGAAGTATAAAGCAGCCCGCGAGGGCACTTACGGACCACGTTAAGTAAGGACGTCACACGCACGTGCAACCAGACAATATGGCGCCGAGTACCTTGAAGGGCGGGCCAGAGCGAGCCGTGACGCGGAGCGCGCCACACCAGGCCCCGCCCCCTGAAGAGCGCGAAGTCCAACCGACAAGCAGGCAATGAGGACGCCGAGGCGTCTGAGGTAATGCCGCCGCCCGGCGCGGAACATCCAAATGAAGGAAAAAGCACGCAAGGCGGCATTTGCAGTGTAAAAAGACAAGTCAGCGCGGCGGTAGACACCACATATACCGGTCCAAGCAGACAATACAAAAAAGGCCATATGCACGTAATCACAATACACTGACATCCACACACGCCCCCCCCCCCCCTTTCTTTTCCCCCCGAAGGCTACAGGGAGAGTGAGGGAGGATGGCGGCCCTTTGTACAGGGCCCACCGCTACAGGGGCATGGGACAATAATGCGGGAGGGGCATCCCATAAAGGCTCACCATCAGCCTATACCGCCTACCCTTTGGTGGGGGACTGCGGTGGAGCAGGGCTCCTTAAGCACTCAAGGTGCCACCTACCTTCACCCGACCAGCGCAGCTCATGCTGGGAGGCACAACACATGAAGGACGGGTGGGAATAGTCCAACAGGGCCGCAGGCTTTAATAGCCCCACTCACCTGCGACAGAGTGATAATTTCATGTCTTCGCAGTAAGCACTGCAGAGAAATCTGGGGATTTGTGGGAGGTCCCCGGGTATTTGAGGGGCCCGGAGGAGCCTGTTTTATATGTCTCTGCAGTGCAGTGCCACCTGGCGGAGGATAACCCAAGTGTAAGTACTATATCTGCAGCAGGACGTACTGTATACTTAGAATAGTATGGACGGAAGACCAAGTAGCAGCCTTACAAACTTGTTCAACAGAAGCCTGGTGCTGAAAAGCCCAGGACGCACCAACCGCACAAGTAGAGTGCGCAGTGACCCTAAAAGGAGGAGTCCTCCCCTTAGCAGAATAGGCCCCAACAATGGCCTGACGAATCCATTTGCTAATCGTAGACTTAGCAGGCTCCAAACCTTTCCTGGGCCCGCCGGGCACCACGAAAAAAGCGTCCGTCTTGCGGAAGGAAGAAGTAGTCACCAAATAGTACTTTACACAGCGAACAACATCCAAATTGTGCAGAACCCTCTCCTTGTCATTGTTAGGCTTAGGACACAAGGAAGGGAGAACAATATCCTGATTGAGGTGGAAAGCAGACACCACCTTAGGAAGGAAATCCGGTTTAAAACGAAAAACCACCTTATCCTGGTCTCTCTCAAAGTAAGGGGCCTGAATCGACAGAGCCGCCAACTCAGAGACACGCCGAACAGAGGTAATAGCCACCAAGAAAGCAACCTTCTGAGTTAGAAACGAAAGAGCAATATCCTGTAGCGGCTCAAAAGGAGGACCCTGCAGAGCCGAAAGAACCAAATTCAAATCCCAAACAGGAACCACAGCCTTCCGAGGGGGCCGCACATGTGCGACCCTTTGGAATAAAGTCTTAACCAGTGGGTGTAAGGCAAAAGACCTCTGGAAGAAAACCGACAGAGCAGAAACCTGTCCTTTCAAAGTACTAAGCTGGAACCCAAGATCCAGATTATGCTGAAGAAACTCCAAAATCCTGGGTATCAAAAACACCCTGCAAGGCAAGGCCCTGGCCTCACACCAATCAATATAGGACCTCCAAGTCCTATAGTAAATGCCAGAAGAGGACCGCTTCCTAGGCCTAATCAAGGTCTGAACAACAGCCTCAGACAAAACTTCCTCTTTCAAAATGAAGGTTTCAGCAGCCAAGCCGTCAAAGCCAGCGTTTGTAAATTGGGGTAAAGTAGATGACCCTGAGATAGCAGATCCGGCAACAAGGGAAGCGGGTACTGATCTACGGCCATCCTTACCACGTCTGCGTACCAAACCCTTCTTGGCCACCTTGGAGCCACCAGAATCGCTGGTGCCCCTTCTAGAACCAGTTTGCCAACTACCTTGCCCAGCATGGAGACGGGCGGAAACAGGTACAGAAAACTCAGCTCCTTCCAAGCCAGGGACAAGGCACCCACTGCCAGAGCTAGAGGATCCTGAGAAAGAGACACAAAGGCCGGAAGTTTGTGATTGTGCCTCAAGGCAAAGGAGTCCCCCACTTGCGGCAAAGATCCAGAAAAACCTCGGGGTTGAGAGACCACTCTCCTTGGCGAGACGATCCCCTGCTCATGGAATCCGCCTCCGTGTTCTCCACTCCCGGAATGTAGACTGCCGAAATGCAAGGAACATTGCTCTCCGCCCAGTGCAGGATCAGAGAGACTTCCCTGAGGGCACTCCTGCTGCGAGTCCCTCCTTGGTGAAGCTACCGCCGTTCGGTTGTCTGAACGAGCCTGAACCGGTAGACCCTGTAAATGTGAGGTCAGCCGAGCCAGAACCAGTCGGATGGCTCTGAGCTCCAAGACATTGATGGGGGTGTGAGCCTCCTGAGGACCCCACACCCCGCTGAACTGAAGACTTTCCCAATAACCTCCCCAGCCCGACAGGCTGGCATCCGTGGTAACCGTCTCCCAACAAGGGACCAGAAAGCATCTGCCCTGCAACAGGTTGCTCGATTCCAGCCACCACCGAAGGGACTGCCGAACCCTGGGAGACATCCTGAAAGGTTGATCCAATGACTGCGGACACCTGTCCCAATGCGTCAATAGGTGAAGTTAAAGAGATCTCATGTGAAACTGTGCAAACGGTACTGCCTCGAAGGAGGATACCATCAAGCCCACCAGTTTCATCCCCTGTCGGATAGAGGGACAAAGATTGGCCAAAAGAAGGCGGATCAGACCCTGAATCCCCTGCACCTTGGTCTGGGGCAGAAACACTCTGGCCAGAATGGTATCCAGATTCATGCCCAGAAATGAAATCACACGAGACGGGGAGAGAGAAGACTTGGGGCGGTTGATCACCCACCCGAACCTCTCCAGGGTCGTCACCACCTGGTGGGTGTCCAGCTCCGCCTGACGGAGGGAAGAAGCTGAGATCAACAGGTCGTCCAGATAAGGCACAAGGCGAATGCCCTGAGCTCTGAGCAGAGCCATTATTCCCGCCAAGACCTTGGTGAAGACCCTCGGCGCCGAGGTCAGACCGAAGGGAAGAGCTATAAACTGAAAATGTTGATCCTCCACCGCAAACCGGAGGAATCTCTGATGTGCCTGAAAAATCGGAACATGCAGATACGCATCCTTGATGTCTATGGATGTCATAAAATCCCCTTGGCGAAGGGAATTGATAGCCGAGCGCAGATCTCCACGCGGAACTTTTTGGCTCTGATAAACCTGTTGAGAACCTTGAGATCTAGAATGAGTCTCACCGAACCCTCCTTTTTGGGAACCGTGAAAAGGTTGGAGTAGTAACCCCTGCCTCTCTCCGACGGAGGCACCGGGCATATAACCCCCATGTCCAGAAGGTTTTTCACTGCTAACAGGAGCCCCTGTGCAGCCTGAGGGTCCGAGGGCACCCGAGACCTTAAGAATCTGGGGGCGGCCAGTACTCGAACTCCAGTTTGTACCCGGAGGAGACCACTTCCAAGATCCAATTGTCTGTGCCCTCCCGGGCCCATGACCTGGAAAAAGAGCCGCAACTGCCCCCCCACCCTGGCGGGTAAGGGCGCCCCTTCATTGCTGAGCCGGTTTAACGGCAGGCTTGGGCTCGGAACCCCAGGCAGCCGCGGGACGTGCCCGACCTCTGCTCCTGTTCCAGGACGAGCCCCTGACACCCGAGAAGGCCAAACCCCTAGCCGCTCTGGCCCCTCGAAAGGAAGGAGTGAACGAGCCCGCCCCCCGAAAGGGGCGGCGCTGTTTCTTCCGCTGAGGTAACTTACCTCCTTTAGCAACAGCATCCAATTTATCTCCAAACAGCCGCGTACCCAAGAAGAGCTGTGAGCGACTTCTTGGCCCCAACGTCCGCCGTCCACTGGCGGAGCCAGACCAATCTGCGCATAGCCACCAGTAAGGCTGAAGGCCTACTACACACGACAATAGAATCTTCCATAGCAGCCATGACAAAATCCATGAACAAGTCGCATCTCTTAAGGATAGCAAACTCAGCACAAGCTGGATCAAACTGAGTGTTATTCAGCCAGTCCCTAATAAGAGACCTGGTAGCAAGTGACACCAGGGCAGATGCACAAACAGGCGGCAGGGCCAAGCCCACGCTGGCAAATGCGTAGCACGCCTTCTGATCAAGGCGCTTATCCTCGCCATCCTTAAGGGAAGTGGCGTCAGGGGTGTTCAGCACAGAAGAGTTGGTGAAACCTAAAACTGGTGCCTCTCCCATTCTCTAAGGATCAGCGCATCAAAGTGACCCTGGGTAGGGAATTCCAGACGGGGCTTGCGGACCCCAAAAAATTCCCCCTTCTTGAGAGGGGGCGCCTCAGGCGGTTCAATATCCAACACCTCCAATAGATGTGACAAAACAGTGGCCTTTTCTACGGCATCCCCCAGGGCCTGCCCGACATCGGCATCCCCAGACTGAACATAGTCAGCCTCTGTTTCCTGATACAATTCCCCCTCCTCTAACGGGGAATAATCTGACAAATCAACGGAATCGTCGTCAACATCCCACAAGGGCTGGGCCGACGACAAATGTCTCTTTTTAGCCTGGGCCTTCTTGCCCACCGTGCTAGCAATAATTTTCTCGATGCAGGTCCACCTAGCCCAAACATCAGAGTGCGACTCCCCGCTGGCACCAATGTCACTTCGGGTACGGATAAGGCGGGGAGGGGAAGGCGATGAAGCGGGAGGAGCCGACCCAGAAGGCTGGGTACCAGACTGCCGCGTTATGGCCTTTTGTGCGCATGGTATACAGATCAGCACATTCTCCCCCGTAAGGGATACCCCACACCCCACACATGGCCCGGATTGTCCCAGAGGGAGCCCGAGCCCAGTATCCTGCGGAGCCTCCATATGGTGATTTTTGTGGTCAGTCGCAAGACCGCAGGGAATTTACGCCTAAGCAACCCGGGATGCCCCTTAAAAGTCCCAGTGGGAGGATTTCAGGTGATCAAATTTACACTAGGGACCCCAGGACCAGGAGGAACCCCTCACACACCGGGGCATAGGAGAACGAACCGAATTAATGGCCAGGCAACCCCCCCCCTGGAGGAGAGCAAGGGACCCAGAAGGGGGGGAACCCTGCCAGATACCGGCCATAAGCATAGAGGGACGGGGCATCCCACACCAGGATCGCCAAAAACCTGGATAACCGCCTACCCCATAGTGAGGTCTCACGGTGGAGCAGTGCTCCTTCCGCACCCATAGGGTGCTGCCTACCTTCACCAGGACCCGCAGCCTAAGCTGGGAGGCTCAAATAGGGGCAATTTAGAAAGGGTCCTGGCAGCAATAGGGACAATAAACGGCTGGGCGCGGGCCCGGCTTATCTGTAGGTAAAGAAGTCTTCATCTTCTGTCTTGTCGCCTTCCCTGCAGAGAATGAACTGGGAAATTGGTGGGAGGTCCCAGGTATATATGGACCGGGAGGGGCTTTCTTTTTTTACATATTCATCTCTGCAGAAGTTCGCCCTCTACTGGAGATTACCCACATGTCATGAAGATCGAAGTGGAGTGTATGGCACACTTATAATAACTTCCTAGCACAGTGCAGGGGTTTGAAGTCCCCTAGAGTGATACATCTGTATGATAGAGGTCAGTTACTGGAAAGACAGGAGCTACAAGAAAAGTGGGGGGGGGGGTCCAGTTACGGCTCTTTTATACTTCCAATTGCGTCATTTTGCTAAGAGCAAGGAGATGAAGGGTAAAGGAGCAAGAGCGCTCTCAGAGGTGGAAAAGGCATGCTTGGGAGAAGGTCCCAGGGACCACTTGTTATCCTGGGCCTACTCTGTCCTGAGTGATGCTAAATCAGAAATCAAGAAACCTTTGGAGGACAAGTGGCAAAAGGACCTGGGCCTGGACCTTGACGATTGGGAAGCTTTGTACAAGGGACTGCATAAAGGGGTTGCTAATAGCTCCATACAAGAGACTAATTATAAAATAGCCACTCGTTGGTATAGAACCCCAGAAGCACTCCATGGGATTTTTCCTGGAGTCCCAGATCGATGCTGGAGGTGAGATACCCGGGGTGCTTCCTTTCTTCACATCTGGTGGTCGTGCCCAAAAATAGCTACTTTCTGGGAGAAAGTTCACGAGGTAACGGGCAAAATTTTGGGTTGCTTTTTGGATTGGGGACCAGCAGGATACCTTCTGAATTGCTCAGCTGCTGGGAGAGGTGTGGGGAGTTTGAGTCCTCTGGGGATCCATCTGATAAATGCAGCGAGAGTTCTGATACCTAGGGGTTGGAGAACTCAGAAGACCCCTTCACTTAAAGAATGGTACACTCAAATTAATTATCTGGAAGAAATTTTACTGACAAAACAGGACAGACTAGAAACCTTTAGAAAGACCTGGACAATTTGGGACATAAAGATTCTGATGTATATAAAGATGCCTTTAGATAAAAGTTGAGACATAGCAGAAAGGGATGATGGATTAGATAAGGTGAGAGAAAAAGATGAAAAGATTTAAAAGGTTAGGGAACTATGGTTCTTCCTGCCCAGGCATGTTGGAGAGGGTTCCTGTTGTGGTGCCTTGGTGGGGAGCTGGGCTTGCTCCCCCCCCCACTCTGTTCATCACCCCTATACCTACCCTTTCCTTACCCTATTCCCACCCCCCCTTTCCTTGTCTTCACTTCTCCTTCTCTTACCCCCCCCCTTGATTGCCCTTCCCCCATCTTGTTCCTCTATTACTCTCTTTTTTCCTCGCCTGAGATTGCACCCTTTTTTCCCCCTCTACACTCCTGGCCTTGCCCTTCCCTCCTAATTCTTTCTCTTGCAATATAAGTCTCCCTTCGATGACTTGTTTGTTGTTCATCTGTCGGGCCTACCCCTTTTTTTCTCTGCCCCCCTCCTTCCTTTCCTTCATGCTTTCTCTCTCCTCCTCTCCCCCCCGGTCCATTTCGGCCCGCCGGGATTGTGATGGGGACCGTGGGGAGTAGGAGAGGGATGCATGGGTCACTGGCGTCAACATTGGAGTGCAAATTGTCACTCGGGAGAGGCTACTGACGGGTTTTGGGCTCTGGCAGCAGCGGATCCTAGGCTATCAGTGGAGGGGGGAGGTTCTTCCCACTCTAGATAGAATTTGCAAACCCTGCAGGGTTGATCAGGCACAGACTGAAGTTGGGGGTTTCCTCTGTTAAGAAATGTAAGTGATATTGCACTTGAATATCACCTTTGGATCCTGCTATGTATAACCTGCAGGTGGATTGTCTGATGACATGTTTGAGCATTATATGTGACTGATGTGTCCTTATTTCTTGTTTCTCCTTTCTCACGTAACTCTGTATTATGTGAACTTTTGAAAAAATTCAAATAAAAACAGTATGATTAAAAAAAACAGCCGTGATAGCAGTGGCACAGACCGGACAGAGATCGGTCCAAACACAGGCAAAGGCATGGCAAGCCAGCTGATCCATGCGCCTGTCTTCCCCATCCCTCAAGGTAGTAGTGTCAGGGAAATGCATGACAGATGTGTTAGCCAACCCCAAAACTGGTGCATCCACCTCTGGAGGACATGACCAATATTTAACCATCTCAGCAGGAAAGGGAGACCTCTTATCCCAACTCTTTGGTACCCCATGAAGCCGACTAGGCCTTTCACACTCCTTGAGAATCAGATTATTAAAGTGAGTTTGTTCAGGAAACTCCAAACGAGGCTTAACAGTATGAAACAGCTGCCCCTGCTGCCGCGGGGCCACAGCAGGAGGAGAGATACAGAGCACTTCAAAAATGTGAGCCAAAAGTCTGTCAGTATCATCTGAAGCCCATGGGATCCAGAATTAGCATAAACCCTAGGCTGATCCTCAGATGATTCTGAATCAGAGAATAATTTCCCTTCTTCCAGGGGGGTATAACCAGTAACATAAAAAAAAAAAAAACAAGTTAGTTACCTGGTAACTTTTTTTCTAAACATCCGTAAGGGCAGCATACGCATGAGACCTCCGGGCTCCTCCCCTCAACTGGAACACATGACCACCGGCATAAAGTCTTGGCTCCTCCCTCCCTTCCCCAGTTGTTGTAGAGATCTGAAAGAGAAAGAGGAGACAAGACCTACGACTCCACACCATAACAAAAATAATACCCCTCAAATACATACGCCAGGGAGGGAATCGGCGTATGCTGCCCTTACGGATGTTTAGAAAAAAAGTTACCAGGTAACTAACTTGGTTTTTCTCAAAACATCCTTCGGGCAGCATACGCATGAGAGGCGAGAACTACCTCATAGGGTGGGAAGTACAGCGCAAAGAACACTTCTGCCAAAGGAAAGATCCTTCTGGGAAAGAAGATCCAAGCAATAATGTCTTGCAAAGGTCTTAGCTGATGTCCAGGTAGCCGCTTTGCAGATCTGATCTATGGAGACCTCAGCTTGCTCTGCCCAAGATGTGGAAATACTTCTTGTTGAGTGGGCTGTAACACCGCATGGCAAGTTAACATCCCCATAAGCCATTTTAATAGTATTCTTCATCCATCTTGCAAGCGTGACCTTGGAAACCTTCAAGCCTTTTCTATAACCCGAGAAGGAAATAAACAAACTGTCATCCTTCCTGAAATCTTTAGTTTCATGAAGATATCGTAGCAGAAGAGACCTAACATCCAATGGTATCAGTTGTGGCTCGTCTTCTAAGACGGAAGGAATAATAATCTCCTGAGTGCGATGAAAATCTGAAGCTACCTTCGGAAGATAACAAGGATCTACTTTTAAAACGACACGATCCGAAAAGACCTGGAGAAATGGATGTCTGCATGATAACGCTTGAATGTCGCTGATCCTTCGAGCTGAGGTAATGGCTACTAAAAATAACACTTTCCAAGTTAGTAGCTTGATGTCAAGGTTCTTGTTAGGATAGAAGGGTGATGAACTCAGCATGGATAAAACTTTTGCCAAATCCCATTGTGGAATAATCTTGCAAGGGATCAGTTTTGATAGTTTAACTGCTAGAAGAAATCTTTTAATAATAGAAATAGAAGAAAGCTTCTTATCCAAAAAGACTGATAGAGCCGCTAATTGAACTTTTAGTGTATTAATGCTCACACCATTTTGGAGAAAGTCCAGAATAACTGGAATTTTGGATGATGTCCTACCATTCTCCAACTTCCAAGACTTAAAGGTTTTCCAAACTTTAAGGTAAATCTTTCTGGTAACCAGCTTCCTACTCACGAGCAGGGTATTAATCACCGGGTCTGAAAAATACCATTTTGTGAATACTCACCTGTAAAATGGGTATTATCAGTATGTCACACACCCCACTTCAAACATTAATTATTACACTTGGGTTATACCACCAGCAGGTGGCGACGTTGCAGAGAAGTCATGAAAAACGAGCCCCTCCTGGTCTATACATACCTGGTACCTCCCACTCATTCCCCAGTATTCAAAACAGCAGTAAAGACAAGGTACCAGGAAAAAAAACCATTGGTAACCCTCAAACTGTAAACGAAACTTCACCTATAAAAAATCCGGGATACCAAAAAAGGGCGGGTGAAGTGGGGTGTGTGACATACTTATAATACCCATTTTACAGGTGAGTATTCACAAAATGGTATTATTCTAAGTATGTCACACACCCCACTTCAAACATTAATTATTACACTTGGGACATCCAAAAGCAGTATCCAGAAAAGGGCGGGTATCCAACAAGGCCATAAAGAAAAACTCAAACCACTGCAGCTTGCAGAACCTTGTGGCCAAACACAGCATCCGCTGAAGCCCGCACATCAACCTTGTAAAAACTTGGAAAAGGTGTGAACAGAAGACCAAGTAGCAGCCTTACAAACTTGTTCCACAGAAGCCTGGTGCTGAAAAGCCCAAGACGCTCCAACAGCACGAATAGAATGAGCAGTGATACGAAAAGGGGGAACCTTCCCCTTGGCAGAATAGGCCCCAACAACAGCCCGACGAATCCATTTGCTAATGGAAGACTTAGCGGGAGCCAAAACCTTTCCTAGGCCCACAGGGCACCACGAAAAAGACATCAGTCTTACGAAAAGGAGATGTAGTAAACAAACAATACTACACACAGCGTACCACATCCAAACAGTGCAAACCCTCTCCTTGTCATTCCTAGGCTTAGGACCCAAGGAAGGAAAAACAATGTCCTGGTTAAGAAGAAAAGCAGAGACCACCTAAGGAAAAAAGTCCGGTTTGAAGCGGAAAAACCACCCTGTCCTGATGTCTCTCAAAGTGAGTAGCCTGAACCGACAAGGCAACCTTCTGAGTCAGAGTAGAAAGAGCAATAACCTGCAAAGGCTCAAAGGAGGAGCCTGAAGAGCAGAGATAACCAAATTCAAAACCCAAAAAGGGAGAAAAGGCCTCCTAGGAGGCCGCAATGCGAAACCCCCTGGAAGAAGTCTTGACCAAAGGAGGAAACGCAAAGGACTTTTGAAAAACAGTCATACAAGGCAGCAACCTGCCCCATCAAAATACTCAGCTGAAGACCAGAGTCCAGCCCCGATTGAAGAAATTCCAAAATCCTAGAAACAGAAAAGACCCGACAGGGCAAAGATCTAGCCTCACACCAATCAATATAAGATCTCCAAGCCCTATAATAGATGGAAGAAGAGGATCTCTTCCTGGCATTAATAAGAGCCCGAATGACCGAATCCGAAAGACCCTCCTCCTTTAAGATGGAGGTTTCAGCAGCCAAGCCGTCAAATCCAGCGATGGTAAACTGGGGTAGCACAGTTGACCCTGAGTGAGGAGATCCGGCCGAAAAGGCAGATCAAACTGATCCACTGCCAGACTAACGATGTCTGCGAACCACACCCGCCTTGGCCACCTTGGAGCCACAAGAATGGCGGGAACCCCTTCCAAAAACCAACTTTCGCAGCACCCTGCCTAGCATGGGGATCGGAGGAAACAGACAAAGAAACCCCAGGTCCCCCCAGCTCAGGGCCATGGCATTCGCCGCCATAGCCAGAGGATCCAGGGAAAGCGACACGAATGTCGGAAGCTTGTGATTGTGACGAGAGGCGAACAGATCCACCCCCGGCGTCCCCCACCAGAGACAAAGCGACCAAAACACCTGGGGGTAGAGAGACCATTCCCCCCGGCGGGAAGAACACCGGCTCAGAAAGTCCGCCTCCGTGTTTTCCACTCCTGGAATGTACACTGCCGAAATGCAAGGAACATGAGTCTCTGCCCAAACTAGGATCAGAGACACCCCTCTGAGGGCACCCAGACTGCGAGTCCCTCCTTGGTGATTGATGTAAGCAACCGCCGTCCGATCGTCCGATCGAACCTGAACAGGCAAGCCCTGTAAATGCTGCGTCAAGTGAGACAGAACCAACCTGATGGCTCTCAACTCCAAAACATTGATGGGCAAGTGGGCTTCCTGAGGACCCCACCGCCCCCGGAACCGAAGATCCTTCCAGAAACCTCCCCCTCCTGACAAACTGGCGTCCGTGGTGACAGTTTCCCAAAGCAGGGTCAGAAATGACCTGCCCTTCAAGAGATTGTCCGAGACCAACCACCACAGTAGAGACTGCCGAACCCGGGGGGACATCCGGAAGGACCGATCCGGTCCCAAGACGCCAACAGATGAAGCTGAAGCGTCCGTGTGTGAAACTGCGCGAAGGGAACTGCCTCGAAAGAAGCTACCATCAGCCCCACCAGTCACATCTCTAGACGGATGGACGGGCGAGAATTGGAAATAAGAAGCTGAGCCAATTCCTGAATCAAAAGAACCTTGGCCTGAGGGAGAAAGACTCTGTGCTGGCAAGAGTCCAAGGACATCCCCAGAAAGGTCACCACCCTGGCCGGAACCAGAGAGGACTTGGGGTAGATGATCACCCAGCCGAACCTCTCCAGAGTGGACACCACCGTGCTGGTGTCCCCATCCGCTTGACTGAAGGAAGGAGCCATGATGAGAAGATCGTCCAGATAAGGCACAATGCGAATCCCCTGAGCTCTGAGCAGGGCCATCACACCCGCCAACACCTTGGTGAAAACTCTCGGAGCCGAGGTGAGGCCGAATGGAAGAGCCACAAACTGAAAATGCCGATCCTCCACCACAAAGCGAAGAAACCTCTGGTGAGCTGGAAAGATCGGAATGTGAAGGTATGCATCCGTGATGTCTATGGACATCATAAAGTCCCCCTGCCGAAGCGAATTGATCGCAGACCGCAGAGTTTCCATGCGAAACTTCCTGGGACAAACAAACAGGTTGTGAAACTCCAAATCCAGGATGGGACGGAACGACCCATCCTTTTTGGGCACTGTGAAGAGATTGGAATAATACCCATGCCCCACCTCCGAAGGAGGGACCGGGCAGATGACTGCCATTTCCAGAAGATTCCTTACCGCTGCCAGGAGCCCCTGCGCGGCCAAAGGATCTGAAGGGACACGAGACCTGAGAAACCTTGGAGGAGGGCGGGACTCGAACTCCAACTTGTAACCGGCCGACACCACCTCCCGGATCCATCTGTCCCATACCCGGGAGAAGAGTCGCAGCCGTCCCCCCACCCGTAAGGGTGAGGGCGCCCCCTCATTGCTGAGCGGGCTTGGCAGCTGGCTTGGGCTTGGCGCCCCAGACGTGAACGGGACGGCCACGGCCTTTACCCCTGTTCCAGCTGGCACCCCTGGAAGCCGAGAAGCCCACACCCCTGCCAGCTCTGGCTCCCCGAAAGGAAGGATTGAAGGGGGCCGCCCCCCAAAAGGAGCGACGAAATTTCTTGCGCTGAGGTAACATACCTCCCTTGGCAACAGCATCAAGCTTCTCACCGAAAAGTCTCAAACCCAGAAAGGGAAGAGCCGTGAGCGATCTCTTAGAATTAAAATCAGCAGACCACTGCCACACTGATCGGCGGATAGCAACCAACAGAGCCGTAGCCCTGCCACACATTAACATGGCATCATCCTGAGCGGCAAGAATAAATGAAACGAAGGATTCACAACGCTTAAGGGCAAGAAAACTCATCACAAGATCCACACATAAATCCCTGACAATAGACCTAACCGCCAACAATAAAAGTGCTGAAGCACAAACAGGCCTCAAGACCGAACCCGCACAGACAAAACCATGGAGGGCCAGCTCATCAATCCGGCGATCCTCGCCGTCCTTAAGAAAAGTCGTGTCAGGAGAATGTACAACCGCCGTATTAGATAGTCCCAAAACCGGAGCATCAGCCTCGGGAGGGACAGACCAACGCTTCACCAAGTCCGCCGGAAAGGGATACTTTCTATCCCAGCTAGGCGGCACCCCAACGAGACGTGTAGGTTGCTCCCATTCCTTAAGGACAACATCCACGAAAAGCTGTTGACTGGGAAACTCCAAGTGCGGCTTGGACACCCCAAAAAACTGACCCTTTGGCCGAGGAGCAACTTCAGGAGGGTCCAAATCCAAAACCTCAAACATTAGGGCCAGAATGGAAGACGTGTCGGGGACCGACCCCGTGGCCTGGTCATCCTCAGCACCCAGCAGCTGCTGAACCTTAGGATCATCTAAATCCTCAATAAGCTCACCCTCTTCAAGGGGACGATCTGACCAATCCAGAGCCTCAACGATCTCATCATCTGAGTCCGACGGAGGCGGGGACAAGTGTCTCCGCTTAGCCGGAGCCTTCTGAGCAACCACAGCGGAAAACATTTTCTCGAGGCTGGCCAACCGGGCGCAAACCTCGGAATTGCGAATCACCCCCAATGACAACGTCACACGGGGTCCGGAACAGGCGAGGAGGGGAGGGAGATGGCGCGGCCGAGGAAGGACCGGGCACCGGGGTGCCGGACTGGCGCTCAATGTTCCGCTGTGCACATGGAATACATATAATGACATCATCCCCTGGGAGCGGAGTCCCACACCCCCCGCACAACCTGGACTGCCTCGAAGGACCGTTTCCGGAATCTTTGGTAGCCTCCATATGGTGAATTTATGGTAATCGCAATAACCAGGGAATTACGCAATACGCGACCCGGGATGCCCCTTAATGTCTTTATTTACTTAAGGCCCTGAAATGGGGAAAATTGCAAAAAGGCCAATAAGGGGAAAGTAAGGACAAAAACCCCACTAGCCAGGTATCCAAGACCGGGAGAGCCCTGCAGCATGGGATCCCAGGATCTGAAAAAAGAAAGACAACAGTCACACCAATATTATATATATATGTATAATCCATACCAATATGTTTACACATGTGACGTGCCAGGGAAGCCCAATAAGGCCCCCAGCACAAAAATACAATGCTAGCATGACAAAGCCCCCAGGCAAGGAGGACCAGCACCAAAAAATGCCCCCTGCCAGAAGACCACCTTAAAAAGGCAACCACCCCAGCCTACCTTAACGCAGAGCTGCCCATTAGGCCGGAGCAGGAAAGGCGGTCACAACAAGGAAGCGGCGGAGGGAGCAGAAGGGCGGCCCAGCACGCGCAGGAGACGCTGTGGCCCCGCCCCTCCACCAATCCCAGCGAAGCGCGGGCCGCGCACGACGCCGCCCCGCCCCCCATCCAAGGAGCAAGGCACCGAAGGCGGGCACCCAGACAATGGCGCCCGCACCGACAACCAGGCGGGCCGGCGGCACAGACGCCGCCGGCCCCGCCTGCACCACCTCTGGGGAGACCACGGCAGCGGGCGCCTGAAAAAGGCACCCGCTCCGACAGACAGACGGGCCGATGGCACCACGCCGCCCGGCCCCGCCCCCCACCGTCCGGAACATAGTAGCGGGCGCCACAGACATGGAGAATTTCCATTGCCACCGTCATTAATCTTGAGGATCTTGTTCCTCCTTGGTGATTTATGTAAGCCACCGCCGTAGTGTTGTCCGTTCTGATCTGCACATGTTTTAGACGTACCAGCGGGTTCAGGGCCAGTAAGGATTCCCTTATAGCTATCAATTCCCTGAGATTGGATGAGGACCGACTCACGCCCTTTGACCATTTTCCTTGGACTGTACTTGCGTTGCAATGAGCTCCCCAGCCCCAAGCTGAGGCATCCATCGTCACCACTATTTCTTTGGGGTCCTGCCAAAGTAGACCCTCTCTGAAGCGATTTGCCTTCAACCACCAGGCCAGTGAAACCATCACGTCTTCTGTGATTGGTAGTTGATGGTCCAAACCCAGCTGGGTCCCGTCCCAATTCTTTAGGATATATTCTTGTAGAACTGTGGAATGTAGCTGCCCCCATCTTACCGCCGGGAAGGAAGAGGTTAACAAACCGAGAGTCCTCATAGCTTGTCTTACTGATGGAGTTTCCTCTGAACATAACATCCGGACAGCATTCTGTAGGACCGTCACCTTGTGATGAGGAAGAATAATGACCTGCCGGATCGAATTGATCTCGAATCCTAGGTAAGTTATGACTTGCGAGGGCACCAGAGAGGATTTGTTGAGATTGATAATCCAACCTGCATGAGACAAAAGGTGCATAGTCAAATGAAGGTTCTGTATCAACCTGTCCTTTGATTGGGCAAACAACAGAAGATCGTCCAAATAGGCGATCACTGAGATCCCTTTGCGCCTTAAGATAGCCAAAAGCTCTGCTAGAACCTTGGTAAATATCCTTGGAGCCGACGCCAGGCCGAAAGGAAGGCAAACAAATTGGAAATGTAGGGTCTGATCTCTGTCCTTTATTGCAAATCTCATAAAGGATTGAGCCAGAGGACTCATGGGGACATGCCAATAAGCATCTTTCAAATCTATCGAGGCCAAGTACGCGTTCTTGGGGAGCATACTTCTTACAGAAAAAAATTGTCTCCATTCTGAAATGTTTGTATTCGACAAGCAAATTTAGACTTTTTAGGTTCAGAATGAATCTGAAACCTCCTGAGTTCTTCTTGACAAGAAAAATGGGGGAGTAGAACCCTGTCCTCTGTAGATGCCGAGGCACTGGAACAATAACCCCCCTTGACTTCATGTCTGCCAGACTCTAAAACATTGCCTCTCTTTCCTCTCTCACACATGGAAGAGGGGAAATCAAAAATCTTGAAGGGGGGTCCCAGGAAAAATCTATATGGAATCCTTCAGTAATACCCCTTAAAATGAATGGGCACACCAACATGTCCCACCAGACAGTGCAATACCTCTTGAGCCTGGCGCCAATTATGACATTGGCGTCATTGCTTCTTGGTAGGTCCCAAAGAAGGTGGAACCTTTAAATTTTCCCCTTCTGGAACTACTGACAGAGGAAGAGGCCGCTCTGGATTTCTTGGGTGCTCCCCTATTAGGGAAGGGACGCCTAAAGTAGGTCCTAGGAAAAAACATACGATCAAATGAAGGCCTAGAAGAAACAGGAAAACCTTTATTCCTGTCTGCTGTGAAATCTAACACCTTGCTAAGATCTGACCCGAACAGATATTCGCCCTTGAAGGGCAACGCACAAAGCCTCATTTTTGAACCAATATCACCAGACCAGGTCTTGGTCACAGCTAAACTCTGTGCCGAAAATCTGATCGACTCAGCCATGGCGTCCATTACAAAGGCTGTAGCGGAAAAAAAAATGGGCAAAGCCTTAAGTATTTTAGCTAAACTAGTTCTTTCCTGGAGAGAGTCCTTAAGCTGCTGCAACCAGAACCCCAAATTTCTGATAACACAATTGGAAGCCAAATTGGTTCTCAGAACATTAGATTGTACCTGCCAAGCCTTCTTAAGGAGAGATTCCATTTTCTTATCTAAGGGATCATTAAGAACCCCAAAATCTTCAAACGCTAAACCTGCTCCCTTAGAAATTTTTGGCAAAAGGTGCATCCAACTTGGGACATTTTTCCCACAGATGAGAATCTTCTTCTGAAAAAGGATATCTGCATTTATGACCCCGTGAGGTAAAAGCCTTCTTAGATGGATCTCTCCATTGATCCAAAATCATGTCCTTAAGATAGTCATGAAATGGGAATGTATAGGAAGAATCTGGAGCTAAATCCTGATAAAATGTATCTTGTGTAGATCTAGGCCCTGAAACCTTTTCCTCTATACCCATAGACAAATCATGTGTAAGAGGAAGGGTAATTCTCCAGGAGGGAACAAACATTTTGTTTTAATATCCGCGGAACCAGAGGCCTGATCCTCCTCATCCCGAGAGGAAATCCTCATCAGGAGTAAATGACTCCTGGGGGCAGAAGAAGGGAGAATTCAGCAATTGACCTGGGTAAAAGGAGGTATCAAAGGATGAAGATGGTTGGGAAGGAATACTTTGATAATTGGTACACTCTGGAGCCCTCTGAGCCATAGAAGAAATGTGGTCTTTAAGCTCTCTCATCATTTTCATCAGGTCCTCATTATGCTCCTTATTCACCACCTTGTTCGTGCAGATCTGACAAAGGGGTTTAGTATAGTTATCCTGAAGTTTCACATCACATAATGGGCATCTACGACTCTTTTTACTGGATTTAGATCTGGAAGAAGAGGATTTAGATAAATTCTTGAAAGTTTTGTCCGGGGTCTTTGACTATAAGACAAAACAAAAAAGAATGGGATTGAGTATGCCCTAAATGCGATATAGTGAAACCATATAAAAAAGGAAATACCAGGCTTACCGGAGCAGAGCTGGGTCTCCTCCCCCCAGAATCGGCAGTCGGCGGAATGCTGGAAGATTCTTGCTCCACATAGGAAATATCAGTGGCAAAATCTCCCATGGAATCCAAAAAACCGTCCAGGCTTTGTTCTGCCATAGTTCTGGATAGAGGCACTGAGCAAAACAGTATATTAGACCCATTAAAATAGGGTAGGAACCAATTGCCAATACTTCCCATTAACCCTTCATATTATAGGATGAAGGGGAGGCCAAATAGTACAATCCCCAGAAAACAGCGTGCTGTCCCTTTAATTTACAGAACACGTGTATCTGGCAACAGGCAGGAAATTACCCTAGGCGCCGGAATGTGACGTCGGTGCCTTGGGCGGAAGAGACCAATCAATATCCGGGCTTATACTTTTAAAAATACATTAGAAATGGCGTGCGCACCTGTACCTGTCAGGAAGGCCCACCGAAGCTCCAGCCGCCGAAGGTGCCCAGCCGTCTCTGCCGCCGGAGCCGCCGCCGACACTGAAGCCGACCGTCCGCAGGTAAGGCGAAAAGCGGAAGAAGTCGCTAACGTCACTTCCCCGCCCCTTAAAGGCACCGTACATAGAAGGGTCCAGCGACCCTGGTCTCAACCTGCATAATCGTCCTCAAAAAGAGGGAAATTTTTCACTTACCCCACTTTGTAAAAAAATATACAAAGAAAGAGACCTTGGCCACAAAATCTCCTAGGGTATCCCGGGCCCCAGACATAAGTTAAAGTCTTCGGGACCGGGAAATGGACCTCCTGCTTAGGCCCACAGTACCGGATAATACTTACCTGAACCCATCGGTCCAGGAGCCAGTGGTCATGTTCCTTCCTCTGGAGGAACACGGAAACAACTGGGGAAGGGAGGGAGGAGCCAAGACTTTATGCCAGTGGTCATGTGTTCTAGTTGAGGGGAGGAGCCCGGAGGTCTCATGCGTATGCTGCCCGAAGGATGTTTTGAGAAAATACAATTCTGTGATTACTCACCTGTAGAAATGGTAGTATGAGTATACAGTACGTCCTGCTCCAGATAGAATACTTACAATCGGGTATTACTCCGCCAGATGGCGCTGGACTGCAGAGACAGTGACATCGAAAATAGGCTCCTCCCGGCCCCTCACATAGCCAGGGACCTCCCACAATCCCCAGAATTGAAAAGCAGTTAACAAGAAGCCGGGAGAATTAAAACAACCCAAACAAGTAACTATAACAATGATAACAATCACCATACAGGGGATCCAAGATAATGCAAAACCAAGGGTAGGGTGGAGCAGGACGTACTGTATACTCATAATACCAATTCTACAGGTGAGTAATCACAGAATTGTATTATTCTTCATATACAGTACGCCCTGCTCCAGATAGAATACTTACACTCGGGACATCCAATAGCAGTGTCCATAAAGTAGGGTAGCATCCCCAAAGGTAACAGCAGACAGTTTAAACCACTGCCGCCTGCAGAACCTTGCGGCCAAAAGCAGCATCAGCTGAGGCCCTAACATCAACCTTGTAAAACTTTGAAAAGGTATGAACAGAAGACCAAGTAGCGGCCTTGCAAACTTGTTCAACAGAAGCCTGGTGCTGAAAGGCCCAAGAGGCACCAATAGCACAAGTGGAATGAGCAGTAAGGCGAAAGTGAGGATTCTTCCCCTTAACAGAATAGGCCTGAATCACAGCCTGACAGATCCATTTGCTGATAATAGACAAACCCTTCCTAGGACCAGAAGGGACCACAAAAAGAGCATCAGTTTTTCTGAAAGGTGCAGTAGCCACCAGATAGTACTTCAGACACCTAACCACATCCAAAGAATGAAAAACCCTCTCCTTAGCATTACTAGGATTAGGGCACAATGAAGGAAGAACAATGCCCTGATTCAAATGAAAGGCAGACACAACCTTAGGCAGAAAATCTGGCTTGAAGCGGAACACCACCTTGTCCTGGTGTCTCTCATAGTAAGGGGGGCTGGATGGAAAGCGCCGCCAACTCAGACACACGCCTAACAACTTTGAGAGTAAGAATAGCCAGAGCAGCATTCTGCACAGGTTCAAAGGGAGCACCCTGCAAGGCTGACAAAACCAAGTTCAAATCCCAAACAGGCACCATAGGCTTACGTGGGGGACGCACATGAGTAACCCCCTGGAAAAAAGTTCCGATCAGAGAATGCTGAGCAAAGGACTTCTGGAAGAAAACAGCCAGGGCAGAAACCTGACCCTTCAGAGTACTGAGTTGGAGCTCCATCTCCAACCTATGCTGCAGGAACTCCAGAATCCTGGGAA
The DNA here is from genome assembly GCA_027917425.1 of Gastrophryne carolinensis. Lineage (NCBI taxonomy): Eukaryota > Metazoa > Chordata > Amphibia > Anura > Microhylidae > Gastrophryne > Gastrophryne carolinensis. The sequence continues at coordinate 264,937,968 of CM051238.1, forward strand.
TAGAGAACACACGACAGGTTAGAGACCTAGACTCACACCAGTCAATGTAGGCACGCCAAACTCTGTAATAAAAAAATACTTCTTCCTAGCCTTTATCATGGTATCAACAACCGAGGTACAGCCCCTTCTCCATCAAGATGGAGGTTTCAGCAGCCAGGCCGTCAAAGCAAGAGTTTGTAAATTGGGATGGTGTAAGGGACCCTGAGTGAGCAGGTCTGGCACCCTGGGCAGAACGTACTGATCTACTGCCAGCTGCACCACGTCTGCGAACCACACTCTTCTTGGCCACCTGGGGGCCACCAGAATTTCTGGCACCCCCTCCAGAGCAATCTTGCGCAGAACCCTGCCCAGCCAGGGGAATGGAGGAAAGACATACAGAAACTGAAAGTCCGGCCATGGCATTGCTAGAGCATCCGTGGTCAAGGCCAGAGGATCCTGGGACAGGGAGACAAAGGCCGGGAGCTTGTGATTGTGAGGGGACGCAAACAGATCCACATCTGGTTGGCCCCAACGGTGACACAGAGATTGGTCCCTCTGCAACAGGGTGTTCCAGAGGGACCATTCTCTCTTCCGAGAGATCCCCCTGCTCAGAGAGTCTGCCAGATTTTCCAACCCCGGAATGTACACCGCTGATATGCAGGGAACATGGGCCTCCGCCAGGTCAGGATCAGAGACACTTCCTGGAGGGCCCTCTTGCTCCGGGTACCTCTCTGATGATGGGGCCTGCCTGTTCAGGTACGCTCGGACAACCAGATGGCAGTTGCCTACATCAATCTGGTTGTCCGAGCGCACCTGAACAGGCAGGCCCCGAAGGTGAGGAGTCAACTGAGCCAGAGCTAACCTGATCGCCCGCAGCTCCAAGACGTTAATAGGTGTGTGGGCCTCCTGAGGGCCCCACCTCCCCTGGAACTGCAGGGACTTCCAGAACCCCCCCCCCCCCCAACTTGACAGACTGGCATCCGTGGTGACCGTCTCCCAGGAGAGGGTCAGAATGGATCTGCCCCCCCCTCCGGTTCCTGGAGTCCAGCCACCACGAGAGGGACCGCCTGACCAGGGGTGGAAAACGCAAAGACCCGGTCCAGGAACGCGTGGTCCTTGTCCCATACTGACATGAGGTGGAGTTGCAGAGGCCTCAAGTGGAACTGAGCATAAGGGACCGCCTCGAAGCACACCACCATCAGGCCCAGCAGCTGCATTCCGTGCCTGATGGAGGGATGACGACAAGATAGCAGAAACTGGGCCTGCGCAGACTGTCCACCTTCCGCTGTGGAAGAAAAATCCTTGCCTGAACTGTATCCAGATTCATTCCCAGGAATGAAGTCACCAGGGAGGACAGAGAAGACTTGGGGTGGTTGATCACCCAGCCAAATGACTCCAGGGTGGACACCACCAGTTGAGTATCCAACTCTGCCTGATGTAGAGACTGGGAAGTGATGAGAATGTCGTCTAGATAGGGCAGCACGCGGATGCCCTGAAACCTGAGCAGATACATCACTCCTCCCTTGGTAAACACCCTGGGAGCTGAAGTGAGACCAAAGGGTAAAGCCACAAATTGGTAGTATTGATCCTCCAGAGCGAACCTGAGGAACCTTTGATGACCTGGAAATACAGGAATATGAAGGTAAGCATCTTTGATGTCCACAGACGTCATGAAATCCCCTGGGCGCAGGGAACTGATAGCAGAGCGCAGAGTTTCCATGCGAAAGCGCCTGCACCTGACAAATTTGTTGAGGATCTTCAAGTCCAGGATGGGCCTGACTGACCCTTTTTTTGGGGCACTGTGAAGAGGTTGGAATAGAAGCCCTTGCCCTTTTCTCTTAAAGGGACCTTGCAGATGACCCCCAGCTCCAAAAGGCTTTGCACTGCCTGCACTAGATCCTGAGCTGACACAGGGTCCTGTGGAATCCAGGAGCTGATGAACCTTGGGGGGGGGGGGCAGGCAGCAAACTATCTTGTAACCGGAGGACACTACCTCCTGAATCCACCGGTCTGAGACATGAAGCCTCCAGACATGAGCAAAGTGCTGAAGCCGTCCCCCCCACCCAGATGGGTGAGGGCGCTCCTTCATGCCTGAGGGGGCTTGGGAGGGGACTTACACTTGGAGCCCCAGGAGGAGCCAGGGCTTCCCCTCCTCTGCCCCTACCCCAGAAGTCTCCCCGGGCCCCAGGAAAGGAAACCCCCCTACCTTGTCTAGCACCACAGTAGGGGGAGGAAAAGGAGCCCTGACCCCGAAAGGGCCGAGACTGCTGCCTGCGCTGGGGTAACCTGCCTACCTTAGCAAATAGGTCCAGGCGGTCCCCAAACAGGCGTAGTCCTTTGAAGGGAAAACCAGTGAGGGCCTTCTTGGCAGCGTTAGCAGCCCACTGGCGCAGCCAAACCGAGTGGCGTATAGCCACCACTAGGGCAGAGGTTCTGCCACACATTCTAATGGTGTCATCCAAGGCAAAGAGGACAAAATTCACAAAAACATCACAACTAGAGAGTGCTTTAAAATTCCTCACAAGGCAAATCATCAGGGGCACCATCAAGGATACTTCTGAGCAGGGTCCTAATAGCCACAGCCATAATTGCAGAGGCACAGACCGGGTGCAGCGCCGTCCCCACACATGCAAAGGCATGGGACGCCAGCTGGTCAATGCACCGGTCCTCAGCATCCCGCAGGGTAGTAGAGTCAGGGGAGTGCATGACAGAGGTGTTAGATAACCCTAGGCCCGGGGGAATCCACTTCGGGAGGGGAAGACCAACACTTTACCACATCAGCAGGAAAGGGATACTTCCTATCCCAACTCTTAGGTACACCGGGAAGTCTACTGGGACGTTCCCATTCCTTGAGTACAAGGTTATTGAAATGTGCTTGCTCAGGAAATTCCAAGCGTGACTTAGTGGTATGAAAAAGTTCCCCCCTTTGCCTGGGAGCCGCAACAGGGGGAGACAGACTGTTGGCTCAGATTTTTGAGGTTCTATCAGTATCATCCGGGGCCCAGGGATCAGAGCCAGAATAGTCAAAAGACTTCTGCCGGAAGGCGGACAGGGTAGAACCTGACCCTTCAGAGTACCAAGTTGGGGAGCCAACTCCAAGCCATGCTGTAATAACTCTAGAGCCCTGGTAACAGAGAATGCCCAACAGGGAGGAGGAAGAGGAAGAAGAGCTGCTCTTAAACTTCTATTAGTCATGAACACAGAGGAGAGAATCCCGTCTCCATAAGGACGGAAGAACCAGCAGTCAGGCCGGCTAGGCCAGAGACTGTAGAATTGGAGTGACGTAACGGAGGCCCTGAGTGAAACAGGGCGACACCCCTAGCAGAACGTACAGAACTAAGAAGGTATCACGTCTGCGAATCCACACTCCACTAGGCCACCCAGGGGCCACCAGTATCAATGGTCCCCCTAACAGAGCGATTCTGCACAGAAACCCGCCTAGCAGGGGGCAGGGAGACAAGGCATACAGGCCAGAATGTCCCATCATAAAAATACCATTTTGTGAATACTCACCTTGTAAAATGGGTATTATAAGTATGTCACACACCCCGCTTCAAGATAATCATTACATGTGGGTAGTATGGTCTGAAAAGGGCGATCTGCAGAGATGATTGGAGGAAAGAAAGCCCCTCCCAGTTCATAAATACCTGGGACCTCCCACTCATTACCCAGTATAAAGAAAGCAGTAAGGTAAGGGACCAGGAAGAGCTAAATATAAGTCATAACAACGCAAAGTTCACAAAACGATGGATCCAGAATACAAAAGGGCTGGTTGAAGCGGGGTGTGTGACATACTTATAATACCCATTTTACAAGGTGAGTATTCACAAAATGGTATTATTCTAAGTATGTCACACACCCCGCTTCAAGATAACCATTACATGTGGGACATCCAAAAGCAGTGTCCATAAAGGGTGGGGATCCAAAACAAGGCATTAAGCACAACTTAAACTACTGCAGCCTGTAGAACTTTGCGCCCAAAAACAGCATCCGCTGAGGCCCAAACATCACCCTTGTAAAAACTTTGAAAAGGTGTGAACAGAAGACTAGGTAGCGGCCTTGCAAACTTGTTCAACAGAGGCCTGGTGCTGAAAAGCCCAGGAAGCCCCAACCGCACGAATAGAATGAGCTGTAACACGAAGGGGAGGATTTCTCCCCTTAGCAGAAAAGGCCCCGACAATGGCCTGAGGAATCCACTTACTGATGGAAGACTTAGTGGGCGCCAAAACCTTTCTTGGGCCCAGAGGGTACCACAAAGAAGGCATCAGTCTTACGAAAGGCAGACGTTACCACCAAATAGTACTTCACAACTCGAACCACATCCAGGGAATGCAGGACCCTCTCCTTTTCGTTACTGGGATTAGGACACAGAGAGGGCAAAACAATGTATTGATTTAAGTGAAAAGGCAGAAAGACCTTAGGAAGGAAATCCGGGTTAAAACGGAAAACCACCTTCTGTCTTTCAAAATACGGGACCTGAATGGACAGAGCCGCCAACTCAGAAACACGCCGAACAGAAGTGATAGCTACCAAAAAGGCCACCTTCTGAGTAAGGGAAGACAAGGCAATATCATGCAAGGGCTCAAAGGGAGGACCCTGAAGAGCAGAAAGAACCAAATTCAAATCCCAAACCGGAATCAGAGCCTTCCTAGGGGGCCGCACGTGCGTAACCCCCTGGAAAAAAGTCTTAACCAGCGGATGAAGCGCAAAAGATCTTTGGAAAAACACCGCCAGGGCAGACACCTGCCCCTTCAGAGTATTAAGTTGGAGCCCTAGATCCAAACCATGTTGCAGGAACTCCAGGATTCTAGAAATAGAGAATTCCCTGCAAGGGAAAGCCCTAGTCTCACACCAATCAATATAAGACCTCCAAGTCCTATAGTAAACGGAAGAAGAAAACCTCTTCCTAGCGCTAATAAGAGTCTTAATAACCGCATCAGAAAGACCTTCCTCCTTCAAGATGGAGGTTTCCGCAGCCACGCCGTCAAAGCCAGCGTTGGTAAATTGGGGCAACGTAGATGACCCTGTGTGTGCAGATCCGGCAGCAGGGGCAGAACGAACTGATCTTCTGCTAACCTTACCACGTCTGCGAACCAAACCTGTCTTGGCCACCTTGGAGCCACCAGAATTGCTGACGCTCCTTCCAGAGCCAGCTTGCGCACTACTCTGGCTACCATGGGAAACGGAGGGAACAGATACAGAAACCCCAGATCCCTCCAGTTCAGGGACACAGTGCCCGTCGCGAAGGCTAGCGGATCCTTCGCCAGAGACACAGATGCCGGAAGCTTGTGATTGTGACGGGAGGAAAAGAGGTCCACCACCGGTGAACCCCACCTGAGACAAATCGAACGAAACACCTTGGGACTGAGAGGCCACTCCCCCTTGCGGGCTGACCACCTACTCAGAGGGTCCGCCTCCGAGTTCTCTACTCCCGGAATGTGAACTGCCGAGATGCACGGGACGTGGCTCTCCGCCCAGTCCAGAATCAACGACACTTCCCTGAGGGCACTCCTGCTGCGAGTCCCTCCCTGGTGATTGATGTAGGCAACCGCCGTCCGATTGTTCGACCGAACCTCGACCGGCAAGCCCTGCAGGAGATGAGTCAAATGAAAAAGAACCATTCTGATGGCTCTCAATTCCAGAATGTTGATAGGCTCGTGGGCTTCCAGGGGTCCCCACAACCCCTGAAATTGCAGATCATTCCAGAAGCCCCCCCATCCTGAGAGGCTGGCATCCGAGGTGACCACCTCCCAACGAGGAGTCTGAAAAGACCTGCCCTTCAACAGATTGGTTGAGTTCAGCCACCACCTGAGTGGTCGGCGAACCCGGGGAGACATCAGAAAGAATTGATCCAGCGACAGAGGAGATCTGTCCCAGACAGACAATAGATGGAGTTGTAGCATCCTCGTGTGAAACTGGGCAAAGGGGACTGCCTCGAAGGAGGCCACCATCAACCCCAGCAGTCTCATTCCTAGTCAAATGGTCGGACGAGGAATGGACATGAGCGACCGAATCAATTCCTGAATCAAAAGAACCTTGGATTGAAGAAGGAACACTCTGGCCTGATCTGTATCCAGGGACATTCCCAGAAAGGATACTATCCTGGACAGGTAAAAGGAGGACTTGGGGTAGTTGATCACCCAGCAGAACCTCTCCAGAGTGGATATTACCGTCCTGGTGTCCAATTCCGCTTGGCTGAATGATGATGCCATGATGAGGAGATCGTCCAGATATGGCACTATGCGAATTCCCTGCGCTTTAAAGCGGTCCTTCACTCTGAATAAGAGCCTATCTTATATGTTTCCCACACCCTGTACATACAGATTGCTCACATTAAAAATCATCCTACCTGCATCTACTGCATGTTATGAGCCTTTAAACATCCAAGATGGCGGCTTATGGAAGCCGCCATCTTATCAGGCAGCCTGCAAACAGGAAGTGCCTCCTGACTGTGCTGCTCTGCATTCTGGGACTGCTGACCTTTACCTGACCGCAGCTCTGCTCTATCTGAGCAAAGCACAGCTATAACCCGCCCACCTGTACCTTATCCCACTCTCCTCTCCTCAGTAAGTGTGATGCTTCTGAGTCAAGATGGCGGCGCCCGTATCCTAAATTCCTGAACAGAGTTGCAGCCCAGTGGGGGAAAGAATAATAAGTTAGTGACTAAAAACGTAAAATATATTAATTTTAGATGCTGGGGAATAGTTTTTTAAGAGTTTGGGCTTTTCATTAAATCATGGTGAAGGTCCGGTTTAAGAAGAGCCATCACCCCAGCGAGCACCTTGGTGAAAAACCCTTGGAGCTGTGGTGAGACCAAAAGGAAGAGCTACAAACTGAAAGTGCCGATCTTCCACCACAAACCTGAGGAATCTCTGGTGCGCGGGAAAAATCGGAACATGGAGGAAAGAGTCCTTGATGTCTATGGACGTCATGAAGTCCTGACGGAGAGCGCGGATAGCTGAACGAAGCGATTCCATACGAAATTTTCGCAGCCCGATAAACCTGTTAAAGGTCTTCAGATCCAGGATGGGCTGGATAGAGCCATCCTTTTTGGGGACCGTGAACAGATTTGAGTAAAATCCCTGACCCTGATCTGATAGGGGCACTGGCGAGATGACCTCTATCTCCAGAAGACTTGAAAAACGCCTCCCGAAGCCCCTGTGCGCCAGGTGCGTCCGGGGGCACCCTAGACCTGAAGAAAAGCGGAGGAGGGCGGGACTCGAACTCCAACTTGTAGCCGGAAGACACGACTTCCCGGATCCGAAAACCTCCCGAATCCAGATCAGAGAGAAGTGTCGCAGCCGTCCCCCCACCCACACGGGTGAGGGCGCCCCCTCATTGCTAAGCAGGCTGGTTCACAGGTTTTGGGTTTTGAACCCCAGTTGTATCCTGAGCGGGCACGTCCTCTGCCCCTATTCCAGGAATTTCCTCTAGTGGAAGGGAAGGCGAAACCTCTTCCTGCTCTGGATCCGCGAAAGGAATGATTGAAAGAAGCCGCCCCGCGAAAGGGACGTCGTTGCTTCTTGCGTTGAGGTAACTTACCCCCCTTAGCTACTGAATCCAATTTTTCTCCAAAAAGCCGTAGCCCCACGAATGGGAGAGACGTCAGCGACTTTTTTGGCCCAAAGTCGGTCGCCCACTGGCGCAACCAAACTGAACGCCTTATAGTCACCATCAGAGCAGAAGCTCTCCAAGGCGGCTAACATGAAAGACAAGAATAACTCACAACGTTTAAGTCCCAGAAATTCGTCACTGTCCGGGTGCAAACCGGAAGATGACAACAAGTCTCTGACCACCGACCTGGTAGCCACCACCACCCGAGACGAAGCGCAAAAAGGGTCGTATGGCTGCCCCAATACTGGCGAAACCATGACAAGCCATCTGGTCAATTCGTTTATCCCTTCCATCTTTAAGAGAAGAGCAATCGGGGTTATTCAAAAACGGCTGAATTGGATAACCCCAGAATTGGTGCATCCACCACAGGGGGGGGGACGTCCAGCGCTTAACCTTGTCCGAAGGGAAAGGATATCTTTTATGCCAACTCTGAGGAATGCCTGGGAGCCGAGCCGGCCTCTCCAATTTCTTAGAAACAATCTTATCAAAATGCCTTTGATTAGGGAATTCCAAGCGTGGCTTGGATTCCTCATAAAACTCCCCTTGTTGATGAGGAGCAACCTCTGGAGGAGAAATAGACAGAACCTCAAACATCTGAGCAAGGACGTTAGGAGTATCCAAAGAACTCCTGACCCCTTCTCAGAGTCCGCGCCAACAAATAGCTGGTCGTCCGAATAATCCGATTCGTCAAATAGCTCCCCTTCCTCCAGAGGGGAGTAATCTGACCAATCCAGGCGATCCTCATCGACATATTCAAATGTCGGTGGGACCGGTGACAAATGCTTTCTCTTAGCTGGAGCCTTCTTGGCAACCGCAGAAGAAATACATTTTTCAATATTAGTCAATCTAGCACACACATCAGATTGCAACTGCCCACCCGTGACAACGTCACACGGGACACGGGCCAAGACGGGGTGGGAAGGGGATGACGCCGGCGGTGCTGACCCAGACGCCTGGGGTTCTGACTGCCGTGTAATAGTCTGCTGTGCACATGGTATACATAGAAATACGTCATCCCCTGTTAGGGATACCCCACAGCCCATGCACTTCCGGGATTGCCCCGAGGGGAGCCTGGTATCTGGGGATGCCTCCATACGGTGAACTTATATGTAGTCGCAATGACCGAGGGAATTACGCTAGTAAGCAACCCGGGATGCCCTTATAATTGTCCCAAGTGGGAGGATTTTAACATGGAATTTAACCCAGGGACCCAAGGACCGGAAGAAGACCCCTTAAAACCTAAGGCGTTCTACCTGAAAGACTGCCGGATATAAAGGGTTACATATAAGTAAATATATATATATATATATATATATATATATATATATATAAATATAGGGGGCCCGTAGGGCCACTCACTGTGCCTTCCTGCGTGAGGTAAATGGCGTCCACCACACACGCAGCTCACAGAGGCAGAGAGGATCCTGAGGGCTTGGCCAGCGCGGAGCGCACGATATGCGTAGCTCCGCCCCCTTACAGAACGGAAAGCGGGCTCCGCAGTGGGTCTGCCTAACAGGGGCGGGCCGTGGCGTCCCGCTCAACAGCCCGGCCCCGCCCCTAATGGCAAAATGTGTGAGGTAAATTACCTCAGAAAAACACTATAGCGCACACATATACCGGCGCCATGGCAAGAACAGCAGCCGTGGCGCCGGTAACCACAAAGACCCCAGGGATGTAATGGGTGCGGGCCGCGGCGACGCGCAATCGCCCGGCCCCGCCCACTGTGGCCAGCGCGTGAGGGGAGATCTCCCCTCACAAGATTAAGGGAACCGCCAGCGCAAATAACCGCGCCGTGGCCATTACGGTAGTCACCGCAACAAAAAACAGTAAAGCCAGGGGGACAAGCCAGTGCCAACAGCCGGCCCCACCCCCCAACTACAACTTCTGAGGAGAAAAGTTCTCCTCAGCTCTGGCGCCAGTAGCAGCAAGCGCCGCTGTTAAAGTGAAACAATGCTCAATAAATAAATCATAACTCTGAGGTAAAAAAGGTGGCCCCCAACATTTTATCCCCACCACCACAGGAGAAGGGCATCAGGAAAGGGGGGCCAAGGGACAGGGCATCCCAAACCGGGGTCACCAGCCCGGATAACCGCCTACCCTCTGGTACAGGGTCTCGCGGTGGAGCATGGCTCCAGAGCACTAAAAGTGCCATTCTACCCTCACCCGGGATACAGCCTAGACTGGGAGGCATGTGTATTGGGACTTATAAAAAACATAACCGGGTGGAAATAGAGAGAAAAGCGGGCCGGGAATAAACCCGGCTACCTGAAATCCCCCTGTGCAAGGAGGAGACATCATCTTCTGACTTGCTCGCCGTCTGCAGAGATGGAAAAACTGGGTAATGAGTGGGAGGTCCCAGGTATTTATGAACTGGGAGGGGCTTTCTTTCCTCCAATCATCTCTGCAGATCGCCCTCTTCAGACCATACTACCCACATGTAATGATTATCTTGAAGCGGGGTGTGTGACATACTTAGAATAATACTAAATCCTCATGACCCCGGCCAGAGGAGCCAGGGAAACGAGTGGCAAGAGCTTGAAAAAGTGACAGTGCACCAAACAATCCATACTGGTTGAACTTCATAGTGATCCAAGAATTAGCACATCCTGTCACAGAGGGACCTCCACAGTAGCAAATACCAATGATAAGCAGGCAACATTATCCTCCACCCAGAACAGGAACATATATCTTCCTGGGGAACCATCTTGCACTAGGTCCTACAAAGATTATTAAGGTAGGCGTGAGACAGACCGAGCACCGTCCAACAGGCAAACCTGGAAGAGGAGAAGACAGGCGAGATTGCGTCAGCCTGAAAACTCACTGTACTAATAGGCACAAGGACCTCCTAGAAGGCCCCACCTTCCCCACACCCACATGGGGTTACAGAAGAAAAACCTCCCCATCACCTGATAGGTTGGCATCCACGGTGATCATCTGTGGAAGGGGCAAGAAAGGAACTGTCCCCAGACAGGTTCCTAGAGTAAATCCACTCAAAGAGGGACTCCTAACCAAGGGGAAGGGCACACATGATCCCGCTCCAGGGATGCTGGGTCCCAGTCCAGTATTAAGAATAGAAGTTGCAGAAAAAACTCCTGGTAGAGGAATATAAGTAACTTCACTAAGCAAGTCACCAAACGGGCCCACCAGCTGCATTCCTGCCTGGTGAAGGGACTGGAACAGCAAGTAGGGAATGAACCCACGCAACCAGATTGTCCACCTTATTGTAGAGGGAGGAAGATTCTTGCCTGAACCGAGACTAGATTCATCCCTAGGAATGGAGATACCAATCAAGAGGACAAGGAAGACAAGAGGTGAAGAAACACCCATCCAAAAGACTCCCAAGGGACGGCACCAGCCGAGTAGCTAACTCGACCTGACAGAGATTGGGAAGCGAGAAGGACCACCTGGCAGGCCTCTCGCGGACTCCCCTTGGTCTCATCAGAGACATAGCTTCCATTAGTACCCTGGTGAACACTGTGGGGGCAGAAGAGAGGCCAGATAACAAGGCCACGGGTTAGCGGTGTTGGACATCCAACACAACCAGAAGAGCCTAGGTGTCTAGAAGACACGGGGAAGTGAGCATAAGCATCCTTGATCTCCCCAGAAGGCAAGGACCCACTAGGCGCAAGGCGCTAGTGGCCCATCCCAGATTTTTCATGCAGAAACTGCCTGAATAGTAGAATTGCCAACAACCTGTGAAATCAGAAGGGCAGACAGACTCATTCTTTTGGGAGAATGTGAAGGGGTTGGTGTAGCGGCACCTGCCTCTGCCTGATAAGGGCAAACTGCAAGTGACCTCCAACCCCGCAGGCCCTGTATGACCTGCCAGCACCCGAACAGAGGCAGGGACCAGGAGTACCCTGACAATCATGGGGGAGGCCGCGCAGCAAACTTTATCCTATACCCGGAGGAAACTACCTCCTGTATCCACCAGAAAGAGGCAAAATGCCTCCTGATAGGAGCAAGGTGCTGCAGTCGAGGGCGCCCCATCATGCTTGAGGGGATTTGGTGGAAGATTTAGGTTTCACCCTGCCGGAGGGCCCAGAACGTTGTCTGTTGCTCGTGGGGCAGGGGTCTGTACTAAGACTCCGGGAGGACACCCCCGGTTCTTGTTTAACGCTATGGTATGGAGGGGGAGGGGTGTCCTTGTCCCGAGGGGGCCGAGACGGGCGCCTGCGCCGGGGTGACTTGCCCTTATTTCCAAACAGGTCCAGATGGGCCCCAAACAGGCGATACCCTTTAAGGGGAACCTGGTAAGAGTCCTTTTAGCAGCATAGTCAGCACCCCACTCTCGCAGCCAGACCATGCGACGCATAGCCACCACAAGGGCGGAAGTTCTTGCACACATTCTAATGGTGTCATCTATAGCTAAAAGGATAAATCTTACAAATACATCACAACTGGAGAGTGCATTAAACACCTCCCAGGAGAGATCATTAACGTGATGCTCAAGCATCTGTCCGATGAGGGTTTTGGCGGCCACTGCAGTGATGGCCGCGGCACAGACCGGGCGCAGTGCCGCTCCTGCACAGGAAAAAGCGTGTGAAGCCAGCTTATCCATGCGCCGGTTCTCGGCGTCCCAAAGGGTACTGTAAGCAGGAGCTGCAATAAAGGGGGGGTTAGGAACCCCAATGATCGGTGCGCCTACCACAGGGGGCGATGACCAACAATCAACCATCTCAGCGGGGGGAAAGGGTATTTCCAATCCCAGTCCCCTGGGGCCCCTAGAAGCTTACCGGGGTGTTCCCATTCCTCGAGTACGAGAGCATGGAAGTGAGCCTGCTCTAGGAATTCCAAGCGCGGTGTCGCTGTATGGAAACGCTCCCCTCTCGGCTGGGGAGCCGCGTTAAGGAGGGAGATAGACAGGGTCTCAAAGATCCTACTCAACAAACCAACGGTATCAATCTGGTTCCAGTCTTTGAGGTTAGAATCGTCATGACTCCTCGGCTCCTCATCGGATGGGCCCGAGAACAACCTTCCTTCATCAGAAGTGGTGCAGGCACGCGGAGTAGCGAACTTCTCCGATCCCTTAGCAGGGGCAGAAACAGGGGGCGTAGAGGACCGCTTGTTATCAGGGCCAGAGCGTTTTGTCGACCCTGTAATAGTCTGGTCAGCCGCGGGCAGTCTGGAAGACGCAGCCGGCTGTAACTCCTTACTCGTAAGCGACTCGGCAGCAGCGAGATTTAAGCCTGGGGGAATAGGAGTGTTAGGGCGAGGAACAGTCCTTGGTGATCGTGCACAGATCGGTGCGCTCTCAGCACCAAAGTGGGAGTAGCCACACGTTATACACAGCAGGTCTTGTCCCAGAGGGACCCTGGGTACAAAATTCCGAGATGCCTCCATATGGTGATTATCAATGCAATATAAGGTCGGTAGGGATTTATGCAATAAGCAACCCTGGATGTCCCAAAGGGCCGCTAGGAATGTGGGAGAATGTTTGTAAGCCCACTACGAGTTATGTTAGGCCGGGAGAAGCCACCGGAGTCTTTGACGTCTGAAAGACAGAAGGGGAACAATAGGTGTCAGGACCATGCGCAGCAAAAGAATTAATAAAGAAATCGCCAGCAAGGGCACTTACAGACCAGGGGTGGAGAAGGACCGCCAACACGTGTGCACACGAAGATACATAAAATGGCGCCGACCAAACCTCAGAGGGCGGGTCTGATCTGGGCGTGACGCGGAGTGCGCCACGCCAGGTCCCCGCCCCCCCAAAGAGCGCAAAGCTCTGAAGCAGCCGTTAAGGCTTGACAAGTCAATCATATAGTATGAGTAAGAGCGTCTGCTAGAGCAGTGATTTTCAACCGGTGTGCCGCGGGGAAATGGTCACATGGTCAGGTGTGCCGCGGGGAAAGTTCCCCAAACTAAGGTGCCCCTTGTTCCCCGGCAATGCGCAGCGATGCGGCTTCCGCACAAGGAACAGGGCCGTATTTGCCTTAAGGCAATGCCTGCGAGGAAGGCACTGTCACTTACCCGCCAGTGGATCCGGGGGGCGGGGGCACTGAGCGGTCGCACGCTTCCTGCGAGGAAGGCATTTTCCAGCTAGTGGATCCATCTCGCCGGCCTCCTCGCTTCCCCCCGAACAGCTGCTTCGCGGCGCGCGCCCGCCTCCATCTCGCTTCCCCCTCCCCCCGATCAGCTGCTCCGGCACCCGCCCGCCTCCATCTCGCTGGCGTCATCGCTGCCCCCCTCCCAGCTGCTCTGCTCTGCCCTCCATCTCGTCGGCCTTCTCGCTGCCCCCCTCCCCCGATCAGCTGCTCTGGCACCCGCCCGCCTCCTCGCCACCCATCCCCCCCATCAGCTGCTCCGGTGCCCACACACAACTTGCCGGCCTCCTCGCTACTCGCCCCCCCCCCCCGATCAGCTGCTCCGGTGCCCACCCACGGGGGTCGCTCCGTGCTCCTCACTAACCCCCCCCCCAGTCCAGTACCAGCGCGGGACATGTGAGCGGGATGCCAGGCTCTGGCCACCCACTGATTCATCACTCCCAGACGCGTGACTGCTGAGGACCCCGGAGGATAAGGTAAGGAACTTTATAATATTTTATATATATAAAAAAAAAATAAATTATGATTTTGGAGTGTGTGCTTGCTTGCATGGCAGAGGGCAGCCTTACATGACTGCAGCAAGCAAAAAAATCTTTTTTTTTTACAATTCGGCCATGGGGCTCCCGCGCGTGTGCCCGCAGGAGCGCACATGCCCCGTGAAGTAAATCTGGCCAGCTGGTGTCAGCAACCCCTCAGCGGCTCCAGCGCCCTTCCCCAGGGGAATCCCGATCTGGAATGCCCTGGGCGGAAGGTCAGAGGCCAGCCCCCACAACACCCATAGACACTCACCTTTTCCCGGTCCAATGGTGCATGCGCAAGTTCTGGTCCAGTGAGAGCCGGCCACTGTCACTAGGTAATTCGGCAGGTGGCTTTCATTAGAATCAATAGGGATCCCAGCCTGTTGAATTAGTGACGGTGAGCGGCTTTCACTGGACCAGAGCCCGTGCATGCACCGTTGAAGCCAGGTAAGTGTTAACTGGACTTTCTGGGGGTTATACACAGCAAGGTATTCTAAACTGGTATGCTCTGCGCAAGTTCTGGTCCAGTGAGAGCCGGCCACTGTCACTAGGTAATTCGGCAGGTGGCTTTCATTAGAATCAATAGGGATCCCAGCCTGTTGAATTAGTGACGGTGAGCGGCTTTCACTGGACCAGAGCCCGTGCATGCACCGTTGAAGCCAGGTAAGTGTTAACTGGACTTTCTGGGGGTTATACACAGCAAGGTATTCTAAACTGGTATGCTCTGCTGGGTAACCCCCCCAGAAGCCCCATTTCACTCACCTTGTCCCAGAGCCCTCACCACATATCTGCACAGCGGCCGCATCCCGGCTCACCTCTGCCCGAACCTGCGCTTGGCCTTTCTGAATGGGTGCACCACCCACACGTCCACCGCACATGCAACGGCTGATAGGTGAGCGGGGAATGCGGCTGGATGCGCACTCTGCTCCCTTTGGCTGCTTAGCCTTCAGTGGTGCCAAAGGGAACCAAGTGAAAGGCGCTCAGGCTATCAATCAGTGCGCTCGTTCTGATCCCAGTCTGGGCTGTGGGAGCAACAGGAAGCAGGAAGGTGAGTGAATAGGGCAACCTGGGAGGGTACACACAGTGGGGCATCCCAAATCAAGATGCCCTCACCGAGAGGAACAACACCAAGTGAAACAAGTGAAAATCTTTAAAGTGGACCAACACCCAGGATTTTGACTATCCTGGGTTTGGTCCTTTCCAGATCGGGGTGCCCTGCTATGTGAAACCCCCCAGATCGCAAGTTACAACTCGCCTCACCCTGCTCCTACGGCGCATGCGCGGGCACTCGTCCAATCAGCGCGCTCTGAGCCGCCGTGGTATGCGCGTCAATGAGACGTCTTACCGCAGCGGCTCCGGGCGCTGGCTGCTGCATCTAACGTTTCCCTTTAACAGGGAGCGCGCCCTCGCCGGCCATTCACAAATGTGAGCTGGGTTTCTCAAGCTTGACTGCGATAAAAATTAAAAACAGGGAGAGACTGAGAACTGTTGAGGAAGAGCTTCGTGTGTCTTTCCACCATTCCTGCCAGGATATCCCTTTTGTGTTCATCGAAACAGGCCTAGGTTTCACACTGAGTGGTAAGAAATACATTTAGAATCTATATTATTAACTATATGTATAGTATGTACTGTTTTAGTGTCATTTTGTGCCATTTTGGTTGGTGGTGTGCCGCAGGATTTTTTAAGTATAAAAAGTGTGCCGCGGCTTAAAAAAGGTTGAAAATCACTGTGCTAGAGGATACTCGTAAAGTCCAAAGACGCCGCCACCATTCCGCCACCCGTAGGCGTTGTACAAAGATTAGCTTCCTGCCTCAAGTTGCAGGATAAGGCAGCACGTTCTGTACACGATTGCATAGTAGATTGAGAAGTCAAAATACCATTTTGTGAATACTCAACTGTAAAATGGGTATTATAAGTATGTTGCACACCCCGCTTCAAGACATTCATTACATGTGGGTTATTATAAGTATGTTGCACACCCCGCTTCAAGACATTCATTACATGTGGGTTATACTGACCTGTAGATGGCGATATTGCAGAGATGTAATGAAAAAAAAGAGCCCCTCCCGGTCCATAAATACCTGGGACCTCCCACTCATTACCCAGTATAAAGATAGCAGTAAGGTAAGGGACCAGGAAGAGCCAACAATAAGTCATAACAATGCAAAGTTCACCATACAAAGGATCCAGAATACAAAAGGGCAGGGTGAAGCGGGGTGTGTGACATACTTATAATACCATTTTGTGAATACTCACCTGTAAAATGGGTATTATTCTAAGTGTCATTACATGTGGGACATCCAATAGTAGTGTCCATAAAGGGCGGGGATCCAAACAAGGCAATAAAGCGCAACTTAAACCACTGCAGCTTGCAGAACTTTGCGGCCAAAAACATCCGCTGAGGCCCGCACATCAACCTTGTAAAACTTGGAAAAAGTATGAACCGAAGACCAAGTAGCGGCCTTACAAACTTGCTCAACAGAGGCCTGGTGCTGAAAAGCCCAGGACGCCCCAACAGCACGAGTAGAATGAGCAGTAACACGAAAAGGGGGAACCTTCCCCTTGGCAGAATAGGCCCCAACAACGGCCTGACGAATCCATTTACAAATGGAAGACTTGGCGGACGCCAAACCTTTCCTGGGCCCGGAGGGCACCACAAGAAAAAAAAGCATCCGTGATACGAAAGGAAGACGTAACCACCAAATAGTACTTCACACAGCGAACCACATCCAAGGAATGCAAGGCCCTCTTGTCATTGCTGGGCTTAGGACAGAACAATGTCCTGATTTAGATGAAAGGCAGAAACCACCTTAGGAAGGAAATCCGACTTGAAAAGGAAAACCACCTTGTCCCGATGCCTCTCAAAGTACGAAGCCTGAATGGACAAAGCCGCCAACTCAGAGACGCGCCGAACAGAAGTGATAGCTACCAAAAAGCCACCTTCTGCGTAATCAAAGACAAGGTAATATGCAAAGGCTCAAAAGGAGGACCTCGAAGAGCGGAAAGAACCAAATTCAAATCTCAAACTGGGAGCAAAGGCTTCCTAGGAGGCCGCACATGCACACCATGGGAAACGGAGGGAACAGGTACAGAAACCCCAGATCCCTCCAATTCAGAGACATGGCATCCACTGCCAGAGCCAGTGGATCCCGCGAGAGAGACACAAATGCCGGAAGTTTGTGATTGTGATGAGAGGCAAAGAGGTCCACCACCGGAGACCCCCACCTGAGCCCTTGGGGCTGAGAGACCATTCCCCCCCGGCGAGATGAGAACCTGCTCAGAGAGTCCACCTCCGTGTTCTCCACTCCCGGAATGTAAACTGCCGAAATGCACGGGACATGGCTCTCCGCCCAGGCCAGAATCAACGACACTTCCCTGAGGGCACTCCTGCTGCGAGTCCCTCCCTGGTGATTGATGTAGGCGACCGCCGTCCGATTGTCTGACCGAACCAGCAAGCCCTGCAACTGATGAGTCAAGGGAAACAGAACCAACCTGATGGCTCTCAGCTCCAGAACATTGATGGGCTCGTGAGCCTCCTGAGGCCCCCACAGACCCTGAAACTGACGATCCTTCCAGAAACCCCCCCATCCTGACAGGCTGGCGTCCGTGGTGACCGTCTCCCAACAAGGAGTCAGAAAGGATCTGCCCCTCAACAGATTGATCGGATCCAGCCACCACTGAAGGGAACGCCGAACCCGGGGGGTCAGCAGGAAAGACTGATCCAACGACAGTGGAGACCTGTCCCAGGCTGCCAACAGATGGAGCTGGAGCGTCCTTGTGTGGAACTGAGCAAAAGGAACCGCTTCGAAGGAAGCCACCATCAATCCCACCAGCCTCATCCCCAGCCGGATGGCCGGACGAGGAATGGACAGGAGAAGCCGAGCCAACTCCTGAATCAAGAGAACCTTGGACTGAGGAAGAAACACCCTGGCCTGAGAAGTATCCAGAGACATTCCCAGAAAAGACACTACCCTGGACGGAGAAAGGGGGGACTTGGGGGTAGTTGATCACCCACCCGAATCTCTCCAGAGTGGATACCACAGTCCTGGTGTCCAACTCCGCTTGGCAGAAGTAAGACGTCATGATGAGAAGATCGTCCAGATATGGAACGATGCGGATACCCCGAGCTCTGAGGAGAGCCATCACCCCAACCAGCACCTTGGTGGAAACCCTTGGAGCCGAGGAAAGACTGAAAAGGAAGGGCCACAAACTGAAAATGCAGATCCTCCACCACGAACCTGAGAAATCTCTGGTGCGCCTGAAAGATTGGCACATGCAGGTAAGCCTCCTTGATGTCTATGGACGTCATAAAGTCCCCCTGACGAAGAGAGTAGATGGCTGAACGCACGGACGGACGAACCTGTTGAGGATCTTCAGATCCAGGATGGGACGAACAGAGCCGTCCTTGGGCACCGTGAACAGATTGGAATAAAAGCCTCGACCCCGGTCCGAGAGAGGCACTGGGCAAATGACAGCCATATCCAGAAGATTTTTTACCGCCTCCCGGAGCCCCTGCGCGGCCAGAGGATCCGAAGGCACCCGAGACCTGAAGAATCTGGGAGGGGGCCGGAACTCGAACTCCAGCTTGTAGCCGGAAGACACCACTTCCCGGATCCATCTGTCCGAGACCTCCTGGTCCCAGACCTGGGAGAAGTGTCGCAGCCGTCCCCCCACCCACAAGGGTGAGGACGCCCCCTCATTGCTGAGCTGGCTTGGCAGCAGTTTTGGCCTTAGAGCCCCAACTGCATCCTGGACGGGCACGTCCCCTGTCCCTATTCCAGGAATCGCCTCTGGACGAGGAGAAAGCCAATCCTCTGCCAGCTCTGGCCCCGCGAAAAGAAGGAGCAAAGGAAGCCGCCCCCCGAAAGGGACGACGTTGCTTCCTGCGTTGAGGTAACGTACCGCCTTTGGCGACGGAATCCAATTTCTCTCTAAAGAGCCTCAATCCCAAAAAGGGAAGAGCCGCGACTTTTTGGACACAAAATCAGCCGCCCACTGGCGCAACCAAACCGAACGCCGAATAGCCACAAGCAGGGCCGACATTCTGCCACACATCACCAATGTGTCATTCAAGGCGGCTAGTACAAATGACAAACACAAGTCACACCGTTTAAGACCCAGGAACTCGTCACTAGCCGGATCTAGCCCGGAAGAAGTCAACAGGTCCCTGACCACCGACCTGGTAGCCACCACCAACAGCGCCGAAGCACAAGCAGGCCGCAAGGCCGACCCAACACTGGCAACACCATGACAAGCCATCTGGTCAATGCGTTTATCCTCACCATCTTTAAGAGTGGAACAATCAGGAGAATTCAAAATAGCGGTGTTGGACAACCCCAAAACCGGGGCATCCACCTCAGGAGGAGACGACCAACGCTTTACCGCATACAACGGAAAGGGATATTTCTTATCCCAACCCGGAGGAACACCTGGGAGCCGGGTAGGCCTCTCCCATTCCTTAGTAATAATTCTGTCAAAATGTTTTTGATTAGGAAATTCCAAGCGTGGCCTAGATTCCTCGAAAAACTCCCCCTTTTGCGGAGGAGCCGCCTCAGGAGGAGAAATAGCCAGAACCTCAAACATCTGAGCCAGAACCTTAGGGGTATCCAGGGAATCCCCCAAGCCCCGCTCGGTATCAGCACCAACATACTGTTGATCGTCTGAATAATCCGATTCCTCCAATAACTCCCCTTCCTCTAGCGGGGAGTAATCGGACCAATCCAGATAACCAAAATCATCAAAGTCAGCCGCCGGCGTGGCTGGCGACAAGTGCTTTCTCTTAGCCGGGGCCTTTCTAGCAATCGCGTCAGAAAATAATTTTTCAAGATTGGCCAATCTAGCACACACCTCAGATTGCGACTCCCCACCCATGACAACGTGACATGGGGCACGGATCAGTCGGGGAGGGGTCGGAGAAAAGACCGGCAGTGCTGAACCAGACGCCTGGAGTCCGGACTGCCGCGTAATAGTCTGCTGCACAAAGGAACAGATCATCCCCCGTAAGGGATACCCCACACCCCATACACTTCCGCGATTGCCCGAGGGGAGCCCAAGCCCAGTATCCGAAGATGCCTCCATACGGTGAACTTATAGGTAGTCGCAATGACTAAGGGAATTACGCAAATATGCAACCAGGGATGCCCCTTTAATGTCCCCAGTGGGAGGATTTACAGTAAGTCCAATTTAAACCCAGGGACCCTAGGACCAGGAGAAAACCCCCTAAACACCAATGTAGGTCTGCCTGGAAGACAAACACAGAATCAGCATAGCAGGCGCATAGAGCAATTAAAATAAATAGAAACATGCATAGGACAAGATATAAAGGAGGCCCCACAGGGCCACTCACTGCGCTGTCCTCTTAGCCGGGGGTAATGGCGTCCTCACGCCACGATGTGGAGAAGAAGCAGGCAGAGAGGAGAAGGGGGGCGTGGCCAGCAAGGAGCGCACGTCGTGCCTTGCTCCGCCCCCCTTCCACCGTCAAGCTTCCCAAGCAGAGCCGGAGACCAGGCTCCGCAGCAGCGCCTGCCGCACGGGGGCGGGCCGTGGCGTCACGCCGAACGCCCGGCCCCGCCCCCTACTCCCAGCACATGAGGGGAGAAACTCCCCTCCGCCATGCCGCCTCAGAGGCCGGCGCCGTGGCGGGAGTAGTGAAATGAAGCAGAAACAAATTTAAAGTGAAAGACACACACAAACAAATAATAAAGGCCTAACACGGGAGAAGGGACCCCCCTCTAAGGAGAAGGGCATCCGGAGAGGGGAAAACCACCCAGGGTGAATGGCCAAGGGACAGGGCATCCCAAACCAGGGTCACCAACCCAGTTAACCGCCTACCCTCTAGTACAGGGTCTCACGGTGGAGCTTCGCTCCTAAGCACCTAAAGTGCCATTCTACCCTTGCTCGGACCAGCAGCCTAGGCTGGGATGCAGGGAATCAACAAGGGATCCGGGCGGAAATAGAGAAATAATGGGCCGGGAGTCATCCCGGCTACCTGAAATCCCCCTGTGCAAGGAGGAGACATCATCTTCTGACTTGCTCACCATCTGCAGAGATGAAAGACTGGGTAATGAGTGGGAGGTCCCAGGTATTTATGGACCGGGAAAGGCTCTCTTTTTTCCCTTACATCTCTGCAATATCGCCATCTACAGGTCAGTATAACCCACATGTAATAAATGTCTTAAAGCGGGGTGTGTGACATACTTAGAATAAACAGACAGCGGCGGCCAGAATAGACGGAGCAAGCAGCGCGGCTCTGACACCTAGATGCCGGTCAGGGGCAAAAGTACGGCCATAATCGTGACAATAGTGTACACTGAGACCGCCACACACACACCCCCTTCTTTCCCCCCCCCCCCCCGAATACAGGGGAAAGCGAGGGAGGATGGCGACCCTTTAAACAGGGTCCACCTCGACACGGGGCACGGGGCAATAATGCGGGAGGGACATCCACTATGAGACTCACCATCAGCCTAAACCGCCTACCCTATGGTGGGGGACTGCGGTGGAGCATGGCTCCGTTAAGCACCCATGGTGCTGCCTACCTTCACCTGACCAGCGCAGCCCAGGCTGGGAGGCACATCACAAGGAGGACGGGTGGGAATAGTCCCAACAGAGCCGCAGGCTGTAATAGCCCCGCTCACCTGCGAGAGAGTGATACTTCATGTCTTCGCAGTTGGCCCCGCCCCCCGAAGCCAACACGTGACAAGCAGCCAATGACGGCACACCAGCGCCTGAGGTAACCCCGCCGCCAAGCGCGGAGCACAGGAAAAACGCGCACGGCGGCAATTTCAAGCACAAATAAATGTAAAACAAGTCAGCGCGGCAGCTGTCACCAAGCATAATGTAGTGAAGCATAAAGGCCAATACACGTGTGTGTGTATATATATATATTATACACCCCCCCCTTTCCCCTGAAGGCTACAAGGAGAGTGAGGGAGGACAGCGGCCACTTAACATAGGGCCCACCGATAGACAGGGGCAATAGTGCGGGAGGAGCATCCCATAGAGGCTCACCATATGCTTATACCGCCTACCCTTTGGTGGGGGATTGCGGTGGAGCAGCGCTCCCAAGCACCGTACAGCGGTGCTGCCTACCATCACCCAACCAGCGCAGCCAAGGCTGGGAGGCACATTACTAATGGAACGGATGGGAATAGTCCTACAGGGCCTCAGGCTAATAGCCCTGCTCACCTGCAAGTAGAGAGAGACATATTCTTGTCCTTCACAGTCTGCAGAGAAAATCTGGGGATTGTGGGAGGTCCCTGGGTATTTGAGGGTCCGGGAGGAGCTATTTTCAATGTCTCTGCAGTCCAGCTCCATCTGGTGGTGTAATACCCGATTGTAAGTAAGTATTCTATCTGGAGCAGGACGTACTATATACTAAGAATATTCCTCAGCTTCCATAGGAAAGAGTAACACCGGGTGCCAGATACCGCCGCTTACCAGGAGCCTTACGCGGACCAGAACCAGCAATATGCCTTTTTTTTTTTTTATAAATTCTTTATTTATTAAAATTTTCAATATACAAAAGAGTACAACTTTCAACATAAGTCTAGTCAACAGCTGATATGGTAAAGTACATGTCAATCGCCTCCATAGCAATGGTACAATAAAGTGAAGAAAGAGGAGTAAGTCTCGTTGTCGTTTCTTGGCTCATGAGCGGGTTGCTTAATAAAGACATATACACTCAAACCTCATCTTTTATGTTAAAGCTAGGCAAATGACAGCAAACATACTGAAAGCACTAAAAGAGGACTCTAACAAACAGAGCAAGAACCAGAAAAAGGGGGAGGGAAAGGAAGGAAGGGAAGGGACAAGGGCAATAAGGGGGAAGCGGGCTCATACCACTTTCAACATATCCTTGCCCTCTGGGGCCTCAGTGAAGGCCATCCAGCCATACCAGGTAGACATAAATTTCTCATATGTACCATCTTGTGACAACACCACGTTCTCAAATCGCATAATGTCATTTACTCTCTGACACCAACCTGCAATGGAGGGGGGTTTCTCCTTTTTCCACATCTGGGGAATGCCTGCTTTAGCTGCATTAAGCAGATGACGGACCACGGACTTGTTATATCGTTTCATGGGCATTCCCGACATGTGGAGAAGGCAAAGAGCAGGGTCGTCCGGGACTGGGGTCCCCGACACCTTCTCCGCAGCCTGCCTAACCGAATTCCAATAGTGTTTCAGTTTACTGCATGACCAAAAAATATGTAGATCTCCCCCTTCCCCACCACATCTCCAACAGTTTGAAGAGACAGCTGGGTACCACTTATGCAGCTCTGTAGGAACCCTGTACCATCTAGAGAGCAGTTTGTACCCGCACTCTTGGTATCGGGTACAAATCGAGGTCTTATGCTGCAGCGCCAGCACCATGTGGCGCTGCTTGGGGGACCATGCCGTACCCAAGTCTCTTTCCCATTTTACAAGGAACGGTGGATCATCCGCGTCAGGGGGAGCAATCAATAGTTTGTAGATCCTCGAGAGCGTATGCCTTTCTGTCTCAGTACTCTGGCACAGTTCCTCAAAGATAGTAAACTCAGGCCTACCCGCTCTATACTCCTGCAGTGAAGCCAAAAAGTGTCTGAGCTGCATACACTGCCAGGATGACCAACTAGGGATCCCAAGTCTTTGCGCTATATCGTTAGGGTTCACCCAGTCCCCTCCCATAAGGAAATGGCCAACCCTGTATACTTTAGAATTGATCCAGGTCTTTACTTTGTGCCCCTCGCACCCTGGGGCAAAACGTGGGTTTCCCAGGACCGGGTACATTGGGGAGGGAGATATCCCCTGACGCTGAAACATGGTCTTGCATATCCCAAGTGTGGGACCTATGGTGGGGTGCTGCCTTCCCAACTTGTCACTCTCACTCGCTAGCCATGGTGTCCCTTGGATCGGAACCTCTAAAAAGCTCTGCTCAAGACCCACCCACTGCTTATGTTGCCCATGGACACACCAATCAACCACCCTGCAGAGGTGTGCTGCAGACTGATAAATCATAGGATCTGGTAAACCCACCCCTCCCCGCTCCTTCAACCTAGTTAAGATCCCCCCCCCCCAAGTCTCGGTTTCTTCCCCGCCCAGATAAAGTTGGTAAAAATCGAGCGGACTCTCTGAAAGTAAGAGCGTGGGATAGCTACCGGAAGGGCCTGCAAGAGAGAGTAGTCGGGGGAGTAGGGTCATTTTAACTGCGTTGCACCTCCCAAACCACGAAAGCTTCCCCTTACTCCATCTGGCTGTTTCTGTCTCGAAGTTTCTCAGTAGTGGGGGAAAGTTGAGCATATATATCCTGGAGAGATCCCCACTGATATTCGTTCCCAAATATTTAACGCTCTCCTTGGCCCAACGGAATGGGAAGGCATTCTTAAGCGTCTCAAATCTGTGCACAGGGATATTAACATTAAGAGCCTCAGATTTCTGAAGGTTAATCTTATATCCTGAGTATCCCGTATTCCCTGAGTTCCTTCATGAGATTGGGTAACGAGACCTCCGGGCATGTCAAGAAAAAGATTAAATCATCAGCATACGCCGCCACCTTGTAATGTCCCGAGATGTTTCCCAGCCCCTTAACGTCCGGATTGCTGCGCACCCTACACAGGAAGGGCTCCAATGCCAATATAAATATCAACGGCGACAAGGGACAGCCCTGCCTCGTCCCATTTGAGATCCCGAAGGAACCCGACGAGTAGCCGTTTACTCTCACCGACGCCGAGGGGGAGCTATACAGACTCTCAATCCAATGCAGCATGTTTGGGCCTAAACCAACATGTCTAAGCACCGCCCTCATAAAGTGCCAATTCACTCTGTCAAAAGCTTTCTCGGCGTCGGTGGAGAGCAACAAGGTGGGCATTCGCTGTCTCTGTGCCAGATTTATCAGGTTCAGGACTTTGGTGGTATTGTCTCTAGCCTCTCTGAGAGGCATGAAACCCACCTGATCCGGAGATACCACCGAGTGCAGGTGCGGAGCAATCCGCGATGCCAAAATCTTTGCACATAACTTGATATCCGTATTAAGTAACGAGATCGGCCTGTAGCTTGCACACAGGGTGGAGACTTTTCCCTCCTTAGGGATCACCGCTATGTGTGCCCGCAGGGAATCGCCTGGGAGGGGGGCCCCCTCCAAGATGGAGTTCATCATAGAGAGGAGCCTAGGGGCCAGGAGGGGAAACAACTTTTTGTAGTATTGGATGTGCAGCCCATCAGGACCAGGTGCTTTTCCCGAAGCCGCCTCGGACACAGCGGCCTGCAACTCCAACATTGATATTGGGCCTTCCATTTCTGAGACAGCCTCCCCGGAGAGTCTGGGCATGCCTGAGTTCTCAATATATTGAGCGCATTTCTGGTCTAGGACACCTTCCCGGGAGAGTGGCAGGTTATAAAGATCCGAAATACTTCCGCAATATCCTCAACCCGATGTACCACCTTCCCCCCGGAGTCCACCACCTTGGGCACAAAAGTTTTCGCCCTTTCTGTTCTCAAGGCCCTTGCCAACATCTTACCGCATTTATCCCCAGTCTTGTAGAAAGCTTGCCGGCATCTAGCCGCCTGGGCTTTCCACTTGTCACAGCATACTGTCTTTAATTTTTCCCGCAGCACAGTAAGCGTCGGCAGGAGTGCGGCCGACAGTGACTTCTTATGTAACGCCTCAAGCCTCCCTATCTCTTTAAGGAGTTTCAGCATACTGTCCATTTTCTCTTTTTTAACCCGTGCCCCCTGGCTGATTAACGAACCCGATAACACACTTGTGGGCTTCCCAGAGCGTCCCAGGAGAGACCTCCGGGCCAGAGTTTGTGTCAAAGTAATGTTTAAGATCTCTTTGAACCACCTCCAGAACGGTCTGGTCCTCTAGTAATGAACCATTCAATTTCCAGGACCAAGACTTGGGCCCAGGAGTGGGGTCCTCAATCGTAATGGAGATAGGTGCATGGTCAGATAATGTGATATGTCCTATCGTGGTGTTAGTAACTTTAGCTAATTGAGAATGTGGTACTAGGAACTAATCTATCCTGGAGTAGGAAGCGTGCGGGTGTGAAAAAAAAAAAGGTGTAATCCCTCGTGTTCGGATGTTGGATTCTCCAGGGGTCAACTAGTTGAAATAGGGTCAGAGCTTTCTTAAGGTGTTTTAATTTAGCATATGCAAAGTGGGGTCCCCCCTTGGAGGTGTCCAACAATGGTTCTAAGGCTACGTTAAAATCCCCGCCCAAAATCAGTTCCCCGGCCCATCAACGATGGCTTCGGGGACTAGAGGAATCCTATGCCCGTAAAAGTCTAGCCCTGTCTTTAGGGATTAGAGGAGAGGGAAAGTAGGGGAGGGAAGTACAGACAACAACAAACACGAACCCAAGAAAGTAGAAAACAAATTATGACCAATTTAAACAATTTCTAACAATCCTATACGGAGAGAAAACAAAACTCGTCGGATCCTAAGGAACCTCGAGTTGGCCCTATCGGGGGGAAGAGTGCCTGTCGACACGGAGAAGCAACTGGTATCTCCCTCCCCCGCACCACGCCCTGTACTTAGGCTAGATTGCTGAGACAACCAGCCTTGCCATTGAATAGCAGCAAAACCAGCTTGTGTAAGCAATGTAGCCAGAAAGATCAAAAAACATAATGACATTTAGTTGCAACAAATAAACAAGTACCGATCCTCAGGTTGGATCCCCTAACCCGTAGAGAGCATCCCCAGCAGACAATGGATAAGGCATAAGCAAAGCAGAGCTCGCTAAACGCCTCAAAAGGCCCGTCAGGGAGTATACAAAGGATGCCAAGGATGCTCCCCCAGGCAAGGGGGGCGACAATAATGCAACTCAATGAAAATGAGAAAAGAAGGTTAATAATTCAGGTTTCCACATCATACGGTCTAACTTGTCGCCGACCACGTTGTTGCCTTCCGCGACCTCTCGAACCTACAGGTGCCCTCCGAGTGGCATTCCGGGGTTGTGGCGAGGGCACCAACTTTACCGCCAACCAATCCGGCACTTCAACCGGCTCACAACCAAGAAAAGAAAACAAATCAGGGAGGTCCCTTGGTGCTCTGAGCAGGAAAGTGTCTCTTTCTTTCCGAATTACTAGATGAAAGGGGTAACCCCACCTATAAGACCCCCCTCTACTCATAATGACTTCTAAAAGCAGTCTCAAGGCTCTTCTCATCAAGAGTTCGTCTCGAAAGGTCCTGAAGGATCTGAACATTGGCACCATCAAAGTCCACATTGCCTCTTCTCCAAGCCTTGCGAGTGATCTCTTCCTTCAAGGTGTACTTGTGGACTCTGCAGACCACATCTCGAGGTCTCAAGGGGTCTGTGCTCGGCAGACCCAGAGCTCTATGAACCCTGTCCAATTTGATCGGGGTAGACAGATCTCTCTCCAGCACCGTGTTGAGGATGACCGTCGTAATGCGAGTGAGATCCTCCCCTGTGGATGCCTCAGGGATACCCCGCAGACGCAAGTTGTTTCTGCGACGCCTATTTTCAATGTCGTCTATGTGGAGCATCTGAGCTTGTAGCAACGTTTCTTGCATGTCACATCGCGCTTCAAGCGTTTGCAGACGACTCGACACCGAGGGCGTTTCAGCTTCAAGACCAGCCACTCTTTCAACTGCCCGTATGCGATTCTTGACCTCGCCCAGCTCGCGCCTGTGGGCCTCTTCATATTTCGCTATTAAGGCCTCAATGTCTGCTTTGGACGGGAGACCCCGTAGCAACGAGATGGTTTCCAAGTGGATATTTGTCTGGCACGAGGGTGCAGGAATACACGTACTCCCCGAGCCTAGCATCCCCTGGGGCGATCCCAGAGTTTTCGCCTCTGCACGTGGCATCCATGGGTCCAGTGGAGTCGCCTCTGGGTCTGGAGAAAAGCATGGTCTTGACGGCGACATCTCAGTCGGGCTTGGTCCGTTCCCAGCCCAAGAAATCTCTGGAGATGGCAGCAGCGGGGACGTCGACGGGCTGGAGGGGCCAATTCCCAGGGAGCTGATAACCACCCTTGGTTCCAGAGGGACTGGTTGGCGGGGTCTCGGTAACCGCTGCGGGAGGCCAGCAGAGGGGACCACTTTTCTCCTGTACTGGACATCAGCGGATCGGGCACTGCTCTGCCCTCCTTCCTGTCTGGGTAAATATGCAAAGCGTTCTAACCCAGCTCCAAGTTTCCCTCCCAAGGAAGCACTGTGCTGAGGACTCAAGGCATCCAGGGCACGCTCCATCTGTGGTCTGGGGACTTCGGGCTGGCCACTCGTCAAGGTCTCTGCAATGTGGGCAATCAGGGTGGGAGGGGATACAGCCCGCATCCCCTGTGAGGGATCTTCATTCTGGGACTTATCAGAGCTCGGCTATGGCGTGGACGTGTAATCTGACGTGGCCAATACAACCTCCACTGAGTTAGCCCCTGTGGCCATGTTTTCTTGCCCAAGCATCCCTCATCCCCCTGGGCACTTCAGGGGAGGGAGTTCCAGCCCCACATCAATCTCCCCTGTTCCCGCTCCACGCTCACCTCCAGCCGCCATCTTATCCCCTCCAGGGCTGGTCACCGTCGCGTCCTCCAGGCCAGCAGGGCGCATCTTGCCGCCTCGATCAGGTAGACCAGGTGTTTGAGCGCTGGGTGCCGAGCTCGGCACTCGGCTGTTCACAGCTGAAGCGCCGGTCTGTGAGAAGCATGCAGCGCGATGTCTCTCTTCCCCCCGCTCCTGGCGCGCAGCCAGCTCAGCACGTGGGTTGCCGCCGGCAGTGATCAGCTCACCGCCGCTCCTCTGTATCGCTCCTCCGGGACCCGAAACAGCAGCTCCAGCCTCCCGATGCATCTGCTCCAGCCGCCCGGGAGAAGCCGCCTCCAGATCCACCTCTCTCTCTTCCGAGGACGTCCCGTCTCGAGCCACCATCTTGTCACCCTGAGCCGCCGACGGTAAGTCCATGTGGTCGCCGATCCAGCGGCAGCGAGAGCCCTGTCTGCCACCCTTACCCTTCCTCAGGGTGGTCTTCCTCCTGCCCATAGTCCCTGGGCCAGTCAAAACGATGGGATTGCTGCTAAATCGTGTCGATTCGGGCACAGGTGCGGGAGCTCAGGGAAAAGCAGCCTCACAGCGCCATGCCTAGGACACGCCCCAGCAATATGCCTTTTAATGCTGGCTACCCGGGGAGCCAGATCAGGTTGAGACTCCCCACTGATATGCACCTCACAGAGTCAGGTGTAAGCGTGTGGGGGGGGGGGGGGGTAGCACTAGGCCCAGCCGCAGATAAACCAGACTGCTGGGCACAGGGTATGACATCACTTTCAGGGGATACCCCACACGCAGCCAGGCTTGTCCTGAAGGAACCCTGAGCACATTATCCTGAGAAGCCTTCATAAGGTGATTTTCACAGCACAACAAGCCAATAGGGACTGACGCTAATAAAAGCAACCCGGGATGCCCAATAACCCACTACAAAGTTTGACCCGCCTGCAAGACATAAGCAAAAGATACCATAAGCGATATGCAATATAGACTATAGATAGATATTCCATCTATAAATAAATCAGCCCGCAGGGGCCCTTACGGACCGCGATAGTGAGACGCCAGGCACACGCAGCAGAGAATTAAAATAGCGCCCGTATATACCTCGAGGAGCGGGCCGCGGAGACCGTGATGCAAAACGCATCATCCACAAGGCACCCCCCCCCCCGAAGAGCGCGAAAACACGCCGACCTGACAAGACCAGCCAATGATGGCGCAGCAGTGCCTGAGGCAGTACAAACGTGCGGTGGCAAAAGAAACCAATGCAATCAATTCACAGGGATAAGACACAACACACAATACATACAAGGACATGCACCCCCCCCCCCAGAACTACAAGGGAGAGCGAGGGGGGGGGGGAAGCAACAGCCAACCTGAAGGAAGCCAACTGTGGGGACAGGGGCATGAAGTGTGGGGGGGCATCCCATAAGGCTCACCATGGGCCTGTACTGCCTACCCTTTGGTGGGAGACTGCGGTTGGAGCAGTGCTCCTTAGCACCTGACAGTGGTGCTGCCTGCCTTCACCCAAACCCAAGCAGCCTGAGCTGGGAGGCAGTAGAAGGAAACGGGTGGAAATAGTCCTACAGGGCCGCAGGCTAATACCCCCGCTCACTTGCGAGTAGAGAGAGCCATCTTCTAGTCATCGCAGCCAGGACTGCAGAGAAAAACTAGGGATTTTGTGGGAGATCCCGGGTATTTATGGGGCTGGGAGGAGCCACTTTTCTGTCTCTGCAGTCCAGCGCCATCTATTGGAGCGTATCCCAAGTGTAAGGAATATCTTCTGGAACAGAACGTGCTGTATAGAATAGAGCATCATCAGCAAAATCAGAGTAACCGGGCTCAATGTGCCGCATTTTACTCATGGCCTTCCCAGAGGCGTGTGAGATAGTCTCATGGCTGGCCACCCAGTATGCCAAACCGGCTTGGGACTCCCTGCTGGTTTCCCCCTCACCGAGGGCTGAATGCAGTAGCTGGGGTGCTGGCAAGGCCGCAGGCAATAAAGGGCTAGGGGCAGCAAGTGACACAAACTGTGCTGAATCCGCCCAGAGGGCCGGTATCTCACATGGGGCAGAACTTCAACCGCCCAGATGGGGCCCCTAGCTCACTATCCCCAGAAGCCCCCATTATGGTGATTAGCAGACAAAGCTTATGCAGGTTAAAAGGCACTAACAGCCCAATCCGCTATATCCCTCCTATCTGATCCCTCTTAAGAAAAGGGGGGGAGAGGGAGGAGGTGGGGGCAAGACCAGGAGGAACCACAACCCACAGCTATAAGGACCCAACCTGAAAGACACAAGGGGCCATAAACATCCCATAGCACACGAAGTATACAGCAAAAAAACAAGCTTGCGGCCGACAACACTCCTCCCCCCCCCCCCACACAGCACAGACCAAGATGGAGGGGAAGGAAGAGGCAACAAGGGAGGTAAGAATGAGCACAGTAAAAAGTACAGACACTGCCAATACCATAATAAAGCTTGTGGGATAAAAGGGCAAGGTGGTTCCTCCCCATAGGCTCACAATCAGCTTATGACCGGCTACCCTTTAGGGAGGGTCTGCGGCCCAGAGCCTAGCCCTGTCAACTCCTGACCCCCAGTGTTCACCCTACCTTCACCGCATAAGGATGCAGCGGCCGACGGGTTAGGAGGCCCCGCTAAACTGCAGTATCCAGGAGAGAGTATCCAAAACCATCCTTAGCAGCAGACTGCAAGATGAACTCTGGAGATTCTAGTGAGACCTCTTTGTAGGGGGCCGGGAGGAGCTACAGCTTTGGACCCTGCAGTCGAGTGCGCCACCTTGTGGCAGAAAACCCACATGTAATTACTTATGGGACGACCTGGACTGGATATAGTGAAAATAAATAAAAGGTCATGTAGCGCCCCACCAAACATTCATCCCCACTTTAAAACTGACTGATCATGCCTGTGCCATTTTCGGCATCGAATGAAGGTATGCCGAGGGTCACCACACCCCTTTCAATGCAGAGGGCAGAACCAGTAGCTGTGACTGATGTATTGTGCCACTGAACCAGTTATATTTAACAGGATTGGGACTCAGACTGCAGGAAAGAAAGTAGTTTATCCTAAACTCCCCTTTAAAGCAGATAAAAGTCCACTGAGCTAGTCAAACCCACTTTACCTGTTTTAACTTGGATTTTCACTGCATCCTAGAAGCATTCCAATTTGGGAAGCCCCATTATGTGAAAAGCCACACCACCCAACGTCTCTAGAAATCCCAGAGAGTTTGTAGGCTCTCTTACAATCAAGATTTTATGCCATACATATTGAGCTAAATGAAATAAGCCAAAGGACAGTGGCAACAAACAGTTCTCACATGCATCCCTTTCCAGCCCAATTCAGATTGCTGCACAAAAAAAAAAAAATTATAATGCCTAAGGGATACATTCTAAAAACGAGGGGCTTGCTGGGGTTCCAGTTACTGAGCATTTCAGTTGTGTCATTTGGGAAAGGAAGATCCAAAATGGCTGCTACCTTTTTCCAACTGTGCCAGGCTGTTGGTGTGGTTTAAGCGTAAAGACCAGTAGATATTTGTCATCCATTACCAACAGAATAGTTTATTTCTGAAGTGATCAAAAATCAGGCATTTGTCCAATTATCCACTTTACTGAGTAATTTAAAGCTAAAGATTTTCCACACAGACTGAGAACTACATGGCATGAGGCCTAGATTCTACTATATAAGAATAAAAACAGCATAAAGTTTAATAAACCGATGTATAGCTGCAATCTCACCATACACAAACGAGTTCATAGCCATGTGTAGTAGGTGTAGAGGTTTCCAGTAACCGCTAGATCCCGAGTCGGACAGCAACCCAGATTGCCTGGCTGGGCACTACAAGGTTTAGAACACAGCCATACTATTTTCAAAATTGTTTTCTAGGCCCAACACGTCAGTTTTGTTGCTCCACAGTACAGTAAACACTGCTAGCATCTTTCTGGCGCACGGTGAAAAGGTATATTCAAAACGCAATGGTACCAGGATCCAATATGCAGAGCTGATGCACGACAGGTCACCCCATTCATCTAGTCAAGGACCCTTGTACAGTATGAATAAAGCCATTTCAAAGATGCATTCAACATATTCTTGCTGTATGGCAAGAGACATTAAAGTGGACCAACACCCAGGGTGCCCCGCAGAAGTGGACCAAAACCCAGGATAGTGAAAATCCTGGGTGTTGGTCCACTTTAAAGCACCAAAGCAAACACCCATTTATTAAAAAATATAGGGCCTAGCTTTTAAAGTTACTATATTCAATATCTGACAGCTGAATTAAATTGAAAACTGTACAAAAAAAAAAAACTTTATTTACAAATATACATGGGCGGGAGTTAAAGTATTCATTCATCTTCATCCGAGGCATCATCAGGCAAAGGGCGTGCTCTGCAAATGAAATAAAACAGTTTAATACAAGTTATATTAACTTCAGTAGCAACAATTCTAAGATTAGTAAGCTAGTGAGCCAGTATTCCTTAACCCAAAGACTGGACAAGAGGTACAGCACTTGCAACTACACTTCAAACCATCCAGCAACGCTATAACCGTTTCAAGTATTCTTTATAAATCTTGGTCACTAGTGCCAAGATGGAAGCCCCCCCCCCCAAGTATTTGATATATGCTTACTTCCTTGCTTTACCAACACCGCTTCCGCCAGCTTCTTCCCCATCTTCTTCATCCGAGGGAATGCGGTTTTCCTTTTCTGATCGGCTTGTAGATGGAGACCCAAAAAATTCACCTATACCCTTCTGCCAAGTTGGAGTAGGCCGGACACATACAGGGTTTCCTCCAGCATACTTGCTTTCAGCAGCTATTGTGTAAAAGTAAACATGTTTACAAATCAAATACATTAAAGAATCCAATCCTAAAATAGACTTGAAGCCAAAGAGATTCTTAGAATACAACATTCATTCATTTAGTGAAAGTGCCATATAAAAAAGGTCCAAAAGTTCTCATCCTGCCAGTTTTTGGTATATCTAAGATTAAATACAGGCAATTAAAGCAGTCCTTCACTCTGAGTAAGAGTCTCTTATACGTTTCCCACACTCTGTACATACAGATTGCCCACATTAAAAATCATCCTGCCATATACTGCATGTTATGAGCCAAGATGGCGGCTCATGGAACAGGCAGCCTGCAAACAGGAAGTGCCTTCTGACTGTGCTGCTCTGCATTCTGGGATTGCTGACCTTTTCCTGACCCAGCTCTGCTCTGTCTGAGCAAAGCACAGCTATAACCCACCACCCTGTACTTTATCCCACTCTCCTCAGTAAGTGTGATGCTTCTGAGTCAAGATGGCGGCACCCGTATCCTAAAGTCCTGAACAGAGTTACAGCCCAGTGGGAGAAATAATAAGTGACTAAACTTAAAATATTCGTTTTAGATGCTGGATAATTTTATGAGGGTTTGGGCTTTTCAATAAGTCACGGCGAAGGTCCGGTTTAAGCTTAGAGTGGGTTTCATGGGCATTACACTAATCAGATGACTAGAGAAAGGTTTTCAAGAAAAAGCAAATCCAGCTGCTCCAATATAATCAGATACTATGTGTGTCCCTGCTAGTCAATCACCACAAGCAGAAGGGAAAGCCCTGCTAGGGTCCTAATTAGACATTACCCTCACTTACTGTAGGTTTTTTGCCCACCATATGGTATCCATGTGCTTTCATAAAGCCTGTTCACAAAGCAGACCAACTGGTAGAAATCTCTGCAGACTACCAAGCCAATGCTTACATTACAAAACAGCTGACTAGGTTTAAGTGACCACCTCACATCTGCTGACTACTGCATACCGACACCTTACAGGTAGCTTTAGACAGAATTTCTAAATCCTCAGACGGGTTACAGGTTCTCAAAACTGGCAATAACTTACTTTTTTTCCCAGTTGGTGAAGTTGAATGGTTTGAAGAAGAACTGGCACCAAGTGACTTCCGTGGAGCCCTGGCAGCAACAGCTAAAAAAAAAAAAAAAACAAACTTTAAAAATACAACTCTCTGAATTACTCACCTGTAGTTGGTATTATACGCATACAGCACGTCCTGCTCCCGAATAGTCATAACATGTAGGTAGTCCTCCGCCTCAGGCGCCGTGCACTGCAGACATGTAGAAAACAAGCTCCTCCCGGCCCTACATATACTGGAGGACCTCCCACAAATCCCCAGCATTGAAAAGCAGTGAGAAGAGAAGCCAGGAGGAACCAACCACCCAGAATAACTGGTAGCAATATCTTAATAATCACCATACAGGGGATCCAGAATTAGTGAAATCAGGGTGGGGTGGAGCAGGACGTGCTGTATGCGTATAATAACTCTACAGGTGAGTACTTCACAGAGTTGTATTATTCTAAGCATACAGCACATCCTGCTCCCGAATAGTCATAACATGTGGGACATCCAATAGCAGTGTCCATAAGCAGGGTGGGATCACCAGAAAAAGCAAGGCACCCATGATAACGGAGTAAACAGTAAAGGGGAAGAAACGCTCCCCTGAAAGAACATAGGTCAGTGTAGTGACCCAATCAGCTCACAGGCAAGGAAGCCTTGTGGCAACTCTTGTAACACCCTCAAGGGTGACCAAGGCGGGAATACAGAGCCCTAATTATCAGGAAGCCAAGGCTTCCTCAAGATCAGGGAGCATCCAGAAGGATCAGTCAAAAGGCGCAATGGCGCTTGAATAGACATCAGGCGCATACCGAAGGAGGCGCCCGTAGACTCCAAGAACAGCAGTCCCCCCTAACGGCCAAGAAGGCCAGCATGGGGAGAAGTGCAAAACCTGTTGAGGGATGTAGGCCCTCATTAGTATTAACAATGATCAGCCATGGCTAGAGTAAAGAACTGAATTCAAAGGTCCAACAGACCACCTGAACCGGAAGCCCAGCGTAAAGGGAACACCCCCAGGCATGGGGTGCCGGTAGCCGTATCCATCTGTACAAGTATATATGTGTATACATCACGTCAGGGAATAATTAACCAGAGCCATCGTCTCAGGCACATGTCTGACGGAGTCAGGAGGCCCCAGAATAGCGGGCTGGCCTACAGGGCAGCCGAGGCCGCATCCAGGCAGGGTCCCAGGAAGTCCGCAGGGTAACAGAATGAAAAAATGGATCCCCACAGGACTTATGGAACTACTGGGGAGGTGCAGCTAAGCAATCCCGAAGAGAATACTCTACAAGGGTGACAGAACCAGACTCCTGCAGGAAGGCCAAGACAGACCTACACCATCAGTGTAGTCCCCAGATGGGGAGCCAACCCCAATTGATGCTGTAATGGCTTTAAAGGCCCTGGGAACCGATAACGTCTCACAGGGAAGAGACTAAGGCCCATGCCAGTCCATATGGATACCACCAAGCCATTGAAGGCGGAGTAAGGGGAAGCTAGCTCCCAAACCCCTCTCATACTAAGTCACCCAGAAGATGAAGCCCGCCCCCAAGGGGCGATTAGCAGTCAATCCCCAGACAGGAGACCTTTGATTGTATACAGGGAGAGACCTGATACGGGCAGAACCGCACCCCAGAATTGATATCACAATTCAGCAGAGGCATCTGCGAACCATTACTCCCAGGGCCGCCTAGGCCATAGATCCCATGGGACTCCCTATCTGGCCAGCCGTGCGCAGAACCCAAGGTAGGTTGATGAAAAGAAGGCATAGGAAATAACAAGGCTATGCCTAAATACTCAGGCCCCCTGACCGGAGTCAGAATATCCTGGGACAGTAGGGACAGGGGCAGAGGCCCTGTGTCAGGAGGGAGACCCCTCAGAGCTACGCTAAGCTCCCTGGGCAACCCGGGATAGCATAACCTGCCGCTAAGGGCATCCATAGAAGCGAATACCGCTGAGAAGCGGGGGGGGGGGGGGGGGGTAGAACCCCACCCAGTCCAGGAACCCTCCAGAGGTAGCAACCTGTCACAATCTTTAGACCAGCATTAAGACCATGCCATAGTCTTTCAACAGACCAGGAGTCCCCCATAAACCGACCGGTCCTGAAGGAGGGGGAGAAATTATATACAGAGGCCATGGCCCCTACCATTAAGGCGATTAACAAGCGCGCCCAACACTGCAGGCCCAGTCCGGCCTGTACCAGTTTCAGAAGGGAGAGCAGGGACTAAAAACACAGACAGAAAACTGAGGGGGGACCGTCCAGCGAGAGCCCAACCTGAGCCCAGGTGGGTTACATCCCAGAACCACCAGAGGGGGAAGGCATAATCCTGGATGTGAGACAGCTGTGCAGTCGCCCCCTCATGCTTGCAAGGTTTTGGCAGATTTGGACTTGGTCCTGCCAGAAGGCCCAGGGCGCTGCCTGCCAGCGCGATGTTGGAAATCCACCTCAGATTCACGTTTGACACTAACGTAGGAAGGTGGAGGGGTGACCCTGCCTCGTGGTGGCCGGAGTGGCCTTCTGCGGAAGGGTGCTATAGCCTTTTTGCCAAAAAGGTCCAAGCGGGCCCCGAATAACCGCCGTCCTCTGAATGGAAGGCAAGTGAGAGCCTTTTTTTGTAGCTCCATCGGCGCCCCACTGTCGCAGCCAGACCAGGCGGCGAATGGCTACCGCAAGTGCTGAGCTCCTAGCACACA
The DNA here is from genome assembly GCA_027917425.1 of Gastrophryne carolinensis. Taxonomy (NCBI): domain Eukaryota; kingdom Metazoa; phylum Chordata; class Amphibia; order Anura; family Microhylidae; genus Gastrophryne; species Gastrophryne carolinensis. The sequence continues at coordinate 264,975,185 of CM051238.1, forward strand.
TCTTAATGGTGTCATCCAGTGCTGATAGAATAAACTTCACAAAGGCTTCGCAGTCTGATAGCGCACTAAACACCCCCCAAGGGAGGTCCTCAGGGCGGTGATCCAGTACCTCTGTCCTGGCGGCCACCGCAGTGATGGCCGCGGCACAAACCGGGCGCAGGGCCGTCCCAGCACACGAGAAGGCGTGGGAAGCCAGTCTGTCAATGCGCCGGTCCTCAGCATCCCGAAGGGTACGGTAAAAGGGGCAGTCATAAAAGGGGGGTTTGTGACCCCTATAACCGGCACGTCCACCACCAGGGGAGCTGACCATAAATTGACCACATCAGGGGGAAAAGGGTACTTCCATTCCCAGACCCCTGGAATCCCTTTAAGCTTACCAGGAGATTCCCATTCCTGGGATATAATATTCTGGAAATGTTCCTGTTTTAGGAACTCCAAGCGCGGCGGCGCTGTATGGAAAGTCTCCTTTTTTGGCTTGGGGATCTCCCCAGGGGGAGAGATTGACAAAACCTCAAAAATCTTGATCAGGATTTCATCCGTGTCACACAGACCCCAGGCTCGGATTCCTCACGGCCCGCGGGCATCCCATGGGAGGAGCCCGAGTCGGAGAATAGCTCACCTTCCTCAGAAGGGTCAGGGTCCTGCATATCAGCAGAATCATCGGTATCGTCAGGAACCGGAGAGCCTGGAGGCGTCAGGGACCGCTTTTTACCAGGGCCCATACGCTCCGCCAATCCAGAAAGCACCTGCTCCGCCGTGGGCAACGCTCGCGGCACCTCTTGCAGGTCATCCCCGCTGGAGTGGGACTCATCATGAGTGATATTTGGGAGCGGGGAGACGGGGGTGAGGAAGGGAGGTTCCTCTGTTAGCAATGCCTGTGCTGCACACTGTCCGCAGACCTGTGCCCTGTCAGCCTCAGCCAGGGGCTGCCCACACACTGCACACAGCCGGTCACGTCACGGAGGGACCCCGGTTCCATAATTCTGAAATGCCTCCATATGGTGATTTTTATGCAGTATAACGCAGGGAATTATGCAATAAGCAACCCTGGATGCCCCAAAAACCCGCTAGTAACGTGGGAGAATTTGTAAAGAGGACCCGTTATAATATATGTTAGGCCGTGGCCGGTAACGAAGTCTTGGCTTCTGAAAGACACAATGGGACAAGGGGAGAGGAGTCAGTGCCATGCTCTGTTTGAAAAACCTAGAAACCATACCGCCCCGGAGGGCACTTACATGACCGAGGGAGGAGACGAGCCACACCACGCGCGAGCGCGGAAATAGAGAAAATGGCGCCAGCGAACCTCGAGGGGAGGGCCAGGCTGTGACGCAAGACGCGTCATGCCAAGTCTCCGCCTCCCCCAAAGAGCGCGAAGCTCTAACCGACAGCAAGTGCAGCAGCGGAGCAAGTGCAGCAGCGGAGAATAAGTAATGCTGACACGCTGGAATGAATCTGCCGAGGCAGACTGAAAGACAACTCGCACTGTACAGTGATGCGCGACACTGACCCCCTGATTAAAAAAACACAAGGTCTAATAGCGGTTGGGCACTAGAGCTGCCACCCCCCCCCCCCCCCCCCCCCGAGTTACAGGAGGGAGCGAGGGGAGAAGCTGACGGTGTCCATGAACTGAGTCTATGAGGGGCAAAGGCAATATGCGGGAGGGGCATCCTCTAGAGCAGGGGTACCCAAATGGCGGACCGCAGACGCCATTTGTCAGGACCGCTGCCCAGGGCTGGTGTGTCAAGGCCACATCAGCCCGGGATCCGGCAGTGCCGGTGACAATTGCCGGCTGGGGCTGTCAGAGCTGGGGGCGGGCACATGACGTGGCCAGGCCGGGGAAGCGGCTCGGGCCTCGTGGGGGGGGGGGGGGGAAGGAGTGGAGGGGAAGAGGCGCGGGAGGAGGAAGGAGCCGAGAGCGCGGAGCTGGCGGAGGCTTCAGGCGGCAAGCATAGCCCACTGCACACACCTGGAGGCCCGTCATGTCCACTCGCACTGCTGCCGCCCCCACCGCCGGTGCTGCTAGAACAGGCCTGACTCTGGGAAGAGGTGGCCTGCCTGAGGGAGGTGGCAGCCCCGGAGTCAGTGGTGTCCCGGCATCAGAGCACACTGCTGCGCTGGCTGGAGGAGCGGCTGGCCCGGGGCGAGGAGGCCATTACCTGGGACCAGTTCATCGAGCTGCTGGAGAACCGGGAGAAAGTGCAAGGAGGTGAGATTCCTGTCCCCCATTTACTTCATGTGTAGAGTGCAAGCTCCTCAGCCAACCTGAGCAATGAGCTTTCCTGTCCCCCCACCCACCTGTCATTTACTTCCTGTTTCTCGCCCTTCTGTGTAGAGTGCAAGCTGACATGCACTCTTACTTACACCCCCCCCCGGACCTTCATCCCACGGCAGACCCTGGTAAGTGGACCTCCACTGAAAGTAGTTGAGTACCCCTGCTCTAGAGGCTCACCAACAGCCTGACCGCCTACCCTATGGAGGGGGATTGCGGTGGAGCAAGGCTCCATTCAGCACACCAGGTGCTACCTACCTTCACCCGACCAGCCTAGGCTGGGAGGCATATTTCTTCTGACGAGGACGGGTGGAAATAGTCCCACAGGACCTTGGGCCGTAAGGCCCGCTCGCCTGCGAGAGCGTGATACTTCATATCTTCGCAGTTCCAGCACTGCAGAGAAATCTGGGGATTTGTGGGAGGTCCCTCAGTGTGTGTAGGGCCGGGAGGAGCTTGTTTTCTACATGTCTGCAGTGCACGGCGCCGGAGGCGGAGGACTACCCACATGTTATGACTATTCGGGAGCAGGACGTGCTGTATGCTTAGAATACAAGCAATGTGTACATATAGCCCATAGATAAGTCCACAATGTGTCAGGGCATTCCAATGCGGCCCTGACCTGCAGTAGGGAGGCGACTCTGGAGCCACGTGCCATCTTTTGTACTCCAGCCCCAGCATCTTTGGTCCATTCTAAGTTGGACCAAAACACAGAAGGTTTACCATCACAGGTTTTGGTCTGTCCCCCCTGGGGCATCTCAATTTGAGACGTCTCCACTATGTGAAGCCCCACCAGTCCACCAGTCACCCACTTACTCAACCTTTCCAAGATCCCATGGAGCAGCTCGCCTCCAAATCAGCATCTCCGGCTGTGCATATTAATGTGCAGCTGAAGAACCTAACAGAATCCTAGCCACAGATGTGAGGAATGCTGCTGGCTCACTGGCGAGGTCAGCATATACAACTAGATGCTTCACACAGCAGGCATCCCAAACTGGTAGCAAGAACCAGGCTCAGTCTCAAATCAGGTCCACGAGCAGAACAAAACTCAACCTTTCCCAGGTTCAACAGCATGTGTACTCTCATCCAATGAGAGCCATCTGTCATGGGAGCTTGTGCCGTCGCAACCCCAGCAGCATGCATGCGCTCCCACCTAAATGTCATGGTAGACTGCTCATTGGACGAGAGCCATGAATGGGCAAGTGCATAGCAGCATTCTGTGGGTTTTCACAGAGCAGGGTGGAACAGAACCAATCTCCATAAAGTAAAATTCCTGGGTCTTATTCCGCTTTGTGTCCCACAATCAGAGGTTGAACACCTGTCCAAAACCAGTGGTTGCATAATGCCCTTTACACAAGCCAGACATGTCACAGTCTACACTTATACCAGATTTGTTCCTTAAATAGTCCAAGGATGAGAAACACTGGACTTCTTCAGGCCAGATGCCAGAACTCACAAGACTCCTAGTTTAGTTGGCACACAGGGCATAACCAGTATGAGAAGCCAGCTTGAAGGGTGGGCATGGCCCGCAATGTTCCTTGTGTATTTAAGTGGCCATTGAAGTCAACTGGAACACTCCATAACAAGGCTATGCCCACCTACTTATAAGACCGCTGCAGGCAAGAGATGCAGTGGTCACTGCCAGATAAGACCGGAATCCCAGACCCTTCTGGCACACCTGCTGAAAGCAAAGTCCACAAAAGTGGACTCTCCCCTTAAAGTGTACCTATACTCAGAAAGGACATTTATGTTATCTTCCATCCCCAGCCCTGTGTTCCAAAACAGCCCGTGTTTATTTTACTAAAGAATATACTCTTTTTTTTCTTCTTTTCAATAGTGAGTATAACAGCAAGTAGTATTCTGGCAAATGGCCTGACATGTTAATTAGTTCAGTTACAACTAATCTGTCACATCAGGGCAGATTCAACCTTTTTTCCCCCCTTAGTGCAATTCAGCATTTTTAGCTGGGCAAATTTAAAAATGTAATCTTGATTTTTACACGAAAGTGACGCGAGGGAGGCGGCGGCGGCGGCTGCCGCTTAGACGTTCTTGTACGTCGGCGCTGGGAGCGGGGAGAGGTGAGTTTTTCGGGGGGTTAGGGGGGGTTTCACACAGCGGGGCACCCCGATCGGGGGTGCCCCACCGAAGTGGACCAAGACCCAGGATAGTCAAAATCCTGGGTGTTGGTCCACTTTAAAGTGGACCAGGATTTTCACTATGCCAGGTTTTAAATTTTGCCTCAGGGCATCTTGACTTGGGATGCCTCACTAGGTAACCTCAGACCTTTTCTGACATTCCTCTCTAAACATCCCTCCCTGCCTTGTCAGTGTTATCTAAAAGGCTGACATCCAACAGTATTCCCAGCCTCTTTGCACCCTCAGTTGCTGATTGAAGGTTGTAAGCCTCAGCCATAAACACCCCACTGCGCATGATCTGAGGGGCAGAGCATGACGAAATGGCACCGGACCAAGGGATGCTGGAGCGCGATGCGACCAGACAGGTAAGTTCAAAGTCTTGAAATATAAAACTGGAGGGGCAGGGAGGGCCAAGCAAGCCAAGTTAGGGGAGTTTTAATTAATTCCCCATACCTGCAAAGTTCCTCTTCAAGTCCAAAATCCACCTCTCCCCAGTCCCACACCGCATGTGTTGGGTCACAGCTTATGCCAAGCAGACTAATGACAGGCATAAGGGAGCGGCCACATTCCTGTGGTGTGGGACAAGCACCCATCTAAATGGCTGGATACACCTAAGCTACAGAGCTGCCAGACATGTGAGCATGCCAGGCATGTGAATTTGAGGTGATAGAGGGCTCACAGCAGAGTATACCAAAGTCAAAGAGGAACATGGGACCGAGAGTAAAAAAGGCCCAATTCCCACCCTTGGCTCCTACTTACCATTTGTATGTCATCACAGCAACATCGCACTGCCCCCCAAGCTGGCTTAGCCATCAGAGAGAACAGCCATGATCTTTAAAGTCCCGTGCAGATCAGTGTAGTTGTCTTTCAGACAACCCGATTGCATCCCAATCACAGGCACAAGATTGGGGGCTGCACGCAGTGCCTTATGGGATGCAAGGTCGCACCGCCACCCGACAGGTCATCCAGAAACCAAGGGACCTAGAGGATAGATGCCTTGGTGGTGAGGGCTTGCAGATCAGTGAGGATAGAGGGAGGTTTTAACCTCCACAGTGTTCCCCTTTAACAGCCCCCTGGAGCTTCTTAGACTTGGGGGGTGTTAAATCAGTAAAAGCTAAGATGAGGGGTGGCAGTAAGCAGATAAGAGGGGTAGCAGTCTCACCACAGCAGCTATAGCTGGAAAGCATGACAGTAGGTGGGGTACCTTCTTAGCAGGGATGGAAAAAGTAGGGGGTACCCCTTCATAGCTGAACTGGTATAGGTGGGGTACCTATTCAAGTAACTGATGCAAGTTATCTTTGTACAAGGCTAGAAAAGTGCTGCATCCAATGGGGGGGGGGGGGGGTGAAGCCATTTCCAGGTAACATCACATGGAGTTCTGGAATATGGACACACTAATGCTAGTCTCAAAGGCAGGCAAAGACCAGATCAGGGATTAGGTCTTCAACAGGCCATTTCAACAGAGGGCTAGACTTATAAAAGGACACCCCAATGCTTTGGTAAGACACACAATAGGTGCCCTGAAGCTGGCACGCGTCTATAGCCATCCCCACATAAACAATACATCGCCTTTTTCCAAATGACATAGTATATATACAGTGCGAGGTGACCCTCATACCTTTTATTCCCTCAGTTCAGTGACACGAGGAAATTTACCCGCCCTTTCACCAAACCCACCTCAAGGACATTGCTAGAAAAGGCGCCACGTTCCCATCCTAACAACCGGGGGTAATTATTATGAGCTATATCTTTACCAACCTTTCCTGTAGCTGCCGGTGGAAGATCCCGCGCTGTCGGCCTTGGTGCGCACCATGATACCCTCTTCACCGCTACTACAGGAAACGATCTGCCCGCCAGAAATTCTACAACGCGATTTAAAGAACCAACTTTGGCGCTTGAAATTCCGCCCCACCCGCTGTTTTCCTATAGGACACGAGTCTTCTCGCCCCGCCTCTCAGGCCTCCAACAGGCTTCTGGATGTCAGGAAAGAGCTGTCTGTCACAAGGCCCCGCCCTTTTCCCGCCAGAACTGGCGGCCTCACTATAAGCTGTCACGGTGGCTTCATGTGGCGGGGAGAGAGGGGCTTGCCCAGCTTTCCCGCTCAAATGAGCTCTCTGCCTGTAGCAGCCTGTTATCACGGCGCAATATAGACGGCTAGTTTATAAGTGTATTAATGTGTGGCTACAACCATGCGTATTAGCTTTGCTTTTCCGCAGAAGGGATATACATAGGTTTCACAGGGCCCCATAGCAAAACTCCAAAAAGGCCAGCCCTTAGCATTAAACTGGAATTAAAGTGGACCAATACCCAGGATTTTCACTATCCTGGGTTTTTTTTTCCACTCTCCTGGGGTGCCCCGCTATGTGAAACCACCTAGATCGCCAGAATCAACTCACCAGGGTCTTAAAGTGGACCAACACCCAGGATTTTGACTATCCTGGGTGTTGGTCCACTTAGGTGGGGCGCCGCAAAAACTCACCGCTCCCACGTGACCTCGTCCGGCCAATGACAGCGCTCAGCCGCTCTGGTATGCGCGTCCAAAGCGGCTTTGGACGCGCATACCAGAGCGCTGTCATTGGCTGCGTCTCTCGCTTCCCTCTTAACAGGGAGCGCGCCTGCGCCGGCCACTCACAAATCGGCCGGCGCGGGAGCGCGCCCTGCTAGAGGGAAGCGAGAGACGCGGCCGCATCTCGCGCATGCGCCGTTGGATCGCCGGTAAGGTAAGGATTGTGGGCCTCCTGGGGGGTTCCTCCCCGCGGGACATCCCGATTTCAGATGCCCCGCGGGGAGGGATCTGATCGGTCCGGGAATCTTATTGATTCCCGGGCCGATCCCCCCTGGGTGTTGGTCCACTTTAAAGCGCATGCGCGGCCACTCGTCCAATCAGCACGGAGCCGCTGAGCTATGCACGTCTTAACTCAGCAGCTCCGAGCACGCTGTGGCCACATCTCGCGCCTCCCTCTAACAGGGAGCGCGCCCGTGCCCTGTTAGAGGGATAGCTGGGCCACGGCCCACGCATGCGCCATTGGACTGGGATTGATCAGGGATACCCCACTGTGTGAAACCCCCAGGTCGCCCAATCTCACTCCTCCCTGGCCTGTGGTGCATGCGCTCGAGCCCCTTTGTCCAGGAGCTTGTCTAATGCGAGTGGATCCGAGCACGCTGGTGGCCACTTTCCCCCACCCTTTAACTGGGCGCATGCCCACGCTGGTCATTCACAAATGCCTGGCGTGGGTACGCATCCTGCTAAAGGGATAGTCTTATAGACTCCAGGGTGGGTTTTGGTCCACTTTAATTCAGCATTGTTTGCCATTAATGTGGCATGGCAGATTTTGGATGATCTTGGGGGTTCACATATGTGGGCATCCCAAACGTGGTCTGATTGCGGCTCTAGGCACAGGTGTTGGCACAGTGTTGGCCCTGGGTTGTCAGCAGTGAGGCCCAGTGAGGTCCAGTTCTTCCCGAGGCATTATCCATAATATGCAGTGTCGGTGCGCTGTCTGCAGGGAGCATCAGGTGCCAGAGCTGTAGGTTCCACAGGGTGGAACTAAGACGTCAGCAACTTGCTTCCCCCAAGTGCCCAATAAACAGAGCTCCAGGGGTAAACAGTGTGCTGGCATCTTAGTTCCATCCAGCAGACAACAGTTCCATTGGGGCAGCACCAGTTCATTGCTTTTTTCCACAGATGCTGAAAGTTGGGGGGGGGGGCAGATTGACTGGGGCCCCCTTCACCTAAGCAGCTGCCTCTATGGTATGTATGCCCTGTATGAATGGGACTCTTCACAGACATAAGCCTTGATTCAGTAGCTGAAATAAATTCTCATGGTAGTAATAAATTCTCACTTATGAGTAAAAAGCCTGAGAATTTCAAGGTTACTGAATCATCGGCTAGGAAGGCAATTGTCAAAGGCAATTACTAAAAAGTAAAAAGAAGTACAAAATTGACTACTTTTCTTAGGAGTCAAAAAGTGCCATTGTTTTTCTAGCTGGTGATAGTAAAATTCTCATGATTTTTCCTATGAAGTGAATTTGTTGATACCATGGAAATTATTTTCAACTCTTACTGAATCAAGGCCATTAGTTGCTATTATTACCACATCATCCATATCATGTCCCTCATTTGGAGAGACTGTCCCTCTTTTGAGTCCATGCCCCCCTGTCCCTTGTTGTTCTCATTGGTCCCTCTTCCAAGTGTAACATGCAGATCTGCATCAATAAATGGTTCATTTGCATATTCAAAGTATTCATATAGGTGTAACTAGCTCCTATCTGTCACTCCATGAGGAGTGTGGCTTAAGGTGATTGGCAAGTCAAGAGTAAAAATAAAAATCAGTAGCTTACCTTTCATAGTACACAGATAGCCTTATTGAGGAAAATCATTTCCTCATTCTGGTCTCCATCCCCACCCCACCAATGTAGTCCACCAATCAACCTTCGGGGGACTAAGCACAGAAACACCCCCCAGGATGCCCTTGTACTGTGATGGTGAGATGACCTTCAATCATTTTAGACTGGGGACCTCTTCAAATAAAAGGGCATTCCAAATCAGAAGGGGTAGAATGGAAGGTGGATACACAGACTTAAACCGGACCTTCACCATGATTTATTGAAAAGCCCAAACCCTTAAAAACACTTCGCCAGCATCTAAAGTTAATATATTTTAAGTTTTTAGTCATTTACTTATTATTCTTTTCCCTACTGGGCTGCAACTCTGTTCAGGACTTTAGGATACGGGCGCCACCATCTTGACTCAGAAGCATCACACTTACTGAGGAGAGGAGAGTTGGATAATGTACAGGAGGGCGGGTTATAGCTGTGCTTTGCTCAGACAGCCTGGGGTCAGGAAAAGGTCAGCAATCCCAGAATGCAGAGCAGCACAGTCAGAAGGCACTTCCTGTTTGCAGGCTGCCTGATGTTCCATGAGCCGCCATCTTGGATGTTTAAAGGCTCATAACATGCAGTAGATGCAGGTAGGATGATTTTTAATGTGAGCAATGTACAGGGTGTGGGAAACATATAAGATAGACTCTTATTCAGAGTGAAGGACCGCTTTAAATTCTTGTGACATTTGGTACACTGTGTGTTTCTCCAATAGAAAGAATACGCCTCGTTTTTTTTCCCTGTGAGATGCATAGTTCACCAGAAACCCCTCATTTTTATTATCAGCGAACACTCTGGGATGAGAGCAGAAGCCCAGCCAAAAATTGACTAAAAGAGGAACAAAACCTAAAGGACTCTAATGCTGGAGGTTGGCCTCTTTGTGGGCATCCTGATTTGGGATTTCTTGATGAGTAAAATACCCAGGCTATACCCAGGATCTTGCCACTCAGCATGTTATGGGGGCTCTGCCACTCAGCATGTTATGGGGGGTTCTGCCACTCAGCATGTTATGGGGGGCTCTGCCACTCAGCATGTTATGGGGGTTCAGCCACTCGGCATGTTATTGGGGGGCTCTGCCACTCCGTATGTTATTGGGGCTCTGCCACTGCCACTTAGCATGTTATGTGGAAGGGGATTCTGAGATTCTGAGAGCATGTTATGGGGGGGGGGATTATGCCACTCAGCCTTCTATGGGGTGATGGGGGGTTCCGCACACTGCCTGTTGTGGTGGGGGGGGGGGGTGAGGATAATGGGTCGGACACACTGTAGGGTCGATGTGACCAGAAAAGTCCTGGCCCGTTGTTTTTAACTCTGTGCTGTTCTCCTCATGTTTATTTAACTGTCCTATTCATTATCAGTTTTTTCCCCATATTGTTCTGCTGGCCAGAATCGTATGCTGCACGCCTTGCTATTCTTGCTTAGTTTTTGTATGCTGGGTGTGGTTTTATACAGCCCAGGTCCATGTGACTTCCTGCAGCCATTTTAGTTTTACTCTGCATAGCTGTGTGACTGGACCTCATCTCTTGGGCTTGTGAAGCCATCAGTTTTTGACCAGCAGTAGCCTCAGGAAAGACTCTTACAGGACAGCATCAATACCACTACTACCTCTACAGTATTATATCACTGCTTGTCAGGGGAGGACTGGGGCTAAAAAACGGCCCGGGACTTTTTGGGGCACACCGGCCCTGCTGCACTGTGCTTTATGTCACTATATACAGTACACACCTTATTCTTGTTCCATAAGATGCACCCAGGGTTTAAAGGACTAAAATAAGAAAATATTCTGAACCAAATGGTGTGCTTAAATTCCCCCATTCAGTGCGCAGAATCACCCCATTACAATAAAGGCAGTGGGGGCATCCCTCAGTACAGCCAGTGGGGGCATCCCTCAGTACAGCCAGTGGGGGCATCCCTCAGTACAGCCAGTGGGACATCCTTCAGTACAGCCAGTAGGGGCATCCCTCAGTACAGCCAGTAGGGGCATCCTTCAGTACAGCCAGTAGGAGCATCCCTCGGTACAGCCAGTAGGGGCATCCCTCAGTACAGCCAGTAGGGGCATCCCTCGGTACAGCCAGTGGGGCATCCCTCAGTACAGCCAGTAGGGGCATCCCTCGGTACAGCCAGTAGGGGCATCCCTCGGTACAGCCAGTAGGGGCATCCCTCAGTACAGCCAGTAGGGGCATCCCTCAGTACAGCCAGTAGGGGCATCCCTCAGTACAGCCAGTAGGGGCATCCCTCAGTACAGCCAGTAGGGGCATCCCTCAGTACAGCCAGTAGGGGCATCCCTCAGTACAGCCAGTAGGGGCATCCCTCAGTACAGCCAGTAGGGGCATCCCTCAGTACAGCCAGTAGGGGCATCCCTCAGTACAGCCAGTAGGGGCATCCCTCAGTACAGCCAGTGGGGCATCCCTCAGTACAGCCAGTGGGGCATCCCTCAGTACAGCCAGTAGGGGCATCCCTCAGTACAGCCAGTGGGGGCATCCCTCAGTACAGCCAGTGGGGGCATCCCTCAGTACAGCCAGTAGGGGCATCCCTCAGTACAGCCAGTGGGGCATCCCTCAGTACAGCCAGTGGGGCATCCCTCAGTACAGCCAGTGGGGCATCCCTCAGTACAGCCAGTAGGGGCATCCCTCAGTACAGCCAATGAGCGGCATCCTGGGGCAATCGTGATCATCCTGCAATAGCGCTAGTGTGAAACCAGTCTCACCCTCCATTTTACTGTGACTTGTGATTTGATGCTGTGCATTTCCTGTCCCCCAGCCGCGTGGGCACCTGGAGTGGAAGGCGATGGCAGCAGGACTGGCAGAGGATGAGGCAGCAGCAGCGAAGCGGCAATGCCGCCGCCGCCGCCGCTCTCACACACACACACAAAAACACACATACATGCTTACCGGCACTTCCCAGCTGTTGCGCGCCGGTCTGTGGACGTGCCCCATATGGCCGGCGTCCATTGTTTTCATTGGACGCCGGCCATATGGGGCACGCCCACCAACCAGCGCGCCACATCCGGGAAGTGCCGGTAAGCATGTATGTGTGTTATTGTGTGTGTATGTGAGAGTGGCGGCGCCGGCAGGAACCGCAGGGCTGGGCAGGCCAGCTGGGCGGCCGGCTGCTCCCCCAGCCTCCAGCATATTTTCCATGGGGTCGGGCCCTCCCTGGCACCGGCCTACCGGGATTTTGCCCGGTATGCCCTATGGCCAGCCCGCCCCTGCTGCTTGTAGCTGTATTTGGGTGAAATAAACGCTCACTGGTTGAAATCTCTGTGTCTGCTTCTGCGTCTGCATCAGCCTGAGCACCTGCCGGTCTGGTCTGCTCCACTGCTTGGATACGAAGGTAGGAAAGTCACACAGTCACATAAGTTACACCTTCAATCTCCTTCATGTGGGGACAGAACAACTCTCGTCCACCCCGTTCTCAACCTTTTTACACCAAGTACCCCTGGTGACAAGCAGTTAAAACCAAGTACTCCCAAGGAGGAGATCAACTTATGTAGCCAAAATAAGTAGGTCATGAGCCTTGTAGCATTTTTTAAGCAATTAAGAATAATGTTTTACTGTTAAACCCGGACCTTCGCCTCGAATATGAGTCTATCTTGTATGTTTATCCCATCCTATATATATATATTGCCAACATTAAAAATCATCCTACCTGCAGATACTACCTTTGCTGAGCTTTTAAACATCCAAGATGGCGGCCTGTGGAGTCTCAGGCTGCCTGAAGACTTCTAACTTATGCTGCCCTGCATTCTGGGATTGCTGTCATCTTCCTGACCTCTGCTCTGTCTGTGCAAAGTACAGCTATAACTCCCCCTGCACTTTCTCGTCCTCTCCTCTCCTCAATATGTAACATAGTAACATAGTATGTAATGAATAAAGACTTTATTCCATCCAGTTCAGCCTGTTTAACTCCTTCCAGTGGTCTAGTAGCCATAGCTGGAAATGTTATTACATGCCAGGAAGGCATCCAGGCCACTTTTGAACGTTTTTACTGTATCCATCATTACTACCTCCTCTGGCAGCGAGTTCCATAGTGTCACTGCTCTTACAGAGAAGAATCCCCTCCTATGTCGGTGGAGAAAGCACCTTTCCTCTAACCTTAGTGGATGCCCTCGGGTTATAGTTACACTCCGGGGTATAAATAGATTGTGGGACAGATCTTTGTATTGACCCCGAATATATTTATACATAGTTATTAGATCACCCCTCAATCGTCTTTTTTCTAGACTAAATAAACCTAACTTGGACAATCTTTCCGGGTACTCTAGCCCCCGCACTCCTTTTATTAACTTTGTTGCCCTTCTTTGAACGTGCTCCAGTTCTGATATGTCCTTCTTAACCCTTTGAGTGCCAGCCTACCGAGATTTTTTGTTGCCGGACTACTTTTCACGTTTTTGCGCTACACGTGTTCAACCTGGATTTTTGAAAGGATTTCCAGGAAAATTATATATTGTTTTTTTCAGCAGAGTCTGGGATTCAACATGAAATGTCTTGTTTGGCCTTTTTTTAGTGTATTCTCAATACTTTTGGGTGAAATATGTGGAAAAAAATAAAAAAAAAAAAAAAAAATTTTTACAATTTGTAGTGTTTTTTTCTAATAAAAAATGTAAGTTTGTTGATTAAATATTATTGTGTGTGAAAGCCCTATTTCTCTCGGTTACAACGGTACCACATATGTATTGGTAGACACCATTTCCTGCCCAGGAAACTCCCCAAACTGAAACAGCAGTTTAGGAGATTCCAGATAGAATACAACTATGCAATATGATTGCATAGTTGTAAGGGGTTAACTTAAAAAAAAAAATGACGTAGGGTCCCCCCTCCCAGGGAGGGGGACCTCATTTTTTGGGGGGAATTTTAAGGGTTAAAAACCCTTAAAATCCCCCCCAAAAATGACGTAGGGTCCCCCTTACCCAGCATTACCGACCCGGACCAGCTATGGGGGCTTGTAGAACAGGGCGCAGGGGCCAGCGTTGGTGGCCCCTGGCCCTGCAGGCTACTAGCCCACATAGCCACGTGGCCCGGGCCCTTCTGCCCCCCCTGGCCGTTGGGGAGGCAGGTAATGGGGGGCTGGGGGTTATGGCAAGTCACCCGCTTGCCGCAGGTGACCTGCCATACCCAGAGCCTTGTGAACTGGTATAAGGGGTCTCATGGACCCCTTACCAGTTCACAAAGGGTTAAGTAAAAAAAAAAGACACAGACACAAAATTCTTTATTATTCTTCTTTCACTTATACTTACCTCCCATCCAGTGTCTTGCGCCGCTGCAGATGACAGTTGTCGGTAGTGATCAGAGCAGGGAGGGAGATCAGAGCCTCCCTGCCTGCCACCCTCCCTGCTCCGATCGCTACCGACAACTGACAGAATGGAGCCCGGGTGCCGGTAACCCGAGGAGCGGGATGAAGGCATCAAGTGGGCGGGGCTAGGGGCGGGCCAGCACCGGCTGAAGAGGATGGTGAGGGCCTGTTTCTGGGCCCTCACCCGAAGCGTGGAAAGCCCAGGGGGGGATCGGAGAGCCCCCTGGTGAAGAGAAGACCCGGGGAGAGCCATCGCGCTGCTAGGTGAGTAAATGACATTTACTTTTTTTTTTTCAGATGTTGGCGCTGGCGGGGGGCTATTCCGGGCCCCCTCCTGAAGATCAGAAGCCCGGGGGCGAAAATCTACTACTTGATTCTTGTACAGAATCGCTGGCACTTTCAAATGAGGGGTCAGGTAAGTCTGTATCTTTTTTCCTTTTTTGTTATGGGGCTCTAAAGTCAGCTACATGACTCTCACGTAGCTGGCACTTAACGGTTGGAGAGGCAGCTACATGAGAGTCACGTAGCTGGCACTAGAAGGGTTAAGCACAGGTGCCCAGAACTGTACACAGTATTCCATATGGGGTCTGACCAGTGACTTGTACAGGGGTAAAATGATGTTCTGGTCATGAGCACCTATGCCCCTCTTGATGCACCCCATGATCCTGTTTGCTTTGGCAGCAGCTGCCTGGCATTGATTACTACAGTTGAGCTTATTGTCAACTAAAACCCCTAGGTCCTTTTCCATTGTTGTTTTACCAAGTGTTTATTTATTTAGTGTGTAATCATGACACAGATTTCTCCTTCCCATGTGCATAACCTTACATTTATCTGTGTTAAACTTAATTTGCCATTTAACTGCCCATGCTTCCAATTTATCTAAATCTGTTTGTAGCTGCCTGCTGTCCTCTTTTGTTTTAATTACTTTACTCAGCTTAACCGGACCTTCACCATGATTTAGTGAAAAGCCCAAACTCTTAAAAAACAATTCATCAGCATCTAAAATTAATATATTTTACATGTTTAGTCACTAATTTATTATACTTTTCCCCACTGGGCTGCAACTCTGTTCGGGAATTTAGGATACGGGCGCCGCCATCTTGACTCAGAAGCATCACACTTACTGAGGAGAGGAGAGTGGGATAAGGTACAGGGGGGCAGGTTATAGCTGTGCTTTGCTCAGACAGAGCAGAGCTGGGGTCAGGGAAAGGTCAGCAGTCCCAGAATGCAGAGCAGCACAGTCACTTCCTGTTTGCAGGCACTTCCTGTTTGCAGGCTGCCTGCAAAAATGGCAGCTTCCATAAGCCGCCATCTTGGATGTTTAAAGGCTTATAAAATGCAGTAGATGCAGGTAGGATGATTTTTAATGTGAGCAATCTGTATGTACAGGGTGTGGGAAACATATAAGATAGACTCTTATTTAGAGTGAAGGTCCGCTTTAGTATCATCTGCAAAGATTGAGACTTTACTGTTTACTCCATACCCAATGTCATTTATATATATATATATATATTGATGCTTCTGAGGCAAGATGGCGACCCCCGTATCCTAGAGTCCTGATCATAGTTGCAGCATAGTGAGGGAAAGAATAAAACGTAAGGAACTTGAAACTTAAAATATATTCATTTTAGATGCTGATGAATAGTTTTTATAAGGGTTTGGGCTGAAGGTCCGGTTTAAAATAATACACTAGACCTATTTTACCCTCCTGTTGGTGCACTCTTGATGATTGCCAAGTACCCCCTGAAGTACGCATACCACAGGTTGAGAAACAGTCTAATAGATACCTCCGATCCATCGCTGATTGCTGGTGTCCTGTGTCATCCACCACTGCTTCTGACAGACGTAATGAGCGATAGAAGCCATGTTCAGGCCAAAGCTGCCCCGTACCTGGGGCCTTTTATACCAGCAGAATGAGCTGATATAAGCTCACTTACCGGTATTTCACACAGCAGGACATCACAGTGGGTTCTGCGATTGAGTTCCTTCAGTGCTCATACTCACCATTGACCTCAGTGTGAACAGCGACTGTGAACAGTGACTTGAGCTCTCCCACCAGAGAGTCAGTCAGTCAGTGGAGCTGAGTTTGCGTTGCATTCAAAACGCAGCATGCAGGACTTTTCCAACACAAATGGCTACTTGTGTAAATATTAGGCCCCTTTCACAACTAGCCATTTGCATTGGAAAAGTCCTGCAGCAATGTGAAAGGGGCCTAAGGCTCCGTTCACACCTATCCAATGTGTTAAACCGGACCTTCAGCATGATTTAATGATAAGCTCAAACCCTTAAAAAACTATTCCCCAGCATCTACAATTAATATATTTTAAGTTTTTAGTCACTTACTTATTATTCTTTCCACCACCGGGCTGCAACTCTGTTCAGGACTCTAGGATATGGGCGCCGCCATCTTGCCTCAGAAACATCACATACTGAGGAGAGTGGGATAAAGTGTAGGGGGTGGGGTTATATCTGTGCTTTGCAAAGACAGAGCAGAGCTGGGGTCAGGAAAAGGACAGCAATCCCAGAATGCAGAGCGACACAGTCGCTATCTTGGATGTTTAAAGGCTCATAACATGCAGTAGATGCAGGTAGGATGATTATTCAGGGTTAAGGTCCGCTTTAAGTGCCATCGTTTTGTAGGTATGCCAAAAGTGCATTGTTTTAAAACATACGCTGCGCTTTTGACACGTTGACAATGCGTTTTTTAAAGTGGACCAACACCCAGGATTTTGACTATCCTGGGTCTTGGTCCACTTCGGTGGGGCACCCCGATCAGGGTTCCCCGCTGTGTGAAACCCCCCGATCACCCGAAAAACTCACCTCTCCCCGCTCCCAGCGCCGATGGACAAGCAATCTGACAGTCCCGGATAAGCGGCTCCTCCGCCGCCGCCTCCCGCGCGTCCCTCTTGACGCGCGCGCGCCCGCCGTTCACAGACGGCCGGCGCGCGCCTAGAGGGGCGCGAGGGAGGCGGTGGCGGCCGGCCGCCGCCGAAGATAAGGTAAGGGGGTTTGGGGGGGTTTCACCCCGCGGGACATCCCGATCTCGGATGTCCCGCGGGGAGGGAGGTGATCGGCCCGGGAATCTTATAGATTCCCGGGCCGATCACCCGTGGGTGTTGGTCCACTTTAAAAAGAAGCGTATGGTAAATTCTATGGCAACCCAAACTCGACGCAGGTACACTGCGTTATACAAGTGCTACGCTTGCTTTACTATAGACATCTATTGACCTGCGCTATTACAACATTGCGCTGTGCTGCAATGTTTTTTCAGAGGAGTAGCTAGGCTTTCTGGCGCCCCATGCAAAGATCCAAAATAGCACCCCCACCTGTACTCAGGCCCCCCCTTGACCTGCTGCACCTGGGGCACGTGCCCCCTCTGCGTTTTTTGTTTTTATGTGTTGTGCAACGAAGCACAGATGTGAACTCTCCCATCTATAATAACGTGCAGTGTTTCCGCTGTGTTGCAGTACAGCAATGCTGAGAAAGCTTTTCACACCTAGCCGCTTGCGCTGGAAAAGTCCTGCATGCTGTGTTCCCAACGCAATGCAAACGCATCTCTATAGCGGTCTATGGCAATGCAATGCAAACGCAAGGAAAAATGCAACCCAGTGCCAAGCACAATTGTGTGAAAGGAACCTTATACGCCCAGGCTAGGACAGAAGCGCTGTAGGGGAAAAAGGTCAGTATCCATTTTTTAGGTCCAATGGCCAGGTCATCCACAAATGCCTGCTGCGGGCACGCGCCCTTTTAATGGGATAGCGGAGATGAGGCTGCTGGACGCAGCAGGGAATCCTGATTCTGGATACCCCGAGGGGAGGGAATCAAGCAGCCCTGGAATTTTATAGACTCCTTCGGACCTTGGGTTTTGCTCTACTTTAAAGTGGACCAAAACTCAGGATTTTGGGTGCCCCACTGCGTGAAACCCCCCAGGTCATCTGAACAAAACTCACCTCTTCCCGGTCCTATGGCACATGTGCGGCTGCTCGTCCAATCAGCGCGCTCGTAACCATTGTCGTAGGCCAAGCTTCGTATAAGGCCAACGGCTCAGAGTGCGCTAGCAGCCGCATCCCTCGCTACCCTCTAACTGGGATCATGGCCATGCCAGCCATTCACAAATGCCAGGGGCGGGCACACACCCTGATAGAGGTATAGCTGGGATGTGCCCGCAGCTCGTGCATGCGCCGTTGGACCGGGAAATAAGGTAAGTGTACGGGCCACCTGGGGGTTTCACACAGCGAGGGATCGATTGGCCCGTGGGTTTTGGTCCACTTTAATACAAGATCAGCCAGACGTGATCCGTCCATGTTGAGTTCACGACACACCGATCTTGCCACATATTTCTATATGCCATCGCTCACAGTGAAGCTCACTCCGCCTACTATGCTCACGCCCCGCCCACAAAAGCAGGTCACACAGACTCTATTGGCTGCTGGTCAGGTGACGGCCATGTCATCATTAACCCGCTAGGCTCCGGCAGCTCCAGGGAGTGGAGGGGATGCGGTATGGCTGCGGATCTGCTGGGCTGGTGTGTCAGCGAGCTGGAGAGGAGATTCGGCCTGAGTGTCAGTGAGGACATCGTGCAGTAAGTGTCACACCCGGGTATATAGGCTTAGTTAGGTATGACAACTCCTCATCACTACCTGACTCATCGGCCATCTGTCATGTGGCAACTTTCCTGATCAACCGCTGGCCGATAGCAATCGATCATGCTCTACCTGGCAGGCTGATGTGTCTATATACATGGTGATGTGAGTGATCAGGCAGTCATTTCACTTTTCTGTGTACTGTATGTGGCTCCTCACCCTCTTAGTTTGTCTAGATGAAAGACGTTGTCATGCCGTAGGCCGCCCATAGACAGTAGGATGTGTGACACAATATGTTTTCTTTTGCTCTGTGCTATTTATCATTTTGTTTGTGTATAGGGTCATGCTTGTTGATAGAGGGGCAACACCCACAGAAATTCCTTTCTTGGGTGTTGTTGCTCTTGGGTAAGGCATTTCGATTTGGGATGCCCTGCTGTGTGTATCCCCACAGATCGCCCGAGAACTTGCCTCTTCTTTGTTCCCATATGGTGACACTTGCTCTATTCAGATTTCCTTTGCTGCATCGGGTCAGGTCCACTTTTTAGTGCTTAGCAAAAAACGTAGTCATAAATATATAGAATCCAGGGGCTGGGCTACAATCAAAGGGTTGAATCCCAGCAACAATAGCTTTATTCAACAGCCTACCTGGGTGAATTGCTATGGTGGTGAAGGTAAACATACAGGGATTTGGTCCACTTTAATGAGTAACAAAACCAGGGATTTTCAATAGTGCGGTGTGAAATCCCACAGATTGCTTGTAAACTCACCTTTTTGGCGATCACATGCACTGGGCAGACCCCGGCCATGCTCCATTCTTACCATTTTGCTTAGGGTGGCAAAAAAACTGAATAACAAGCGCCGGCAGCTTGAGTCCTCTTTAAACCGGACCTTTAGCGTGATGTAATGAAAAGCCCAAACTCTTAAAAAACAGTTCCCCAGCATCTAAAATTAATATATTTTACGTTTTTAGTCACTAACTTATTATTCTTTCCCCCACTGGGCTGCAACTCTGTTCAGGAAATTAGGATACGGGCGCCGCCATCTTGACTCAGAAGCATCACACTTACTGAGGATAGGAGAGTGGGATAAGGTACAGGGGGGCGGGTTATAGCTATGCTTTGCTCAGACAGAGCAGAGCTGGGGTCAGGTAAAGGTCAGCAGTCCCAGAATGCAGAGCAGCACAGTCAGGAGGCACTTCCTGTTTGCAGGCTGCCTGATAAGATGGCGGCTTCCATAAGCCGCCATCTTGGATGTTTAAAGGCTCATAACATGCAGTAGATGCAGGTAGGATGATTTTTAATGTGGCCAATCTATATGTACAGGGTGTGGGAAACATATAAGATAGACTCTTATTCAGAGTGAAGGTCCGCTTTAAGTTAACACTGATAACATGATAACATGTGTCAATATGATCTTTCAGCAACGTGTTTTTTTTTCTTTTCTTTTGAAGTTTTGCCATATTTCAGAATGATGACGCTTTTGTGTTATTCTAGTATAACTGTACTGCCACAGAAAAATAAGCCACTTCCCACATTTAATCACTTATACAATGATATCAACCTAGACACAGCCTCCATTCTGCCCAGGATCTCTTGTTCCAATAACCTCCTCCCACTCTCACCTTCAGAACTTTAAATGTGCCACTCCACTCCTTTGTAATGCCCTTCTTCATAAAATGTCACTTTACAAACCTTTAAATGGTCCCTTAAAGCAGACCAGAACATTGCTCGGCTGGCCCTGGAGTCTTTTAGCCTCTTCCTGGATTTGGGTTGCACCGCTGTGATTGCCGCAAACCTACCTTTCCAGTGATTCCACTGTACTTGGACAGGCCATGGGCATATCCTCAGCTCTTAGTGGCTAAGGCGCCCAGCTAATCAGATAGGGCCTTATACTGCAGGGAAATGGAGTATGCACCCAATGGGCATGTCTACGACTCGCATTTGTTCCGTGGATGTCTGTTTTTTAAGAATAGTGCTTGTTTTTCACCAGCTAATGCTCTTACATGCATCTTTTACATTTGACCCATAATACTCTGTATAATATACTATATTATTTGTTTTTACTCTTTCAGTTCTACACTGTAGGGTGGCACTTAATACAAAAAAATAATACTCTATATCTGTAAAACCAAATCAGGGCAACTGAACTTGCTTTTTTATTGTCTTGTTAGTTTTGCTCATCAACCAACTGCCCTTTCCAATTCTGAATAGAAAGCCAGTGAGATGACTAGGTGAAGTGGAACTTCAGTCTAAAATTGACACCCACCCCCCCGTCTTGCCTTAGCGCCAGGGTAGGTTGGGGAAGGGGGTCAATTTTAGACTGAAGTTCCGCTTTGGCAAACAAAAAAGGAAAAAAAACCTCAGGTGTACGTGTACTCCTGGCGCTTGTTCACTTGAATGGGCAGACGGGAGCGCACACGGAGCTGAGGTATGCAGCTCTGTATCATTCCAGCAAGATGGTGGCACCAAAAATCCGGAGCAGCGGTGGCCCGAGGGTGGGGTAAGGGTTTTTATTCTCTGTAACCTCTCGTTCTGCTTTAGCCCCAGGGTAGGTTGACAGGGGGGGGGGGGTCAACACACTGGAGAATGCAATGTGATAAGGCAAGTTTCCCATACGCACAATATGGCCTATGTAGAAACCTTTTGATTTTGCTCTCTCCAGTCTTACTCCTCATACAGCCATCTATCTCTAGCCTTGTGCTAGAAAAACGACCCCACACAACAATTTCCCTGGAATTACAAGGAGCCGCATCCCTCGGTTCTGTGCACTCCCGTCTGCCCATTCAAGTGAATGAGCGATGGGAGTGCACGCAGACCTGGGGAATGCGGCTCGAGGCAAGTATATATGGGACCCAGGGGATTTCACACAGTGGGGCATCCCAAAGCTCCACTGGCTGCCAGCAATTTCATGGACCCCAAGTTTCCATAGGAATGTAAGAGAAGGTGATTAATAGAGCTATGGATTAATGTGTGAGTGGCATTCAACAATATCTGTTGCCTCCAATGGTTGTTTTGGGCATTTGTGCCCTCCTTAACAATCTATTCACATTTTATTCATTCAGGCCAATTGGTGTATTGTAAAGTACAGGGGTCTGCCTGCCCTCTAAGCCTGAGGTAATTATTCCCCCCCCCCCCGTCTCTGCAGCCCCAATACTTACCACTTCCATTTCCCTCATACGGCTGCCATTTTTGGGACAGCAGGCAGCCAATCAGCAATGATGCGTCCGTGCTTGTTGTTTTTTACTTGAAATCATGTAATTAACCAAATCTCATGTTCCCTGCAGGTATGTTCTCTCTATTGAAACAGAAGAAGAGATTGAGGAGTACATCAATGACCTGGTCCAGGGCTCGGAGGAGAGGAAGCAGCTCTTCATCAAGGATCTGAAACAAAGGTGGCGAAGGAACAGACAGTCAATCAGCTCCAGCTCACCTCACATCTACAAAAAAGATGGTACGTTCTAAACTACAGCTCTCATCATTTAGTTGGTGATCTCTGGCTGCATCTCACATTCTGCAAGGATTGATGATGATATATCCAGGGTCTCTTTCCTCTGGGTCCAGCATTGCAATATTCTCAGGGCAATGGGATTCCTGTGTCCTGGTCATGGCATGCTGCTCTCGATATTCCCTGTTGCAGGCTCTAGATTGGCCACCCTAGGATAGGATCTTTTAGCATGGGTAGCCTGGGCATGTCCCTCCTTCTAGTCAGTGAGTGCAAGGGATCAAGCATGTGGTGGTGGGGGGGAGTAGATATAGTGCCCACCGCTTTGAACCACTGATCCCATAGTTTCTTGTTTTCTTTTGTTAAAGAGGAACATTACAGGACCTGGCTTGCCCGGCCGCCTGCCCCTCCGGTTTACAAAATGGTTAAGTAAACGTACCTCTCCGGTCGCCTTGCGCTCAGCATCCCTCCGCTTCCCCATCCTCCTCCGTCGGTCAGTGCCATCTTGGAATCCTGACATGCACTGTGCCGCCCCCACAGATCTTGCGCGTGCGCAGTGTCATCGCATAGGCTGTAATGACACTCAGTGCAAAAGAGCGCAAGATCTGAGGAGCTGCACGGAACATTTGAAGGGAAGACGACTACAGGTAAGGCTGGCTAAGCGTGTAGCCTTCACTCTGGGATGGCTAAGGGGGTGGAAAGGGACCAGGAATACTGCCGGATGTCTGTGTTTTAGCTAATGCTGACATCTAAAAGGCAGTGAGGGGGGGAGGGATGTTTAGAGAAAAGGTCTGATGTTCCTCTTTAAAGTTGCAAAAATCCAGTACCTTCTGGCTTGTAGACATTTTCAAAAGATATCTGGGAATGCCTTTTTATATTTATGTTGTTGACTTGAGAACCCTATGAATAGTGTTTTGCCAGATGTACTGTATGCAACAATTTTGCGTTTCATTTTTGGTAAGATGTTTGTGGCAGAATTAACATAAAGTACGCTAAAAATGTCAGTTTTTGCTGGATGTAATATTTCACTTAGTTATTGTACTGTCATTTATTTGTGAAAGAGGTTATTTTAGTAAAGTGTATAATTTGTAGGTGTGACATCTATAGAATGCAAAAAAATAGCTACTCATTTAAACATGATAGTACTGACATGGTGTTCTGTTTTCTCTGTTAGATAATGAAGATTCTGGCTCGCAGATGTTGTTTGACCAATCCAGAAGAGGTAGACGTAAAGGGAGAAACAAGATGGATACAAATTCAGCGTATGCTGTGCCTGAAGCAGTTGTAGAAGAGGTTAAAACTCCCATGGATTTGGCTAAGGTGCCTATGCAAAGCGGATTATGGATAGTTTATGTAGCTAGTAAATATGCCAAGTAGGGTCTGGTTGCCTTGACACTTTGTATAGTCAGGAGTGCTGTTTGATAAGGCTAAAAGCCGCTTGGGATTTTGTCATTATTCCTCTAAGTAAATTTAAAATCCCTATCTGTAGTATCCTCTACAAAACATCCCCCCCCCCCCCTTAAAGTGAGCAGCATCCTCTAAATTGTAACACATCTAATCTCAAAAATGTGGTATGGAATAGGTTTAACACATGAACCCAGAAATGAATAAACCTAAGACCATACACAAATCTAATCTTTGATGGGGACCAAAACTCTGGATTTTCACTATTCCGGGTTTTGGTCTGTCCCTCTGGGGCACCGCGGTTTGGGGTGTCCCGCAGTGTGAAACCCCCTAAGTTACCACTTACCTGTCCTTGGGCTCATGCTGCGGATAGGGCAGCCAGTACGAATCCCAGCCCTGAACAGCCATTCAGTTGCAGCGATTGGGGCAGCGCACAGATGAGGAGGGAAGTGAGTGATGCCTGCGCCGCTCATGTAGGCGCTGTGGTCTCGGGGGGGGGGGGGGGAAGGTGAGTTTACTGCGTGGCCAGGGGGGTTTCACGCAGCAGGGCATCTCAGTTCAGGATGGCCCGGGGGGAGGGAGTAAGCCTGCCCTGGAGTCTCAAAGATGGGTTATGGTCCACTTTAGGGCCAAATGGAAGTGCAAACAGTTTATTCATATTCTCCACATATAAAAAACATTTAAAACCATAGAACCAAAATAGCAGATTAAATATTGCTAAATATCAACAATCCAAAAAACGCCAGTAATCATTATCCTAATAAGCAGCAAATGTCATGAACAATCTGCAAAAAGCAATAGGCAATCAAATATATGCCACAAACATCTTACCACAAACAGTGCAGATGAGGCTGCTCTCCTTAGTGCCTTTGCGGCTGATACAGCGATGTAAGGAGAGCTGGAGTAATGTGACTCCCTTCACTGAGCGCCAAACTTGCTGTGGCAGTGACTGAAAGCAGTGGGAGCTGCCGGTAAAGAAAAGCAGAGTGACACGGTAAGCAGCACAGTGAGTCTGTGTGACGTGGAAGCAAATTCGTATTTTTCACTATCCCGGGTTTTGTTTTTTGCCCCCAGGCATCCCAGTTTGACCCCTTCCCCCAGATAGTTCTGTTAAACTCCCCTCTTCCCAGTTCTATGGCGCATGCGCTGGCTCTTGTCCAATTAGAGCTATTTGCCATGCCTCTGTCATTCAAAAAACAGCTCATAGCAATGGGAAAAGGTGAGTTAACAGGGTGATCTGGGTGGTGTCACACAGTGGGGCATCCCAATTCGAGATTCCCATGGGGGAAGGCCAGTTAGCAGCCCTGGAATCTTCAAGATTCCAGGGTGGGCCATGCTCATTTTTTATTTATTTATTTATTTTTTGCTTAAAAGAGGCAAAAAAGCAGTGCTAACATTTGGTCCAAGGAAGTGTCTGTAAAACTTCCAGGTAACTGCAGTCCAAATGGCCACATATAGGCCAGTATTGTATGTAAATAGAACCTAAAGTGAATTTGGTGCCCCCTTTCCATGCCCCTCCCCGCTGCTCAGTGTCTTCTTTAAAGAGAAACTTTGTCGGCCCTGGTGTCTGATTTGGGATGCCCCACTGTGTAAAGCCCCCCCCCCAAGATCCCCAGTAAAACTGACCCCCGATCCAACAGCTCATGCGCTGGCTGTGCTCAGCTATACCTTTAGCCAGGCGCTTCTGACTGGCTGGCACGGACATGCCCCATATCTTCTCTAGCCCTGCCCCCAACTCCACCCCAACCACCACTGGGCCCTGCAACAATTGCTTCACCTAAAAGCGGTCCCTGGTGCTAAAAAGGTTGGGGACCGCTGCAATAGTGCAAGTATCAAACACATTTGACCATGTATGTAGCATATATCAAGTCTGGTTTACATTAATGATAATTGATAATAAATTCTAACAAGAATTTAATGAGCAAATGTAATTATTTGGTTGGCTATATTTCACATAGTTCATCTATTCTGCATCTGTATTTTCATTAATTAATTTATTAATTAATGTATTATTTTTTTAAATTATTTTTCATACCCCCAGGCTCAGGAGACCTCTTCTATCTCATCATCCAAGAAAAAACAAAAGTTTGTTAACCTGTACACTAAAGAGGGACAGGATAGGCTAGCGGTGCTAATCCCCGGGCGTTACCCATGCGAGTGTCTGGCCCAAAAGCATAAGCTTATCAACAACTGTCTGGCTTGTGGGCGCATTGTATGTGAACAGGAAGGATCTGGACCTTGTCTCTTTTGCGGGAGCTTGGTAAGCATTTTGCTACTTTGGAATGGACACTGTGTATTTATTATATAAAGGTTTAGAAAGTATGGGGTGGGGGTAATAAGCTGGATGGGTCACAAAAGTTCTCAACTCATCACAGTTGATGGCCGACTTGTGGCCCTGCTTATCTTGGCTCTTTCAGCTGTGCCGAATAGGTTGCAGTGCAAGTATTCCTATGCCAAAGTTAGGGGTCAAGTTCGCCAAAATCTTTTTCTTCTGTTTGGCTATATGTATTAACTTTGGCTATTAACTTTTACCTTTTTATATGAATTGCTTCTGTTCACAAACATCTAAAATAATATTTTTGAGTGTGAAAACGGCAGGATGCATTTTATAGGCAGGACTACTCTTTGCCTTGTTTAATAGGATTTCACAAGTAAAAGAAATTGTGAAAAACCAAATCATTTTGAACATGTTCAGATTATAAGGGATCCCATCTGAAATGTTGAACAAAGAAGCTGTCAGCTCTAACTGCATAATCAATTTAGGGAATGCAAATTCAGACCTCAAATTCAGACCTCAAGAAAAGTCTTGAGTACCACATGCCTGTCCACTGCAGGGTGTAATGGGAAGGGAAGTACTGCACAAGGTCAATGGCAAGATAGTAAATATGGGGGGTATGCTTTACTGCTGGCCACAATGGGTGAAGTATTGGATAATAGAGGAACCATAGTTTATTTAATTTAAAGTGGACCAAAGCCCACTTCCCAATCTCTAAGATTCCAGGGCAGCTTGATTCCCTCCCCCTGGGGCATCCAGAATTGGGATGCCCTGCTGTGTGAAACCCCCCAGATCGCCCCAGTTAGTCACCTTTTTTCCTTGGTCTAATGGTGCATGGGTTTATTTTTTTTACTGCTGAAATTGTATTCTGGAAGCATTAGATACCATATTTATCATCTCTTCCATTCTGGGGCACCAACAGTAGCAACGCGTGGGTTAATCTCAGCTGTAGGTGGGGACTGCAAAATAGAAAAAAACTAGCTCCTCCTGGCCTGTATAACGCAGGCTTTGCCTTATGATCTCCTCAGTTCCATTCTTACAGTCGCAAGGGACTGTGAAGATGTCTGGATTTTTTGTTTTTAGTTACAGTGTTAACCTGGGGCTTCGTCTCTGCCTGTCGCCCAGCCCCTCACCAGCTGCAGTGTTCCTGGTTACCCCCATTAAATGCCTGAAGTCTGTTTCCAAGCCGCAGAGCTGGAGAAACTGAGTAAGCTTCCATCTCTTCCTAAGGTCCTGGAAACAGAGTACCCCTTTCTGTATGAGGCGGTCAGGGTTTGGTCTTCGCCACCTGATGCAGATGAACCAGTGTCGGGTCTGGCTCGGCACACTGTTATCTCTACTTCAGATAGTGCAACCTTGAGAGACCCGGGGGATAGGAGGTTGGACCAGCTGGCCAGACATGCGTTCGCCATGGTGGGGTTGACCATGTGCCCAGCTTGCGCCATGTCCATGGTGGCTACGGAAGGCAAGGTTTGGATGAAGCAGCAGATGAGGCGCTTGCAACATGGAGGTTTGTGTTCCTCTGCACTTGGCTTGGACTCCTTCACTATGGAGGTCTTCAGATACATTGTTCCGGCTGTGGATGACTTGGTGTGTCTGGTGGCTAGGGGGCTGGGCTTGCAGGTCACCTTGCAAAACACAGTCTGGCTGAAACAGTGGTCGGCTGATACTGCTTCTAAGGAGATGCTTACTGCCCTCCCCTTTTTCGGGGGGGGGGGGGGTCTTTTCGGTGAGCCTCTGGATGACCTGGTCCGGAAGGCCACGGGTGGGAAGTCGACTAGGCTTCCACAGAAACGGAAACCTCGGAGGACAGGTTGCAAAATTTTCATGTCTGGAAGTTCAGAGGTTCTAAAGACTTCAGATGCCACAAGGATTTTTCAGGTAAGCGAAAGCCACGGGGGAAACCTAGACCCCAAGGGGCCAGCTCTCTCAGGGTTGATGGAGCGCCCTCACCCGATCGGGTTGGGGGCGGCTTTTGTATTTGTATGTGCCGCTGTGGAGGGAACAGATATCCAATGCCTGGGTCCTGGAGGTTGTTTCTTCCGGGTACAAGATAGAGTTCCACACAGGTTTGTGGAAAAGGCGCCATCTCGCGACCATGCAATAGAGCTCTTGCTGGATCAGGGAGCTGTAGTACCTGTACCCCCCTCAGCTTACGGCTGATCCTGGTTCTCCAGAATCTGAACAGTTACATTCAGGTGCGGAAGTTCAGCATGGAATCTCTAAGGTCGGTCGTGACGTTGCTGCTGACTGATGTATATTCCACAATCAGACAGGGCATGCGTCTCCTTGGCTTAATGGTGTCTACCATAGAGGCCGTTCCGTATGCGCATTTGGTTTATAATATTTTTTTTTTATTTTCCTCCGCCAAAATGGGAGTAGAGAAGAAGCCAGTAATTACAGGCCAGTTAGTTTTAACATCTATAGTGGTCAAATTTATGGAAACACTCTTAAAAAAAACAAATAATTTTCCCATCTAAAAATTAATGACCTATTGGACCCAAAACAGCACGGCTTTACTGAGGGCCAATCATGTCAGACCAATCTTATTGATTTCTTTGACAATGTCACTAAAGTGTCAGGCGATATCCACAGCACTACCTTCATCTATCTGGATTTTAGCAAAGCCTTTGACACTGTACCACATAAGGAGCTCATAGATAAGTTATTGAAGGTAGGACTCAATCCCTGGATAGTTCAGTGGATTTCCAGTTGGCTGAGGGATCGGTATCAGAGCGTTGTTGTAAATGGTGTGCAATCTGAACAAAGGCGAGTTACAAGTGGTGTGCTGCAAGGCTTTGTCCTGGGCCCCATTCTTTTTAATATATTTGTAAGTGACATAGGAGAAGTTTAATGTCTCTAAATGTAAAATCATGCACTTGGGTAGAAGGAATCCCTGCTCTGAGTACCGTATGGGCAGCACTGTATTAGCCAGGACCTCGGAGGAGAGAGATTTAGGGGTACGGATTACTGATAGCTGCAAGATGAGTGGACAGTGTAGCCAGGCAGTGGGAAAAGCAAGCAGGATGCTCGGCTGCATAGCTCGAGGCATTACCAGTAGGAAGGGGGAGGTTGTGATGCCGCTGTATAGATCCCTGGTAAGGCCACAGCTAGAATACTGTGTGCAGTTCTGGAGACCTTACCTGCAAAAAGACATTTTTCAAATAGAACGTGTCCAAAGGCGGGCAACAAAAATGGTGGAAGGACTTAAACTTAAAACTTATCAGGAGAGACTTAAAGAACTTAATTTGTACAGTCTGGAGGAAAGAAGGGAGAGGGGGGACATGATTGAGACCTTTAAATATGTGAAAGGATTGAATAAGGTTCAGGAGGGAAGTGTTTTTAAGAAGAAACTTAAAGTGGACCAACACCCAGGATTTTGACTACTTAGGTTTGGTCCACTTCGGGGGGGGGGCACCCCGATTGGGGGTGCCCCGCTGTGTGAAACCCCCCAGAAAGGCCCAAAAACTCACCTCACCACGCTCCCACGTGACCGCGCCGTCCAATCCCCGCCGACGTCCAAGCGGGTGACAGCGACGTCCAAGACAGCGCGTCCGCCGCCGCCTCCCGCACGTCACTCTTACAGGGCGCGTGCCCGTGCCGGCCATTCACAAACGGCCGGCGCGGGCGCACGCACGGCTAGAGGGGCGCGCGGAAAGGTAAGGTTTTTTAGGGGTTTTGGGGGGGTTTCACCCCGCGGGACATCCCGATCTCGGATGTCCCGCGGTGAGGGAGGTGATCTAAGATTCCCGGGCCGATCACCCCTGGGTGTTGGTCCACTTTAATGATAGAACAAGGGGGCACAACCTGAAGCTAGTCGGAGGGAAGATCAGGAGCAATGTTAGAAAATATTATTTTACAGAAAGAGTAGTAGATGCTTGGAACAATCTTCCAGCTGAGGTAGTTGAAAAATCAACAGTCACTGAATTTAAACATGTCTGGGATAAGCACACATCTATCCTAGGATAAAGAGTACATACAGTATACACATAAGGGCGGACTAGATGGACCATATGGTCTCCTTCTGCCGTCAACCTTCTATGATTCTATGTAAAATCTATTATGGGCAGGTGTGAAAAATACGGGTACTACTTCCACCAAATACCTTTCTCTGCCCACCAACTTTCATATCTATGTGTAATGCACACAGAGGAACTTTCGTAACTCATGTAATTTTTTTAAAGGTATGCACAAAAGAAGAACAGGACATTTTAATGAGGGATTCAAATAAGAGCCAGAAACTGCGGAAGAAGCTTATGGGAGGTAATCCAGAATTATGGACATCTATACTATTTTCCTTTTTAGTTTAGGTTTTTTTTTTTTTTTTTCAGCATTTTTCACAAATGTTTTGAAATGTAAGCCCTCCCCCAAAAATAACCCCTAGTCACAGAGGGACGTGCGCAACTGTGCTGCTGGTCCGTCGCTACAAACTCGTGTCACACTGATGGGGACATATACCGCTGCGTAGGACCTTTTCCCTTATTGAGGAACAAATTTTAAGTCATGAAGCGGTGACAGATTGTATTAAAGCCTAGCTAACAAAGTGGGTAGGCACAAATATATTACTATAAGACATCCCCTGAAAAGAGGCCCTACCACCTTTTTCGGAGAAAGAGAAAATAAAAGTAATAAAAGCCCTGTCTTAATTTTGGGGAAACTGGGTAGTATTCACATATGGTCTAACAAGGTAGTCAAAACAAAAAACTGCTGTCCTAAAACTGACATCTCTAAGATGCAATACTAAAATATTAAATTACCTCCTGTACATTTACTGAATAGTAAAAATGATGGCAGCCACTCTTGCAGCCACCAGGTGCTTAAACAGAACAAACCCCCTTAGAAAAAACAGTGCTCATATGCAAATAAAAGACACCAGTTCTATTTGGGGCAGGAACCAGACCACCAGCTCCTGGTGGTAGACCGGATAGCTGTGGGTCTGATGGGGTTGACCCATTCTCTGGTTCTGGAGTCAGCCTTCCAGGGACCCAGGGGGTAGGCCAGACTCCCCTATCCCTGACCCATAGCCAGCAAGGGGGGGGGGGGGGGTCAACGCTAGCCCCAGACCAAGTATGAAACTGTCTGGGCATTGTGGAAATCATCAGGAGATTTCAGGGTCCCCTTTCCACCACCCCCTCCCTCCCTGGAAACCATGAGGCTGTGGCGGAATGTAGAACTGCGGGCGGTCGTGTTGCACAGTCTTTTCCACCCGCGGGCGGTGCGGGTATGTGGAGCTTACCGGATGCCAGCCTGCCATATGTGTGCGCGCCTCTTCGCTTTTTCATGCTCCCGGCTTAAAGGGGAAGCACTCTGCTAATCTTAAGTGTCTTCTTCTGGCCTCCATCTCATTTTACCTTTTAGAAGGCTAAAAGACTCAGCAATTAGGAACCTCTCTGCTTGCTTATTTATTGAGCTTGGGGAGGGAGCCTCTACCCCACACAAAATGACGAATCAGACAGGGGAATCCTTGCAAGTCCCTGTTCCTCTATCCTCTACTATGGGAGACTTTGCTGTGAATCAACATCCTTCCAACCTGATTGATCCAGTTTTATTGGAAACTCTGTTGGCCGCTCAGTCTGGGAAGAAGGAGTCCAGCTTTGCTCCAGTAAGTCCCTCTTTTATTTATGGGCATACTTTTGCGGTTTTAAGGGCTACTTTAAATTATGTGTTTGGAAGGTTATATAGCATCCTACTACTCCTACTTTTATATTTTAGGCCAAGCCCTCTAAGGAAGTGTCCAAGGCTAAAACTGGCTCCAAGTGTAAGTCTTTGCAAGCCTTGTATCGATAAGCTTGTGAGGAAGGAACGTTCGCCCAGCATGACGGATATGATGAGAGTTCTAAAGGATCATATTTCATCCTCCTTTGAGAATCTAAGGACTCCACGGGACTCGGCTGGATGCAAGGATGCTTGTTGGGCATCCCCTAGATGCCCCCTTTTTTCTAGAGGGCAGTAGTTAGAGGTTTCTGATACCCCCCTTTCTGAGGGAGATGAGGGCCCTTCCTCCTCCGAGGCCTGTATTCTGATTCGGTTTCACCAGTGAAGTTTCTTTTCCCTCCAGAGGATTTACTATATCTCCTGCATATGGCTAATCTTTCTATGGGCATTGAGGATAGGGTTTTACCCCTAAGTCTAAACATGATGGGTTCTATCCCGTTTTTTTTTTCCTGATTCCCCTGTAACCTTTCCCATTAATAACTGGGTTAAGAAGGCTATCCTTAATGAGTGGAAGGATCCAGTTAAGGAGGTTTATAGATCAGGGGCTCTTAAATGATGTTATCTGTTCACTGAGGAAGACTCATGTGTTTGGGATAAATGCCCCAAACTGGATGCCTCCTTTTCTAAGGTCTCCAAGGTTGGAGTTAGCTTTTGAGGACTTTCATATCCGCAAAGGACCTTTAGACAACAAGATGGATTCTCCCTTGAAGAAAGCATGGCAGGCTGAATTTTGTACTCTCAGATTCTAGCATCTACTTGCATTGCCAGTAGAATCTTAATTATTAGCTTCAGAAGCTTAAATCCTGTCTCTTGAAGTAAACGGATATTAATGAGTTTATGAAGGCTGTACCAATTCTCTTCTCAGCAGCCTCTTTTCTGTCTGATGCCATGGCAGAATCGTTGAGCTTTGTGGCTACGTATCTAAATCAGGGAGGAACAAGGTCATCCCTCCTGCAACAAGCAGCAAAGGAAATTCTGATATGCTGACCATCCACCTGAAAGATTGCCGAAATCAGGTGACAGATTTTTTGAGTCGCTTTCCGCTATTGGAGGCAGAATGGACAATGAACCAGGAGGTATGCATCAGATTTGTACCCTGAGAGGAACTCCGGAGGTGGTGTTTTCGCCGGTCGAAACAAGCTGGGGAAGTGCTTCTCTCTCGATCCCTCCAATCAAGCTCTAGGAATAGACGCTCTGGCTTACCAGTGGCGTTTCAGTTTGGCTTGCGCTTTTCCTCCTAGTTCGGATCCTCCCTCAGGTTCTAAACAAAATATCCTGCCAGTCAGCCACGATTATATTGCTGGACCTAAGGTGGCCAAAGAGACCATGCTTTTCAACTTTGAAGATGCTCTCGGTCCAAGAGCCTTGGGAACTCTCAGTGATACCAGATCTTCTATCCCAGGGACCAGTATTTTGTCTGCAGAAGTGGCGTCTGACACTTTGGATCCTGAAATCGCGATGCCCAGGAAAAAGGTTTTTTGATGGAGGTGATCAAGACTCTGCTTTCCAGAGTGACGAGGAAGATTTATTTGAAAATTTTGAAAACTTTTAACACCTGCAAGGTGAGTAATCAAAGATCCCCTTCTAGTCTTCCAGTCATATTGGATTTCCTTCAGGAAGGGGTCAATCTGGGTCTCTGCATCAGTAGCCTGAAGGTCCAATTAGCAGCCCTTTTTGTTTTTTTGTTTTGTTTTTTTTTGGATAGGAGATTTTAATTTTTCACATTGGTCAGGCTTTATTTTTCTAGCTGTCAGGCGGTCCAGACTGGTCCGTTTGAGGTTAGCTCTTCAATGGGATCTCACCTGGGTCCTTAAAGCTCTGACCGTACCACCCTTTGAACATCTGTCGAGTTCTCATATTAAATTTCTTACACGGAAGGCTCTCTTTTTATATATTCTTTATTTATGTAACAGTTTTCAATTTTACAAAACAGAAAGGAAGGACAATAGCATAATATTCAAATTACACAGCGATAGGTCAGTACATAGCAGTGTCATCATCTGATAGGTTGGAGGTGTTTAAAGGGGGTCGACTGAGGGGCCCGATGACCCCCGATGCGTCGCCAAGCGAGCCTGGCAAATTACCAGTCCCGACTCTCACCGTCCTGCCGCGACTCAATCCACCGTGCCAAGCGGCATCTCGGGGGACTAGATCGCGGGCGCAGTTCAAGGATATAGCGAGTCAGGGATCACCGCACAGACCCCTCAACGAGCCCCCCACGACAGACCAAGAGGCAGTCGGTGCATTGCCATTGGACCACTAAGACTGAACCAACTCAGAACAGTTAGGAGGAATTTATAGTAAACCAAAACAGATGGGGTGAGGGTATACGGAGGGGGGAGTGGGCAATGGGGGGGGAGGAAGAGTGGGGAGGAGAGGGGTGAGCGGGGGGGGAAGTCCCAGGAAGGAGACAGACAGTTTGGATCTCTACGCCACTATACCGCCAGTAGGTCGCTATATTCTTGTGTCATGGTAAAATCCACCCAGAGAGCCCATTTTATCCTGTGCTTTTCCTCCGTCTCACGCTGGGCTGCAATCATCCCCTCAAATCTCTCAATGTCTCCAACCCTAGCGAGCCACTGTGCAGTGCATGGAGGTGACTGGCTCTTCCAACGCGAAGGGACACACGCTTTTGCGGCGTTAACTAATTGACACACCACCGACCCCCGGTAACTCTTGGTGGGTATAGCTGAGTGGTGGAGAAGGAAGAAGGCCGGGTCCCACGGAATCACCCACTCAGTCATTCGCTGTGTCACCTCTCTGACCTTCCTCCAGAATGGCTGCAAGGCCTGACACGACCAGAAGATGTGCAAGAGGTCGCCCCGTTCAGAATTACACCTCCAACATGATGGGGGGACCCCGGGGAACCATTTATTTAGTAGTGTTGGGACTCTATACCAGCGTGTAAGCACCTTATAGTTGCATTCCTTATACTTAGTGCACACAGAGGACCTATGTGTCAGTTCTAATATTTTCTTACACTGTTTTGGTGTGAGGTTGATTCCCAGGTCCTCTCCCCACCTAGAGAGGCAGGGGAGGACTCCCGAGTCCCGAGCACCAACGATCATTTTGTACGTTTGGGAGAGGGTGTGTCTGGCAGGGCCCTCGTCCTCACACATTCTCTCAAAGCCAGTGAGTTCCCTCAAGCAGCTCAATTGGTGTCTAAGGGACTGGAGGAAGTGAATAAGCTGTCTACACTGCCACGTGTCCCACTTCGGGAGGTCATGGGTCTCCGCCAGTCTCTCTAGTGACGTGCTGTTACTAATATGGCGATAATGTTTGGCGCGGCAGATTCCCTTTTTGATCCATTGGTCAGCTGTCTCACCTCTTAATCCCGGGGAGAATTCCGGGTTCCCTAGTATCGGGAAAAGTGGGGAGAGGGGGGGGGGAGACCTCCTCCCGCTGGAAAACCCTGTGGCATACTTTGAGTGTGGCCCCTATTGTTGGATGTGAAAGCTCTTGCTTCGTGGCTTGTTTTGCTACCCATGGCAGGCCTCCCAGGGGGAATGAAGAGCCATTCTGCTCGATCCGAACCCACTGTTTGTGTGCGGCATGTCTGTTCCAGTCGACAACCCTGGTGAGATGAGCGGCTACATAGTATAGTCCCGGGTCCGGCACCCCGAGTCCCCCCTCCTCCTTGGGTCTCGTTAAGAGATTCTTACTAACTCTCGGATTTCTTCCCAGCCAGATGAACTTGGAGAAAATTCCTCCAATCCTCCGGAGGAAGGAATCAGGGACCTCGATCGGGAGGGCTTGTAGTAGGTACAGGAGGCGAGGTAGTAGGTTCATCTTTAGGGAGTTACACCTCCCGAACCACGAGAGTTTCTTGTGCGACCAGGATCCTACATCTCTAGTGAAGGCTTGTAAGATTGGGGGGAAATTGAGGTCAAAGAGCCTACTCGGAGACCTGCTCACCTTCACGCCCAGGTAAGTAATGTGTTCACGAGCCCATTTGAAAGGGAAGGATTGACTAAGGTTAGTCTCTCTAGTCGCCGGGAGATTAATATTGAGAATCTCCGACTTTTGCATATTGATCTTATAGCTGGAAAGGTTTTTATACGTTTCCAGCTCTTTCACTAGATTTGGGAGAGAGACCTCTGGGCTGGTCACGAAGAATAACAGGTCATCCGCGTACGCAGCTATTTTATAGTGCCCCGAGGGGAAGGGCAGTCCCTGTATGCTCTGATTAATTCTGACGCTGCAAAGGAGTGGCTCCAACGTTAAGATGAATAGTAGGGGTGACAAAGGGCATCCCTGTCTCGTCCCGTTGCTGATGTCAAATGTTTTAGAGGTCACGCCGTTGACTTTTACTACAGCAGTTGGCCCGTGGTATAGGCTAGTAATCCAGCCCAGCATGCTGTCACCAAGCCCAATGTGCCGTAGGACTCCAAACATGAAGTCCCATTGCACCCTATCGAACGCTTTTTCAGCGTCGGTCGAGAGGAGTAACGTGTGGAGATTCCGCTGCAGCGCCAGGTTAATGAGGTTCAGCGTCTTTGTGGTGTTATCTCTGGCTTCTCTGAAGGGCATGAAGCCAACTTGATCTAAATGGACTACATGATGGAGGTGCGGAGCTAGGCGTGATGCCAGTATTTTTGCAAATAGCTTGACATCAGCGTTCAGGAGGGATATTGGTCTGTAGCTGGAGGCGAGGGTAGGGTCCTTGCCTTCCTTCCCTAATACCACAATTTGTGCAGAGAGACTGTCTCTCGGGAAAGTGTTGCCCGAACCCATGGAGTTGAACACCTCTAACATTCTGGGCGAGAGTATTTCTGTAAAGGTTTTGTAGTAGAATAGGGGAAACCCGTCAGGCCCCGGGGCTTTCCCAGCTGCCGAGTTCTTCAGTGCTAAAGCTATTTCCTCAAGTGTGATCGGGTCTTCCAGTTCGCTCAGCGCCCCGGACGGGAGTTTAGGGAGGCCAGAGCGCCGGAGGTAGTCAGCTATGTCTGAGGCCCTATTGTGTGCCCTGTCTAACGGTAAGTTATAGAGGTCTTTGTAGTATTGTCTGAACACTCTGGCTATCTCCAAGGCTTTGTGTTTCATGTCTCCCGACTCATCCTGCACCCTGGGGACATACGTTTTGGCTCTTTCCCCCCTCAGGGCCATGGCCAACAAGCGACCGCACTTGTCTCCTGACTCATAGTAGGTTTTCCTACATTTGATGAGTTGGAGTTTAACCGAGTCATTACAGACTCTGCGTAGCCGATCCCTGAGGGCGGTCAGAGCCGCCAGATGCTCCGAGGCTAGGGATTGTTTGTGTAGTGTCTCTAATTTTTGAATTTTCTCTACTAGCTCGCGGGTGATCTTACCCCTCTCTTTCTTGATACTAGCCCCCTGCTGGATAAGGAGCCCTCTAGCTACGCATTTGTGTGCCTCCCAGACCACCGCGGGGTCGTAGCCCGGGGTGGAGTTCCTGTCGAAGTACTCCCTGAGGTTCTGTTTTAGCTTGTCTCTGAAGGCTGTATCTTGAATCAGGGAGGAGTTGAGTTTCCATGACCAGGAGCGGGGCGTCGGGTTGTGCGCGGACAGCGTGAGGCTAATCGGGGCATGGTCAGATAGTACGATGCTACCGATATCTGCCAGTTTGACTCTCTGCAATGAATGTGCTGGATAAGAAAAAAGTCTAGTCTCGAATACATATTATGTGGGGGGGAGTAGAACGTGTAATCTCTACCGTCTGGGTGAAGGATACGCCAGGGGTCTACCAGTTGGTGTGTGTGCAGGAGCCTTTTGAGTTTCCTAAGTTTGGTGTAAGAGAGGTATGTGTGTCCCCTAGAAGTGTCTATCAGTGGGTCTAGCGTGAGATTGAAGTCTCCACCAACTATCACCCTACCCTCTGCAAACTCAGCCATCTTGGTTAGTGCCTCCTCTAGGAAGTCTACCTGTCTAGTGTTTGGGCAGTAGATGTTCACAAAGGTGAAAAGCTCAGAGCAGATCCTTCCTTTAACAAAGAGCCATCTTCCCTCTCCACCACCCAGCACCCCCACCTCCTCCCAGGGTACCGACCCCGAAAACAGCAGGCTCACCCCTCTCGACCGGGAGTCCGGAGAATAGCTGTAGTATGAGGTCGGGAACGATTTGTCTCTCATGGTCGGTGGGTTTGTCGCCTTAAAGTGCGTTTCTTGGAGAAAGGCCACGCTCGCTCTCAAGGCCCTGAGGTTTCTTAGGATCGCCCTCCTTTTCTCCGGCGTGTTCAGTCCCTTCACGTTGAAAGAAACCAGTTTAATATCGCTCATTGTGGCTATTCAAAGAAGATAGGGGGGGGGGGCAGCAGGTACAAGCGGTGAACAGAAGGTACAGGTGGAGCAGTGGGGAGGGGACGGGGGGGACGGGAACAGCGGGGGGGGGGGAGGAAGAACAAGAGGGGGAGGAGGACAAAGACAATAACAGTGGCACCGGCTACGCCGGCCAGAACCCTCAAAGGAGGGGCAACTAAGTAGCGATCTCGCTAAGTCTGTGGCCTATCCCCAAACGGGAGAGGTCAGAGACTGGCCTAAGTGGGGGACTGTGTCCGGCAACGGGTCACGGAGTCAGTCACCCCACCGAGAGAAGCGATCACCATCAAAATAATGCATCAACCAAAACCAAAACTCTAACAGTAAATTAACGGGAAAGGGAACCTCGTCCACCGATGGAGGGGCGAATTGGACAAGCAGAGTGTATTAAACACAGAGGCAACAAGCCTCTAGGCAGGCAACGGGTAGATGTCAGACATAGAGCGCCCAGGCCGCAGCTACTGCTCGTTATCTAGGGGCCTCAGCGGTCTCTCTCTCGGTCTTCGCGATCTGTTGTCCCTTCGATTTCTGGGTACAGCACTCCTGGATCTCTGAGGTGGAGGAGAGGGAGAGGGCATCAGCCAGTTAGGCACTGGGATCGGGTCAACACTGAGGAATGAAAATAGGCCCTCCAAGTCCTGATAAGTCCGGAGGGAAAAGGAGCTGCCATCTCTGCTCACAATTAGGTGGAGGGGGTACCCCCATCTGTAGGTTGCCCTGGCGGATCTGATCAAATCGAGGACCGGTCGTAGTAGCCTACGCATCTGTAGAGTGCGCCTTGAAAGGTCTGGGAATATAGTAACATTTGCTCCGTCAAAGTCTATCGGGCCGTGCCTCCATGCTCTCCGGGAGATTTCCTCTTTGATGTTGTAGTAGTGGATACGACAAACAATGTCCCTGGGCCGAGACGGATCAGTGCTTGGCGGGCCTAGCGCTCTGTGCGCTCTGTCAATCTCGATCGGGGTGTTTGCGTCTCTGCCAAGTAGTTGGTTGAAGATTGCTGTGATGATTTGCTTAACATCTTCCCCCGAAGAGGCCTCAGGGATGCCACGGACCCGGAGATTATTGCGCCTGTGTCTGTTCTCTAAGTCGTCGTGCTGGAGTTGTAGTTGTAAGATTTGCGCGTTTTGGCTCTCGATCCTCGCCTCCATATCGGCCAGCGCTGTTTCCGTAGCAGCCTGATTAGAGGAGACTCTGGCGTCTAAAGAATGGATCTGGCCTCTGACCTCAGATATATCTTTTTTATAGGCTGCTTCATATCTTCTGATCAGTGCTTCAAAATCAGCTTTGGTGGGGATGGACTTTAAGAAAGAGAGTGTTTCTTGATGGATATTGCTGGTGGATGGTATTGCGTTGCCCCCTCCAATCACAGATGAAGTCACCGGGGAGTCTGGATATAGTATCGGGGACGGGAGATCCACAGCGGGCGGTGGTCCCATGACCGGCGGCGACACGGGCTCTTGTGGAAGAGTCAGCATTTCTATCGGCAGAACCAGCGGTGACAGTTCCTTGCACCGGGGCCACGGGCGGGAGGGGATGCCCAGGGTGGGGTCCTCAGCTCCATGACCGCTGCTTGCCTGGGGCACCGTGGGGGCCAGGTGGGACTCCCCACTCGGGACAGGCGCAGGTCGAGGGGTGCTTCTGGAGCGCTGCATCCTCTGTGGAAGAGGGCGGGACGACGTGGGCGGGGGGGAGGAAAGTTCTGGGAAATGGGGGTTCAGCGCCGGCGTCCTGTTTACCCGGTCAGTGGCAACAAAGCCATAGCTTTCTAGCCTCCCTGCTGCCGTGGCCTCTCTGGTCGGGGTGCGAGCCTGCCTGACAGGCAGTTGGTGAGCTGGGGCTGCAGTGGCTGTGTGGTGGCTGCTGCTTTCACAGGGTGGGGGCTTCTGGGATCCTGCGTTTGCAGCCTGTGTAGAGTGGAGGTCGCCGGGTTGGTGCTGGGCAGGGAGGGAGACGCCTGGGGCCCGTGCTTTGACTGGGGACAGGGATAGAACATTTGATTCCCCCTGCTGCCTCTCTCTCTCAGGGTCTCCTGTCTCACATGTCCTCTGCTCCCAGGGCTGGTATTGCGAGGGCGCCATATTGGAGCACTCTCCTCGGCCCCTCCCCTCCCTGCTGGGGGATCTCCCTGCAGTGCCTTTCAATATTTCTGCCACCGGCTCCCCTTCACCGCCGCCTCTCCTACCTTCGGGCCGCCGCCCCTGGTCTACTTGCGACGCTGTCAGCTGTCTCAGTGAGGGCGGGGATCCCTCGTGCTTCCCCGCTGGTCGCGTCACCTCCTCCGTCTCCGCTCCCGGTGGCTGTGTCGGCGCTCTGCCCGCCGAGGGCCGCATCGCCGCCCCACTCTCCCGGGTCCGGCCGGGGCTCGGCTCCGACTCCTCCGAGCAGCTGGTCTCCGGCGCGGCAAACGACGGCGCCATGGCTGCGCCCACGTGACTCCTCCCGTCCTCCTCCATTGCCGACCTCCTCGCTCGCGGACCGGCGGCAGTCACTTTCTTCCTCTCCCTACGTCTTCTGCCCTTCATAGGGTATGCTTCTGAGGTGAGTCTGGGACTGGTTGATGCTTTTAAATGCTATAAAACTCTCGGTGGGGCAGGAGCTCGCCAACTCACGTCCGCGCCATCCGAGTGTCAGGCCACGCCCCTCAAGGCTCTCTTTTTAGTGGCAATAACTTCAGCCCAGAGAAACAGTGATATCCAGGCTCTATCCTGCCCTCACCCCTTTCTTCAAGTTCTCCAGGATCGTACAATTTACGGGTGATCCTTGTCTGTTACGGGTGATCTCTTCTGACTTTCATCAGACTCAAAAAAAATGACCCTTCCATCCGCCAGGGATAGTGATCCCTCCACGGGTTTAGTAGATGAGTCCTTGGATGTCAGGGCCTGTTTGCTGGAATACCTTTGACAAAAAAAGAACTGGAAGAAGGCCGATGGCTTATTAGTTTCCTTCTCGGGTCACAGGAAGGGTCAGATCTGTAGAGAGCTGCAACCTGGTCTTCAGCTAAGACATTTATTAATCATTACTGCCTGGATCTGCTCATCTTGCAAGATGTGTGTTACAGGCAGCCTTTCCCACCCGGAGAGGTAGTATCTCGCTTGTCCTCAGTGATATGCTGCCCTAAGGGTGTTTGGAAAAAAGTTAGTTACCTTATAGCTTCTTTTCTAAACATCTGAAAGCGCAGCATACAGGCTCCCCTCCCTCAGGCTACTTTATTTTGTGTTATCCTACTGATTTACCAGTTGATGCTTTTGTCCTAGTTTTTTAAACTACTGATGTCTGGAGGAGGAAGCTTTTGTGTATTCTGGTGGGCATGTGTTTCTACCTTGGGGCGGAGCCTTAATATCAGTGTTATGCTGCCCTTTCGGATGTTTAGAAAGAACTTTTTTGACACAAAAAAGTTAGTTCTACTTTTTTTCCCCCAAAAAATGACCCTAACGTGATGGGGCATTTTTACAGGTTAAGCACATCATTTTTCATATGAGGTAAGGATATCTTTTTTTAAGCTTTCAAACACTACTCTATGGACTAAACAGAAAAAAATTACAAATTCTTTAGTATAGCCCATAGGGTGCTGTAAATTCCAATCTTTAAAAATATATCCTTACCTTACTAAATATATGATGTACCTCACTTAAAAAATGTCCTATCGCAGGTACAGATGATTTTTTTGGGAAAAACGTCAAACTATTTTTTTGGGCGTACTAACAATAAAAAAGCTCACCGGGAGGCAGGTTACAATGCACACCAGATGTCACACTGGCTTCCCCAAATAATTAGCATGACCCTCAATCTGTTGTATTTTGCTATGAACCTTGTGAAGACCATTCTCTAGATTTCCAGCCACTTGCTACCACCTACCTTCCTACTGCCACACTGTGCATAATCAATTGTTGGAGACACCCCTAGGTGGGAGACTTAGAAGTCCATGGGGATAATTTGTGAGTGACCCCTATTTTAGGTGAATATGTTTATCTTAGTGCCCATGGAGGAAGATTTTTTATATTCTAAGTATGTCACATACCCCGCTTCAGATAGTCATTACACTTGGGTTATACCGACCTGTAGAGGGCGATCTTGCAGAGATGTCATGAAAAAAAGGGAGCCCCTCCCGGTCCATAAATACCTGGGACCTCCCACTCATTCCCCAGCCTTTCATCTCTGCAGACGGCGAGCAAGTCAGAAGATGGATGTCTCCTCCTTGCAGGTAGCCGGGGTAACTCCCGGCCCCCCTCTTTAGGTCTATTTCTGCCTGGACCTACTGTTATCCCCCTTTTTTAATAAAGAGCCTCCCAGCCTAGGCTGCAGGTCCGGGCAAGGGTAGACTGCACCTTACGGTGCTTTAGGAGCTATGCTCCACCGTGAGACCCCATACTAAGGGGTAGGCGGTATTCCGGGTTGGTGATCCCGGTTGGGATGCCCTGTCCTTGCCCTTACACCTTGGTGGTGTTTTTTTCCCCCTTCCCCGGTCACCCATTGTTCCCTACAGCTGGGGGGGGGGATGCTTATTCCCTAGTTTTTTCCTTAGGCGCTGGCAGCCTTCGGGGGAGCTTCTTCCCCTCCGGTGCGGTTTAGGGGGGGGGCAGGGCCGGGCCGGGCGCGATCCTGCGGCCCGCCCCCTCCCTCCCCCCCGTGCTGCTGTTGCCGCTGCAGAGCCCGGCCACTGTGTCAGGGGAGAGGGGCGGGGTCGGGCGCAGCGCGCGGTCCGCGCCGACCCGCCCTTCTTCATCCTTGCTGCCTTCCCTTCACCTCGTGTCGGCTTGTGTGGACGCCATTACTGTAAGCGCCCAGTGGGCTCCATTCTTTTATTGGCTGTGATTCTGCTTGTTAGTTTCGCAAGATTGAGAGATATATATATATATATATATATATATATATATATATATATATATATATTATAGATAATATATAGATATAATGTGCCTTTGGCCTTTCTGTTTATGTGCACAGCATTGGTGTGATATGTGTGTGATAGTTCCTCTTTTTGTATTCCAGGCGGACCCTTGTTGGATCTTAAAGGGTCCTCCCGGTCCTAGGGTCCCTGGTTTAGTTTAGGGCTCCCTATAAATCCTCCCACTCGGGACATAGAAGGGGCATCCCGGGTCACTTATATTGCGTAATTCCCTTGGGTATTGCGACTACCGATAAAATCACCATATGGAGGCTTCCCAGGATACCGGGCTCCCCTGGGGGCAATCCCGGCAGTGTTTGGGGTGTGAGGTATCCCTTACTGGGAATGATGTATTCCTTTGCATACCATGTGCGCAGCAGACTATTACGCGGCAGTCCGGATCCCATGCATCTGGTTCTGCGCCGCCGGTCCCTTCACCTACCCCTCCCCGCCTGATCCGTACCCCATGTGATGTTGTCATGGGTGGGGAGTCGCAATCTGAGGTGTGTGCCAGATTGGCCAATCTTGAAAAATTATTTTCTAGCGCTGTTTCCAGAAAGGCCCCGGGTAATAGAAAGCACTTGTCCCCAGCCACGCCGGCTTCTGATTTTGAGGAGTTTGATTCGCTGGACTGGTCTGATTACCCCCCCGCTAGAGGAAGGGGAGCTATTTGAGGAGTCGGATGGTTCTGACGATCAGAAGTTTGTTGGCACCGATGCCGAGCGGGGTCAGGGGATTCTTTGGATACCCCTAAGGTCCTGGCTCATATGTTTGAGGTTCTGGCAATTTCTCCTCCTGAAGTGACTCTTCCGCAGAAGGGGGAGTTCTTTGAGGAGGCTAAGCTGCGCTTGGAATTCCCTAATCAAAAGTATTTCAATGGCATTATCCTTAAGGAATGGGAGAGGCCTACTCGGCTTCCAGGTGTTCCTCCGGGTAGGGATAAGAAATATCCCTTTCCGGTGGATGCGGTGAAGCGCTGGTCGTTCCCTCCCGAGGTGGACGCCCCTGTTTTGGGGTTGTCGAGCACCTCTGTTTTGCATTCTCCTGACCGCTCTACTCTCAAGGATGGTGAGGACAAACGCATTGACCAGATGGCTTGTCATGGTTTTGCCAGTGTCAGGTCGGCCTTGCGGCCTGTTTGTGCTTCGGTGCTTTTAATAGTGGCTTCTAGGTCGGTTGTTAGGGACCTGTTGTCTACTTCCAGGCTTGACCCGGCTAGTGATGAGTTCACCGCCCTTAAGCGGTGCGAATTGTTTTTGTCATTTGTGCTAGCCACCCTGGATGACACCATGGTGATGTGTAGTAGAACTTCGTCCTTGCTTGTGGCTATTCGCGGTCGGTTTGGTTGCGCCAGTGGGCGGCTGATTTTGTGTCCAAAAAGTCGCTTACGGCTCTTCCCTTTCTGGGATTGCGGCTCTTTGGAGAAAAATTGGATTCGGTCGCAAAAGGAGGTAGGTTACCTCAGAGAAAGAAGCAACGTCGTCCCTTTCGGGGGGCGGCTTCCTTTACCCCTTCCTTTTGTGGGGCTAGAGCTGGAAGGGGATTGGCTGTCTTCTCCTCCAGAGGTGATTCCTGGAACAGGGGCAGAGGACGTGCCCGTTCAGGACACAGCTGGGGCTCCAAGCCCAAAGCCGCTGCCAAGCCGGCTCAGCAA
This sequence comes from Gastrophryne carolinensis, assembly GCA_027917425.1. Taxonomy (NCBI): domain Eukaryota; kingdom Metazoa; phylum Chordata; class Amphibia; order Anura; family Microhylidae; genus Gastrophryne; species Gastrophryne carolinensis. Next base: position 265,019,493 of record CM051238.1, read on the forward strand.
TGAGGGGGCGCCCTCACCCTCGCGGGTGGGGGGACAGCTGCGACACTTCTCCCAGGTCTGGGACCAGGGGGTCTCGGACAGATGGATTCGGGAAGTGGTGTCTTCCGGTTACAAGCTGGAGTTCGAGATCCGGCCTCCTCCCAGATTCTGCAGGTCTCGGGTGCCCTTGGATCCTCTGGCCGCGCAGGGGCTCTGGGCGGCAGTAAAAGATCTCCTGGATATGGCTGTCATCTGCCCGATGCCTTCCTCAGACCGGGGCCTGGGATACTATTCCAATCTGTTCACGGTGCCCAAGAAGGATGGCTACGTTCGTCCCATCCTGGATCTGAAGCTCCTCAACAGGTTTATCTGTCCCAGGAAGTTCCGCATGGAAACTCTACGTTCAGCCATAAATTTGCTTCGTCAGGAGGACTTCATGACGTCCATAGACATCAAGGATGCTTGTCTGCATGTTCCAATCTTCCCGGCACATCAGAGATTTCTCAGGTTTGTGGTGGAAGATCGGCATTTTCAGTTTTTGGCTCTTCCGTTTGGCCTTACCTCGGCTCCAAGGGTTTTCACCAAGGTGATGGCCCTCCTCAGAGCCCAGGGTATCCGCATCGTGCCTTATCTGGACGATCTTCTCATTATGGCATCCTCTCTCAGCCAGGCGGAGCTAGATACCAGGACTGTGGTATCCACTCTGGAGAGATTCGGCTGGGTGATCAACTATCCCAAGTCCTCCCTTTCTCCGTCCAGGGTGGTGTTGTTTCTGGGAATGTCTCTGGATACTTCTCAGTCCAAGGTTCTTTTGATTCAGGAATTGACTTGGCTTCTCCTGTCCATCCCTCGTCCATCCATCCGGCTGGGGATGAGACTGGTGGGATTGATGGTGGCTTCTTTCGAGGCGGTTCCCTTTGCTCAGCTCCATCTGCTCCAGCTCCATCTGTTGGCAGCCTGGGACAGGTCTCCGCTGTCATTGGATCAGTCTTTTCTGATGTCCCCCTGGGTTCGGCATTCCCTTCGGTGGTGGCTGGAACCAAGCAATCTGATGAGGGGCAGATCCTTTCTGACCCCTTGTTGGGAGACGGTCACCACGGATGCCAGCCTGTCAGGTTGGTGGGGGGTTTGGAAGGATCTTCAGTTTCAGGGACTGTGGGGGCCTCAGGAGGCTCACGATCCCATCAATGTTCTGGAGCTGAGAGCCATCAGGTTGGTTCTGGTTCACTTGACTCATCAGTTACAGGGTTTGCCGGTTCAAGTTCAGTCGGACAATCGGACGGCGGTCGCCTACATCAATCACCAGGGAGGGACTCGCAGCAGGCGGGCCCTCAGGGAAGTGTCCTTGATCCTGGGTGGGCAGAGAGCAATGTCCCATGCATCTCGGCGGTGTACATTCCGGGAGTGGAGAACACGGAGGCGGACTCCCTGAGCAGGTGCTCATCTCGCCGGGGGGAATGGTCTCTCAGCCCCAAGTTGTTTCGGTCACTTTGCCACAGGTGGGGACTCCGGAGGTGGACCTCTTTGCCTCTCGTCACAATCACAAGCTTCCGGCATTTGTGTCTCTCTCGCGGGATCCGCTGGCTCGGGCAGTGGATGCCATGTCTCTGAGCTGGAGGGATCTGGGGTTTCTGTACCTGTTCCCTCCGTTCCCTATGGTGGGCAAGGTGGTGTGCAAGCTGGCTCTAGAGGGTGTGTCAGCAATCTTGGTGGCTCCAAGATGGCCAAGGCAGGTTTGGTTCGCAGACGTGGTGCGGTTGGCAGCGGATCAGTTCGATCTGCCCCTTCTGCCGTATCTGCTCACTCAGGGTCAACTACTCTACCCCAATTTACCAACGCTGGCTTCGACGGCGTGGCTGCTGAAACCTCCATCTTGAAGGAGGAAGGTCTTTCTGATGCTGTCAAGAAAAGAGGTCTTCCTTTGCCATCTACTATAGGATTTGGAGGTCTTATATTGATTGGTGTGAGGTCCGGGCCTTGCCTTGCAGGGTGTTTTCTATCCCTAGGGTTTGGGAATTTCTGCAACATGGTCTGGACTTGGGTTTGCAGCTTAGTACGTTGAAAGGGCACGTTTCTGCACTGGCAGTTTTCTTTCAAAGGTCTTTTTCTCTTCATCCTCTGGTTAAGACCTTTTTCCAGGGGGTTACGCATGTGCGGCCTCCTAGGAAGCCTTTGCTCCCAGTTTGGGATTTGAATTTGGTTCTTTCTGCTTTTCAGGGTCCTCCTTTTGAGCCTTTGCAGGATATTGCTCTTTGTACGCTTACTCAGAAGGTTGCATCTTTGGTTGCCATCACTTCCGTTCGGTGTGTATCGGAGTTTGCGGCTTTGTCCATTAAGGCCCCGTACTTTGAGAGGCATCAGGACAAGGTTGTTTTCCGCTTCAAGCCAGATTTCCTTACTAAGGTGGTTTCTGCCTTTCATCTTAATCAGGGACATTGTTCTACCCTCCTTGTGTCCTAAGCCCAGCAATGACAAGGAGAGGGTCTTGCATTCTGTGGATGTGGTTCGCTGTGTGAAGTACTATTTGGTGGCTACTTCTTCCTTTCGTAAGACTGACACTCTTTTCGTGGTGCCCTCCGGGCCTAGGGAAGGTTTGGCTCCCGCCAAGTCTTCCATTAGTAAATGGATTCGCCAGGCCATTGTTGGGGCCTATTCTGCCAAGGGGAAGGTTCCCCCTTTTCGTGTTACTGCTCATTCTACTCGTGCTGTTGGGGCGTCCTGGGCCTTTCAGCATCAGGCCTCTGTTGAGCAAGTTTGTAAGGCTGCTACTTGGTCTTCCGTTCACACTTTTTCCAAGTTTTACAAGGTTGGTGTGCGGGCCTCAGCGGATGCTGTTTTTGGCCGCAAAGTTCTGCAAGCTGCAGTGGTTTAAGTTTGTGCATTGTTGCCTTGTTTTGGATCCCCGCCCTTTTTGGACACTGCTATTGGATGTCCCAAGTGTAATGACTATTCTGAAGCGGGGTGTGTGACATACTTAAAATAATACCATTTTGTGATTACTCACCTGTAAAATGGGTATTATAAGTATGTCACACACCCCGCTTCACCCCGCCCTTTGGTATTCTGGATCCTTTATATGGTGAACCTTTTTTACTGTTACTGGTTATTTTGGCTCTTCCTGGACCCTTTACTGCTGTCTTAATACTGGGGAATGAGTGGGAGGTCCCAGGTATTTATGGACCGGGAGGGGCTCCCTTTTTTTCCATGACATTCTGCAAGATCGCCCTCTACAGGTCGGTATAACCAAAGTGTTATGACTATATTCAAGCAGACTTCCAATCTACCAAACCTAGATTGCATACATATTTGGCATGCCCATCTTATAACTAGTCGCGCACATCAGGCAGAAGACACAACGGGTCTGTCATCCAACATCATTACCATGTTCCACCTGACCATCAGCTTCCAATAATGTTTGCAGGGTGGAAATGTGCGATGCCAGGCATGGTTGGTGCTTCCACCTGTCTAATTCTGTTGTCGTAGGTGGAGTTGGTCTTTGTTCTGTTTTTATTTTAGGTCTGCTGTGGCTTATATATGGCTGTCATTCCCAGGCAGTTTGAGAGCTCTAATTAAGCCTGCAGTGGCATAACTTTTGCTTGTAATAATCCCAGGTTCAGGATGGGTAGCTTATGGCTGACAGTATGTCACTGTTTTTTAAAGTAAAGTTTTTGCAGTCCAGACAGCTGACGACAATTTACTATTTTTTACATTCGAGGTGCTGATGTCTCAGGGAAGATGGATTCCTTTTCTAAAGATCTGCTCCCTCATCATGAAATACGAATGAAAGAAGGTCTAGAAAGGGCTGTACAGCACCGTGATAAACTTCTGGAGTTCGACAAGAATAGGTATTTGTTACTTCATTTATACCATATATCGGTATATATGTAGGTTCAGACTATTATGTTTGTGTTGTTCTGAAAGTGAGATTAATGATTTCTCAAAATCAAATTGTTGTTTTCACTTATCACCAGTATCTGCCTCCATTACTATTATGTGTGCTGAACATTGTACCACTGAACATATTTTAGTCTTGGGTTTTTGATTCTTCCTGTTGACCCACAGCGTACGGCGCACACAGGTAATAGATGATGAGTCCGATTACTTCTCCACGGATTCCAACCAGTGGCTGTCCAAGGCAGAACGGGAGGTTCTCCGCAAGAAAGAAGAGGAGCTTGTAGAACTGCGTCATGCTTCTAGGCTCTCGCGTAAAGTTACCATTGACTTTGCCGGACGCAAGGTTTATGAGGAAGGAGGAAATTTGAATGACTATCACAAGCAGTAAGTAACAAAATGATGCTTTTTAAATAGGAACAAGACCTGTGATTCTCATTTTCCTGGGTGGTGGTGTTCTCCAGTGGGGCATCCTGATTTGGGATGCTCGGCTGTGTGAATTCTCCACAATCACCAGTGAAAACTCATCTTCCAGCGAAATGAAATTAATGTAGCGTGCATTCCCATGCCAGGCATTTATCATTGGCTGGGGTTGCCTGCTACATTAATTTCATTTTGCCGGTACGTGCCTCAGATATAGCCGGGGTGCCGCCCGCATGTTCACCGTGGGATCGCTGGCTAGGTGAGTTTCATAAGTTACTTTTTTTCTTTGTTCCTCGACCCTTTCAAATAATTTTCATTACCATGTTGTAAAGCTGCATGCTGTGAGGCCATTTACCAAGAAGGAAGCAGGGTAAGCAGAATAACTTTACTTTAAACAGGAACATCCATTTTTCACAAAATGGGTGGTGTTCCATGCACAGGGGGACATCCCAATTGCTGATGCCCCCTGCACATTGACCCCATTTAACCAGAGAAATCTTATCTTTCTGTTGAAATTGACCAATAGAATCAATCTCAAGGGGTGCTAATACTCAAATTCGAACTACAGAAGAAAAATGGCGAGGTGATAACCATTTTTTTTTTTTTTTTTTTTTGAAATTCTTTATTTATTTTCAATAAAGAGACCAGTAAAAGAGTACAGCATTTGCAAATATACAAAGCCATCCCGCAAATACAAGTAATCAGGAGATCTATAGCTAGGGCCATAGTGCATCAAACAAATACTATATGAAGGATAGGAGAAACAAAAAAAAAAAAGGAAATAGAGAAGGTGGGAGAAAAAATAGAAGAAAGAGGAAGAGAAGGGGTAGGGGAGGGGGGGGGGGGAAAGGAGGGAAGGGAAGCCAGGAAGCAGAAGGGGATGGGCCAGGGGGTGGATATCTTATCATTACACTTCCTCCGGGGTTAACCGGCGCAAGCATAACTTGTGCGTTGCTATTTAATGAGGATGCCACCAAACCACAGCGGTTTCAGGTGCCCGCCATACCCATGGTCTCAGAGGGAGGAGGGGGAGGGTCAGGGACCACAAGCTGCTTAAACCTCTCCGTCTCCTTGAAGAGAAACCACGGCGTCCAAGTCTGGAAGAATTGCGTTATGCTCTTGTGGTCCTTGGCAGTGAGCTCCTCCATCTCCATTATGTGATTAATCTCCCCGACCCAGTCCCTCACCGAGGGGATCACCTCGGATCTCCACAGCCTGGGAATAATCGCCCTAGCTGCGTTTACAAGGTGTCTCAGAAGTGATTTCTTATAAGTCTTCAAGGGAGTATCTGCCAAGTGCAAGAGGAGCAAGGAAGGGTCACAGGCCACCGGGTAGCCCAGAATTTCCTCGGAGACTCCCGCCACCAGTCGCCAGAAGGGTGCGATTTTTGGGCATTCCCAGAAGATGTGGAAGAAGCTCCCCACTGCTCTCCGGCACCTCCAGCACTCGTCAGAATGGGACGGGGAAAAACTATGCAATCTCTCCGGAGTGTAATACCACCTCGTGAGGCATTTGTAATTTGCTTCTTGGATCTTGGAGGAGACGGAAGTCTTATGCGTTGCTAGGAAAATGTATTTCCACTGTTTGCCTGTCAGCTGTCTGTCCAGGTCCCTCTCCCAGTCCGCACAGAATCGGGGCGCCTCACCAGCCTCATCACCTCCCAGATGAGCTTCGCAGGGGGTTCCCTTGCCCTTGCCAGATGCTCAAAAGGGGTTAGATCCCTCAGCATCGCCTGTCTAGGCCCTAAACTCAGTAGGAAGCTTTGGAATGTGAACAAGAGCCACTGATCAAGCAGCTGAGTGTCCCATTTATCCCGCAGATCCTCCAATCGCGCCCATCCAGAGGGTAGGACGAGGTCCATCCCTCTCGGGATCCCCCTCTCCACAAAGCTCACGCGGAGACGAGGGAGAATGTTTACAGGGAGGGACGGGTTGTTCACCAGCGGGACTAGTGGGGTCGGCCACGGGGAAATAAACTGTCTGTCCCTTAATTTGTCAAAGACTCAGAGGGTGGCTGAAATAAGCGGGTGGTCTCTGCATAGGGGCTTCCCTTTCCTAACTGCCCATAGCATGTCCCTGAGTGGGGAATGGAGCCAGGTTGCCTCCAGGGCCACCCACTTCTTCCTTGATCCATGGTGGTGCCAATCTAAAACTCTTTGGAGATGAACCGCTTGCCAATACCGCAGAAGATCTGGGCAGGCAAACCCCCCCCCCCCGACTGTTTCGGCCTAAAGAGAAGCTGTAGCAGCAATCTAGATTTACGCCCCTGGTGATAACCATTTTGGCTAAGGACTTGGAGATAAACAGTAATTCTGCTTAACCTGCTTACTCATAGATGTATATTGCTAGGTGAATTTACTTGGCGATCTTGGGGCATCCAATTAGGGATGCCCCATGGATGAAGGTATTTGTGTTTAACTAATGTAAGGATATACCATTTAAAACGTTTTTTACTGGTTATTTATCTTTTTTGGTCAATAATAATAACTTTTTAAACTAGAGCTTCAGGATGCTACACTAGTTAATCTCATATACTACCCCCTACCCCAGGTGAACAACCTTCAGTTTTTGAATAAAAATAAACATAAGCATTTCTTAAAGCAGTCGAACGCCCAGCAAATGGGTGTTGGACTGCACTGGGACAGGCTAGGGGCGGGGGCATCGAGATTGCTGCATATCACCCAGCAACTCTAAATTTTACTCACATGAACCATGATCCCCTGGCAAAATTGGCTGCAGGTAATCAACCTTGTCTTTGTATCTGCCAGCGGCTGGAGAAGTGGAAGCCATCGCAGATCCAAGGGCCACGCCCACTTGCTTCAGAAGTGAAATCATGAGGTGAACCTGTAAATCTTGATATCTCAACCATTTCTTCTTCAGTTTAAAAACAGAAAACCGTTTTAGGACAGTGCAAAATGTAGACCGACACAATTGCCTTTACCTGATATGTCACTTGAATGTATTACCTGTCTGGGCAGATTTGATGAAACTGTACAGGCCATTACGTCTGGGACAATAGTGAAGCCACTGAAGAATTCAAGCAATAATCAATGTGGTTCCTTACTTATAAATCCCAGCTTAGTGATGCCTCCACCTGTGGTAAGCACATTTTATAATGTTTTTTATTCGATCACCGCATGCTCAAGGATCCCAGGTTAAAGGGCATCTGTGGGCTTAAAAAATAAAATAAAAAGGAGTATATTCCCCTTAGTTCAAACTGCAGCTAAATTCTTCACAACTGCCTCTTAAAGTGGAAATCCTGGGAAAGATCAGCAGTTTTTTTTTTTTTTAAATAATGAAATGGCATTTCCATTTAAAGGCGTGTGTCCTATACTTGTGTGATCATCTTTATGAAAAGGCAGGATGCCCCATGATCTTTTCAAATAAATAATAGAAATGTATAAAATGTTATTTTATTTGTCACCAAGGACATTATATATAAAGATCATGGCAGGCATAAATCCCAATATATTAGAAGACCTACTCCTTTTGGTTATAAGTATATATTTAATAGTAGACTTTTTATGTATTATCTTGAGGGATTCTAATAATATAATTCTCATATTCTAAGTATGTCACACACCCCGCTTCAAGACATTCATTACACTTGGGTATACTGACCTGTAGATGGCGATCTTGCAGAGATAACAAAAAAAGGTCAGACCCTCCCGGCCCATAAATACCTGGGACCTCCCACTCATTACCCAGTTTTCCATCTCTGCAGAGGCAAGCAAGTCAGAAGATGTCTCCTCCTTGCAGGTAGCCGGGATGACTCCCGGACACTTTTATTCTTCTATTTCTGCCCGGATCCCCTTGTTTTATATTCCCTGTATCCCAGCCTAGGCTGCTGGTCCGGGCAAAGGTAGTTGGCACCCCTGGTGCTTAGGAGCTGTGAGACCCCATAACAAGGGGTAGGCGGCTATCCGGGTTGGTGATCCCGGTTTGGGATGCCCCGTCCCTTGGCCCTTCCCTGGCAGGGATTCCCCCTCTCCCAGGTACCCTTAGAATGGGGGGGCGGGTCCCTTATGGATTCCTTTATTCAGGTGTGTGTGCGTTTGTTTACTTGTGTGTGTTTTTACGTTATTTGCATGGCACCGTAGGTCCCGTGGCACCGGCGGTCCCGTGGCACCGGCCTCCGGCGCGCTAATAGTGCTGGCCGCAATGGCGGCGGCGAGCCCATGAGGTCTTCTACGCGCCTACGGCCCGCCCCCTTGCTGAGAGTGCGGCTTTCACGCCCCGGCTTCTGGCCTGCAGAGACAGGGGAGGGGCGGGGCCGGGCGTGACGCACGTACCGCACTGGCCCACTCTCCCTCCCTCCCTCCTCCTACTGCACACTGCGCGTGTCTCCTGCGGTTCCGGTGGTCGGGTGAGGGGCCTGATGGCCGTCACTATCAATTGTAACTGGCTTCCTACATTTGCATGGTGCTGAATGTGTGCTTGTGTTCTTGTTCCAGGTGGACCATTGAGCATATTAAAGGGGGGTTCTCCCGGTCCAGGTCCCTGGTTAAAATTTAGCTGGCCTAAAATCCTCCGGGACTTAAAGGGGCATCCCGGGTGGCATAATTGCGTAATTCCCAAACAATATAAAGCGCATTGTACACATTTATTGTATATGCCATATATAGTACTAAAAATCACCATATGGAGGCTTCCCCGGATACTGGGCTTGTGCCCCCCTCGGGGCTATCCAGGCTGTGTTTGGGGTGTGGGGTATCCCTTTTGGGGGATGATGTATATTCTCCTCCTGGCCCTTCATATACCCAGGGACCTCCCACAAATCCCCAGATTTCTCTGCAGTGCTGACTGCGAAGACATGAAGTATCACTCTCTTGCAGGTGAGCGGGGCTATTACAGCCTGCGGCCCTGTGAGACTATTCCCACCCGTCCTCTTCGATAAGATGTGCCTCCCAGCCTGGGCTGCGCTGGTCGGGTGAAGGTAGGCAGCACCATGTGTGCTTACGGAGCAACGCTCCACCGCAATCCCCCACCATAGGGTAGGCGGTCAAGGCTGATGGTGAGCCTTCAGGGGATGCCCCTCCCGCATCATTGCCCCACGCCCCATGTAGCGGTGGACCCTATGTTAACGGGTCACCTTCCTCCCTCGTTCCCTCCTTAGTCAGGGGGAAAAGAAAGGGGGGGGGGAGGGGTTGTGTGTATGGCGGCCTCAGTGTATCCTTACACGCCTATGGCTTGGCTGTGCTTTACAGGGAACGGGGATCAGAGCCGCGCTCTTACCTTACTGTTTACCGCAGCACTTGTAGTCTGCCTTCTGCTCGCACCGCACGTACGGCGGCGGCTCCGGACGCCCTGGCGTCTCCTTCTTCCCTCCTTCCCTTCTTAGCCTTATCGGCTCTTCATAGGTTGCGCTGGCTTGAGCGCCTGTTTTAATCAGTGTCGCTGTCACAGACCGGGATTCTTCCCCGACGGGGAGCCGCAGGAGAGCCCGAGTACAGATCTCGGCTGTTCCTGCCCCGGCTCCGAGTGCCATTTTTAATAGCCTTTTTCTGCTCTTTAGTTTCTCTTTTCTGTACCACCATTGGCTGGTTGCCTTACGAGCTTCGCGCTCGCTGGAGAGGGACGTGGTTTTCGGCTTGGCGCACTACGCATCACGATCGGCTCAGGCCCGCCCCCCGAGGTTCTTTCGGCGCCATTTTCTTCTCCCGCGCCCGTGGTGAAGATCGTCACCTCCTCTCTGTATGTAAGTGCCCTCGCGGGCGACTTTTTCTTTACTCTTATCCACATTGCGCATGGCTCTGACATCCCGTTTCCCCTTATGTCTTTCAGACCGCGGATTCAAGTGGCTTCTCCCGGCCCAGCATAGCTCCCGGTCGTGACCATAAAAAACGTACTCCCACTTCCCAGCGGGTTATTGGGGCATCCAGGGTAGCTTACAGCGTCAATCCCTACGGGCATATTGTGCCGATTTTAATTACCATATGGAGGCATCTCAGGATATTGTGAACGAGGTTCCTTCGGGACAAGCCCGGCTGTGTGTAGCTTGTGGGGTCTTACCTAGCAGCGGTGACAATGCACGGGTCTGTGTTCCTTGTGCACAGCAGGCGCTATCGGTGCTCCCCGTCTCCTCTGAGGCTGGGCCTGCACCCCGCTGCACTTCACCTACTCCCCCAAGCCTGAGTCTAACCCCCAATACCAGTGGGGATTCTCATCCTGATCTGGCCACGAGGCTGGCTAGTGTTGAAAACTTACTTGCTAATTCCCTAGCGCGTAAAGCCACCGCCAAGAGGCGGCACTTGAACCCTGAATCGACCCTCTTCCCTGTAGCACCTGATGATTTGTTGTATTCCTATGCCCATATCCCCTCGGACGAAGGGGAACTGTTCTCTGACTCAGGGTCGTATGACGATGAGTCCAGGGGTCAGGAAGAGTCTGGCTCTGAGCATTGGTCCTCGGATGATGTCGATAGACTGCTGGTTCAGATCTTTGAGGTTCTGTCCCTCTCTCCCCCTGCCGTGGCTCCCTGGCAAAGGGGTGATCTTTTTCATACTGCTAAAGCTCGCTTGGAATTCCCCGAGCAGACCCATTTCAATAGCCTCTTGCTTAAAGAATGGGAACATCCCAGCAGACTTCACGGGGTCCCTAAGAGCGTGGATAGGAAATATCCCTTCCCTGCTGACTTGGTTAAGTGCCTCAAGACCCTGCCTCAGCTCAGGTCTTGTTGCTGGCTGTACAGGGTCTCATGGACCTAGGGGTCATTTGCAAGGCCCCCCCCCTGGAGACAGGGGCATGGGGTTCTACTCAAACCTTTTCACAGTACCCAAGAAGGATGGGTCAGTCAGGCCCATTCTGGATTTAAAAATCCTCAACAAAGTTGTCAAGAACAAGCACTTTCGCATGGAAACTCGCGCTCGGCCATTGGCTCACTGCGCCCAGGGGACTTCATGACGTCCGTAGACATCAAGGATGCTTACCTGCACGTCCCGGTGTTTCCGGGACACCAAAGGTTTCTCAGATTTGCACTAAAAGATCAGCATTATCAATTTGTGGCCCTGCCATTCGGCCTAACGTCAGCTCCCAGGGTGTTCACCAAGGTGCTGGCAGGGGTGATGTCCCTGATAAGGCTAAGGGGCATACGCGTGCTGCCCTACCTGGACGATATTCTCATCACCTCTCGGTCTCTGCGGCAGGCAGAGTTGGACACTCGGCTGGTAGTGTCCACCCTGGAGTCCTTCGGCTGGGTGATCAATTACCCCAAGTCATCCCTGTCCCCCTCCTCGGTGACTCAGTTCCTGGGAATGATTCTGGATATGGTTCAGTCAAAGATATTCCTTCCTCAACAGAAGGTGGAAGCTCTGACAGCGCAGGCGAGGTTCCTGCTCTCGAACCCACAGTTCTCCATCCGGCAGGGAATGCAGTTGGTGGGCCTGATGGTGGCGAGCTTCGAGGCGGTGCCCTTTGCCCAGTTCCATTTGAGACCTCTGCAGCTTCACCTTCTGTCGGTTTGGGACAAGAACCCTGCGTCCTTGGACGGGTTCTGTGTGCTTCCCCCCTCGGTCAGACAGTCCCTTGCATGGTGGCTGAACCACGAGAACTTGACAAGTCTCCCATCCTGGGAGACGGTCACAACGGATGCCAGTCTGTCAGGTTGGGGAGGATTCTGGAAGTCCCTGCGCTTCCAGGGTACGTGGGGCCCTCAGGAGGCCCATTTGCCCATCAACATTCTGGCGTTACGGGCAGTCAGGTTGGTACTGGAGCGATTGACCCAACACCTGAGGGGTCTGTCGGTCCAAGTTCGCTCAGACAACAGAACGGCGGTTGCCTATATCAATCATCAGGGAGGGACCCGGAGCAAGGGTGCTCTCCAAGAAGTGTCTCAGATTCTGACATGGGCGTGGCCAATGTTCAATGCATTTCGGCTGTTTACATTCCGGGGGCGGAGAACCTGCTGGCGGACGCCCTGAGCAGGGGGATGTCTCGTCAGGGGGAGTGGTCCCTCTGCAACACGGTATTCCAGTCCCTGTGCCACCGTTGGGGTCTACCGGATGTTGATCTGTTTGCTTCCCGTCACAATCACAAGCTCCTGGCCTTTGTCTCCCTGTCTCAGGATCCTCTGGCCATGGCCACGGATGCCCTGTCCATGACTTGGAGGTTTCGACTCCTGTATGCGTTTCCACCGTTTCCCCTTCTGGTGAGGATTCTACGCAAGATAGCTCTGAAAGGGGTACCTGTGATTCTGGTGGCCCCCAGGTGGCCAAGAAGAGTGTGTTTCGCAGACGTGGTTCAAATGGCAGTAGATCAGTACGATCTGCCAAGCGTACCAGATCTGCTAACCCAAGGGTCATTACGCCATCCCAATTTACAAACGCTGGCTTTGACGGCCTGGCTGCTGAAACCTCCATCTTGATGGAGAAGGGGTTGTCTGCCTCTGTGGTGGCTACTATGGTGCAGGCCAGGAAGAAGACTTCTTCCGCTATTTATTATAGAGTATGGCGTGCCTACATTGACTGGTGTGAGTCCAGGTCTCTTCCCTGCCGAGAATTCTCCGTCCCTAGGGTCCTGGAGTTTTTACAGCATGGTTTGGACTTAGGTCTCAAACTTAGTACTCTGAAGGGTCAGGTTTCTGCCCTGTCTATCTTCTTTCAGAAGACCTTTGCTCAGCATCACCTGATTAAGACCTTCTTCCAGGGGGTCACTCATGTGCGTCCCCCTCAAAAGCCTACAGTCCCTGTTTGGGATTTGAATTTGGTTTTGTCTGCATTGCAGGGTGCTCCCTTTGAGCCTATTCAAGATGCTGCTCTGGTCGTTCTCACTCTCAAGGTTGTCTTCTTGGTGGCTATTACTTCGGTTAGGCGTGTGTCAGAGTTGGCCGCTCTATCTATTCAGCCTCCATACTATGAGCGACACCAGGACAAGGTGGTGTCCTGCTTCAAACCGGACTTTCTGACAAAAGTGGTTTCGCCATTTCATTTGAACCAGGATATTGTTATTCCTTCTCTGTGTCCCAATCCTCGCAACGACAAGGAGCGGGTTCTGCATTCCTTGGACGTAGTCAGGTGCTTGAAGTATTACCTGGTTGTCACTAAGGCCTTCAGGAAGACTGATGCTCTCTTTGTTGTGCCTTCGGGGCCTAGGAAAGGTTTGGCTCCCGCCAAGTCTACCATCAGTAAATGGATTCGTCAGGCTGTGATTCAGGCCTATTCTCCTAAGGGGAGGCCTCCCCCTTTCCGCCTTACGGCTCATTCCACTCGAGCTATTGGTGCCTCTTGGGCTTTTCAGCAACAGGCCTCTGTTGAACAAGTTTGCAAGGCCGCTACTTGGTCTTCTGTTCACACCTTTTCAAAGTTTTACAAAGTTGATGTTCGGGCCTCAGCTGATGCTGCCTTTGGCCGTAAGGTTTTACAGGCGGTTGTAGTTTGAACTACGTGCTGTTGCCTTTGTTGTTGGGGATCCCACCCTACTTTATGGACACTGCTATTGGATGGCCCATGTGTAAGTATTATAGATGGAGCAGGACGTACTGTATGCTTAGAATAATACAATTCTGTGAAATACTCACCTGTAGAATTGGTATTATACGCATATAGTACGTCCTGCTCCACCCCACCCTGGTTTCACCTTGTTCTGGATCCCCTGTATGGTGATTGTTACCATTGTTATCATTGTTCTTATTACCAGTTTGGTGGTTGGTTTCTCCCGGCTTCTTTTCTCACTGCTTTTCAATGCTGGGGATTTGTGGCAGGTCCCTGGGTATATGAAGGGCTGGGAGGAGCCTGTTTTTGCATGTCTGCAGTGAACAGCGCCATCTGGCGGAGGATTACCCATGTGTAAGTATTATAGATGGAGCAGGACGTACTGTATGCGTATAATACCAATTCTACAGGTGAGTATTTCACAGAATTGTATTTTTTATGTGTACCCTGTGTGCAGCGGACTATTACGTGGCAGAACGGATCTCAGGCGTCTGGTTCTGCTCCGCCGGTCTCCTCCCCGTCTCCCCCTCGCCTGACACGTGCGTGTGATGTGGTCATTAGCGGTGAGTCGCAATCTGAGGTGTGTGCCAGATTGGCCAATCTTGAAAAATTGTTTTCTAGTGCCGTTGCCACGGCAAAGAGAAAACATTTGTATTCGGCTGCGCAGGCCTTTGATAGGGAGGACTTTGACTCCCTGGATTGGTCTGATTGCTCCCCGCGTGAGGAAGGGGAGCTGTATGAGGGGTCTGAGGACTCCGACGATCAGCAGTTTGTGGGCGCTGATGCCGAGCAGGGCCAGGGGGATTCCTCGGATACTTCCAGGGTCCTGGCTATTTCTCCCCCCGAGGAGGCTCCTCCGCTGAAGGTAGAGTTCTTTGAAGAGACGAAGCCACGCTTGGAATTTCCTTATCAAAAGCATTTTGATGGTATCATTCGCAAGGAATGGGTGTCCCACCGGGTTGGGACAAGAAATATCCCTTTCCGGCGGACGCAGTGAAGCACTGGTCGTCTCCCCCCGAGGTGGATGCTCCTGTTTTGGGGTTGTCCAGCTCCTCAGTCCTCCATTCTCCGGAGTGCTCTACTCTCAAGGATGGTGAGGATAAACACATTGACCAGATGGCTTGTCATGGTTTTGCCAGTGTTGGATCGGCCTTGCGGCCGGTTTGTGCTGCGCTTGTACTGGTTGCTGCCAGGTCGGTTGTTGACCTCGTCCGGACTTGACCCGGCTAGTGAGGAGTTTGCCGACCTTAAGCGCTGTGAGTTATTCTTATCCTTTGTACTGTCCGCCCTGGACGACACCTTGGTGATGTGTAGCAGAGCTACGGCTCTGCTTGTGGCTATCCGCCGGTCGGTTTGGTTACGCCAGTGGGCGGCTGATTATGTGTCCAAAAAGTCGCTCACGGCCCTTCCCTTTGTGGGGTTGCGGCTCTTTGGAGAAAAGTTGGATTCGGTGGCAAAGGGAGGTAAGTTACCTCAGCGTAAGAAGCAGCGTTGCCCCTTTCGGGGGGCGGCATCCTCCTCTCAGTCCTTTCGTGGGGCTAGAGTCGGCAGGGGTTCGGCTTTCCCCTCGTCCAGAAGTGATTCCTGGACCAGGGGCAGGGGTCGGGCCCGTCCAGGACACAGTTGGGGCTCCAAGCCTAGAGTCACTGCCAAGCCGGCTCAGCAATGAGGGGGCGCCCTCACCCTTGCGGGTGGGGGGAAGGCTGCTACTCTTCTCCCAGGTTTGGGTTCAAAAGGTCTCGGACAGGTGGATTCAGGAAGTGGTGTCTTTCGGTTACAAACTGGAGTTCGAGTTCCGGCCCCCTCCCAGATTCTTCAGTTCTCAGGTGCCGTCAGATCCTCTGGCCGCCCAGGGGCTTCGGGTAGCAGTAGCAAGCCTCTTGGACATGGCTGTCATCTGCCCGGTGCCCCACTCAGACCGGGGCCTGGGCTTCTATTCCAATTTGTTCACGGTGCCCAAGAAGGACGGATCCGTTCGTCCCATTCTGGATCTGAAGTTGCTCAACAGGTCTGTTCGTTCCCGGAAGTTCCATATGGAAACTCTCAGTTTCAGCCAGCCATCCACTCAGCCATCCACTCACTGCGTCAGGGGGACTTCATGACGTTCATAGATTCAAGGATGCTTACCTGCAAATTCCAATATTTCCGGCACACCAGAGATTCCTCAGGTTTGTCGTGGACAATCGACATTTTCAGTTTGTGGCTCTTCCGTTTGGCCTTACCTCGGCTCCAAGGGTTTTTACCAAGGTGTTGGCAGGAGTGATGGCCATCCTCAGAGCCAGGGGTATCCGCATCGTGCCCTATCTGGACGATCTTTTCATCATGGCGTCTTCCCTCAGTCAGGCGCAGCTGGATACCAGGAATGTGGTGTCCACTTTGGAGAGTTTCGGTTGGGTTATCAACTATCCCAAGTCCTGCCTCACTCCCTCCAGGGTGGTGGAGTTCCTGGGAATGTCGCTGGATACTTCTCAGGCCAGGGTGTTTCTCCCCCGGGCCAAGGTTCTTCTGATTCAGGAATTGACTCAGCTTCTTCTATCCATTCCCCTCCGTCCAAGCAATGGTGGCTGAAACCAAGCAATCTGATGAGGGGCAGGTCCTTTCCGACCCCTCGTTGGGAGACGGTCACCACGGATGCCAGCCTGTCAGGTTGGGGGGGATTTTGGAAGGATCTTCAGTTTCAGGGACTGTGGAGGCCTCTGGAGGCTCACGATCCCATCAATGTTCTGGAGTTGAGCCATCAGGCTGGTTCTGGCTCACTTGACTCTTCAGTTGCGGGGCCTACCGGTCCAAGTTCAATCGGACGGCGGTCGCCTACATCAATCACCAGGGAGGGACTCGCAGCAGGCGTGCCCTCAGGGAAGTGTCCTTGATCCTTGCCTGGGCAGAGAGCAATGTCTTGGCGGTGTACATTCCGGGAGTGGAGAACACGGAGGCGGACTCCCTGAGCAGGGGTCATCTCGCCGGGGGGAATGGCTGCTCTGCCCCAAGGTGTTTCGGTCGCTTTGCCAACGGTGGGGGTCTTCAGAGGTGGACCTCTTTGCCTCTCGTCACAATCACAAGCTTCCGGCATTTGTGTCTCTCTCGTGGGATCCACTGGCTCTGGCAGTGGATGCCATGTCTCTGAACTGGAGGGATCTGGGGTTTCTGTACCTGTTCCCTCCATTTCCCATGGTGGGCAGAGTGGTGCGCAAACTGGCCCTAGAGGGCGCGTCCGCAATCCTGGTGGCTCCAAGGTGGCCAAGACAGGTGTGGTTCGCAGACGTGGTAAGGTTGGCGGAGGATCAGTTAGATCTGCCCCTTCTGCTGGATCTGCTCACTCAGGGGCCACTACTCTACCCCAATTTATCAACGCTGGCTTTGACGGCGTGATTGCTGAAACTTCCATCTTGAGGGAGGAATGTCTTTCTGATGCTGTCATTCAGACTCGGGTTAGGGCTAGGAAGCAGTCTTCCTCTGCCATCTATTATAGGACTTGGAGGTCTTATATTGATTGGTGTGAGGTCAGGGCCTTGCCTTGCAGGGCGTTCTCTATCCCTAGGGTTTTGGAATTTCTGCAACATGGTCTTGACCAAGGTTTGCAGTAGTACGCTGAAGGGGCAGGTTTCTGCCCTGGCGGTTTTCTTTCAAAAGTCCTTTGCCCTTCATCCGCTGGTTAAGACCTTTTTCCAGGGGGTTACGCATGTGCGGCCTCCTAGGAAGCCTTTGCTCCCAGTTTGGGATTTGAATTTGGTTTTGTCTGCCTTGCAGGGTCCTCCTTTTGAACCTTTGCAGGATATTGCACTTTCTTCGCTTACTCAGAAGGTTGTTTTTCTGGTTGCCATCACCTCCGTTCGACGTGTTTCGGAGTTGGCAGCCTTGTCTATTAAGGCTTCTTACTTTGAGAGGCATCAGGACAAGGTTGTTTTCCGCTTCAAAACAGATTTCCTTCCTAAGGTGGTCTCTGCTTTTCATTTGAATCAGGATATTGTTCTTCCCTCCTTGTGTCCTAAGCCCAGCAATGACAAGGAGAGGGTTTTGCATTCTGTGGATGTGGTTTGCTGTGTGAAGTACTATTTGGTGGCTACTTCTCCTTTTCGTAGGACTGACGCCCTTTTTGTGGTGCCCTCCGGGCCTAGGAAGGGTTTGGCTCCTGCCAATTCTTCCATTAGTAAATGGATTCGCCAGGCCATTGTTGGGGCCTATTCTGCCAAGGGGAAGGTTCCCCCTTTTCGTGTTACTGCTCATTCTACTCGTGCTGTTGGGGCGTCCTGGGCCTTCCAGCATCAGGCCTCTGATGAGCAAGTTTGTAAGGCTGCTACTTGGTCTTCCGTTCACACTTTTTCCAAGTTTTACAAGGTTGATGTTGGGGCCTCAGCGGATGTTGTTTTTGGCCGCAAAGTTCTGCAAGCTGCAGTGGTTTAAGTTTGTGCCTTGTTTTTTGGATCCCCACCCTTTATGGACACTGCTATTGGATATCCCAAGTGTAAGGAATGTCTTGAAGCGGGGTGTGTGACATACTTAGAATAATACCATTTTGTGAATACTCACCTGTAAAATGGGTATTATAAGTATGTCACACAGCCCGCTTCACCCTGCCCTTTTGTATTCTGGATCATTTATATGGTGAACCTTGGGAGGTCCCAGGTATTTATGGGCCGGGAGGGTCTGACCTTTTTTTGTTATCATCTCTGCAAGATCGCCATCTACAGCTCAGTATACCCAAGTGTAATGAATGTCTTGAAGCGGGGTGTGTGACATACTTATAATACCCATTTTACAGGTGAGTATTCACAAAATGGTATTTTTGTAGCCTATAGTATTCTTTATTTGATATATACTAAATCCATTACTTGGCACATGGATTTCTTTATTCTGCAGCTCACACTAAGAAGGAGACTACATCTGTTCTGAGCAGATGGTGTAGTCTAGGCACAGACACCAACATATCACATCTTGTGACTGTGGTCTTCTCTCCATCTAATTATTCAGAAATATATGTGCTACAAAGTATTTTAAAAAATTGCTTACTACATTTTCTATTCCAGCATAAAAATATTGTCTAGATTCCATCGGAGTCTACAGAATTCGTTTTAGTTTTATAATCATTAGTATGTATACATTTTTGGATGCATCTGACAAGTCTGTAGAGAATTTATATAACCAGGGAGCATGTCCACGCCGGCCATTCACAAATTTCTAGCACGGGTACGCTCCCTGTTAGAGGGTAGCTGGAGATGTGGCCTCCAGCTTGCTCAGGTCTGCTTGTATTAGACAAGCTCCAGAACGAAGGGGCTCGAGCAGATCCGAGTGCCTCTGGCCAGGAAGACACAAGCTAACAGACCATGCTGGCCCCTATTTTAATGAACAGGCTGTTGAGAAGTGTGAACATTAATGCAAATATACTGGTGGATGGGCCCGTATTTTAAAGTGGACCAAAACCCAGGATTTTGACTATCCTGAGTTTTGGTCCTTTCCCCACGGGCACCCCGATTAGGGGTGCCCCACTGTGTAAAACCTTCCAGGACGCCCGAACGGACTCACCTCTTCCTGGTCGCACGGCGCGTCTAAGAGCAGCGGCTCTGGCGGCCGCATCCTTCGCTTCTCTCTAGCAGTGTGCATGCCCGTGCCAGGCTTTTGTGAAAGCCCGGTGCGGGCATGCTCCCTTTTAGACGGAGGCGGAGGATGCGCCTGTCAGAGCCGCTGCTCTTAGACGCGCCGTGCGACCAGGAAGATGTGCGCACGTTCGGGCGTCCTGGGGGGGTTTTACACAGCGGGGCACCCCTGATCGGGGTGCCCCCAGGGAAAGGACCAAAACCCAGGATAGTCAAAACTTTTGACTATCCTGGGTTTTGGTCCACTTTAAGTAAAAGACCTGCACAAGATAGCAATGACCAATGTACATTCATGTTAATGTGTGCTGTCAATTTTGGTGACAGATGTGCTCGTACTTGGCCACACCAGTTGCTAAATGGGTCACTCGTTTCCTCACCAGAAGCAATTTAACTGCCTGGGATATGTGTAATGTAACCTAATATGCATCGTCCATTTTGTTTCAGTGGGTAGATCAGGTAAGTGCAACCTCAACTCGAAGAAAGGCATTTGGAGAGGGTACAGAAGAAAACGCTGAACGAAACAAGCTTCGAATACAGGACCGAGAACTGCAGGAGATCAGTGACCAGGGGATGTGCTTAAGCATGCATCAGCCATGGGCCTCTCTGCTAGTTGCAGGCATTAAAAGGTCAGTTAGATTTCATGTTTTGAATAATGCCTCTAATTTTTGTTTCTGTTCTTTCGCTTTTATGGTTCAATTCACTGTTAATTATTGTGTCTTAATTGGCTAGGTTATTGGTCTACATTAATTATATATCTCTGTTGAACTATCAAAATTATCAACTGTCCAAAACTGCTCAGTAATCTGAGCATTGATAAAAGTCATAACAAATGTATTGAATTGCAGTGTAGTGTCCTTTCATTGTATGTTCTTTTAAATGGTTGGGATACATTTTGGTTAGAACACCAGAATTTCCAGCACAATCTACGTGGAACATCACCTGACCTGCTTTCCCCTGCTGCTCTAGATAAATAACTGACCACTATTTGAAAATAGTTTGGGGGCTCAAGACCTATATCTAAAACAGGAACCACAGAATAATCTTTAACATTCATCATTTGATCATTATTGCCCCTTTTTCTTTTGTTTATACAGACTGGAGGAAAGGATTCAATAAGGTTGAGGAGGGAAGTGTTTTTAAGAAGAAACTTAAACCAGACCTTCACCATGATTTAATAAAAAGCCCAAACTCTTAAACGGTTCCCCAGCATCTAAAATTAATATATTTTAAGTTTTTAGTCACCAACTTATTATTCTTTCCCCCACTGGGCTGCAACTCTGTTCAGGAATTTAGGATACGGGCGCCGCCATCTTAAATCAGAAGCATCACACTTACTGAGGAGAGGAGAGTGGGATAAGGTACAGGGGGGCGGGTTATAGCTGTGCTTTGCTCAGACAGAGCAGAGCTGGGGTCAGGTAAAGGTCAGCAGTCCCAGAATGCAAAACAGCACAGTCAGGAGGCACTTTCTGTTTGCAGGCTGCCTGATAAGATGGCGGCTTCCATAAGCCGCCATCTTGGATGCTTAAAGGCTCATAACATGCAGTAGATGCAGGTAGGATGATTTTTAATGTGGGCAATCAGGGTGTACAGGGTGTGGGAAACATATAAGAAAGACTCTTATTCAGAGTGAAGGTCCGCTTTAATGATAGAACAAGGGGGCACAACCTGAAGCTAGTCGGAGGGAAGATCAGGAGCAATGTTAGAAAATATTATTTTACAGAAAGAGTAGTAGATGCTTGGAACAATCTTCCAGCAGAGGTAGTTGAAAAATTGACAGTCACTGAATTTAAACATGCCTGGGATAAGCACACATCTATCCTAAGATAAAGAGTACATACAGCAGGGGTCTCAAACTCGCGGCCCGCGGGACAATATTTTGCGGCCCCCCGCCTGGAAAAGCACTTACCTTCCCTCCGGTACTTGAAGAAGATGAAGTCGCCGCTCTGAACGCACTTGGTGCAGGTCAGCCTCCGGCGGTGTTACACAGCGGGCAGCGCTCCACCGCCAAGTACAGTACCTCGGCGTCTCACCAGGGGGAGTAAGTGGCGGTGGAGCGCTGCCCGCTGTGTAACACCGCCGGACGCTGACCTGCACCAAGTGCGTTCAGAGCGGCGACTTCATCTTCTTCAAGTACCGGAGGGAAGGTAAGTGCTTTTCTAGGCGGGAAAAGCACTGGGAGGGATGGGAGGGACACGGAGAGGTACCAGCCTGTCAGTCACGCTCTCCACGCACTTTTTTTCTTTTTCCCGTTCAGGCGACAGGACGTTCTGCCATTGGAGGCCCTGCATGGGAGGATGAGACGCAGGGGTTTCTCAATGGGCGTCTCCTTCTCCCTGGCTGTGTTGTGATCCAATCACATCAAAGAGTGTCACAGACAAGGAGTTTTTTTCTTCCTGGCTGTGACTCTCACTGTGATTGGATTGAGGCACATGGAGAAGGAGACACCCATTGAGAAACCCAGCACAGCAGAGTGGAGGAGTGCTATTTTTATAAACCAGACAGGTGCGTGCCCACCCTAAAGGTATTTGGCTACTCCTGTGAGTAAAAATCAGGTCCTCTTTAATGTTGCCGAAGGTCATGCTAGGCAGCTAGGGGGACTGGGAAACTCTATTTCCGCTCATCCAGAGCACCTTGTGCTGAAGTGGGTATCTCAAGGCACCATAGGCCTAAGTTTTTGGTACGCAGCCCCAAATATGTCTTGCTCAAAGCCTGCAGTGAAGAGAAAGGTTGATGATGAGCACAGACAATTTCAGGAAAAGTGGGAAAAGCAATATTTCTTTATTGAGCACAAGGGCATCCCAACTTGTCTTATTTGCACAGAGAAAGTTGCAGTGCCCAAAGAATACAATTTGAAGCGTCATTACACAACTAGACATGCTGAGGAGTATGCAAAGTACCAGGAAGATGAGAGAGCCAACCAGGTTGCTAAACTTAAGACATGTCTGCTGAGGCAACAAGATTTCTTTAAGAAAGCAACCAAAGAGAATGATGCAGCAGTCGAAGCCAGCTACGTAGTTAGTATGATGATTGCTAAAGCAGGAAAGTCATTTAAAGAAGGGGAATTTATAAAAAAGTGCATGTTACAGGCTGCAAGTATTATCTCTCCAGAAAAGAAAGGTCAGTTTAGCAACATCAGCCTTTCTTCCAACACCGTGGCAGAGCGCATTTCTGACCTTTCAAGTGACATTTATGATCAACTGTGTGAGAAAATAAAATGTTTCAGTGTATACTCAGTCGCTCTTGATGAGACCACAGACATCACCGACACTGCCCAGCTTGCAATCTATGTCCGGGGTGTTGATGACAATTTTGAAGTCACAGAGGAGTTGCTCTCACTAGTTCCAATGCATGGCCAGACCACCGCCCAAGAGATATTTCACCAGCTGTGTGATGCTTTTCAGAATGCTGGTTTGCCTTGGAGGAAGTTTGTCGGAATAACAACTGATGGAGCGCCATCAATGATCGGGAGGAAAAAAGGACTGGTGGCACTTATTAATAAAAAAAAGAAAGAGGAAGGTTTAGAGGAGGTCATTGCTCTGCACTGCATTATTCATCAGCAGGCCCTTTGCAGCAAATGCCTGAAGTTTGACAACGTGATGTCTTTCGTTGTGAAATGCATCAATCAAATCAGATCCAGGGGCTTAAAACACAGAATGTTTCGTGCTTTTTTAGAGGAAATAGAGTCAGAATATGGGGATGTGCTCTACTTACCGAGGTGCGTTGGCTCAGCAGGGGAAACGTATTGAAGAGATTTTTTGAGTTGAGAGCGGAAGTGAAAGCTTTTATGGAGAAAGATGGGGCTTCTGTTCCTTTGCTAAGTGATCCAAAATGGCTCATGGACTTAGCTTTTTTGGTTGATATCACACATGAGCTTAATGTACTGAATAAGAGGTTACAAGGCCAGGGGCAACTTGTCAGTGCTGCCTATGACAGCGTGAGAGCGTTCTCTACAAAACTTATATTGTGGAAAGACCAGCTTTCTCAAACAAACCTTTGCCATTTCCCAGCATGCAAGTCACTCATTGATTCAGGCACACTATTCAGTCGTGAGGAGTATGTGGATGTCATTTTGAGGCTACAGGAGGAATTTGATCATAGATTTGCAGACTTCAAGAGACACAGAGCCACATTTCAAATTTTTGCAGACCCCTTCTCCTTTGATGTGCAAGATGCCCCTCCAGTGTTTCAAATAGAGCTCATTGACCTGCAGTGTAACTCTGAACTCAAAGCCAAGTTTAGGGATGTGAGTGGAAAAGCAGACAAACTTGGGCAATTTTTAAGAGAATTGCCCCCCAGCTTCCCTGAGCTTTCCCGAATGTTCAAGCAGACCATGTGTCTTTTTGGGAGCACATACTTGTGCGAAAAGCTCTTCTCTACCTTGAACTTCAATAAGTCAAAGTACAGGTCTAGAATTACTGATGCTCATCTTCAAGCTGTGCTGAGGGTCTCAACTGCTTCCTCACTTACGCCAAATGTGGCTCGGCTATGCAAGAGTAAGCGCTGTCAGATCTCTAGCAGCAAGAAGTAGGCAGATAAAGCCATGTTCAAACAGTTTATGTCCATTCATGTTCTAAATACGTTAAAGAACTGTTAATAAAGACATTTGAATCTGAATAATGATATTTTGTAAGCGCATTTTTTGTGGAAAACTTGATGCGGCCCAGCCTTACCCAGAATCTACCTCCAGCGGCCCCCAGGTAAATTGAGTTTGAGACCCCTGACATACAGTATACACATAAGGGCAGACTAGATGGACCGTATGGTCTCCTTCTGACGTCAACCTTCTATGTTTCTATGTAATTTATTGAAGACCAAAGGTGTTCAAGGCCATAATTAAAGTGGTCGAACACCAGTTTTCTAACTAACGGGTGTGGGATGAACCCCGCAACACCCCAGAAACCTTACCTCCACCTCGATTCTCTGCCAAAATGCTGTCCTTTTGCATCACCCCCCGAACCCCCGATATTCTCACATTTAATATCAAGCCTCACTGAGAACGCAGCCGTGCAATTGGCCACCCGAGCTCACGTGAGTGCAGACAGCCAATTGCGTGGCTGCATTCTCTGCGAGGTTGGCTTAAAGGTAAGAATATCAGGCGTTGTGGTACTGGTGCTGTGAGGAAGGGGCTCCAGCATTCTTCCTCATTGTCTTAATGCAGCGGTACCAACACCTGCACCTAATAGCGGGAAAACAGATTTTGGTTTGCTTTTAAAGGGACCCACAAGTTCTCAGCAGGGTTTATGTCAGATGAGGAAAGGGCCATTTAATTTATTCTTTCATCTTTAAAGCGGAACTTCAGTCTAAAATTGTCCCTGTCCTGTCTCGGAGCCAGGGTAGGGTGTCAGGACGGGACGGAGGGGGGGTGCAATTTTAGACTGAAGTTTCGGGGAGGGGGTTACAAAGAAAAGAAACCTAACCTGATCTTCGGCCAGTGGTGCTCCTCCGGTCTCACTGAAAATGAGCAGCATCCCCTGAATGCCTGTGCTTGCTACTGCCGCTCATTCACTTGAATGGGCGCGTGCACGCCTGGAGTTGGGGAGTGTGTGTGGCAATGAAGTCCTTGCAATACCTATGCAATGACTGATCGTCATGTTACAGACAGGGACTATTCAAAAAGCAAAAAAATTCCTCTCTAGTTCTACACCCTAAGAATGGAGTATCGGCAGGGGCTTTGTTCAAATGTATTTCATAAATTCAGTGGGTTTTGGTCCACTTTAAGGCCTTTACTGGCTAGATATGCAGTGGGGTACTTTGATGCATGCGATGGAGCATTGTCCTGTATTACAACAATCATGTCTACTGTTTACTGTACCGCTGCTTGTAGAAAGCATCTTCTAAAACTGGCAGTAGGTTTGGGAGTTGATTTGGAGTCCATCTTCAACCTGAAAAGGTCCAAATAGTTCATCTTTAATAATATAAGCCAATATCCGTACCCTACCTCCCACTGAGTCAAAGTGGAGCTTTGTGGTCTTTGCTGATCCAGCCATGGGCCCATCCATTTGGTCCATCAAGAGTAATACTCATGTCATCCATCAAGCAAACCTTTGAATGGGGAGCGTGTTTTGAATGGGGAGCGTGTACTGACGCATCCCCATTAAAATCAATAAGAGGCATTTGCTGAAAGGGGTAAACGTGACAAACGGCTCTCATTGGCTGAGCGCCCACGCATGCACTGTTGAAACTGAGAAGAGATTAGTTGTTTGGGGCTTTCTAGGGGGTTTCACACAGTGGGAAATGTCACACACACCGGGAACGGAACAAAACCTGTGAAAGTCAAATTCCCAGGTTTTGTTCTGCTTTAAATTAAACTGAAGATAACTAGGGGCCCTGCTGAAAAGTAAAAGTGCTTTATTCCTATTTTTCTAATGGATAGAACTGAATTGTTCTCTTTACTGTCATGTGCTTCTTCCACATCTGCTGTAATAAGCTGTCTGTAAGAGTTCCAGCATGCTTTCCTTGGTTGGTAGAATGGTGTAATATTTGTGCTCCTGTGTCCAGGTCTATTGTGCATACAAGTAATTTGCCAGCAGGCCAGAGAATGATCTCTAGCTAAGCTGCCCTGTGTTAACATCCTTCCCGCTGAAAATCAGCGTGATTCCAGCTACTTGATGGTGATATGTGACTGTGCAGTTCAGTGCTTGTCTGGTCACACAGCTCATTGTAGCTTTCACTTCTCTCTCCTGCAGGGTGGAGGGCAGGACTTGGTACAGTGCTCATCGAGGCCGGCTGTGGATCGCAGCAGCTGCCAAAAGACCTTCACCACAGGAGATCTCTGAGCTAGAGGCTTCATATCGAGTGCTGCTTCATAAAGGTTGTGCTGTTAGACTTTATCTACTTAGCAATTCAGGCAGAAATAAAAGCAACATACACAGTGCACTAGTAATGTCGTCTTTCTCAGATTCCCGAGTTAAAATAAATTGTATTAAGCATTATTGTTAAGGAGGACCAGAAACTTCTGAATCAAAGTGGCTTGTAGATAAACCCTATACTACCTACTAACTTAAATTGAGATACCTCACTGTTTAAAACCCTCTGGAGTCACAGGTAAACTCTCCAGCGGCAAGCTACCTGTGGGGATGATAGCGGGTGATTTGCTATTACCCCTGCTCTATTACCTGTACCCCCTGTCTACAAAGGGGGTACAGAAGAGCCCAGTGCCCATCAATGTGGGTCGTGTTCACCTCTAAAGGAGCACCAGACCTACACCATAGAGCATACCCTTGGGACAGTAGTGGGGGGAGGTAAGATGCTGACAGACATCTTTATTTATCTGCCTGGCCAATACCTAAGGGGCATTCTGATTTGGGATGTGCAACCTCATCATTTACACTCCATATTCCATGTTAAAGCAGACCAAAACTGATTTTGTGAAATTCATTTGGCCAAAGCCCCTGTCAATACTCTCCTATTAGGGTGTAGAACTAGAAATGAATATTTTCACTTTTTGAATCGTCCTAGAACACTTTTTTTTTTTTTTGCTGTCCTTCTATGTAAGATGTCAGACAATCGGTCATTACGTTGGTGTGGCAATGACATCATTGGCACACGCAACAATGGCAATGAATGGAGGAGGCGGAGCTTTACAGCTAAAACAAGGACCATTATCTGGGATTCGAGTGCAGTAGGGGTAGTGAGATTTGTCAAAAGGTGTTCTTTATGGGGGGAACAATTCAGGGGATGCTAGTTATAAATGTGGGTTTTGGTCCGCTTTAACATGGAGGTGAACTGCTCTGAAGCCCCATCCTTGCTCTGCATGTCTGGGCAGTGGCACAGGGATGCTTTGGCAAAGTGATCTGCCCTTTGCCGCAGTGTGCTGCCTGAGATCTGCTATTGTAGTAAATAGAGCAGGTGCGGCCATCATCTGACTGACGCTTTGCTCCTGGCCATCGGGATAGTGGGGACAACAATGCCGATGTTTCAAACTATGTATTGTGCCATTCAGTTCCGCAAGACACTAGGGGAGTATGTGGGGTTTATTGTTTTTGCCTTGGAGCCGTATGCACATTTAGGCCCAGACAGTTAATAGGATGCATTTTTACATTACATTTGTTTATATTCATTAATAATAGATATGCTTTTTTGCATTTGCAGATATACATTTTCCCAAGGACTACCCAACTGGCTGCCTCCTGGGCTGTGTGGAAGTGGCTGACTGCTTGTCATTAGAGCAGTTTCAAGAGCAGGTGATGTAATACATTTGTTTAAGCAGACTGAAAATTCTATGATAAAATATTAAACCCTTTTTTTTTTTTTTTAAATGGTGTGAGGATCTCCCTCTTTTCAGCAAAACCAACCCGGGCACCAGCTATGGGGGTTTGTAGACCAGGGCGCAGAGGCCAGCCTCTGTGGCCCTGGCCCTGGATGCTACAAGCTCGCACAGCCTTTTTGCCCCAGGTGAGTTGCCAGCCCCCTCACCTTTTGAACTGGTTTAGGAGTCTCATGGATCCCTCACCGGTTTAAAAAGGGTTAACTGTAAAAATAAACACACAAACACTGACCCTCAGGGTTTCAGAGTCCCCTGCCATTCCACCCACTCGGCACCAATAAAACGCCATCTATCAGAGCCGAGAAACTAAAAGGAGTGTGATGACGTCATCCCGCTCCTCCTAGTTCCAACCTCCTGGTTGATTGGGTCCTCAATGTCCCTTTTTTATGGGTAATGTTTGGACATCACGTCCCACAATGTGCTGGCACTTCCCTGCTGCATAATACTGAGTTTTACCCAAGAGTCCCTTAAAAGAGGACCAAAACTCTACATTCTAAGGTTGCATGATTTTCTGTTTTAAAAACATTCTGATTTGGGATGCCCTGTGATTTGAACCCCCCCTGGTCTCCTCATATGCTCTCCTCAATCCCTGATCCCATATGTAAGAATAGTCCACTTAGCAAGCTTGCCATGCCCAGCAGGATTGCGCAGGCCAGAAGGAGTGGGGGTGCTGAAAATCTTAGTCGCAGCTGTGGGATCATGGATCAAAATATATAAAATACATATACAGGCAACCCAAGGAGGATTTTACAAAGCAGGGGGACTGCCAATGGTGGTGGGGTGGCTGGGAGAATTCCCGGTGTGCTGCACTTTTCCTGGTATCCTGTTCGGGTTGCTTCATCTTCATTCTTCACTATTGGGTTATCCACCACAAGCTGGCGCAGTCGACTGCACGAAGACTTGTGGCTCCTCCCGGCCCTTATAAGGACAGCAAATTTCCCATAACTCCCAGAGTTTCCTTGCAGTCTAGGCTGCGAAGACAGAAGATTGTCTCTCTCTGGATTTTCGCAGGCGAGCGGGGCATCCCAAGCCCGTAGGCCCTGCAGGCCTATTCCCACCTGTTCCAGGACCCATCCTGCCGCCCAATCCCGGAAGCGAGCGGACAAGTATAAGAAACTTTTGGTTTGCACTGACTTTATTGCCTTTGTGATCTCGGCCATAGACGATGCCGTCCGGCTTGGCTGTAGGGCTTCGGCCCTGCTGGTTGCTCTCCGTCGGTCTATTTGGCTGCGGCAGTGGGCGGCTGACGCCAAGAAATCCCTCACCGGTATTCCCTTCATGGGACTTCGTCTCTTTGTGGAGCGTCTTGATCTCTTGACCAAGGATGGCCGGCTCCCTCAGCGCCGGAAGCAGTCACGGCCCTTTCGGGGCTCTTCTTCCTTTCGCCCCCTTCCGAGCGGTTCCTCCTTCCCTGGTGGTCGCAGGGACTCCTGGGGATGAGGTATATCCCACAGTCGTCCCGGTCTCTCCTGGGGGTCCAAGCCCCCATCCGGGTGGGGGGACGGCTTCTGCTTTTGGCTCACGTCTGGAGACAGCTCGTCTCGGACCGGTGGATTCAGGAGGTGGTGTCCTCCGGCTACAAGATTTCTACGGTCCTGGATTTCCCAGAACCCCTTGACGGCACAGGGCCTGAGGTTGGCTGTCCAACCACTCCTGTCGTCCGGAGTGATTTGTCCTGTGCCTCTTCAGGAACGGGGTCGGGGGTTCTATTCCAAACTTTTCACGGTGCCCAAGAAGGACATCTCTTTGAGACCTATCCTGGACCTGAAGAGTCTCAACAGGTTTGTCAGGTTCAAATACTTCCGCATGGAGACCTTACAGTCGGCGGTGAGCTCCCTTCGCCCAGACGACTTCATGACCACGGTGGACATCAAGGATGCCTATCTGCATGTTCCTATATTCCGGGACATCATAGGTTCCTGATATTCGCCTTGGAGGATCAACACTACCAGTTTGTGGCATTGCCGTTCGGTATCTCTTTGGCCCCTCGGGTGTTCACCAAGGTGTTGGCGGGTGTCATGGCCATCCTGAGGAGCCAGGGCATTTGCATTCTTCCTTACCTGTTGATTGCTGCTCAATCTTTTCATCAGGCCCAGAGCGAAACTCAAAAGGTATTGTCCACTCTCGAAGCTTTCGGTTGGGTGATCAACTATCCTTAGTTTTCGACCACTCCATCCTTGGTGAGGTCCTTCCTGGGCATGACTTTGGACACTTCTCAGGTCAAGGTGTTCCTCCCTCAGCAGAAGGTGGATGGTCTTCAGGCGCAGGTGCGGACCTTGCAGTCATGCCCCCACCCCTCCTGCAGTTGGAGGGTCTCGTGGTGTCTTGCTTCGAAGCTGTATCCTTCGTCCCACATGAGACCGCAAAGGTATGGAGCAGGGGATCAGCAAGGGGGAGCTGATCCCCTGCTCCATACCTTTGCGGTGGTATACCCTGTTGCCAGGTTCAAGGTTCTGTATATATCTTTTTTGTATTTGCTTGTGTATTTCATCAAGCTGATGTGACTTGGTAGTTTGCTCTTTGCACCTTTTGAGTATCCATAACCCATAGGTTTTTCACAGTTATATTTAATAGCACTTGTCACACACATATGGTTCATGTGTTGTATGTATGCTCAATCACTAAGGATTTTTTTATTAATTGGATTGAATTTGCATTTATTGAATGTTTAAATAGTATTGCTTGAATAATTTATTGTATTAATTTTATCTTTATTATACCATTTGTCACATGTAGAAGATTATTGTGTTGTGAATATCTATGTATGTTTATTGACATGGGGATGTAGTTTATAGCACACTAATTTATTGTAGCACTGTCACTTCAGATGCGGGTATTATTGGGCAGGATAACATTTATAATCAGGATCTTCTATTGTGCCTGCACAATAATTTAATAGTTATTTGTACTCCACTAGCTTAACATCAGGGAGCTTCCCAGGAATTTAGGTCTGTCCATGGTCAGCACTGGAAGAATTTAGGGGGGACGCATTGTTTTTATCTTGTCGTGTTAAGTGTTGTTTGTGTTGGATTACTTCTAATAAAATTGTGATTTTAGGCATTGAATACTTACACTATTGTTGTTGTGACTTTTTGGTGCTCCTGCCACTAGGGGGAAGAGGGAATCTCTTATCTCCCTGAACCCTATAGTTTTGTTTTGGTTCTAATTCTAAGGAGCGGGCCCTCCATTCCTTGGATTTGGTCAGAGTACTTAAGTACTACCTGGTTGCTACGGAATCCTTTAGGAAGTCGGATTCTCTGTCTTTCCTGACGGGCCTAGGAAGGGCTTGCCTCCAGCCAAGTCCACTATCAGCAAGTGGATCAGACAGGCGGTGGAGCAGGTGTATTCTGCCACGGGGAAGGAACCCCCTTTTCGGATCACAGCTCACTCTACCAGAGCTATTGGAGCCTCTTGGGCTCTTCAGCACCAGGCTTCGGTTGAACAGGTTTGTATGGCCGCTACTTGGTCTAAAGTTCATACTTTTTCTAAGTTTTACAAGATTGATGTTAGGGCCTCAGCTGATGCTGTTTTTGGTTGCAAATTGCTTCAGGCGGTAGTGTCATGAACTACGCGCTGTTGCTCACTGGGGATCACACCCTTCTTCTTGGACACTGCTTTTGGATGTCCCAATAGTGAAGAATGAAGATGAAGCGACCCGAGCAGGATACCGGGAAAAATAAAATTCTGTGATTACTCACCGGTAGAATTGATTTTATTGGTATCCTGCTCGGGTCGCTTCATCCCACCCTTGTTTTTTTATCCTCTTTTGCCTTGTTATGGTGATTACAGTTGAGAGAGTTTATTTTGGGGCTTTGTGAAGTAACAAGTAAATGTGTAAAGCACACAGATCTGCTTTAATGGGACAGTTACATAGGCTATAACATTACATAGCTGAAGAGTTTGCATGAACTTATATCTGGGCACCATTTAAGCTCTGACAGCACTGTAGGACTTTTTCTGTATCTAATAGTGGAGTTGTGTTGTGTTCTGTAATCGGCAATCCAATCATATAATCGTATGTAGACTGGTTAGCCTCAAATGTTTGGAGCAGTACTGCCAGCTAAAATTGGCTCGTGTTCATACTCCCAATGCTGTAGCTTAACTCTCCCTATTTTTTTTTTGTACCCACAGTATCCATCTCTTAGCCAGGAATCCGCTTCACCATTTGTGTTTGTTTGCACAAATCCTCAAGAATTACTTATAAAATTTCCGATTAAAGGACAGCACAAAATATGTAAGTGCTTCATATATACCAGGACATTACATGCCTTTAAATGCCATGTCAAACATTGCAGGCTGCAGATTTATTACCTAAAAAATGTACATAGGTGTAGACAAAAACACAATACTACTCCGCACCACTATTAATCCAAGGGTGTGCTGGTCATGTACAGGTCCCAACCAAAAATGGTGTGGGATACAACTAGTTCCACCCGTGGGGCATGGCCCAAAATGCCCCTGAATTATACCTGTATGTTTAGACCGCAACAACCACAGTATGAATAAATTGATAAAAACCCTTTATTTACACATGGGTATTAGTACAGCACTAGAACACACTTTTAATCTAAAAAACAAACAATTAAAATGATCTGGTCAGACCCCCTGGATCATGTATGGACGATGATTAATATATACTTAGTTCATAAAAGATGTCCCTAGGGGTATCATAGCTGTGAATAACCCTATATACTCCTATATACAGTCCTGTATATAGTGACTGTGAATTTCATACCATACCTAAAAAAGCATTTCATACATGTGCAATTTGTCCATAAAAAATATAAACTATCTTAAAGTGCCATGTGCCAAACTAAACTTATATATTGCAAAAAAACTTATTTATATCAAACAGTATGTGTAAGTGATGTCTATCCACTGGTGATAACATACAGTGCCAGTGACTACCCAATTGTGCTAACCTACCATTAAAGTGACTATCGTCTAGCTATGACTAGCCGAATGGGACTAGTAAACAAATGTGTAAAGGTACTTCACCCGATATGTATATCTGTCCTCCTGGGGGTCCGGACCCCCAGGAGGACAGATATACATATCGGGTGAAGTACCTTTACACATTTGTTTACTAGTCCCATTCGGCTAGTCATAGCTAGACGATAGTCACTTTAATGGTAGGTTAGCACAATTGGGTAGTCACTGGCACTGTATGTTATCACCAGTGGATAGACATCACTTACACATACTGTTTGATATAAATAAGTTTTTTTGCAATATATAAGTTTAGTTTGGCACATGGCACTTTAAGATAGTTTATATTTTTTATGGACAAATTGCACATGTATGAAATGCTTTTTTAGGTATGGTATGAAATTCACAGTCACTATATACAGGACTGTATATAGGAGTATATAGGGTTATTCACAGCTATGATACCCCTAGGGACATCTTTTATGAACTAAGTATATATTAATCATCGTCCATACATGATCCAGGGGGTCTGACCAGATCATTTTAATTGTTTGTTTTTTAGATTAAAAGTGTGTTCTAGTGCTGTACTAATACCCATGTGTAAATAAAGGGTTTTTATCAATTTATTCATACTGTGGTTGTTGCGGTCTAAACATACAGGTATAATTCAGGGGCATTTTGGGCCATGCCCCACGGGTGGAACTAAAAAATGTACATATACATAGTCTACAAACACAACCTCGGCTTGTGAAAAAATTCTGCCATAAAGGGCCCATAGAAATGGTCACGTTAGCACAGGTAAGCAACCTGGCATATTGGGTGGACATTCTTTGCTTTTTAGTTTAATCTCACTTTATTGAAATGTTGAGAAAAAATAGAAAAGCAAGTGGGGAGGTTACACACCATTTTGAACAATTACATTTATAAAGGGAGTACCCGCCCCACACCATCCGCTATCACCTGCTACTGATGGTGCACTTGATGCCAGGCCCTGCGGCCCAATCCCGCCCCCAATTTGTGCGGGACCAGTCAAGAGAGGGGTCGTCTGTCGCCACCAAATGCGGGCAACAGACTGCAACCCCTGTGCTCCACATAGGCCACCGAGCAGGGCGGGCATCCAGCTGGCCGGGCCATACCCATATGGCCCAGCAGTATCACTTGATCCTGCGGGGTGCCGCTCGTCCCCCAAGGCCCCCCGGTCGTATAAGTATTGGTGGTTCGTCTGGGATGCCCGTGGCAGGCCCGCCACTGGAGGACCCCCCACCCAGAGCCGTCCGCCCATAATAACAGCTGTGAGAGTAGGTCCCCCCCCCCCCCCCCCCGTAGCGCCCGCCTGCCTAATAGCTAGGGGGAGGAGGACACATGGCCGGGGATGGCCCGTCCAAGGAGCCCGGAGTGGAAGGGGCAGGAGAACCAGCAGGGAGAGATGCGGTTTGTCGGTGAGAGGTGTGCCAGGGCCGGACACATAAAACTGAGGAGGAGGAGGGGGGGTGGAGAGAGCAGAAAGGAAGAGCGGAAGGAGAGAAAAGGAAAGAAGAGTAAAAAAAAAACACAAAAACTGGGAAGGGAAAGTGGGTAGGGAACCAGGTTTGCCAGCATCCAAGGAAAGGAGGAGCTGTCACTTGTTTGTTTGTTGACCAAAAATGGGCCATATTTGCTTGACTACAGGACACCCACCTGCAAGAAGGCCCTCTCAGAGTATGTTTCCCTAAACATTATCCAATTTGTCCAGGTGGCTTTTTAGTGTGACCACAACCAAGATATTTTTCATATTGTTTTAGAGGCCGCCAGTTTTACTGGTAAAAACTGATTATTCTGCCAAATTGATGTTTTACTGTATTGGATGGACGCTGTATTTTATCTCCAGGGTTAAACCGGACCTTCACCATGATTTATTGAAAAGCCCAAACCCTTAAACGATCCCCCAGGATCTAAAATGAATACATTTTAAGTTTTTAGTCACTTACTCATTATTCTTTCCCCCACTGGGCTGTGACTCTGTTCAGAACTTTAGGATACGGGCGCCGCCGTCTTGACTCAGAAGCATCACATGCTGAGGAGAGGAGAGTGAGATAAAGTACAGGGGGTGGGTTATAGCTGTGCTTTGCTCAGACAGCTGTGCTTTGCTCGGCAGCGCCATGCTCCACCGCAGTCCCCCACCAAAGGGTAGGCGGTTTAGGGCTGATGGTGAGCCTCTAGGGCAGGGGTACTCAAATGGCGGACCGCGGTCCGAATCCGGACCGCAGACGCCATTTGTCCGGACTGAGGTGATGGCCCCCGCCTGTGGTCCCCTGTTCGGGCGCCACTTGATGACGCGCCGTCTCCTCCTCCCGCGGCTGCCCTGGACTCAATAGTCGGGCTGGCTGGATATTGCGCACGGTGAGAGCGCGCCGTTCGGTGGCTGTTTCGGTTTGCGCCCTGGTGTGAGCCATGTTCCGGAGCTCCTGGGTCGAGCCTGAGGTAATTCCCCGCCAATATGTGTATGAAAAGCGTGCGTCGCCATGGTTTGTTCTATATAGCCGCCGCTTCCAGCGCTTGATGCGCCTGGGCACGCTCGTCCTGTCCGGGCTGGCACTCTTACTTACACCACCACCACCACCCGACTTCCCCCCCCGGACCTTCATCCCACGGCAGACCCTGGTAAGTGGACCTCCACTGAAAGTAGTTGAGTATCCCGCACTATTGCCCATGCCCCGTTTAGCGGTGGGCCCTGTACAAAGGGTCGCCATCCTCCCTCATTCCCCCCCGTAGCCCGAGGGGAAAGAAAGAGGGGGGGTGTGTTTGTGTAGTAAGGTCTTAGTGTATGTTTTTACACGTTATGGCCTTAGTCTTGCCCGGACTAGTATCCCTGGGGTCAGAACCGCGCTGTTTGTTCTTACTGTGTAATTGTCGCCGCCGTGCGCACTTCTTCCTTTACTGGATTTGCGGCGTCGGGCAGCGACGTCGCCTCAGACGCTGCGGCGTCTTCATTGGCAAATCATCTTCTCTAAGTGTCCATTCACTTCGCTCCTCATTACAGTTTGTATCTACCTCAGAGCTTCGCGCTCTTCGGGTGGGGCGGGGACCTAGGTTGGCGTGCTCCGCGTCACAGCCCGCTCTGGCCCGCCCTTCGAGGTTCACTTTGGCGCCATTTTGGTGCTGGTCGCACGCACGTGTGGTGGTGGTCCTCCCCCCTCCCTGGGTCTGTAAGTGCCCTCGCAGGCGATTTTCATGATCCTTGTTTACTGCGCATGGTTCTGACACCCTTTATTCCCATTATGTCTTTCAGACTGGTGAACACCATTGGCTTCTCCCGGCTCGGTGTTAAATTATAGCGGGCCTTGTAATATTCTCCCACTTCCATAGCGGGTCTTTGGGGCATCCAGGGTTACTTATTGTGTAAATCCCTACTGGCATATTGTTCCTGGATTAATCACCATATGGAGGCATCTCAGAATTATGTGACCGGGGCCCCTCCGGGACAAGACCGGCGGTGTATAGCGTGTGGACAACCCCATGCTGATGCTGGCAGGGCACAGGTCTGCGTACCCTGTGCCGAGCAAGCCCTGGCCCTGCAATCTGGTCGGCCAGTGGCTATACCTAGCTTCAATTCACCTATCTCCCCAGGGTTAAATCTCTCTCCTGCTGAGTCGCCTACTAGTGGGGAATTGCAGCCTGCGGGGCCCTTCCAGACTGCCTACGGCTGAACAGATTATTGCTAGGTTGTCAGAGCGAATGGGCCCTGGTAGAAAGCGGCACCTGTCGCCCCATGTTTCTGTATGCTCTATGAGAACTGAGGGGTTTGCTACCCCGTGTGACTATACCCCTTCTGAGGAAGGGGAGTTGTTCTCTGACTCAGGCTCTTCTGATGAGAGGCCGAGGAGTCACGATGATTCTGGCCTGGAATACTGGGGCCAGTGTGACACTGACGACCTGTTGCTTAAGGTCTTTAAGGCACTGTCTATCTCTCCCCCGGTCAGGTCCCCAAGCCTAGAGCGGAGCGTTTCCATACTGCGACTGCACGTTTGGAATTTTTAGAGCAGGCTCATTTCCATGCCCTTGTGCTCAAAGAATGGGAATGCCCCAGTAAACTTCCAGGGGACTGGGATAGGAAATACCCTTTTCCCCCTGAGGTGGTTAATTGCTGGTCATCACCCCCCGTGGTGGATGCGCCGATCATAGGGGTCCCTATCCCCCCCCTTTATTACAACCCCTGCCTATAGCGCCCTTTGGAATGCGGCGCATTGAGCTGCTGGCCTCCCATGCCTTTTCTTGTGCCGGAGCGGCGCTGCGTCCAGTCTGTGCCGCAGCCATTACTGCGGTGGCCGCTAGAACTCTCATCAAAAAATTGCTCGATCATCACTCCGAGGATCTCCCCTGGGAGGTGTTTAATGCACTCTCCAATTGTGATGTATTTGTGAAGTTTATTCTATTAGCGCTAGATGACGCGATTAGAATGTGTGCAAGAACTTCCGCTCTTGTGGTGGCTATTCGTCGCTTGCTCTGGCTGCGACAGTGGGGTGCTGATGATGCTACAAAAAAGACTCTAACTGGGCTCCCCTTCAGAGGGCGACGCCTATTTGGGGCCCGTCTAGACCTGTTCGGTAAAAAGGGCAAATCACCCCTTCGCAGACGGCCGTCCCGGCCCCCTCGAGGCAGGAACACCCCCCCCCTACCTTAGTGTTAAACAGGAACCAGGGGTGTCTTTCCGGATTTTTGGGGATCCCTGCCCCACGAGCAGCAGGCAACGATCTGGCTCCTCCGGCGGGGCTATGCCCAAATCTTCCACCAAACCCCCTCAAGCATGATGGGGCGCCCTCGCCCGGCTGGGTGAGGGGATGGCTGCTGCACCTTGCTCTTATCAGGAGGCATCTCGCCTCATTTTGCTGGATTCAGGAGGTTGTGTCCTCCAGATACGGGATAGCGTTTGCTGCACGGCCTTCCCCAGTTTTTATCAGGTCCCAGGTACTCCTGGTCCCTGCCCCTGTTCAGTTGTTGGCACAGGCCATGCTAGGCCTGCAAGGTCTGAGGGTCTCTTGTAGATTGCCCGTAATAGGCAGAGGCAAGGGCCGCTATACCACCTTACACAGCCCTCCAAAGGATGGGTCAGGTGGCCCTTTTCTGGATTCACAGCAATTCTCTAATTGCAGGCAGTTTCCTGCATGGAAACTCTTGAGTTGGTCCATCAGCACCTTGCGCCCAGTGGGCATCTTGCCGTCTGGGGAACTCTTCAATGCTTATATTTACATTCCTGTGCCCTCAGATCTCTGAGGCTCTCCAGGTTCGTGTTCGTGTTGGCCTGTTATCTGGCCTCTCCAACTCCTAGAGTGTTCACTCAGGTGCTGTCGATGGTGATGTCTCTGATGAGACCAAGGGACGTCCGCGCGATGTCTACCTGGACGCCCTTCCTCACTTCCCTGTCTCAGGATAGTTGGATACCCGGCTGGTGGGCCCATTGGGAGTCATTTGGATGGGTGTTCAGTCACCTCGAGTCCTTGCTGTTCCCTAAAGTGGTAACTCCATTAATAGGAATGATTCTGGATCAGGTTCAAACCAGATTCTCCCCCTCTCAGCAAGTAGGTGGGCATTCTGGTCTCATGGGCCCAGTCCCTCACTACTGTCCCAGTTTCTTAACACCAGGCAGGGATGCAACTGGTGGGCCGTTGTTAACTTGCTCGGCAGGAGTTCGAGTAGCTAAAGAGGTCCCTTATGCTCAGTTCCCCTTGAGCCCGTCTGCGACTTCTATTGGTTACATAGGACAGGGGTCCAGCACCTCTGGAGCAGGGACTGTGGGCCTTCCCACCTATATGACGGGTTTCTCTTGAAAGTGGATGAACTCGAGGGACCCGTCGGGGGGGCAGTTCCCCCTTGCCCCTTCCTGGAAACGGCCACCATGGATGCCAACCTTTCAGGTTGAAGGGGATGATTTCTTCCGAAACCCCCTGCGATTCTGGTGTTGGTGGGGCCCTTATGCCTATTGAAGTCTAAACAGTGAGCGTTTTTCAGTTGGCTCTTTCTCGCTTGACCGCTCCCCTTCTGCATTTGTCAGGCTGGGGATGCTCGGTCAGTCTGACGACAGACGTACTACATTAACCATTGAAAGGGGCCTGGAGCTGGCGGACCTTCCAGGGAGTGTCTATGTTCCCTTCTGGGCGGAGACCATGCTCCCTGCATGTTGGTGATATTAGCTCCGGCGAAGCCCCTCTGCGACAGGATATGCTAATCTATCAAAAATAAGGGCTGCCAGCACAGACCGCAGGGCCTCCATAGTCAGCCGCTCAACAGATATACAAATCTATTGATATTTCAAAACTTTTATTAGTAATAGCCAAAACACATACTTTAAAATCAATTAAAAACATATATGCATAGGCTAGAGTGCATGACGGACTAGTATGAATATTCATGAATACATAAATAAATAATGTGCAAAATCTGCAAAAAATCTGCAAAAAATGCCCTGGAGTCTTGCACTTAGTCTGTGCTAGTGATATGTGCAACAAAAGATGGGAATGTATAGAGTGAGTAGGAAGTGATGAATACAGCAATTAAGAGCCAAGTGAGGAAAAGCTAATATCACTATACCAATTATAAGTGTATAGAGTGAAAGTGCAAAGTGCAAAAAAGCAAGGAAGAGGTGAGAGGCTCCAGGGCATAAATGACAGAAATACTATCACAATAATCATTAATTCAACATGATTTTAAGATAAGGGCAATTTTTGCAGATTTTTTTGCAGGTTTTGCACATTATTTATTTGATAATTCTATTATGTATTCATGAATATTCATACTAGTCCGTCATGCACTCTAGCCCATGCATATATGTTTTTAATTGATTTTAAAGTATGTGTTTTGGCTATTACTAATAAAAGTTTTGAAATATCAATAGATTTGTATATCTGTTGAGCGGCTGACTTTGGAGGCCCTGCGGTCTGTGCTGGCAGCCCTTATTTTTGATATATTGGTAATTGCCCAGTTTCTGGGCAGTTAGGTCCTCTTTCAGCCAGCATCCAGTTTACATTCACATTATTGTAGGATATTTAATGCTGTGCAGGTAAACAACTTTGTGTTTGTCTAGGATATGCTAATCCCCGTGTCGTTATGGAGTCCAACCAGTCGTGGATCTTAGGAGTCACTGTGTCCTTTAGGGGAACTGAGGTTCCTTGGGGCTTGTGGTCATTACATCCTGAATGTGCCCGATCTCGTCTGCTCTCGGGAGTTGGGACGGTTTGGTCCTGGTTGTTACCTTAATGGATGTTACTCCTGGTACCTTGTTTCGGCCTTTGGCTTCTGCCAAATTTATTAGCGATCGGATTGTCAGGCTGTTACTCAGGCCTACTCAGGCAAGGGGAAGAATCTCCCTTGTTGCCTTGATTCCTTTTCTACGCGTGCTTGATGCCTCTTGGGCTTTTCAGCACCGGTTTTGCTGTTGAACTGGTTGATTAGGCCACTACCATTGGCCTTCTGCTCATACCCTTTGCAAGGTTTTACAATGTTGATGTTAGGGCCTCAGCTCATGCGTCTTGACCGTATGGTTCTGCAGATGACAGTGCTTTAAACTGTCCGCTGTTGTCGTTTTTGTTGGGGATCCCACCCTACTTTATGGACCCTGCTTTTGGATGTCTCAAGTGTAAGTATTATATCTGGAGCAGGACGTACTGTATACTAAGAATAATACAATTCTGTGAAATACTCACCTGTAGAATTGGTATTATTTGTATACAGTACGTCCTGCTCCACCCCACCCTGGTTTTTGCATTTTTCTGGATCCCCTGTATGGTGATTGTTATTTGGTTATCATTACCAGTTGTTCTGGGTGGTTTTAAATTCTCCCGGCTTCTTGTTCACTGCTTTTCAATGCTGGGGATTTGTGGGAGGTCCCTGGGTATTTGAAGGGCCGGGAGGAGCCTGTTTTTCCATGTCTCTGCAGTGCAGCGCCATCTGGTGGAGGATAACCCAAGTGTAAGTATTATATCTGGAGCAGGACGTACTGTATACAAATAATACCAATTCTACAGGTGAGTATTTCACAGAATTGTATTTTTAATGTGAGAAATCTGTATGTGCAGGGTGTGGAAAACATATAAGATAAGCTCTTATTCAGAGTGAAGGACCGCTTTAAAGTTTTTATTGTCCCACAAGATACAATCTTTCTTCCTTTTAAGCTCCTGTTAATGGGGAGTGGCTGCTGCAAGTGTGTGTAGACCTTTGCAGGTCTTTTAACAGATGGAGCAGCACAAGGAAGAGGCACCCAAGTATCGTTTTACTGTTGGGTGCCCAGACGGCAGTGGGTTAGGGTCCCTGGAACCTAGCACCCTAGCACCTAGCTCCTGAGATAAAAACAATGAGTTAGGTGAATTAATGAATTAATGTTTTAATTAACAGCATTAATTAAAGCAGACCAAACCCCAGCACCCCCCTTCACACACACAAACAATTTGGGATGCTCCTATGTGTGAAGCCCTTTGGAACCACCATTTTTTTTTTACCTCGCTCTACACCCCAAGGCCTTTGCACAGGTTTTCATCCAATCTGTATAGATTGTGGTGCATATTAATGCTTTGATATGCATTCTGAATGAAAATATTTCCTCCCAAAGGTTGTTTCCCTTTGGCTGCTGGCACCTGCCACCAGCTATTTAGATATGCCTTGCAGGGGTGCAAGCAACAAATGGAGGGATACTGGTAGTATACTGGCGAGCTG
This sequence comes from Gastrophryne carolinensis, assembly GCA_027917425.1. Classification (NCBI taxonomy): domain Eukaryota; kingdom Metazoa; phylum Chordata; class Amphibia; order Anura; family Microhylidae; genus Gastrophryne; species Gastrophryne carolinensis. The sequence continues at coordinate 265,060,681 of CM051238.1, forward strand.
GGAAGTTTTACAACATGGTTCATAGGGATTTAAATGGCTAAATACTTTCTCTGGTCACCTTTTTCAGCTCACACTGCCTAAACAGATGCCAACCGTGCAGCCTATTGTTGGCATAGCTTTACAGGAGGAAAGGCAGTGGCCACATGATGCATACTATATTAAAATGGGAATTCACTTACCAAGTGAAAAAGATCAGTAGCAATGATGGTGATACAGGAAACTGACTTTTGAAAACGGATTCTTACTAGTTTTATTGCTAATTCTGACCCAGAACAAACATACTGCCAGCGAGAAGTCTGAACCCTGATCTGCACATCCGTTTCAGTCACGGGATCCCTTCATAAGCATTTTTAGAATTGGGTTGGCAATGTCAGACTCATATTTCCTTGCTATAATTTTCTTTTGTGTTGATGGTGATAAAGCCAGCAGGATTTATTTTTTTATTTTGTTAATATATTTTAATACTAAAACTCAATTGTATATTTTGTGTGCTGACATTTTTATGGTGGTAGACTTATTATCGACTGCTTCATTCTAGGGAAATTGGATTCTAAAATTCATCAAGGCGCCAAGCGCGGGCTAATGGCCAGAAGAGACATAAAGGGATGAAACGCAAAACACATTCAAAAGTGCACAAGCAAAGCAATCTGATGTTGAATGAATAATGGGCACAATGCTGGATTCGCACAAGCCAAATTAATAACCTTTTTTGTATAAGAACCAAGTAAAAAAGAAATAAATTATTATATCAAATGCAACCTGCCTCTTATAATAGATGGGAGTACTTTCCATACTAAGCTAGCATTTGCAGAACTGCTACAGGGACTGTCCAGGCAAAAACATTAAACAATACATACTCCTATAGTCTCACCCTATACCGGGAGTTTGAAACCTACCTCTGCCAGAGATCCAGACCGCGCTATCCCTGCTCATGACCACAGCCCATGGTCACCTCGCTTTCTCCTGGCAACAGTCACAATGACTGGCCACACCCGCTCCATTCATTAGAGTGGGGGGGGGGAGGTATGCCAGCCCTTGGCACGTCGTCACCTCCATTGTAGTGTAACAACAAAATGAGTGGGGATAGCCCAAAACTCCCCACAGCCACACCAAGAACACACTTCTGCACCACCATATAAACCCAAAGCTATACAAATGTTGTTGTTTATATTGGGCAAACACAAAATACACAATTAAAATTACATTAAAAAAACATATAAAACATGACACCATATATTCTCTGGGACACTGCAATGTGTTATGATATAAAGTGCAAAATCCTAATAGACAATGGCCATAAATAAAGCCCCCCTTGGCGTAAATCTATGTTATTACATATCCTACAGTTCCCCCACAAAAGTGCATAGTGCATGTACAAAAATCATAACCATGTGCCAAATTGTATTGCCTATTTCATCAATTCATGAATAATAACCTCCTTTACTCACTACCCAACCTCAAATTCATCAATAAAGTGCTTGTGCTAAAAATACAATTCTGTGAGTACTCACCTGTATACTACAAAATCAATTCTACAGCACGTCCTGTTTCACCAAATTCTTTACGCTTGGGATATCCGCCACAAGGTGGCGCAATGGACTGCAGAAGATACTTGTGGCGTCTCCCGGCCCTATAAAAGGACCGGAACTCCCACAAATTCCCAGTGTTACAAAGCAGTTACAAAGCAGAATACTAATGAAGGAAACCCCAACCAAACATCTGAACAAATCACCATACAGAGGTAACCAAGAATGATAACAAGGGAGGGGTGAAACAGGACGTGCTGTATACTACAAAATCAATTCTACAGGTGAGTACTCACAGAATTGTATTTTTCCAAGTATACAGCACGTCCTGTTTCACCAAATTCTTTACAGCTAAGGCCCTAACATCAACCTTGTAAAACTTGGAAAAAGTATGAACAGAAGACCAAGTTGCAGCCTTACAAACTTGTTCAACAGAAGCATGGTGCTAAAAGGCCCAAGAGGCACCAATAGCACGAGTGGAATGAGCAGTAAGGCAGAAGGGAGGTTCCTTCCCCTTAGCAGAGTAGGCTTGCACTGACGTATCCACTTGCTCATAGTGGACTTTGCCGGAGGCAAACCCTTCCTAGGACCAGAAGGAAGAACAAAAAGAGCATCAGTCAAATTCAGTAGCTACCAAGTAAAACTTCAGAACCCTGACCACATCTAAACAATGCAGAGTCCTCTCCTTGGAATTAGCAGGATTAGGACACAAAGAAGGCAAGAAAATGTCCTGATTGAGATGAAAAGCAGACACAACCTTAGGCAAGAAATCAGGCTTAAACTGAAACACCACCTTGTCCTGGTGTCACTCAGAATAAGGAGGTTTGATGGAAAGCGCCACCAACTCAGAAACACGCCTGACAGAAGTGATAGCCACCAAAAAGTCTACCTTAAAAGTCAAGATGGGCAAAGCGGCCTCACAGAGAGGCTCAAAAGGACGACCCTGCAGAGCAGATAACACCAGATTCAAATCCCAAACATAGGTTTACATGGCGGACGCACATGAGACACTCCCTGGAAAAAAAGTCTTAACCAAACGGCAAAAGATCTTTAGAAAAAAATTGCCCGAGCTGAAACATGACCTTTGAGGGTACTAATTTGAAGGCCCAAATCCAAACCATGTTGCAAGAATTCCAGAATCCTAGGAATAGGAAACACCCGACAGGGAAGAGATTTGGACTCACACCAGGCAATGTAAGCATGCCAGACCCTGTAGTAGATAAAGGACGAGGACTTCTTCCTAGCCCTAATCATGGTATCAACAGAGGCAGTCAAACCCGTTTCCATCAAGATGGAGGCTTCAGCAGCCAAGCCGTCAAAGCCAGCGTTTGTAAATTGGGATGGCACAGCTGCCCCTGAGTGAGCAGATCTGGATCCTTGGGCAGGACGTACTGATCTACTGCCAACTGCATGATATCTGTGAACAACACCCTTCTTGGCCAACAGGGGGCCACCAGAATTGTTGGACTGGAAAAGAACCAAACTTATCGCCCGCAGTTCCAGAATGTTGATGGGAGCATGGGCCTCCTGAGGGCTCAACTGACCCTGGAACTTCAGAGACTTCCAAAAGCCCCCCAACCTGTCAGACTGGCATCTGTGGTGACAGTCTCCCAGCACGGAGGCAGAAAGGTCCTGCCCACTAGGAGATTCCTCGAGTCCAGCCACGAAAGGTCCTGCCCACTAGGAGATTCCTTGAGTCCAGCCTCCAGCCACCACGAGAGGAACTGGCTGACCAGAGGGGACAGAACAAATCTCTGTTCCAGGGGCACAGGATCCCGATCCCAAACTGACAAGAGGTGCAACTGAAGAGGTCATGTGAAACTGAGCAAAGGGGACTGCCTCGAAGCAGGACACCATCAGGCCCAGCAGCTGCATCCCCTGCTGAATGGAGAGGTGAGGGCAAGAAAGTAGACACCGTGCCAGTGTCTGCAGGCTCTCCACCTTCTGCTGAGGCAGAAAAACCTTGACCTGAGATGTATCCAGAGTCATGCCCAGAAAGGACCTCACCAAGGACGGAGACAGAGAAGACTTGGGATAGTTGATCACCCAACCTAAAGATTTGAGTTTGGAGACCACCATCTGGGTATCCAGCTCAGCTTGATGGAAGGACTGAGACGCAATCAGAATGTCGTCCAGATAAGGAAGGATGCGAATGCCCTGAGATCTCAACAGAGCCATCACCCCCGCCAGCACCTTGGTGAAGACCCGAGGAGCCGAGGTAAGACCGAACGGTAGGGCCACAAATTGGTAGTGCTGATCCTCCAGAGCGAAACTGAAAGATTGGAACAAGAAGGTAAGCATCTTTGATGTCCACAGAATTCATGAAAAGGTACTGACCGCCGAGCGCAGAGTCTCCATGCGAAAATGCTTGAACCTGACAATTCTGTTGAGGCGCTTCAATCCAGGATGGGCCTCAGGGACCCATCCTTTTTGGGAACAGATTGGAGTAGAAGCCTCTGCCCCTTTCCTGGGAAGGCACAGGATAGATGACTCCCAAATCCAAAAGGGTTTGGACCGCAAGCCGCAATCCCTGAGCTGACAGGGGGCTTTGAACCATCCAGGATCTGATGAATCTTGGGGGCGGCAAGGCTGCAAACTATCCTGAAGGACACCACTTCCTGAATCCACCGGTCTGAGACGCGCAGTCTCCAAACGTGAGCAAAGCACCGCAACGCCCCACACCCGAATGGGTGAGGGCGCCTCCTCATGCCTGAGGGGGCTTAGGGGAAGATTTGGACTTGGGCCCCCATGAGAGACCGGGGCGACCACGGCCTCTACCCTGGCCCCAAGGGTCTCTACGTGCCCGCGCAAATGGTGCACCCCGACCGGACCTGGGAGCACGGAAGGAGGGGAGGGAAGAACCAGCCCCCGAAAGGGCCGCGGCTGCCTCCTGCGAAACAGATCCAGATACTCCCCAAAGAGCCGTAGCCCAGTAAAGGGGAAGCCAGTGAGAGCCTTCTTAGCAGCATTATCAGCCGCCCACTGACGCAGCCAAACAGAGCGGCGTATAGCCACCAAAAGGGCAGAAGTCCTAGCACACATCCTGACTGCATCATCCATAGCAGAAAGAATAAATGCCACAAATTCATAGCAAAGCAGGAGGGATCTATACTCCTCCCCTCTATTGGCATCCGAGGCATTATCCAGAAGGCACTTGAGTAGCCCTTTAATTGCAAGAACCGTGATGGCAGAAGCGCACACAGGGCGCAGCGCAGTCCCTGCACAAGCAAATGCGTGACAGGCCAGCTGATCAACACGCCGGTCCTCACCATCCCTCAGAGTAGAAGTGTCAGGGGAATGCATGACCGAGGTATTGGACAACCCAAGCACGGGAGCATCCACCTCGGGGAGACACGACCAGCGCTTAAAGTGGACCAACACCCAGGATTTTGACTATCCTGGGTCTTGGTCCACTTCGGTGGGGCACCCCCGATCGGGGTGCCCCGCTGTGTGAAACCCCCCCGATCACCCTAAAAACTCACCTCTCCCCGCGCCGACGGACAAGCGGTTTGACAGCCGCTTGTCCGTGGCTCCTCTGCCGCCGCCTCCCGCACGTCCCTCTTGACGCGCGTGCGCCCCCGCGCCGGCCATTCACAGACGGCCGGCGCGGGGGCGCGCACGCCTAGAGGGGCGCGAGGGAGGCGCTAAGGAAGGAAGCTAAGGTAAGGGGGTTTTGGGGGGGTTTCACCCCGCGGGACATCCCGATCTTGGATGTCCCGCGGGGAGGGAGGTGATCGGCCCGGGAATCTTATAGATTCCCGGGCCGATCACCCGAGGGTGATGGTCCACTTTAACCACATCAGCAGGAAATGGATACCTCCTGTCCCAACTCTTAGGCACCGCATGCAATCTGCTAGGACATTCCCACTCCTTGAGAACCAAATTATTGAAGTGGATCTGCTCCGGGAACTCCAAGCGTTGTTTAACAGTGTGAAAAAGCTCACCCTGCTGCCTCTTAGCGGGGACAGGAGGTGTAATACACAGTACTTCAAAAATGTGAGCCAACAGCCTGTCAGTATCCTCAGGAGACCATGGGTCTTCTCCAAAAGGAGACCCAGCACCACCATAAATCTCCTTCTGCTCCTCAGAGCAATCAGAGAAAAGTTCCCCCTCTTCTAGGGGGTACAGACCAGAGAAAGAGAACTGTCCCTCATCCTCCTCAGGAAAAAGGGAAACAGCAGGAGTTAAATGCCACTTCTTGCCAGAAGCCTTATGGGGGACCGGCCCAGCCATATGCCTTTCCAGGCTGGCCACCCGCAAGGCCAAGTCATAATGCGATTCCCCACTAGCATGTCCCTCACTAGGGGTCAAATGCAGGCGCGGGGGGTAGGTGATGTAGAAGGGGGCGCAGAGCTGGGCTGCGTAGCAGGCAACCCAGACTGCAGCGCAAGTACCTTCTGGGCGCAGGGCACACATACCCTGACACAGTCACTCACAGGGGATACCCCACCCGTGGCACACAGCTGGGCTTGTCCCGAAGGAACCCCAAGCACATTATCCCCGGAAGCCTCCATATGGTGATAAGAGTGGGCACACTGGCTAGTATAGGGTTAAGGCTAACAAGAGCCACCCGGGATGCCCCAAAACCCCGCTAGGGAAGGTGGGAGAAGGAAGGGAAGAGGGCCGGGAGAAACCACAGTCACGTTTATCCCACCTGAAGGACATAAGAAAACCACACATAACATTCCCCTAATGTGGTGACAAGAGCACAATACAACCCCGAAGGGGACTCACGGACCAAGAAGCCGGTCGCACATGCAGGCAGGCCAGCAGCGCGCCGCAGTACCGCAGGTCAGGAGAAGACAAACTCCAACCAAAATGGCGCCCGCAAGGACCTTGAGGGGCGGGCCGCGGAGGTATGACCCCCCCCGAAGAGTGCGAATCGCGCTCCACGTGACCCCCCAGCGCCAATGACAGCGCAGTAAAACATGAGAATGTCGCCGCCAGCCGCAGAGCACCGCACAAAAAGGCGCAGCGGCGAGCGCGGACATACAAGTAAAAGGCAGATAAAATTCAATGTGAAACAACACCGCCTACCCCCCCCCCCCCCCACACGGAGAGCTCCCCAGGGAGAGAGCAAGGCGGGGAAGAGTAACGGAAGGCGCACCCAAGGCATGCTGAGCTAGGGAGGAGGGGGGGCAGGGGAAGGCCCACAATAAGGCAGGAAGGGGCATCCCACAAGGCTCACCATAAGCCTGAACCGCCTACCCTTGTAGGTACAGGGATTGCGGTTGGAGCAGCGCTCCTCCAGCACCTGACCCTGGCGCTGTCCTACCTTCACCCGAACCAGGCAGCCGAGGCTGGGAGGCAGTGGGTCCAGAATGGGTGTAAATTGTCCTGCAGGGCCACAGGCTGATAAGCCCCGCTCGCCTATATAGAGAGCCATCTTCTATCTTCGCAGTCCAGACTGCAGAAGGAAACTGGGAATTTGTGGGAGGTTCCTGTCCTTTTATAGGGCCGGGAGAAGCCTCTTCTGCAGTCCACTGCGCCACCTTGTGGCGGATATCCCAAGCGTAAAGAGTTTGGTGAAACAGGGCGTGCTGTATACTTGTAAAAAAGTGACTATCCCATGCAGTGCCCCCATGTTAGTGTGATCTTTACCGGTTCGGTGGGATCAATTGTTTGCACCCTCCATTGTAGAGAACACAGTGTGTGCATCCAATCATTGTGACTGACGTGAGGAGACTGAGACTCGCTTCTGGGCTGCCTGGTTAGTGGGACATGATCGCTGATGATTGTAAGTTTCAAACTACCTGCATCGTGTGATTCGGCTGCATGTGATTATAGGTGAGTATATGTTAGTTGTTTTTGCCCACACAGAAACTTTAATGTGCCTAATACTCATACTGCACCTTTTGACCATCCCTGCACCACATCAAGCTTACTTTTTTAGATATCGGCTAAGCTATTAGGGATAAAAGAGCCTCCTTGACGAGGGGGCTTACTGATCAGATGACAAGCTATACACTAGCTAACCTTCATGTCAGTCTATGTGGCTCTCTTCTCCGCCATCTGTTACAGACATCTGCTTGTCGGCACATCCACAACAACACTGATGTCTTGTCCATGACATTAGTTTGAAACATAATTGCACTAGTGAAGGCATAAGGCACAATGCGCAGGAATTTTCCAGACACACCGCTCTGGATTCACCAAGACCTGTGCTAGGTTGCAGGGACGTAGCTAGGGGGGAGCAGGTCAGGGGGGCACCAAAGGAGGGGCCTGAGCACAGATGGGGGTGCCATTTTGTATCTTTGCCCCGAGTGCCAGAAAGCCTAGTTACTTCTCTGCTAGGTAGAACAGAAGCAACAATTGTGAGCATCGGCCAAAGACAACTGGATAATAGTTGTGTTTTTTCAATGTGGTTTCTGGACTGTATCATGGCAAAATGATGTCTCATAGTGCCAACGCATCTTGATGTCTTTCCATGAGTTTACGAGATGCTTACAAGTCCCTGTTCAGACACACAATAACTTCCTCTCTTCACCCTATTGTGAAATAATTAATTTCAAAGCATCTCAAAACCTTAGATGATATATAAATACCTTATGTATCCTAAGTAAAGCCACCTTCTTGGCTTCAATTTCTAGGTGGTGGGTGAGCTGGAAAAGTCATGTCATGGTACAGCTATCTGGGTCATACACATGCTCTGCTGTGGTCAGAGACCACTGCAGGACATCTTGCTCGCTCATACTGAGAGCTCCAAGGGACAGAGTGGCTGTTTGGAGCCCTGCTACAGGTTCTACTCTGCACTGCAAGAAATAGAGGATAGGTACATGGGACAGCCATTGCATGAGCTGCTTCTGGTCTTATTATTGCCTTTGAGTTTATAGTCCCATGCACCCCTGCATCCCGGGCAGTGTGCATGCTCCCGCCCCAGCCAATCTGAATAGATAACAATAAGAACCATTTGTCGAATGACAGTCATGGCAGACGGCTCTCATTTGATGAGAGCCTGTGCATGCGCTGTTAGAGCACAGAAAGGAGAGTGTTTACAGGTGCCCCAAGGGGTTTCATACAGTGGGGCAAAAAAAAAAAAAATACTCACCTGACCCCTCGTTGGATCCGGCCGGGTCTCCTCTTTAATTTGGTGCCATCCGATCCCTTGTGGGAGAGCCCCCGGAATAGGCCGCCCCCCCCCCCCCCCACTTCTGCAGCAGCAGCTGCTAACTGTATAAAAAAAAATAAAAATGACATTCACTTACCTGCGTGTGCGCTGGCTCCTGCTGTCCCTCCTCTTCACCTGGGGGGCCTCCGATCCCCCCCCCAGGACTTACGGATCTTCAGGAGAGAGGCTCTCTCCCCTTTCCTCCTCGATGGCGGCCGCCATCTTGCCGCTAAACACGGCCCCGATCACCAGCTTCAGCTCTCTCAGCTGTCAGATGCCGGTGATCGGTGCCGGGGAAGGAGGTGGCAGGAGATCCTCTGATCTCCTGCCTCCCCCTTCTCTGGATGCCGATCACTGGCATCTGTTATCAGAGCGGCGAGGGAAAAGAGCTTACAATCGGAGGTAAGTACAGTAAAAATTTTTTTTTTTTTAATAAAATACTTTTTATTAACGTGTGTTGTTTTTTTTTTAACAGTTAACCCTTTGTGAGCTGGTAAGGGGTCCATGAGACCCCTTATACCAGTTCACAAGGCTCTGGGTCTGGCAAGTCACCCGCTAGCCTTAACCCCCAGCCCCCCATTACCTGCCTCCCCAACGGCCAGGGGGGGGGCAGAAGGGCCCGGGCCACTTAGTGGCTATGTGGGCTAGTAGCCTGCAGGGCGAGGGGCCCCTGTGCCCTGTTCTCCATGCCCCCATAGCTGGCCCGGGTCGGTAATGCTGGGTAGGGGGGACCCTACGTCATTTTTTGGGGGGATTTTTAAGGGTTTTTATGTCTTTTTTTTTAAATTAACCCTTTTGTGTTCTGTCATCCAGCAGCTATAAAAGGCTTCTAGCAAGTGAGCAGAAGCCAGTGATCGCCGAGGGACAGAGTGCTCCAGTATGGATAGGAGGTAAGTATTAAAAAAAAAAAATAATAATAAATAAATAAAATATTTTTTCTCTTTGTGTGTCTGTGTTTTTTTTACATTTAACCCCTCGTGAACTGGTAAGGGGTCCATGAGACCTCTATACCAGTTCTCAAGGCTGGGGGGGATGGCAAGTCAGTTTTTATTTATTTTTTTACTTAATAATAAATAAAATTAATAATAAATAACATTTACAAACAAGACATTTCATGTTAAAGCCTAAACTCTGCTGCAAAATATATATATATATATATAATTTTCCTGAAAATTCCAGCAAAACATGGCGCAAGATGGGGAAAAATGACCTGTCAGAGGGTGACAAAATCTCAAGTAGGCTGGCAATTAAAAGGGTTAATAGTACCTCTGCATGTTGGGTATTCTGTTCGGGAGACCTTGCGCTTTCAGACTTAGCTTGTTTTTTCTTGTTTGCATATTTATATTTTAGGAAAAGGTGTTTTTTATTCAGCTTTTTTATACATCCAAAGAATTCTTTGAGGGATCAATTCCAGAAAGATGAGCCCACTACAACAAGCTGGGTACGCTTAGAAAGCGTAACGTGTACTTTCAGGGAATATATGGTTTATGGGGGATATTCCAAATGTAAAGGGTTGTTTCGCAAGGTGCGCACTTTGTCTGCAGAGCTGAAATTTTCAAGAAAAATTACCGTTATGCTCATGCTTTACTTTGGGGTGTTTGGCAACTCTTCCCTTGACAGTAGCTATGCATGTTGGGTATCGTTCTGTTCGGGGGATTTTGCTTTCTCATATTATACTTGTTTTTTCTTGTTTGTATATAGTTTTTTTAGGAAAATGTGGCTTTGATTCTGCTTTTTTATCCTTTTTTTAGGGTAACTCTTTGCAACCAAAGAATACATTGAGGGATTACTGTGGCCACATCAACAAGCCTGGTACAAATAGAAAGCCTGAGGTGTGTACTTCCAGAGAATATATAGTTTGTGGGGGGTATTTCAAATGTAAAGGGTTGTTTTTCTGGAAAAACTGCAAGGTGCGCATATCACAGTTGTATTTTTTCTGAAAATCCCCTAAAGCTCTGTTTCAGTTTGAGGGGAGTCTCCTGGGCAGGAAAGGGTGTCTACCTATACATATGTCGTACCGCTGTAACCGGGAGAAATTGGGATTTCACATGCAATAAGATTTTATTGACAAACTTACATTTTTTATTACAAAAAAACACTACAAATTGTAAAAAATAGATTTTTTTTTATTTTTTTGCACATATTTCGCCAAAAAATATTGAGAATACACCTAAAAATTACTAAAGCTCAGACTCTGCTGAAAAAAACAATATATCATTTTCCTGGGAAATCCCTTCAAAAATCACATTTGAACATGGGGAGCGCAAAATAGTGCAAAATGGTCTGGCAACAGAGTGTGACAAAAACTCCAGGTAGGCTGGCACTTAAAGGGTTAAAGGGGAGCCCAGTAAGGGCCTTCTTCACAGCATTGTCAGCATCCCACTGTCGCAGCCAGACCAGGCGACGTATAGCCACCACGAGGGCAGTTCTTGAACACATTCTGATGGTGTGATCTAATGCTACTAGAACAAAATTTAGAAACACATCACAACTGGAGAGTGCATTAAACGCCTCACAAGGGAGATCATCAGAGGCACTATCAAGCATATTTCTGATGAGGGTTCTAGTGGCCACAGCAGTAATGGCAGAGGCACAGACCGGGCGCAGCGCCGTCCCCGCACATGCAAAGGCATGGGAGGCCAGGAGGTCAATGCGCCGGTCCTCAGCATCCCGCAGGGTAGTAGAATCAGGGGGATGTATGACAGGGGTGTTAGATAGCCCTATTATCGGGTCATCCACCTCGGGGTGGAATGACCAACATTTAACCACCTCAGGTGGAAAAGGATACTTCCTATCCCAATCCCTTGGAACCCCGGGATGTTTACTGGGGCACTCCCATTCCTTGAGCACAAGGGAATGGAAATGTGCCTGCTCTAGGCATTCCACACGTGATGTTGCTGTATGGAAGCGCTCCCCTCTTTGCCTGGGAGCCTCACCAGGGAGAGAGGTGGACAGGACCTCAAAGATCTGGGTCAATGTCAGTGTCATCCGGGGCCCAGGGGTCAGAGCCAGAATCGTCATGACCCCTTGGTCTCTCATCAGATCAGCCTGAGTCAGAAAAGAGCTCTCCTTCATCAGAAGGGGTATAGCCACACAGATTCATAAACTCCTGAGATCCCATAGGGAAAACAGTATCATAAGGCGTCAGGTGCCGCTTCTTACCAGGGCCCTTACGCGCTAAGGACCTCGCAATAATCTGTTCAGCAGTAGGTAGTCTAGAAGACACATCAGGCTGAGAATCCCACTTGTATGCAACTCAGCAGGAGTGAGATTTAAGCTTGGGGGAGTAGGTGAAGTGAAACGAGGTGCAGCCACTGGCAGGCCAGATTGCAAAGCCAGCGCTTGTCAGCATCAGCATGAGGTTGTCCACACGCCATACACTGACGGTCTTGTCCCAAAGGGACCCCGGTCACATTATCCTTAGATGCCTCCATATGGTGATTATTAGGCACAATATGCCAGTAGGGATTGACGCTATAAAGCAACCCTGGATGCCCCAATGACCCGCTACGGAAGTGGGAGTAATTTTACAAGGCCCGACTATCAATTACACCGGGCCGGGAGAAGCCAATGGATTCACCCTCTGAAAGACACAATGAGAAGAAGGGTGTCAGAACCAAAACACACTACAGTGAGTATAAAGCCGCCCGCGAGGGCACTTACGGACCACGGTAAGTACGTCACACGCGCATGCGACCAGACAACATGGCGCCGAGTACCTCGAAGGGCGGGCCAGAGCGAGCCGGGGCGCGCCTTGCCAGGCCCCGCCCCCCTGAAGAGCGCGAAATCCAACCGACAAGCAGCCAACGAAGTAACGCCGCCTGGCGCGGAACATCCAAATGAAGGAAAAGGCGCGCATGGCGGCGGCATTTGCGGTGTAAAAAGACAAGTCAGCGCGGCGGTTGACACCACATATACTAATCCAAGCAGACATTACAAAAGGCCATATGCACGTAATCACAATACACCGACATCCACCCCCCCCCCCCAAAGCTACAGGGAGAATGAGGGAGGATGGCGGCCCTTTGTACAGGGCCCACCGCTAACGGGGCATGGGACAATAATGCGGGAGGTGCATCCCATAAAGGCTCACGATCAGCCTATACCGCCTACCCTTTGGTGGGGGACTGCGGTGGAGCAGGGCTCCTTAAAGTGGACCAACACCCAGGATTTTGACTATCCTGGGTCTTGGTCCACTTCGGTGGGGCACCCCCGATCGGGGTGCCCCGCTGTGTGAAACCCCCCGAAAAACTCACCTCTCCCCGCTCCCAGCGCCGACGTACAAGAACGTCTAAGCGGCAGCCGCCGCCGCCGCCTCCCTCGCGTCACTTTCGGCGCGCGCGCGCCCCCGCCGGCCATTCGCAGACGGCCGGCGCGGGCACGCGGCGGCGGCCGGCCGCCGCCGAAGATAAGGTAAGGAGTTTGGGGTGTTTGGGGGGGTTTCACCCCGCGGGACATCCCGATCTCGGATGTCCCGCGGGGTGGGGGGTGATCGGCCCGGGAATCTTATAGATTCCCGGGCCGATCACCCGTGGGTGTTGGTCCACTTTAAGCACACATGGTGCCGCCTACCTTCACCCGACCAGTGCAGCCCAGGCTGGGAGGCACATCACACAAAGGACGGGTGGGAATAGTCCAACAGGGCCGCAGGCTTTAATAGCCCTGCTCACCTGCGACAGAGTGATAATTTCATGTCTTCGCAGTAAGCACTGCAGAGAAATCTGGGGATTTGTGGGAGGTCCCCGGGTATTTGAGGGGCCGGGAGGAGCCTGTTTTGCATGTCTCTGCAGTGCAGCGCCATCTGGCGGAGGATAACCCAAGTGTAAGTAATCTATCTGGAGCAGGACGTACTGTATACTAAGAATATAACTTTCCCTACCCCAACACCCTTGGTTGAACTTGATGGACATATGTTTTTTTCAACCGTATTAACTATGTAACTATGATCCTAGGGCCGGCCCAGGTGGGTTTTGTTCCATTTTAACTGAAGCTTATTGCTATTTCCTGACCCCATCATACAAGCTCCATTCTTAACCCTTAGAGGGGCAATCCAGATCAGAATACCCTAGGTGATTATTAAAGAGGAAAAATGCTTGGAATTTTCACTCTCATAGGTATTGTTCCTCTCTAGATTTGAGTTGCCCTGATGTGTGAATGTCCCTTGTATAATCATAAAAACGCACCTTCTGGCGTTCTCATGGTGCAAGGGCCAGGGCTGCTGCTCTCAAGCTCGGTTTATTCCTTGTTTAGCCGATCTGACGACATCAGATCATCTAGTAAAGATGAATGGAGTGCACACCCCTGGCCCTCCCCCACCCCGCCAGCCATACAGAAGTGCCTGGGTCCAAGATAGAGGTGAACAGAGGATGCCATTGCAGCTATATATATTGCGTACCCGCAAAGCATTTCTGAATGCCTGGGACATGCAGGTCCCACATCTAGAGGTGAGTGGGGGTGCAGCTGGCAGCATGCATTCCGTTCTTGCTGTTCAGAGTGGCAAATAAAGTCTGGAGTGTGAGCCGCTGCCTTGCATGGGGGTGCTGAGTGACAATCCCATCCTCCAATCACAGTAGCTGAAGGGTGCTGTGGCTGCTGATTGGGTAATGAGCCATTAATCAAGGCCAAACTGGTAGCAGGACAGAATCGCCTGGAAACTCTCCTCTTACTGGTTCCCACAGCCAATCAGTGGTACTTGCACCATTCAGTAACAGTGTGACAAAGGAAATCTGAATGGAGTGAGTTTCACCAGCCGTATGCCCACCCTGCTTCTAGCAACGCGCACGTTCACGACACCCATTTGAAAAGGTCTGTCTCGAGCACGCCCACAGTTAAATGTATGCTGGGGATGCAGCCACGGCTCTGGGAAAAGACGAGCAAAACTGGTGATCCAGGGGATTTCAGGCAACGGGGCATTGCTGTTCGGGATGTCCCATAAAGAGGCAAAGCAATATCCTGAAGAGTTTTAGATTCAAGGGAGGTGTTGCTCCTCTTTAAAGCAGAACAAACCCGGGATTTTGTTCCCTGCATCGGGGGGGCCACAATTTGGGATACCCCACTGTGTGAAACCCCCAGATCGCCCCAAAAACTCCTTTCCCCTGTTCAACAGTGCATACGCAGGCTCTATCAAATATCATTGACTTTCATTGTGCATATGTAATGTTTGGCTGTTTGTGGCAATCGGGAGCACAAGCAGCCGCATCCCCCAGCAGTTGGCTTCCACCCCTAGCCTATCTGAATGGAGGGAGGCGGGTGTGTGCACACAGTCCAAAGAAGCTGGGGATGCTGCTGCCAGTGTTTACATCGGCAAGGGAGCCAGGAAGCAGGCGAGTTGTACAGCACCCTAGAGGGGTTTCACACAGTGGGGCATTCCCGTTTGAAAAGCACCAGGGAAAAGCCAGAAGCCAGTCCTGGAGTATTTTAGATTAGAGTCCTGGGCCTTGGCCATACCCACCAAGCATGTTTGGGATCAGTTGGCTGATCATAATAATGATGGATGACATGACCAGTCATCTGGCCCTCTAATCTGGGAAGAGTTCCTGGCCAGGCCTATCTCAATTGCTGGGGGTAGGAGCACGTCTTAGCTAAGAGAGGCCTATATCAAGTTCACAATGAATAGTCTGAATACCAGATACAATAGTGAGCCATGCCCTTTGAGCTTACAGTCTAAAGCACGTGTCAAACGGGGCCCTCCAAGCATTTTTATATGGCCCTCTGACAGTTTCAGAGGACATTGGCAGCAGCGCCTGAGTGTGACTCTACTGAGTGATGCACCGTATTCCCTTTAATCCTGCTCCCAGTCTGAGACTCCAGGGCAGGCTTACTCTCTCTTCGGGGGATGTCCCACTGTGTGAAGTAAACTCACCTTTCCCCCCAAGCCCATGGTGTCTGCATTGCTCCCTTCCCTCCTTGCTCGATGCAGCCCTGCCCACTGCAACTGAGGGCTGTGTGGTGCCACGCACAGCCAAATGAGCTAAATGAGGTGCCGCTCACAAGTGTGGTTGGGGTTTGAGCTGGCTTCTCTAGCCGCAGCGTGGGCCTGAGGACAGGTAAGTGGACATGGCAACCTGGGGGGTTTCACACAGCAGGCAACTCCAGACACAGCACAAAACCTGAAAATCCTGGGTTTTGGTCCACTTTAACGTTCTGGGGAGAAGAGAGTTGTGTCTGCAACTGTTCTGTGGCTCTGTTCATCCAGCTCTTACCACACAAGTGAGGGCCCACCTAACCTACCCAACCTACTGCTACAGGAGTGGTGAGGAGACTTGCCAGGGAATCCTGAACTGGGATGCCCAGCTCAGTGAAATCCCCTGTCACCCACAAATCTTGCCACGCCACAGAGCCCACGGCGCATGCGTGGCTGGCATCACTCACAACCATTCCGGCTGTGCGCAGCCCCGCTGGCTGCATCTGAATGGCTGTACGTGGTTGCACACAGTGGAAGGGAGCGAGTGATGCCGCGCTGCTTGTAAGTGCAGCTAGGATTCCTTTCTGCTGCTCTAGCCACACCGCGAGCTTGAGGAGAGGTGAGTTAGCTTGGGGAACGGCAGGGTTTCACACAGCAGGGTACCCCAAACCGGGGTTCCCCAGGGGACAGTGAAAATCACGGTTTTTGGTCCACTTTAAGCCAGGTTGTATGCTTTTCTGAAAAAGGGGGTTTTGGGAGTACTTTTGAAAGCTTGGAGGGTTGCAGAGGGCATTCCAGAAAATGGAGGTGACCAAGGTGGAGGACAGGAGGAGGTTGGGGGCACAGCGGAAACTGCGTCTAGGTTGATTTTGTTGGATTAGAGATGAAATATAGGGAGAGCCTGGCTGGAGAGAGCTTTGTTTTAAACAGGATTCTCTGTGGGACTGGCATCCTGTGGATCCTGTGGAGCAGCTGACGGGATCAGGATGGAACAAGAGCAGGTGGATTTTGAAAATTCCCTATCCCTGGGGAAACTCAACTTGGGATTCCTGCTGTGTGAAATACTCTGGGGATCACCAAAAAACCTACATTTTTGGAGATCCCATGGCGCATGTGCCAGCACACACAGCTGGTGAGAGGCACCTACCACTCCATTTATGTTGGTTATGCAATTTATTCTGAGTGGAGTAGAGCTGTGTGATGGCCAGAAGTAAGAATACCAGCCTTTTCTGGGCTTCAGAGGCAGGGAGATCCCAAATCGCCATGGTCCAGTATAGCAGACTAAAACCCAGGTAAATGAAAAATGGAAATTTGTGTCCTCATCTGTAAATTTCCTCTCTCGTCCTCTTCCATTCCGGGGCACCAACAGTAACAATGCGTGGGTTATTCTCAGGCATAGGCGGGGACTGCAAGATAGTTTTTTTTTTTTCCTATCTCCTCCCAGCCTATATAGGACATGCTGTGGCAGGATATCCTCAGTTAAAAAGCAGATCAGCCACAGCCCTGGGAGGGGAGAAACACTAACCCGCGAGTAATGCGTACAACTAGAAACCACCACGTAGACTGCATCAACCGCCAACACAACTGTAGGGTGGGTGTGGTGCCCCGGAATGGAAGAGGACGGGAAAGGAAATTTCCCTTTTCTCATCTCTTCCATTCCGGGGCACCACCTGTAGCAACGTGTGGGAAACCCCAAAGCAGAACCATCAATAAAGGTGGGACCCTGCAAGAACAGCCAACAACGTCAACATAACAAAGAACAACAGCACGGACACCTCAGGCCTAGACCCTCTGAGAGGGGTCACCACGATCTACAACACCTCAAGTCTCAGAGCAGCATCGGCGGATGTAAAACTTGGTGAGGGTGTGGAGAGATGACCAGGTCGCCGCCGTCTGTTCCACTGATGCCTGGTATTGGAATCGGTGGACGCCGCAGGACTCAGACCCAGTCAGGCGAGCCCTGGCACGATTATCTGGACCTGTGCCCGCTCCCCTCGCTCTGCACGATCCCATGCTATCTGCTTGGGTACCGACTTCAGGCATCTAGCTGGGGTCCCCAGTAACGCTGCAGCTGGTGAGTGGCTGGGAGACAGATGGAGTGGAAGCCCCTGCTCCCAGTCAGCACTGTAACTAAAGACAAAAAATTATCAAATCTTCACAGCCCCTTGCTACTGCAAGAAAAGAACTGAGGAGATCCTGCCACAGCCTGCCTTATACAGGCTGGGAGGAGCTAGTTTTTCTCTATCTCGCAGTCCCCTCCTACAGCTGAGATTAACCCATGTGTTGCTGGGTGCCCCAGAATGGAAGAGATGAGAAACTTGTTTTGATCTGCCTTATAACTCTCACTCCAGATTCTTCCTTCCAGTAAGTGTGAGTGACCCCTCCTCTTGCTATATAGAATATTTATGTGGGTTTTTATTATTGGACCACTTTCCGCAGTAGTGCTTCGTTAAAGCGGTCCTTCACTCTAAATAAGGGTCTATCTTATATGTTTCCCACACCCTGTACATACAGATTGCCCACATTAATAATCATCCTACCTGCATCTACTGCATGTTATGAGCCTCTAAATATCCAAGATGGCGACGCATGGAACATCAGGCAGCCTGCAAACAGGAAGTGCCTTTTGACTGTGCTGCTCTGCATTCTGGGATTGCTGACCTATTCCTGACCCCAGCTCTGCTCTGTCTGAGCTAAGCACAGCTATAACCTGCCCCCCTGTACTTTATCCAGCTCTCCTCAGTGTGACGCTTCTGAGTCAAGATGGCAGTGTACCAGTATCCTAAAGTCCTGAACAGAGTTGCAGCCCAGTGGGGGAAATAAGTGACTAAATACTTAAAATATATTAGTTTTAGATGCTGGAGAATCATTTTTTAAGGGTTTGGGCTTTTCAATAAATCACGGTGAAGGTCCGGTTTAAATGCTCGCCTTCTCCCGCTTAGGTTAATGTAATCACATCTTTTCTGTCAGAGCGGCGCCATGCTTCCACCAGGCAGCTCGTTCCTGTACAGAAATCTCCCGCCCGCAATAACGGGCTGCAATTGTCTGCCCTGCAGGCGTTGTTGTTGCAGTGGGCGTGGCTCTGCCTCGTCCCTGGATACGACGTAGCGTGACGGTGACCATCGTGTGGGCGTGCCTGGCGACCTCTCGCGGGAAGGGGCGGACATTCTGTAGGATCTGTGGGCGTGTCTCTGGCCCCGCCGGAAGCGCTGTCCTCCTCTCGGTCCGAATCTGCTTGCGGCCTATGTGTGTACGGTGAAGCCTGGATCTGGAGTAGCGGCTGCGCGAACTCGGTGCAGGGGGAGGGCGAAGGGATGGGGGGGACGCTGGCTCCCCGTGTGACCCGGACCTGGGGAGTAGGATAGGACAAGATGGAGGACACTTGAGGCCACACAGAGGGTGAGTGTGTGTTGCTGGTTATGATGATGGTGGTGATGAGGCCCGGTCAGGGTGCAGGGGTGAGGCCTCCCGGCGCCGCCGCATTGATACCTCTGCCCTCCCTTCCGGTCTGTTTGTGTGTGTGTGTGACCCGGAGAGGCCGCAGCCTAGTGGCCGCTCAGCCCGCCGCAGCTTAACATGAGCAGCCCAGCCGCTGCCGGTGTGTGTCCCATTGTTCCCTATGGCAGTGGCCTGTGTCACCCCCTCACCCCATGTACCCGCAATGGCTGCACCATAGCCCTCCCTCCAATCATTACACAATGGCTGCTCCCATTGGGACACATCAGTGATTGCAGGGCTATAGCCTATGCTCTGACGTTCTATTTCCTCTGATGTCACTATATTGTGGCACAAAGTGCACTTGTGCTGTCACTTCTCCAGTAGCCTCATTACATAGACAAAGGCTGCAACACCGGAACATGGCCCTCCTTCCATACCAAACAGCAGATATAGGTAGGGACTGATGATGTGCACACCCACGCTAGGCATATCTGAATGGCTGCTATTAGTGTACACCGCCGAAGTGGAGTGGCAAGCTCTCCATTCAGCTTTGTGTGTCATGATTGGAGGAGAGCCTGTGCAGGCCCCATGGGACCGCAGGTGAGGTAATATTTATCGTTGTTCCGGGAAGTCTCACACAGCGGATCATCCCATATTGGATAAGGAAATTTCATTTTATAGTCTTTGAAGTGGACCAAAACACACGATTTTTCTATGTTCGGGGGTGCCCTGCTGTGTGAAACTCCCCGGAATGCCCGAATAAACTCGCCTTATCCCAGTCCTACGGCGTATGTACGGCCGCCTGTCAAATCAGCGTGCTTGGAGCCACTGACATCACACCATCTAAGACGCGTCTAAGTCTAGCGGCTCCGTGCGCGCTGGTGGCTGCATCCCCACTTCCCTCTAACAGGAAGTGTGCCCTCGCCGACCAATAACAAATGGCTGGCGCGGGCACGCGCCCTGCTAGAGTGATAAGTGGGGATGCGGCCTGTGCATGTGCTGTTGGAGCAGGAACAGAGGTGAGTGAACGGGCGAACCGGGGGATTTCACACAGCAGGGCATCCTGTTTTTGGATGCCCAGGGGGAGGGAATTAGTCGGCTAATCGAGCTGGGTTTTGAGGCACTTTAAGGTTTAAGGTAAGAGGGCTGACCCCCTGGGGCACAACAAATTGGGATGCTCTACTGTGTGATTCCCCTTGGGAGTGCCGCAAAAATCCTTTGTTGATGTAAACACTGGCATCCCCAGTATCTTTGGGCTGTGTTCACGCTCCCATCCCCAGCTATTTAGATAGCCTGGGGGCAGGAGCGTTCCCATTGCTGGTTGTGTAGTCACTTTCACTCCCAATATTACATATGCATGACAAACTGCTCTGATTGGACAAGAGCTTGTGCATGTGCCGTAAAGATGGGGAAAGGTAAGTTTGTACTGAGCAATCTTGGCGTGTCAAACAGATTTGGATTGCCTAGGGACATAGTCACAATTCTTCAATTCTTCCTTTTTTTTTTTTTTTTTTCTTTTCAACTTTAACATGGATCACCAGTCAAAAATGAAGGTTAATCCTCTGAAACCTGCAGCAGTGGAGTTGAGAGATGCCTTGCACAGAATACTCACCAGGGAGGCCCAATCCTGGCTTCATTACTAGCCTGCTTCCATGTTCTACCATATGTCTGAGGCCCCATGTGACAGCCAGCAAAGTTTTGAACTTGCACAGTGGTGTGTGTGCCTCCAAGTTGCAAACCCCTGTTGGTCGCCGGTGACTGTCATGAGTGAACGCTGAAGAAAGTAGGGCTCTGGCATGCAGTGCTGGGCATCTCTCGATTGGACCTGCACTAGTTTTTGACTGTTCTTCCTCTTAAAGTGGGGCTACACCCTATCTTACAAATCTGTGCAGGGTGGGTCCTGGTCCCTAATGATCTTTAACTTTCCAAACTGGGATTCCCTCTTTGCTTATATAAAAAGGCCCTTCCATTTCTGCTGCACCATTATACTGAGACAGCTAGAGAACTGACAATTACACTCCCCCCGCCCCCCCCCCCCGGTTGCTGTGTACATGCATGTTGTGTGTATGGACCAGTTGCTTTGAAGTGGTTGTATATGGTTCAGACCCCCCCCCCCCCCACGTGGCATCTAATTCATCTAATTCACCAGCAGGGGCTATACCAGTGTTGCTTTATTTTTTGCAATATTCCTGCACTGAATTTAAGTGACTACTTAGTCACCCATTCAGCACGGCAGCTGGAACTCACTCTGTCATTGGACGTTCCATGCTCAATAGGTGAGTCCTGTGTTTTTTTATTTTTCACTCAGCAAATCAAGTATAGTGAGTGGGGATCGATTTCTTTTTTTTTTTTGCCTTGAGGTTAACATCAAAACCTAGGTGTAGCCAATGTATTCTAAGTATGTCACACACCCCACTTCAGATACTTATTCTTATTACACTTGGGTAACTCACCGCTAGGTGGCGCACTTGCAGAGATCTCCAAAAGCTTCAGCAAGCCCCTCCCGGTCATATATACCTGGTACCTCTCACAAACTCCCCAGTGTTGGTCTCTGCAAGATGGCGACAAGACAGAAGAGAGAAGTCTCCTGCTTGCAGGTAGCCGGGGTCTCACCCCGGCCCCCCCCCAATGGTCTATTTCTGCCCGGCTCTGTTTTGTGTTTTTCCCCTTATTCTATGGCAGCCTCCCAGCTCAGGCTGGAGGCCGGGCACAGGTAGATGGCACTCTAGGTGCCTAGGAGATTAGCTCCTCCGCTCGACCCTATATTATGGGGCATAGCGGTGCTCCGGTTGGTGATCCGGACATGGGATGCCCCAGCCCTTATATCCCCATTAGTTTGCCCTTAGTGCCCTTGTCTTTTATTCATGTCTGTGTGTGTGAGTGGCAGGGATGAGTGGTCTGGCGTTTTTTTCCGTTTTTGGTGCTTGGTGCTTGGGGGGCTCTCTGAGCCCCGTGTTTTTCACTTAGGGTGCTGTGCGGGCGGCGGGCCCGCTGGCCCGTTTGGTAGTAGGGGCGTGCGCCATGTCAGGGCGCCTGTCTTGGCCCAGGGTCCCCTGCTCGCTCTGTGGGCGTGGCCGGCGGGCGCGCTGCGCCGCCGGCCCGTAGGCCGCGGTCGCGCTCGCCGGTATTGCGGGCGGATCGGGGCGGCATGCGCGCTGCTGGTCCGCCTTGGCGGTTTCCGTGGGCGCCATTCATGGCACCCGCTGCTCGCTCTGCCTCAGAGGTGGGCGGGACCGCGGCTCGCGCGGCCCGCGCCGTGACAAGCGGAGCGAGAGGGGGCGGGGCTTTAGCGGCTCCCGCTTTCTGTGGGGCCCGCCCCGAGTCTCGCTCCTTCTCTCCCTGGCTGGCCGCCATTTTGTGGCGTCTGTTAGTACTGCAGGATCCAGGTAGGTTTTTGTGGTTTTCCCCTCCGTGTTTGCCTATAGGGGATAGTGGGGTAGGGATCGCTGGCTATTGGGCCTTATTGCGGGCTCTGTTCTCCCCCCCCCCCCTCCCCTTCCCCCTCCCCCCCCCCCCCCCCCCCCTCCGACCGGGGGTGTTGGGTGGTATATGTGGCCAGGTTTTGTGTATGCCTGTGTTAGTAATAGAAGCAGGCAGGGGTATTTTGCAGCCATTATTTTATGCTTATATGCTCTTGGCACCTGGATTCCCTGTTTTTCTGCTAAGTCTGGCCTTCCCTGGCTTCCCAGTATTTTGGCTATGTTGTGTGTTTTGCTGCCATGTTGTGCTGGTTTTTTGACTGTTGTCTTGTCTTTGTCTTTCAGATTCCGGGATTCCATCCTGTGGGGCTCTCCCGGTCTCATATACCTGGCTAGTTTGGGTTTGGCCATATAGTCCCTTTGGGTGGCTGGCTAAAAAAAAAAAAAAAAAAAAAAAAGAAAGACATTTTTTCCCTGGTCTGGGCAGTATAGATTGTATATATTTATATATACTTAGATTGTATCATTGGGGGCATCCCGGGTTGCTTACTGCATAAATCCCTGGGTTCCGCGAATACCATAAATTCACCATATGGAGGCTGCCAAGGATACCGGAACTGATCCTTCGGGACAATCCAGGCTGTGCGGGGGTTGTGGGACTCCGCTCCCGGGGGATGATGTCATTCTATGTATACCATGTGCAAAGCGGAACATTGAGCGTCAATCCAGCACTCCGGTGCCGGGGACTTCGTCGTCCGCGCCATCTCCCTCTTCGCCTCGCCTGTTCCGGACCCCGGGTGACGTTGTCACGGGTGGGGATTCGCAATCTGAGGTGTGCGCCCGTCTGGCCAGCCTCGAGAAGCGGTTTTCAGATATGTCCGCTCTGAAGGTTACCGCGAAGCGTAAACACCTATCTCCGCTTCAGCCGGACTCTGATGAGGAGGTTGTTGAGGATTTGGATTGGGTGGATCGCCCCCTTGAGGAGGGGGAGCTTGAGGAAGAATCGGATGTCTCCGTGGGTCAGCAGGTGTTGGGTACTGAGGGGGACCTTATTGATGGTCCCGTTCCTGACACGCCTTCTATTTTAGTCCAGATGTTTGAGGTGCTGGATTTGGACCCTCCCGAGGCGGCTCCTCGGCCTAGGGGTCAGCTCTTTGGGGGGGTCAAGCAGCGTTTGGAGTTTCCCAGTCAACAGCATTTTGAGGATGTTGTCCTTAAGCAATGGGAGCAGCCTACACGGCTTGTTGGTGTTCCGCCCAGCTGGGATAGGAAATATCCCTTTCCGGCGGACTTGCTAAAGCGGTGGTCGGTCCCTCCCGAGGTGGATGCCCCGGTTTTGGGACTGTCTAATACGGCGACTGTTCATCTTCCTGACACTACTTATCTCAAGGATGGCGAAGATCGCCGGATTGATCAGTTGGCCCGCCATGGGTTTGTTTGTGCGGGCTCGGTTTTGAGGCCTGTTTGTGCTTCGGCTCTTTTGACCTTGGCAGTACGGTCTTTGGTCAGGGATTTGTGTGTGGACCTTGATCCCTCTGGTGATGAGTTTCTTGCGCTCAAGCGTTGTGACTCTTTTTTGTCATTTGTTCTGGCCGCCCAGGATGATGCCATGTTGATGTGTGGCAGAGCTTCTGCTCTGTTGGTGGCTATTCGTCGCTCTGTGTGGTTGCGACAGTGGACAGCTGACCTTAATTCTAAAAGATCTCTCACGGCCCTTCCTTTCTTGGGGTCGAGGCTTTTTGGTGAAAAGCTGGATTCTGTTGCCAAGGGAGGCAGGTTGCCTCAGCGCAAGAGGTTTCGCCGTTCCTTTCGGGGGGCGGTCTCCTTTAATCCGTCCTTTAGGGGAGCCAAAGCCGGCAGAGGTGCGGGCGTCTCGGTTTCCAGGGGCACGGGTTGGAATAGGGGTAGAGGCCGTGGCCGCCCCGTGCACGCTTGGGGCGCCAAGCCTAAGTCAGTTGCCAAGCCCGCTCAGCAATGAGGGGGCGCCCTCACCCGCACGGGTGGGGGGACGGTTACGATGCTTCTCCCGGGTGTGGGACCTGGAGGTATCGGACAGGTGGATCCGGGAGGTAGTGTCGACCGGTTACAAGCTGGAGTTCGAGTCCCGTCCTCCTCCAAGGTTTCTCAGGTCTCGGGTGCCTCTAGATCCTGTGGCCGCGCAGGGGCTCCTGGCGGCAGTAAGGAATCTTCTGATGTTGGCAGTCATCTGCCCGGTTCCTCCTTCGGAGGTGGGAAGAGGTTATTACTCCAATCTCTTCACTGTCCCCAAGAAGGACGGGTCCTTCCGTCCGATCTTGGATTTGAAGTGTCTCAACAGGTTTATTCGTCCCCGGAAGTTTCGCATGGAGACCTTGCGGTCGGCGATCGGCTCGCTTCGGCAGGGGGACTTCATGACGTCCATAGACATCAAGGACGCGTATCTTCACATTCCTATCTTTCCGCCACATCAGCGGTTTCTTCGCTTTGTGGTGGAGGATTGTCATTTTCAGTTTGTGGCTCTCCCATTCGGCCTCACCTCGGCCCCGAGAGTGTTCACGAAGGTGTTGGCAGGGGTGATGGCCCTGCTCAGAGCTCAGGGGATTCGTATTGTTCCTTACCTGGACGACCTTCTCATCATGGCTCCTTCCTTCAGCCAAGCAGAAGGGGATACCAGCACGGTGGTGTCCATGCTGGAGAGGTTCGGCTGGGTGATCAATTACCCCAAGTCCTCTCTGGTTCCGGCCAGGGTGGTGACTTTTCTGGGGATGTCCTTGGACTCTTGTCAGCACAAAGTGTTTCTTCCTCAGGACACGGTTCTTTTGATTCAGGAATTGGCTCAGCGTCTTCTTTCCATTCCTCGCCCGTCCATTCGGCTAGGGATGAGACTGGTGGGGTTGATGGTGGCCTCGTTCGAGGCGGTTCCATTCGCACAGTTTCACACGAGGACGCTGCAGCTTCATCTTTTGGCGTCTTGGGACAGGCGCCCGCGGTCGTTGGATCGGTCCTTCCAGATTTCCCCTCGGGTTCGGCGGTCTCTTCGGTGGTGGTTGTTTCCGGACAATCTTCTGAAGGGCAGGTCGTTTCTGACTCCGCGGTGGGAGACTGTCACCACGGATGCCAGCTTGTCAGGATGGGGAGGTTTCTGGAAGGATCTTCAGTTTCAGGGGCTGTGGGACCCTCAGGAGGCTCACTTGCCCATCAATGTTCTGGAATTGCGAGCCATCAGGTTGGTTCTGTCTCGCTTGACGCATCGGTTACAGGGCCTGCCTGTTCAGGTTCGATCGGACAATCAGACGGCTGTTGCTTACATCAATCACCAAGGAGGGACTCGCAGTCTGGGTGCCCTCAGGGAAGTGTCTCTGATTCTGGTCTGGGCAGAGACGTATATTCCTTGCATTTCGGCGGTGTACATTCCAGGAGTGGAGAACACGGAGGCGGACTTCTTGAGCCGGTGCTCGTCCCGCCGGGGGGAATGGTCTCTCCATCCCCATGTGTTTCGGTCCTTGTGTCTTCGGTGGGGAACGCCGGAGGTGGATCTGTTTGCCTCTCGTCACAATCACAAGCTTCCGACATTCGTGTCACTGTCTCGGGACCCTCTGGCACTGGCGACGGATGCCATGTCATTGAGCTGGAAGGATCTGGGGTTCCTGTATCTGTTCCCTCCGATTCCCATGCTAGGCAGGGTACTGCGAAAGCTAGTTCAGGAAGGAGTTCCCGCCATTCTCGTGGCTCCAAGGTGGCCAAGGCGGGTGTGGTTCGCAGACATCGTTCGTCTGGCAGTGGATCAGTTCGATCTGCCTCTTCGGCCAGATCTGCTCACTCAGGGGCAACTGTGTTACCCCAGTTTACCAACGCTGGCTTTAACGGCTTGGCTGCTGAAACCTCCATCTTGAAGGAGGAGGGTCTTTCCGACTCGGTCATTCGGACTCTTGTTAGTGCTAGGAAGAGGTCTTCCTCTTCCATTTATTACAGGGTCTGGAGATCTTATATTGATTGGTGTGAGACTAGATCTTTGCCATGCCGGGTTTTTTCTATTTCTCGGATTTTGGATTTTCTTCAATCTGGGTTGGACTCTGGTCTTCAGCTGAGTACCTTGAAGGGGCAGGTGTCTGCCTTGTCAATTTTTTTCCAGAAGTCTTTTGCTAGCCATTCCTTGGTCAAGACCTTTTTCCAGGGGGTTTCGCATCTGAGGCCTCCTAGGAAGCCATTGCTCCCAGTCTGGGATTTGAATTTGGTGCTTTCTGCGTTACAGGCTCCTCCTTTTGAGCCTTTGCAGGGTATTGCTTTATCCACTTTGACTCAGAAAGTTGTCTTTTTGGTGGCCATCACTTCGGTTCGGCGTGTTTCGGAGTTGGCAGCCTTGTCGATTCAGGCTCCTTATTTTGAGAAACATCAGGACAAGGTGGTCTTTCGTTTCAAGTCAGATTTTCTTCCTAAGGTGGTGTCTGCTTTTCATCTTAATCAGGACATTGTTCTTCCTTCCTTGTGCCCTAGGCCTAGGAATGATAA
Organism: Gastrophryne carolinensis; assembly: GCA_027917425.1. Taxonomy (NCBI): domain Eukaryota; kingdom Metazoa; phylum Chordata; class Amphibia; order Anura; family Microhylidae; genus Gastrophryne; species Gastrophryne carolinensis. The sequence continues at coordinate 265,087,564 of CM051238.1, forward strand.
GGAGAGTGCGTTGCACTGCTTGGATGTGGTACGATGTGTTAGGTACTATTTGCGTGTCACGTCTTCTTTTCGTAGGACTGATGCCTTGTTTGTAGTGCCTTGTGGTCCTAGGAAGGGTTTGGCTCCGGCCAAGTCTTCCATTAGTAAGTGGATTCGTCAGGCGATTATTGCTGCCTATTTTGCCAAGGGGAAGGACCCCCCTTTTCGTGTTACTGCACATTCTACTCGTGCGATCGGTGCGTCCTGGGCTTTTCAGCACCAGGCTTCAGTTGAACAAGTTTGTAAGGCTGCTACCTGGTCTTCAGTTCACACCTTTTCCAAGTTTTACAAGGTTGATGTTCGGGCCTCGGCGGATGCCGGTTTTGGCCGTAAGGTTCTGCAGGCTGCAGTGGTTTGAGTTTTATCTGCGTTATTGCCTGGTTTGGATACCCGCCCTCTTTTGGACACTGCTGTTGGATGTCCCAAGTGTAATAAGAATAAGTATCTGAAGTGGGGTGTGTGACATACTTAGAATAATACCATTTTGTGATTACTCACCTGTAAAATGGGTATTATAAGTATGTCACACACCCCACTTCACCCGCCCTTTTTTGGTATCCTGGTTCTTTATATGGTGAAGTTTTGTTATTTACGGTTGAGGGTTAAATTTGTTTAGTTCTGGTACCTTGTCTTACTGCTTTTTGAACACTGGGGAGTTTGTGAGAGGTACCAGGTATATATGACCGGGAGGGGCTTGCTGAAGCTTTTGGAGATCTCTGCAAGTGCGCCACCTAGCGGTGAGTTACCCAAGTGTAATAAGAATAAGTATCTGAAGTGGGGTGTGTGACATACTTATAATACCCATTTTACAGGTGAGTAATCACAAAATGGTATTTTTGTGTTTTTTCTTTAGTTTTAGAAGACAGGCATATGGCCGTTTTTATATTGACGATGTTTGCGGATAGTGATCCTATTGTAGTAAATAAACGGGACCTTCTTTTAAAAGAAAAGCTTTAGATGTTAAAGTGGACCAACACCCTGAGGTGATCGGCCCGGGAATCTATAAGATTCCCGGGCCGATCACCTCACACACCGCGGGACATCCGAGATCGGGATGTCCAGCGGGGTGAACCCCCCCCTGAACACCCCAAATCCACCTACCTGGTCTTCGACGGCGGCCGTCCGCCGCCGCCTCCCTCGCGCCCCTCTAGGTGTGCGCGTGCCCGCGCCGGCCGTCTCTGAATGGCCGGCGCGGGCGCGCACACGTCAAGAGTGACGCGCGGGAGGCGCCGACGGGCAAGCTGCTTGTACGTTTCTGTCAATCAGCTTGTCCGTCGGCGCCGATTGGACGGCACGGCCACGTGGGAGCGGGGAGAGGTGAGTTTTGGGGGCTTTCTGGGGGGTTTCACACAGCGGGGCACCCCCGATCGGGGTGCCCCGGGGAAGTGGACCAATACCCAGGATAGTCAAAATCCTGGGTGTTGGTCCACTTTAAGCCCAAGAAAAGGTGACACTGGTTACCCACCTTTTGCTGATGACCGCATCATAACTGTAGCATAAAGCTTAGGTTGTGGGGTGCTTATCATCATAACTTTAGCATAAGGCTTAGGTTGTGGGGAGCTTATCATCGTAACTGTAGCATAAGGCTTAGGTTGTGCGGAGCTTATAACGTACTACAAGAAACTATCCAGACAGCAAAAGAAAAAGCAGTTTACAAGTCAAGGTCACTGTATGAAGTTGTCCAAAGGTTTTCACTTTGTCAGTTTCGTAGAGGGGCCAGATTTAGTCTAATGGCCCTATGCATGTTTATGGATTTAGGTATGTTAGAGGTGCAACCACATCCTGAATAAGCCCTGTTGAGGGAAGCCCTAGGCATTGGCCGATACACTCGCCTTTCCCCTGAGCCTGTTCCAACGCATCCCCACTGGGGTGCATAACTGTGCCAGGCATTAATCGCTAGCGTAAGTGGGGATGTGGCTTTCCTTGCCACCTAGAATGGCAAAAGATCATAATGGAACGTGCTAAGTGCAATTTGGACCTTATAATATGACTCACCTGATCGCAGTTAACCGTTTGATTCCAGTGGGAGGTTGGGGGTTCTGCATGACCCCCATGATGGACTTGGGGAGCAGTTTGGTCTCACTGCTCTATGTATTGGCTGACTGATGTCACTCGAGGTCTACCATGCAGACTTCTGCCCCACCCCCAGTCAGTTGTTTTCTATGTTGTGGCCCAAATTCCGCTTATCATGGGGGGCAGGTTGGGTGGAGTGTTACAGAATTATTGGACTTCCTCTTTAAAGAGAAACAGAACCTGGTATGTCTGTTGTGTGAGCCGAGCAGAGGCAAGTGGGAGCGGCAATGCTGCTGGGTGCCTCAGCTGTCAACCAAGGTTCGAGGAGGGATTACAGAGAAACCCAAGGGGTTTCACAGTGTGGGACATCTCAAAACGAGATGCACCCTAGGAAAATCTCTTTAAAGTGGACCAACACCCAGGATTTTGACTATCCTGGGTTTTGGTCCACTTCCTGCCCCGCTATGTAAAACCCCCCATATCGCAGGATTCAACTCGCTTCACCCTGCTCCGATGGCACATACGCGGCCGCTCGTCCAATCAGCGCGCTCAGAGCTGCTGAGGTATGCGCATCAAAGCTCAGCGGCCCCGAGCACGCTGTCGGCAGCATCTCGTGTTTCCCCTAACAGGGAGCGCGCCCGCGCCGGCCATTCACAAATGGCTGGTGCGGGCACGCACCCGGCATGCGCCGTTGGACCGGGAATCAGGTAAAGTATGCGGGCGTCCTGGGGGGGTTTCACACAGTGGGGCATCCCGATTCTGGATGGCCCGCTGGGAGGGATTGTATCGGCCCGGGAATCTTATGGATTCCTGGGCCGATCAGGCTGGGTGTTGGTCCACTTTAAGAGGGTCAACTCATTTATATTGGTTTTGTTCTGCTTTAAACAAAATGTGCAATTTCTGATCCAAACATGTAAGGGCACTAACTCAGAACCCTGCCAGATTGCTGTGAGGGAGAGCTGGCAATTGCGCCATGTGAGAAACACATTTTCTCCATAAATAAAGGGGACAGACCAGGTAATATATTTTGCTTTGACTTCCTGTCTTGCTCAATTTAATGGCAGCTGTTGGAACCTTTTACTGTCAAAGCTTTAGATTAACTTGGAAGTTTCTAGAGACAGATTATTTGTGGGCTCCCCAAACTCCACCCGAACCTAAATGGCAACTTGGAACAGACTCTCACCATGGCACTGAGGGTAAAATAACTGCCCAGCACTGAGCACTTAACCTGTGATCGAACAGTGATTTATAATGTGGCTTCAAACCTATCCCAAAAATTGTATTTTGAGTAATAGGTACATTGTGGACCCTTGTGACCCTTCACAAATGACCTTTATTGGGTTCGATAGGGTAGAGAAAAATTGGCGGGGTTCTCACCTTGTAAGGGAAATTTCCAAACGTGAAGGAAAGTGGATTTATGAACTGGATACTTTAGCACCTATTGGGCGTAATATCGATTTTGATCTCAATTGTTTTATTGATAATAGTTAATGTATGTTTATTTTATCTGTAAACAGTGAGGTGTTTCTCCTACTATTTCAATGCATGCATTTTAAATTATTTTTATTTTTTATTTAAACATTGCTTTTGTGAACATTTACATGTTTCATTTATAGTAATTTTGAAGGTTTTTTAGGTTGCCATGTTTCTCTAAATGTGTTTAACCATTTTTCAACTGCTTGCACTGATGCTTGTGCTGACTAGTAGGTCCTTTTAATAGTGCTTAATTATTTTGGATTCCCTGCACTGAAGCTGAACATTGCTTGTCTATGTAACCTGCGCTTTTTCTTCTTTACGTAGTTTGCGCAGGTTTATAGTTAGGGAAATAACGTACAGGTTATACTTCCGCATATTAAGATGCTATGCTCTTGTCCTTTTAAAGTGGACCAACACCTTGAGGTGATCGGCCCGGGAATCTATAAGATTCCCGGGCCGATCACCTCACACACCGCGGGACATCCGAGATCGGGATGTCCCGCGGGGTGAACCCCCCCTGAACACCCCAAATCCACCTACCTGGTCTTCGGCGCCGCTGCCTCCCTCGCGCCCCTCTAGGCGTGCGCGTGCCCGCGCCGGCCGTCTCTGGATGGCCGGCGCGGGCGCGCACACGTCAAGAGTGACGCGCGGGAGGCGCCGACGGGCAAGCTGCTTGTACGTTGCTGTCAATCAGCTTGTCCGTCGGCGCCGATTGGACGGCGCGGCCACGTGGGAGCGGGGAGAGGTGAGTTTTGGGGGCTTTCTGGGGGGTTTCACACAGCGGGGCACCCCCGATCGGGGTGCCCCGGGGAAGTGGACCAATACCCAGGATAGTCAAAATCCTGGGTGTTGGTCCACTTTAACAAGCTCCAATGCAGTTATAATGCATCTGGCTGTCAGCGCTTTTTCCCTCATGCTGTCTGCCATGTTTTTTTAATTGTATTTGACTATCTTTTTTGCGCTGATGCAGAATTAGCCGTTGCTTACACAGCCTGCGCTTTTTTTACGTAGTTTGCACAGGTTTGTATCCACGGAAGTAACGTACAGGTTACACTTCCGTTTATTAAGAAGTTATGCTCCCGTCTTTTCAGCTAGCCTTAGTGTTTTTACAATGTACTCGGCAGCCAGCGCTTTCATTCCTTATAAGTATATGTAATTAGAATCTTTTTCTCTGCAGATGTTATATATTGTTTGTTTGGGCGAGATAACTCCACCCATTCTGCTCGTTTATTGGCTCATTCCCTGGTCCATCATTGCGTATGTGCCCCCAATTGGTTGTTAGGCCATTTGTGATTTCACACAGTGACATCAGCCATATCTTCTTTTCTTATTGGCTGTCTGTGTGAAATCACAGGAAGACGACGCAGTGGGACGGAAATGGACTCCAATCTGTGAGTATATATGTTTTTCAGTTTAGCCATATCCCTAGCCTTCGTTAAAGTTGCAACTTGCAACGAAACGCGTCAGGCGGGATATGGCATTGTTTCTTTGATCATTGATTCTGAATTCGGATATATGACGGCTGCTGTTGATGATGGTGATAGGAGAAACACTTCACCTGTGTTTTTATTCATGTGGATTTTAAATGCGTCTGTTTCTACTGGGGTCTGTAAGTGCAATGCTTTTATTAAATGAGATATATTTGCTATACAGAGTTGCACTAGGTTGTTATTTTTCTTTCCTTCTGAGTCCATGGTCTGAGGCTAATTTTGGATTTACAATCGTTCATTGTGAGAAGTATCTAGTTGGTGGAGATTATCAAGATATTGGACTACATGTTTGATGTGACAAGTCTTCTATTAAATTATCTTTGGTAAGCAGTACATATGGAAGGTGGAGGATTTTTCTGCACACTGTAATGGTCTGCATGCACCGTGGGATTTCCTGCTATATTACTATATGAAAGAGACTTTTTAAAGAAATTTATGATTAATTTTTTGTTTTGTACATACATTGTGGATTAGGTTTTGATCAAGGTGATTAGTGCAGTTGAACTAAAGCTTACCAGCTTAGGTCAGTAGTTCTCAATCACTAAAAGATTTAAGTGAAGTAAACTTGTTAACTTGAGGCACCGTGGGAACTGGCTTGGAGGCAAGCGTTTTGTAATCAGGCATATCACTGGGGGTAACAAAGCAGTCCAGTCTTTTGTCTGGTCTGCTACGTCAATGCCCTTTTTGTTGCCTGGGAGTCTGTCAGAGCTACAATTTTACTTCTGTTTGGTCACTAGAAGCTGGAAATTCATATAACTGAAAATCGATTGATATCGGGAATAAGAGTGTGAAATGCAGAACGGGTAGGATTCTTGTGCAAGTGACACATGGGCATTTACTCTTAAATGATCTTCCTGTTTTGTTATTGCATCCAGGAGTGAAGCTCCCCTCTATAAAGGGGTTAGAGACTGTATGAACAAGGTTAATTTGGTTTATTCGTCCGATCCCTTGCATCCAGGGATGTAAGTGGAAGACAGCTGCCTGGTCATCAGAAGTGATGGTTGCATCTTCTTTAATATACAACTAAGGTAGTAAAGTAGTGCGGGGACTAGAATATCCTGAAAGATTGTCAAAGTTAGGTTTATTTGGTTTAGAAAAGAGACGCCTGAGGGGTGATCTAATAACTGTAAAAAAATATTCAGGGTCAATACAAAGATTTGTCCCACAATCTATTTATACCCCGGAGTGTAACCATAAGCCGAGGGCATCCACTAAGGTTAGAGGCAAAGTGCTTCCTCCACTGACATAGGAGGGGATTCTTCTCTGTAAGAGCAGTGAGGCTATGGAACGCGCTGCCAGAAGAGGTAGAAATGAAGTATACAGTAAAAACATTCAAAAGTGGCCTTGATGCCTTCCTGGCATGTAATATTTCCAGCTATGGCTACTAGACCACTGGGAGGAGATAAACAGGCAGAACTGGATAGACTAACGTCTTTATTCAGCCTTACATACTATGTTACTATTGTGCAGGAAGATAGCTCATGCTGAGTAATTTAAAGCAGAACAAAACCACCAACGGCCACCGTTGAATATAGGAGATTCCAGGGCCAGCCACTGGCTTTTCCTGGGACATCCTCTATAGGGATGCCTGCTATGTGAAACCCCCCAGGGCACCTGGAACCACTTACCTTTCCCCAGTACAACGGCGAATGTGTGAGCTTTAGTCCAATGAGGGGCTGTCCGCCATGACTGTCATTTGTCAAACGTCTCTCATTGTTTTCAATGGGAAGAGCTTGCTCCCTCCTCAGCCATTCAGATAGGCCATTGAAGTCAATGAGAGATGTTTGTAAACATGGCAAACAGCTCTGGTTGCACGTCTCTGCAATTGCTGCAGGAACAAGGAAAGGGTGAGTTGTTCTGGGGAATGGAACAAAACCCAGGAAAGTCAAATTCCCATGTTTTATTCTGCTTTAAAGTGGACATTCGCCTTGCCAGCAGTGCTAACCTGAGATTGTAGGTAGGATGCTGGGGTGCACGGTTTCTTATGGTGTCCTGTCATGCTATGTACTGGTACCCTCTCAGCTGAACATGGCTTGTCACTAGAGCATCTGCATTATGTTGAAGGGACATTGGTGACAAACCAGGGGACAAGACTGTACCCTCTTTGAGCTCATACTTCTACAGCTGGGGAGGAAGGCCCCTGCCAGAGCACTGCAGGAGAAAATGGGCTGCTCTTGAGGGTATTGGGTCCACTATATTGGTTTCCTGTTACATGAAAGTAATGCCTTATGGCCCGTTTTGCTAAAGCGATCTCAATTTAGCGATAATCGCTGGGTGGAAATGGCTGCTGCGATCAAGTGATGAGCCAGAATTGGTTAATTGGTTGGCCTTTATCGTTTTAGCTGACCAAAAATGTCTTGTTCATTGCTTGATGGTTATAGTTGTTATGCTATGAGGACACGAGTGGTCGTCTCTAGCGGCAAATCCTCAGCTTCTGAACACAGTCCTTCCATCTCAGAAGATTTGAATGGTTGGTTGCTCACTGAGAAAACGGCCAATTTATCTGCTTGTGTAAACCCAGCTTTATTTTTTGCTGATTTAATATAAATTTTTTGGATTGTCAAGGTACAAGCTTGAGTCTTGTTGTGGATTAGGCTCAGACTAAATGAGTTACTTGTAGAGGTTTTGCAGTAAAAGACCTGGATTATTTTGGTCCTTTTTAAATATTTTCACTCTCCCAGGTAGTGTTACTCTATAGCTGGGCATCTTGATTTGAGATGCAGCATGTGCTGGTCCTTGGATTATTTGCTCTTTGTTGGCTTTTACATTTGATTTTGAAGGTTCCACCATTTTTGTGAATGTCACAAATGTTACAGAAAGGAAACTGCAGGTAGCCATCAAGGCAAGTTTCCTCTTATTAGCTTTGGGCTAACTTTTTGGATTTTTAAAAATAGATTAATGGTGGCATTGCGAAGCAACCCAGTTGTCTACATGCACACTGTGTAAATGTACATGCCTGTTATTTTCTGCTTCGTTGCTGCCATTGTTTGTATATGGATTACACAGACAGAACGAATACATCCAGCTACTTGGAGATGAAACCTGTTTGGCTGCATACACTTTATTATTTCAAGCAGTTTGCTAAAGCCATGACATGGTTGTTGACAAGTATAATCTGATGCTAGCCACAGATTGGTTTAGTGAGTACAGTAAAGATGTGCCTTATTTTATTAAACTGCAGTGCACTATTGAAAAATATTTTATGGTAGCCATGGTGGATAGTTTATATGTTAGGTAGCTTTGTAAATCTACTTGAAATTGTGAACTGGACTTAAAGCCGACCAAAACCCACCACACTCGTGAAAATATATTTGGCCCAAAGCCTCTACCAATACAGACTTTTTAGGGTGTAGAACTAGAAAAGGATGTTTTCACTTTTTGAATTGTCCTGGAACACTTTTTTTTTTGCTTTCTCTCCTTGTAAGATGGCAGGTGATCAGTCATTGCATATATGACATCAATGCCACACAAAACAGCGGCAATGAATGGAGGAGGATCTTTACAGCTTAAACAGGCACCATTATCTGGGATTAGAGTAAAGCAGACCTTTACTCAGACCTTATCCAGACCTTGGGATATGAGCAACCTGATTGCCTCTGCTTTGGCCCCAAATGCCAATCCTGTCTCGCCTACACATGAGTGGGCGAGGTTAAAGCCCTGAACCAGACCTGTCACTGAGAAGGCTAATCAGCCCACAACCCAGTCTCTATGCCAGGACATAGTGTAATTGGCGCATGATGTCAGATGTTTTACCTTACTGCCTATATGAGGGACTGTAAATGGTGCCATTATACTCATCTATTATAAGTGGTATATCATAGCAGTACAGACTGCAAGTGTAGCTGGACTGTTACTAGTCAGTATGGACGGTCTGTAAACGGCACTCTGTACTCATCTGTTGTTAATGATAAATAGTAGCAGTAGTCAGATATGACCACAAATGTAACTTTCACCCATGTGGAGATTATTGCGTACCGGAAAAGATGGTAGCTCCATTAATAAATTATGTCTGAACAGTTGGAACTGGGATTCTTTTGTAGTGTAAACAGGACCTACAATTGGGAAATGTTGAAATAATAGTGTAGATAACGTTAAATCTGTGTGTGAAGGCAGCTGATAAATTGCATTGTGGTCAGCAGAAACTAACCATAGTGTTTGTGGTACCAGGCGTGGAAGCAAACCAAGCACGCTGCAAAAAGCATGGTCATCACAAGATTCATGAAATCCTTCACTTTCTGCTGTATCTGTTACAAATGCTTTTTTTGAAAATATCAGGACTGTGCCATGTCTGTCAGCTGCAGGACATGAGTGATTGGAAAGATTTAGGACCTGATCTAACAAGCACTAACTGCCAGACTATGCCACACCAATGCAAATTAAAGTAGTGCAATATATAATTTACAGTTTTTCAACATGTTTCTGCTCGGCTAAAGTTTTAGTAAATGCAGTGCAGTGCAGTGCAGCAACATAAGCCAGTATAAAAACATTTCTTGCACCACTCTAATCTGCAAAGATGTGGCATAGTCTGGCAGATAGGTCTTGATAAATCGGGCCCTTAGTTTGTGCCTCGAAATGTATTTGTTTTTTTATTGACTTGCAATTGAATCAGAGATGGCGTTGTGTATGACCTTTTGGTAACGTATCAATGTGACTGCAAGCCATTATGTTGTTCCTAGTGACACATTCCTGTTTGCTTTTAAATAAGACTAAATTGGGAACAAAACAAGTAGTATTTCCCATCATGCCTGCATCTACAGTATATGGTTACATTTGTGTCCTTAGTATATTGCCTGATAGGTAAACCAGTATAGTAGGTATGAGCACTAGCGATCAGGAGAATCACGATTGATTTGATTGGAGGTTTAAAACTCATCATTGTGCAGGCAATTTGAGATGTGTGTTTTGCTGGGACTAGTTGGCTGCACCCAACTGTAAGTGTAACTTGAAAAGGTGACTGCAAGCTGCAGTTTGGGTATGAAAATTGCTTAGAACCTCTGGTGGCTAACTTACAACTTGTGGTTTCAGTTTTCTGGGTGTGTCGAGGATGTAAGATTTTAAAGTGGACCATAAGTATACAGTACGTCCTGCTCCAGATACTTACACTTGGGTTATCCTCCGCCAGATGGCGCTGTGCACTGCAGACATGCAAAAACAGGCTCCTCCCGGCCCTTCATAAACCCAGGGACCTCCCACAAATCCCCAGATTTCTCTGCAGTGCTGACTGCGAAGACATGAAGTATCACTCTCTCGCAGGTGAGCGGGGCTATTACAGCCTGTGGCCCTGTTGGACTACTCCCACCCGTCCTATTTGTGATGTGCCTCCCAGCCTGGGCTGCGCTGGTCGGGTGAAGGTAGGCGGCACCATGCGTGCTTAACGGAGCCATGCTCCACCGCAGTCCCCCGCCAAAGGGTAGGCGGTTTAGGCTGGTGGTGAGCCTTTAGGGGAAGCCCCTCCAACTTAATTGTCCCACGCCCCATGTAGCGGTGGACCCTGTGTAAAGGGTCGTCATCCTCCCTCGTTCCCCCCCCCCCCCCCCCCCCCCCCCCCCGGGAGGGGTTTGTGAGTATGGCGGCCTCAGTGTACCCTGTTACACGCTTATGGGCTTAGTATCATGTTTGACTGGGAATGGGTGTCAGAGCCGTGCTGTGTACTTTTTACTTGTATCGATAGCCGCCGCGCCCTTCCTATATGGTTGTACAGCACGGGCGGCGGTGGCTTTGCTGATGCTGCGGTGTCTTTTTCTTAGCCTGTAGTGGCTCTGCTGCGGTAATCCACTCGATCATTTCCTTCAGGCGTCACTGCCCTGTTTGTTCTCTATTGGCTATGCGTTTTTTGGAGCTTCGCGCTCTCCGGGGGGGGGGCGGGGCCCTGACTTGACGCGCTCCGCGTCACCATCAGCTCTGGCCCGCCCTTCGAGGATCGTTTGGTGCCATTCTTGCTCGCGCGTGGTGAAGATCGCCCTCCACCCGCTGTCTGTAAGTGCCCTCGCGGGCGACCTTATATTATCTTTATATTACCTTTATTACACCTTTGCGCATGGCTCTGACATTCCTGTTCCTCTTATGTCTTTCAGACCAGGAATTCCGGTGTTTCTCCCGGTTTAGACTATTAAAATTACTTCCACTTCCCCGCGGGTTATTGGGGCATCCAGGGTAGCTTACAGCGTCAATCCCTACTGGCCTATTGTGCCGATACAATCACCATATGGAGGCGTCCCAGGATATTGTGAACGGGGTTCCTTCGGGACAAGCCCGGCTGTGTGTAGCTTGTGGGGTCTTACCTAGCAGCGGTGACAGTGCACGGGTCTGTGTTCCTTGTGCACAGCAGGCGCTATCGGCTCTTCCGTGGCTGGGCCCGCACCTCGCCTCACTTCACCTACTCCCCCCAAGCCTAACCCCCAATACCAGTGGGGATTCTCATCCTGATGTGGCTACTAGACTGGCCAGTGTTGAAAGATTGCTTGATAGCTCATTAGCGCGTAAGGCCACCGCTAAGAGGCGGCATTTAACCCCTGACTCTGCTCTTTTCCCTATGGAATCTGACTTGCTGCATCCTTACGGCCACCCCCCCCCCCCCCTCGGACGAAGGGGAGCTGTTCTCTGACTCAGGGTCATATGACGAGGAGTCAAGGGGTCATGACGAGTCTGGTTCCGAGCACTGGACCTCGGATGATATTGACAGACTGCTGGTTCAGATATTTGAAGTTTTGTCCATCTCTCCCCCTGTTGCGGCTCCCAGGCAAAGGGGTGAGCTTTTTCATACTGCTAAGGCTCGTCTTGAAGTTCCCGAGCAAACCCATTTCAATAGCCTCGTGCTTAAAGAATGGGAACATCCCAGCAGACTGCCTGGGATCCCTAAGAGTGTGGATAGAAAGTATCCCTTCCCGGCTGACTTGGTTAAGTGCTGGTCATCACCCCCCCCCCCCCCCCCCCCGAGGACGATGCTCCTATTCTAGGGTTGTCCAACACCTCTATTATGCACTCCCCTGACACTACTACGCTACGGGACTCTGAGGACCGGCGTATTGATCAATTGGCATGCCATGCCTTTGCATTTGGGGGAGCGACCCTGCGCCCAGTTTGCGCCTTAGCCATTACGGCAGTAGCGCTCAGGGCCATGGTCAGGAATGCACTCGATGGCACAGATGAGTTGCCATCTGATACTGTCAATACACTGTCTAACTGTGATGTGTTTGTAAACTTTATCCTGTCTGCATCGGACGATGTTATAAGGATGTGTGCCAGATCTTCTGCCTTGGCGGTAGCTATACGCCGCGCGGTTTGGTTGCGACAGTGGGCTGCTGACAATGCCGCTAAGAAAGCCCTTACTGGGCTTCCATTTAAGGGGCTGCGCCTGTTTGGAGACCGTCTAGACCTCTTCGCCAAAGGAGGCAAGTTGCCCCAGCGCAGGCGACAGATTCGGCCCTTTCAATCCCCTACCGCGGAGCTAAACAGGGAAAAGGGGTGTCCTTTGCTGGGTCCCGCGCAGATTCCTGGCACAGGAATAGAGGACGCCGTCCCGGTTCCTCCTGGGGGCCCAAGTACTAAGCCACTCCCAAGACCCCTCAGGCATGAGGGGGCACCCTCGCCCGTCAGGGTGGGTGGACATCTGCAGCACTTCGAGCATGTCTGGAGGCGCCACGTCTCAGACCGGCGGATTCAGGAGGTAGTGTCCTCCGGCTACAAGATAGAATTTGCTGTACGACCCCCCCACCAGATTCATTGGGTTTCGGATTCCTCAGGACCCTGCCTCAGGTCTTGTTGCTGGCCGTGCAGGGTCTCCTGGATCTAGGGATCATTTGCAAAGTCCCCTTAGGAGACAGGGGCACGGGGTTCTACTCCAACCTTTTCACAGTACCCAAGAAGGATGGGTCAGTCAGGCCCATTCTGGATTTAAAAATCCTCAACAAATTAGTCAAGAACAGGCATTTTCGCATGGAAACTCTGCGCTCGGCCATTGGCTCCCTGCGCCCAGGGGACTTCATGACGTCAGTAGACATCAAGGATGCTTAGCTTCACGTCCCGGTGTTTCCAGGACACCAAAGGTTTCTCAGATTTGCACTGAAAGATCAGCATTACCAATTTGTGGCCTTGCCATTCGGCCTCACGTTGGCTCCCAGGGTGTTCACCAAGGTGCTGGCAGGGGTGATGTCCCTGATAAGGCTAAGGGGCATACGCGTGCTGCCCTACCTGGACGATATCCTCATCACCTCTCGGTCTCTGCGGCAGGCAGAGTTGGACACTCAACTGGTAGTGTCCACCCTGGAGTCCTTCAGCTGGGTGATCAATTACCCCAATTCCTCTCTGTCCCCATCCTCAGTGACTCCGTTCCTGGGAATGATTCTGGATACGGTTCAGTCACGGATATTCCTTCCTCAACAGAAGGTGGAAGCTCTGACTGCGCAGGCCAGGTTCCTGCTCTCGTGCCCAAAGCCCTCCATCAGGCAGGGAATGCAGCTGGTGGGCCTGATTGTGGCGAGCTTTGAGGCGGTGCCCTTTGCCCAGTTCCATTTGAGACCTCTGCAGCTTCACCTTCTGTCAGTATGGGACAAGAACCCAGCGTCCTTGGACGGGGTCTGTGTGCTTCCCCCCTTGGTCAGACGGTCCTTTGCGTGGTGGCTGGACCTCGGGAACTTGAGTACTGGAACGGTTGACCCAACACCTGAGGGGTCTGTCGGTCCAGGTACGCTCAGACAACAGGACAGCGGTTGCCTACATCAACCATCAGGGAGGGACCTGAAGCAAGGGTGCCCTCCGGGAGGTGTCTCAGATTCTGACATGGGCGGAGGCCAATGTACAATGCATTTCGCCTGTTTACATTCCGGGGGCGGGGAATCTGCTTGCAGATGCTCTGAGCAGGGGGACGTCCCGTCAGGGAGAGTGGTCCCTCTGCAACAGGGTATTCCAGTCCCTGTGTCACTGTTGGGGTCTACCGGATGTGGTCCTGTTTCCGTCCCGTCACAACCACAAGCTCCTGGCCTTCGTGTCCCTGTCTCAGGACCCCTGGCCTTGGCCACGGATGCCCTGTCCATGTCATGGAAGGAGTTTCGGCTCCTGTATGTATTTCCACTTTCCACCGTTCCCCCTGCTGAGCAGGGTTCTGCGCAAGATTGCTCTGGAGGAGGTGCCTGTGATTCTAGTGGCCCCCCGGTGGCCAAGAGGAGTGTGGTTCGCAGACGTGGTTCAAATGGCAGTAGACCAGTACGATCTGCCAGGGGTGCCAGATCTGCTAACTCAGGGCTCCCTACGCCATCCCAATTTACAAACGCTGCCTTTGACGGCCTGGCTGCTGAAACCTCCATCTTGATGGAGAAGGGTTCGTCTGCCTCTGTGGTAGGTACTATGGTGCAGGCTAGGAAGAAGACTTCTGCTGCTATCTATTATAGAGTATGGCGTACCTACATTGACTGGTGTGAGTCTAGGTCTCTTCCCTGTAGGGAGTTCTCTGTCCCTAGGGTTCTGGAGTTATTACAGCATGGTTTGGAGTTAGGTCTAAAACTCAGTACTCTGAAGGGTCAGGTTTCTGCCCTGTCCGTCTTCTTCCAGAAGACCTTTGCTCAACATCATTTGGTTAAGACCTTTTTTCAGGGGGTCACTCATGCGCGTCCCCCTCGTAAACCTGTGGTCCCTGTTTGGGATTTAAACTTGGTTTTATCTGCCTTGCAGGGTGCTCCCTTTGAGCCTATTCAAGATGCTGCTCTGGCTGTTCTTACTCTCAAGGTTGTCTTTTTGGTGGCCATAACTTCGGTTAGGCGTGTGTCTGAGCTGGCTGCTCTATCCATTCAGTCTCCATACTATGAGAGACACCAGGACAAGGTGGTGTTCCGCTTCAAGCCGGATTTTCTGCTTTTCATTTGAATCAGGACATTGTTCTTCCTTCCTTGTGTCCCAATCCTAGTAATGACAAGGAAAGGGTTCTGCATTCTGGGCCTAGGAAGGGTTTGGCTCCTTCCAAGTCTACTATCAGCAAGTGGATCCGTCAGACTGTGATTCAGGCCTATTCTGCTAAGGGGAAGAGTGCTCCTTTCCGTCTTACTGCTCATTCTACTCGTGCTATTGGGGCCTCCTGGGCCTTCCAGCACCAGGCTTCTGTTGAACAAATTTGCAGGGCCGCTACTTGGTCTTCTGTTCACACCTTTTCAAAGTTTTACAAGGTTGATGTTCGGGCCTCAGCTGATGCTGTGTTTGGCCGCAAGGTTTTGCAGGTGGTAGTAGTTTAAGCTACGTGCCGTTGCCTTTTTTTTGGGGATCCCACCCTATTTTTTTATGGACACTGCTTTTGGATGTCCCAAGTGTAAGTATTATATCTGGAGCAGGACGTACTGTATACTTAGGTGAGTACTTCACAGAATTGTATTATTCTAAGTATACAGTACGTCCTGCTCCACCCTACCCTGGTTTTTGCATTATTCTGGATGGTGATTGTTGCCGTTGTTGTTGTTACCAGTTTCGGTGGTTTAATTCTCCCGGCTTCTTGTTCACTGCTTTTCAATGCTGGGGATTTGTGGGAGGTGGTATATGAAGGGCCGGGAGGAGCCTGTTTTTGCATGTCTGCAGTGCACAGCGCCATCTGGCGGAGGATAACCCAAGTGTAAGTATTATATCTGGAGCAGGACGTACTGTATACGTATAATACCAATTCTACAGGTGAGTACTTCACAGAATTGTATTTTTGACTATCCTGGGTTTTGGTCCTTTCCCCTGGGGCACCACGATCAGGGGTTCCCCACTGTGTGAAACACCCCAGATCGCTAAGCGCAACTCACCTCTTCCCAGTCCTACTGCACATGCGCAGCTACTGGCGTCACACCGTCTAAGCCAGCGTCTATGGCCAGCAGCTCTGAGCGAGCTGGCGGGCGTATCCCCTGCTTCCCTGTAACAGAGCCTGCCTGCGCGTGCCATTCACAAATGCCTGGCACGGCACGCGACCTGCTAGAGGGATAGCGGGTATGCGACTTTCGCATGTGACTTTGGAGCAGGAAGCAAGATAAGTGAAGGGGGCCAACTGGGGGCTTTCACACATCCCGATTTTGGATGTCTCAAGGGGAGGGAATCAATCAGCCCAGGAATATATAAGATCGGACTGGGTTTTGGTCCACTTTAAGGCTTTAGGCTTATAACCACATATGAAAGCCTTCTTGCCTCTCCTTTCCCTGTCTTAAAGTGGATCAAAACCCACGCCAATTGCCCGGGAATCTTTGCTCTGCTGTGTGCCCCCCCCCCCATGTCGCCCCATACACTTATCTTGTTTCCCGGCCCAACGTCACATGTGTGAGCAGCGGCTGAATGCCCGTGCCAGGCATTTGGGTATGGCTGGCACGGGCGCTCTTCCTGTTAGAGGGTAGCGCGGGATGCAGCCGCCAGCGTGCTCCGAGCCACTGGCCTTAGACGAAGGCTTAGACGATATGTCAGCGGTTACAAATGCGCTGACTGGCCGAGCGCATGTGCTGTAGGACCTGCTAGAGAGAAGCGCGAGATGCGCTTACGGCGTTGGACCGGAATTCAGGTAAGATTTGCGATTTTGGATGCCCCGCCGGGAGGGAATGGATTCCCGGACCGATCCTGCTGGGATTTGGTCCACTTTAATGCCCGGCATACATCTATTTTTAGCGTCAGCTCAGCAATAGAGCGGGAGCGGCTGCATCCCCAGTTTCCCTTTAGACGGAGAGCCATACTAGCCAGTTTTCCAACAACCACGGGGGTTTCACCCAGCTAGGCATCTGACTCCAGGGTTGGACGATTTGCTGATGGGCACACTTTATTCATACCTACCTTAGGGGTTTCACACAGCAGGGTATCCTGATTTTTTGGATGTCCCATGGCAAATTAGCGGCTAGCCCTTTTAGACTCCAGAACTGGACTGTGCGTGTTTTTTATTCACCATTATACTGGTTATTGATCAGCAGATCTCTGCATTATTCAGAGTATTAAAGCTGCTTTAGCTTATACTCCCCTATACAGGTAAAAGGCCCGGGCTTGATGAATAATGGTATTGTGCCTCTTATCTAAAAAGAACAAGCTTGATTGCTTAATACCTCCAGTTAAGCAGGTGAATACAGTCTGAGATCTGAGATGCTTGTTTTCCCCACGTCATTCTTGTTTTGTTGATTAACTCTATTTTGTGTACCTTTGCCATGCATAGTTCTATAGATCCATCCTTCAACCCTTCTTTTTATGTGGGTTACTCCTCTTATGTTGCACTGGTTGAGGGCCTAGTACATCCTTTAGAAGAGGCGTCCCTCTCTAGTACAGGGATTAGACCTGGGAAACACCCCCCTCCATCCCCCGCTCTGATTGTCTAGGCTCTCCCCGCTTTCATCGTAAGCATCTGCAGAAGTAGATTGGGTTACAACAATAATAGAACTATCAAAGAGGCTGCAGCTGCCCCAGACCCCTCACTCAGCACTGTGTCCCCCTTGTGTTTCCTTTCTTCATGCTCCCCTATTTTCGCTCTCCCCCCTTTCTCATTCACGTCCCTCTGCTTGTTTTTCTTCTAGCTCACTCCAAATCGCACCTCCCCCTTCATTTTCCACACACTTGCACTTGTCTCTGCTTCTGTATGTGGCTGGAAATACCTCAGCATGCTGGAAGCTATATGTTTATAGAAGAATCCTATATGTTAGGATGGGGGTGAATCAAGGCCATCAGAAAGCTTTCACATGCCTAGAGTCTTTGTGTGCACCCATGGGGAAAAGGGGTTAGAGCAGTCTTTTGTTCTGTAATTGCTGGTCTTTGTGCTTGTGATTATTTACTACTTTAGCCTCTTTTGGTGGTAAACAAAACCTCTAAATGCATGTGTTATGCATTGCCTTTTAGTGTTATTCGTAAGCTGGACAAAAACAAGCATTTGTCTAGATGCAATTTGTAAATCATAGGTGAAGCTCGCAATCTATTGGACTACTTAAAGTGGACCAACTAAGAATAATTCAGTAAAAAAAAAAAAAATGTTATATATTGACATCTTGGCCATGATTCACCCCTAAAATCTTACCTTATCGGCGATGGACAAGCGACGGATAAGCCGCCGCTGCCGCCTCCCGTGCGTCCCTCGGAAGTGGACCAACACCCAGGATAGTGAAAATCCTGGGTGTTGGTCCACTTCCGAGGGACGCACGGGAGGCGGCAGCGGCGGCTTATCCGTCGCTTGTCCATCGCCGATAAGGTAAGATTTTAGGGGTGAATCATGGCCAAGATGTCAATATATAACATTTTTTTTTTTTTACTGAATTATTCTTAGTTTAGAAAGCGCCATCCTATTTTGTGAGTTGTACATAACAACAGAGATGACAACAAATGGATAGAATACACTCCATATTATGAGTCAGATGCAGCAAAGTACATTGATACAGGAGTACATTAGGGGAGAGAGCCCTGCACTTGCGAGCTTACAATCTAAAGAGTGAGGGTTGAGACAGCAGGTTGGGTCACAAAGAGTGATAGCATGTGCTCTGAAGGGTGACAAGAATGTAGGTTATGTTAGTTATGTCAGATTATAGGATTATCTAAATACATGAATTTTACAGGTGCACTTGAAGGGTTGTAAAGTGGTGAATTGTATGGAGAAGTTGGAGAAGTGAATTGCAGAGGAGCGGATCGACACATTTGAAGTCCTGGACATGCGAGGAGGTTATCAGGGTTGCAGGCAGATCAGAGACGTCACAAGGTTAGGAGTTTGTACTGAATTCTGTCAGATATTGGCAGCCAGTGTAGGGATTGACTGAGAGGGGCAGCAGTGGATGCTCCCTCGCTGCTTGGATGAAGGAGTGTATGCAATAATCAACCAGGCATTAAAAGTTGGCATCAGGGGGGGAATACTGGGATTCATTCTCACTATCTCTCCACAGCATCCCTCTGTGTTCTGGCTTCAAAAGCTCAACTCAATTTAACTTTATAGCTGAAATCATTGCCTAATAACCTTCACACCCTGCTTTCATGCATTCCCAATCAGAGATGCCTTATACTCACTTCAGACCTCAAAGCTACATTAGCAGCTTAGCCCCAGCCTTCTTGCTGTACTTACTGTGTACGTCATACAGGTTTAAATGTCTGCAAACGTGTATGGCAAGAGTAGCCTTGTGGGCAGCAGTAAATGGTGGCGCTTGCTTTATGCTGCAACCTTTTTTACTGCATCCCCAACTGCCCCCCAGACTCTCAAGTCTGACATCGCACACCAAGCAGAGGTTGCATTAACACGTAATATATGTGTACAGTTTCTCTAACATGCATCCTTAAGCCCCCAGTGTGTACAGATACTCCTTCAGTGAATGACAGTAGTAGCAATTTCTCCTGGCAGTACACATGTAAGAGACCTAGTTTAGATATTTTATGTTTAATCTTATTTTATTAATTTTTGAGCACAAAATAATACAGACAGGAAAATAAAAAGTACAAAAAAAACAAGGCAGAAAATAATACAATACAATACAATACACATGTCATAGCTAGCCCCAAAGAGTCACTTCAATCTCCCTTATCACTGGATGACCCCTCCCCCCGCCCCAACTTCCCTCCCCGCCCCCATCCGTCATCCCTCCAACAGCCGTCGCGCAACAGGGCCAACCGCTCCCCCGCCCACAACGGGACGGCGGGAGAGGACGCCCCCCACCCGAAACACCAGTAAGGGAAGTTAAGCATCTGGCCGAACCCAGGGAAGAACTGCATTCATTACAGTAAATCAGTACGCCTTCCAGAATCTATTGACTCCCTCCACCCAACGCTCAGCCTGAAAAAAAAGGATAGCAAACGCACAACACGAAGGACACCGACAAATACATAACACATCCATTCACCCTGAAACACTAGGACCCAGAAAAAAGGAGATCCCATGCCCCATACCCAACTCGTACAGCACCGCCTACTGTAGTTCCAGAATCTTCGTACGGCCAGCATCGGAGTCCTTGAACATTATCCATGCAACCCATGTGTGCATGAATTTCTCGTTCTCCCCCTTCAGATCCGCCGTAAGCTCCTCCATCCGCATGATGCTATTAAGTTCATCGTACCATTCCAGCACTGAGGGAGTCGTTACACTTTTCCAGTGCCTAGGGATTACCATTCTCCCCGCTGTCAAGAAGTGCCTCAAGGCTCCTTTCTTTCCAGCCTCCTTACTACCAGGGAGCATAGATAGTAACGTTATCTCTGGAGTATTTGGAATCTTAATGCTGAACGCCTCCTCATACAATAGTAGAACCTTCTCCCAAAGTCTGTTTATGCTGGGGCACTCCCACCAAATATGCAATAGCGTCCCCCTAGCCCCATTGCACCTCCAACAGGTGTCCGGAACTGTGGGGGAGATCTGGCGGACACGAACTGGACTTCTATACCATCTGGAAATTAGCTTAAAGTTTTTCTCCTGAGCCTTACAGGGTTTCGCCATTTTATGAGTAAGATAGAACGCCTTCTCCCAGTCCTCCTCCTCAAAGGTCTTCCTCATCTCTCTCTCCCATTCAGCCACAAAATCCAGCTTCCTGAGCTCCTTCTCTTCCATCAAGATGCCGTATATAAGAGAGATAACCCCCTTAGGTCTTTCCCCTGCTTCCAACAAATCTTCAAACTGAGTACTATTTCTCGATAATCCCCCCAGATCCCCGAAGGAACTCAAATAATTGCGCAATTGACTTACAGCCAGCCATGAACCCCCCCCCGGGCCGCCAGCTCCTCCCCAGTAGGAGGCCCCCCCCCCCCCCCCCCCCCAACGTATGCCTCAATTTCGGTCCAGAGGACGCCTCCCAACTCGGGAATCTCGAGACCCCCAGGCCGGGCGGAAACGCCGGGTTTCCAAACAGGGGTGTCAAAGGACCTGGTCTCGTTGCTATTTTGAAAATCCGGAGGCAATCTTCCCATATCTGGAGGAGCTGGGCCGTCAGAAAAGGCACCCCGTCTCTAGGAAGTAATTTGGGGTCTACCCAAGGGAGAGAAGTCAGACCCGCGGCCTGCATATCCCGTTCAATTGCGACCCATTGCTTGGGCCCCCCCCCCCCCCCTGGTACCAATCCACTATCCTTATCAAAGTTGCTGCTCTGTGGTAATTCTCAATGTCTGGCAACCCTGCCCCCCCTCTCGCCTTCGGCCTGGCCAGTTTACAGAGACTAAGTCTCGGTTGTCTGCCCCCCCAGATAAACCTTATGATCTCTTATCTCAGCTGTCTGAAAAAACGTTTGTTACCGTGAATAGGCACCGCCTGGAAGACATACAGTAATTTAGGCAATACATCCATTTTGACAACATTAATCCTCCCCAGCCAAGAGATACCTTTCCTCCCATACTCCTCCAAATCTGCCCTTGTTCTCTCCAGTAGGGGATCGTAATTCAATCTAAATAGCGAGATGGGGTCAGCAGGTATGAGGACCCCCAAATAGCTTATGGCCTCCTCACACCACCTAAAGGGGAAATTCCCTCTAAGCCTCTGGACCAATGACCGATCCTCTATGCTGATGTTCAGTACCTCCGACTTGGCCATATTGACTTTAAAGTTGCTGACTCTACTGAATCTCTGGAATTCCCGAATGATTGAGGGCAAGGACGTATGAGGAGAGGTAACGTACAAAAGCAGATCATCAGCATACAGTGCCAGTTTATGCGTCTCTCTCCCCACCTCCACGCCCCCAATATCCGGGTTCTGTCTCAACGCTACTGCCAAATGCTCCATTACCAATACAAATAACAAGGGAGATAAGGGGCAGCCCTGTCTCGTCCCGTTTCTCACCTGAAGCCCAGAAGACCGTTCGTTCTAACCCTGGCTGTAGGGCCCGAGTACAATGCCCCTATTTTCTCTCTCATATTAGGACCCAAGCCTGTTTGCCTAAGGGTATGTTCGAGAAATTTCCAACTAATTCTGTCAAATGCCTTTTCGGCGTCCACCGACAAGAGGCACATGGGGATTTTCTTAGTTTTAACGTGGGAGTTCAACAGGATAGTTTTAATTGTATTATCTCGGGCCTCTCTTCCCGGCACAAACCCCACCTGGTCCGTATGCACCCAGGCAGGCAGCAATCCCTTCAATCGATTCGCAATCACCTTGGAATAAAGCTTCAGATCCACGTTGATTAAAGAGATCGGCCTGTAGCTACCACACGATATCTCTTTCCCGGGCTTAAGCAGAACAGTGATGTGAGCCTCTAGGGTCTGCGCTGGGAAGCAACACGACCCCGACACCGCATTGAAAGCCTTAGTCATGAATGGGACCAGTTGAGTCTTAAACTGCTTATAGAATTTTACCGTGAAACCATCGGGGCCGGGGCTTTTGCCGTTTGGGGTCCCCACCAATGCCTCGAGCAACTCTAATTGCTCAAACGGTTCCTCCAATGCGTCCCTACTGGCTGCGTCTAGGACTGGCAACCCCGTGTCCTCCACATATGCCTCTATCTCGCGCTCCCGAGCACCTCCCCCCTCACCCCCCTCTTCAATGTTGTATAGCTGGGAGTAGAACCTTCTAAAGGCCTCCACAATACCCCTAGGGTCATGAACCAAATTGCCTCCCCCATCTTTTATAGTTGGTATGTATGTTTGGCGTTGTCGGGGATGTAGAAGTCTCGCTAAGGGGCTCCCACACTTATTGTTCTGCTCGTAATACAATCTATTTGCCAGTTCCCTCTGCCTGTAGGACATCTTATTGAGTAAGCTCAACAGCTTGTTTCTGGACTCAGTCAGCTCCATCAGGACCTCGGGGGTTGGGCTCTGTTTGTGGGAGACCTCCAGCCTGGATAAACGTTCAATCAACCCCTTCACCTGTGCCCCTCTCTCCCTCTTCAGTCTTGAAGCGTGCTGGATGAGGATCCCCCTAAGTGTACACTTCAGAGCCTCCCACTGCATAGGGAGACCCGTTGTGTCGGCCTCATGATTTCTCAGGAAGTCTGCAATCCCCTCAGAAACCGCCTTAGTACACACCTCATCCTGCAGGAGACCCTCATTCAGCCGCCACTGCCATGGCCTCTCATGCAGCCCAGGTAGATTTAATGATAAGAGCAAAGGCGCATGATCAGACCAGATTCTAGTGTCTATAGTCGCCACCGGAGGCCACTGAAGAGCATGGTGGCTGATGAAAAAATAATCCTGCTGTACGAGGCGTGAATATTCGAATAAAAAGTGAAATCTTTAGTCCCGGGATTACAGATCCGCCAAACATCAATCAGTTGTCTATCCTGAAGCAATTTTTTAAAGGCTCTCAACTTTGCTAGTTTAGGTATTTTAAACTTATATCTCTTTTTTTTATTTCTTACACACAACTGTAATTTGTTACAATGTGTTCTTCTGAGTGAAGGAAAATAAACAAATACATTGTATTCTAAGTATACAGTACGTCCTGCTCCAGATACAATACTTACACTTGGGTTATCCTCCGCCAGGTGGTGCTGTGCACTGCAGACATGCAAAAACAGGCTCCTCCCGGCCCTTCATATACCCGGGGACCTCCCACAAATCCCCAGATTTCTCTGCAGTGCTGACTGCGAAGACATGACGTATCACTCTCTCGCAGGTGAGCGGGGCTATTACAGCCTGTGGCCCTGTTGGACTACTCCCACCCGTCCTATTTGTGACGTGCCTCCCAGCCTGGGCTGCGCTGGTCGGATGAAGGTAGGCAGCACCATGCGTGCTTATGGAGCCCTGCTCCACCGCAGTCCCCCACCAAAGGGTAGGCGGTTTAGGGTGATGGTGAGCCTTTAGGGGATGCCCCTCCCGCATCATTGCCCCACGCCCCGTGTAGCGGTGGACCATGTGTAAAGGGTCGCCATCCTCCCTTGTTCCCCCCTTAGCCCGGGGGGAAAGAGAGGGGGGGGAGGGGTTGTGTGTATGGCGGCCTCAGTGTACCCTATTACACGCTTATGGCCTTAGTATCACGTTTGACTGGGAATGGGTGTCAGAGCCGCGCTGTTTACTTTTTACTTTTTAGTTGTATTGGTCGCCGCCGCACCTTTCCTATATGGTTGTACTGCATGGGCGGCGGTGGCTTCTAAGCATACAGTACGTCCTCCTCCATCTATAATACTTACACGTGGGTAATCCTCCGCCAGATGGCGCTGTTCACTGCAGACATGCAAAAACAGGCTCCTCCCGGCCCTTCATATACCCAGGGACCTCCCACAATTCCCCAGATTTCTCTGCAGTGCTGACTGCGAAGATGTGAAGTATCACTGTCTCGCAGATGAGCGGGGCTATTACAGCCTGCGGCCCTGCAGGACTATTTCCACCCCTCCTCTGTGTGAATATGCCTCCCAGCCTGGGCTGCGCTGGTCGGGTGAAGGTAGGCAGCACCATGTGTGCTTACGGAGCTACGCTCCACCGCAATCCCCCATCATAGGGTAGGCGGTCAAGGCTGATGGTGAGCCTTCGGGGATGCCCCTCCCGCATCGTTGCCCCACGCCCCATGTAGCGGTGGACCCTATGTAACGGGTCACCTTCCTCCCTCGTTCCCCCCTTAGCCAGGGGGAAAAGAAAGGGGGGGGGGAGGGGTTGTGTGTATGGCGGCCTCAGTGTATCCTTACACACTTATGGCTCGGCTGTGCCTTACTGAGAACGGGGATCAGAGCCGCGCTCTTACCTTACTGTTAACGCAGCGCCTTTAGTATCTGCCTTCTTTTTTAATTAGATTTTATTGCTTTACTGTCTCTCATTGGCTAGACACCTTACGAGCTTCGTGCTCGCTGAGGAGGGGCGTGGTTCCGGCTTGGCGCGCTTCACGTCGCCGTCTGCTCAGGCCCGCCCCAGAGGGTCGCTTGTCGCCATTTCCTTCTCTCGCGCACGTGGTGAAGATCGTCCTCTCCTCTCTGTCTGTAAGTGCCCTCGCGGGCGACTCTTCTTTGCTTTCTATCTTCTATTGCGCATGGCTCTGACATCCTTGTCCACTCTTATGTCTTTCAGGCCGCGGATTTCAGTGGCTTCTCCCGGCCCAGCGTAGCTCCCGGTCGTGACCATAAAAATTACTCCCACTTCCCCGCGGGTTATTGGGGCATCCAGGGTAGCTTACAGCGTCAATCCCTACTGGCATATTGTGCCGATTTAATCACCATATGGAGGCATCTCAGGATATTGTGAACGGGGTTCCTTCGGGACAAGCCCGGCTGTGTGTAGCTTGTGGGGTCCTACCTAGCAGCGGTGACAATGCACGGGTCTGTGTTCCTTGTGCACAGCAGGCGCTATCGGTGCTTCCCGTCTCCTCTGAGGCTGGGCCTGCACCCCGCCGCACTTCACCTACTCCCCCAAGCCTGAGTCTAACCCCCAATACCAGTGGGGATTCTCATCCTGATCTGGCCACGAGGCTGGCTAGTGTTGAAAACTTGCTTGCGAATTCCTTAGCGCGTAAAGCCACCGCCAAGAGGCGGCACTTGAACCCTGAATCGGCCCTCTTCCCTATAGAACCTGATGATTTGTTGCACTCTTATACACATATGCCCTCGGACGAAGGGGAACTGGTCATGGTCTTATGACGATGAGCCTAGGGGTCAGGAAGAGTCTGGCTCCGAGCATTGGTCCTCGGATGATGTTGATAGACTGCTTTGAGGTTCTGTCCCTCTCTCCCCCTGCTGCGGCTCCCCGGCAAAGGGGTGATCTTTTTCATACTGCTAAAGCTCACTTGGAATTTCCCGAACAGACCCATTTCAATAGCCTCGTGCTTAAAGAATGGGAACATCCCAGGGAAGCCCTCCGGCGATAAGGGTTATCGCTACAATTGGTGGCAAGTGGCGGGATGGTCCTTTCTACCCAGAGAGAGTGCTACCCTGATGGAGAGTCAGTAGGACAAGTTGAAAAGGCGAACCCTTAAGGATCTACTCGAGAGCCGGGGAAGGTCAGCTAGCAACCGCCCACGTCAGGAACTGATAGCCGAGCTGATCGAAATGTATCGTGCAGCAGTGAGGACCGAAACCAATATAGAGACCGATGAAGACGCTGCTCTCGTTTAAGCGGTTCGGAACAGATTGTCGGTCTATGGCCCGAATCCATCACAGGAACTGATCGACCGAGTCTTCGCCGCAGCGGAGGCAGAGGCCAGTAAGCGAAGGGAAGATCGGCGACTTTCAACCCAGCAGCCTCTCAGCCTCAGTTACACTGGGGGGAGAAAGATTCCATTTGCAGCATTTAAGTCCTTCCAGGAAAGTGACGACGAGATTGACGGATTTTTGGCTGATTTTGAACGGCAGTGCGCTTTACACCGGGTACCCACGGAGGAATGGGTCACCATATTATCAGGGAAACTATCTGGGAAAGCTTACAATGCTTTCTGGGCCATCCCTGATGCGGACTTACCACACTACCATCTGGTAAAGGAGGCTTTGTTAGCCCGGCACGCTGTCACCCCGGAAGCCTACAGTTGTTTTACTAGTTGTTTACTAGAACATTTTCTCAATGCCTTGCAACCAGAGCTAAGAGAGTGGGTACAAGACCAGCACCCTGTGAGTACATGTGTGTGTACAAGACCAGCACCCTGTGAGTACAACTGTATGGGTGTACAAGACCAGCACCCTGTGAGTACAACTGTATGCGTGTACAAGACCAGCACCCTTTGAGTACAACTGTGTGTTTGTGTACAAGACCAGCACCCTGTGAGTACAACTCTGTGTGTGTGTACAAGACCAGCACCCTGTGAGTACATGTGTGTGTACAAGACCAGCACCCTGTGAGTACAACTGTATGGGTGTACAAGACCAGCACCCTGTGAGTACAACTGTATGCGTGTACAAGACCAGCACCCTTTGAGTACAACTGTGTGTTTGTGTACAAGACCAGCACCCTGTGAGTACAACTCTGTGTGTGTGTACAAGACCAGCACCCTGTGAGTACGTGTGTGCACCCTGTGAGTACAACTGTATGTGTGTACAAGACCAGCACCCTGTGAGTACATGTGTGTACAAGACCAGCACCCTGTGAGTACATGTGTGTACAAGACCAGCACCCTGTGAGTACAACTGTGTGTGTGTACAAGACCAGCACCCTGTGAGTACAACTGTGTGTGTGTGTGTGTGTGTGTGTGTGTGTGTGTGTGTGTGTGTGTGTGTGTGTATCATCTTCACCCTCAATACTGAGTTCTGTCTCTTATTGGGGGGAAAAGACAAGACCAGCACCCTGTGAGTACAACTGTATGTGTGTGTGTGTGTATATACAGGCCCAGTAGACAAAACGGTAATGCAGATGGATTATCCCGGCAAACAGAACTCTGCCCATAACAAGAGTCCGGACAGCTCCACGTTAACCCGAACAGGGTCAATCCGGGTCTGCCGGGTGTTCCACAAAAAGGGGGCCTTGTGACAGACTCTCTGCCCCTTTGGACTTTACACAGGTTCATTACTTTCCTTTTCTTGAGCATGTTAGACTGCCATTGTGTTGATTGATTATGTCACAGACAATGGCATTGTTCTGATTGATTGTGTTACAGACGTCTATTGTGTTGCTGATTGCGTCACCAGCAGAGTTGAGGGATTGTGTGCCGTGCTCCCATTGGTCTGTGTATTTGTCATGCAGTCCTCCATCAGGTCCATGGGGGAGGTCCCCTTGCATGGAGGCTTGCATATAAGGCCCAGTGTGGCACTAATAAAGTCTAGTTCATCTTCACCCTCAATACTGAGTTCTGTCTCCTATTGGGGGAAACGCTATATTACAATTCACTAGCCCTTGTAAGGGCTGCTCCTGCTTCCCTCACGGATGACTCTGGAATTCCTGCAGCACCTCTCACCATTGGGAAAAGGACGTCTCTAGCGGGGAAGCCCTCCGGCGATAAGGGTTATCGCTACAGCCGCCACCTCTATTATGCACTCTCCCGAGTCCCGACACTACTACGCTACGGGACTCTGAGGACCGGCGTGTTGACCAACTGACATGTCATGCCTTTGCATTTGGGGGGAGTGTCTCTGCGCCTGGTTTGCGCCATAGCCATTACGGCGGTAGCGCTCAGGGCCGTGGTTAGGAGTGCTCTCGATGGCACAGATGAGTTGCCTCCTGATACTGTCAACGCTCTGTCCAGCTGTGATGCGTTTGTGAACTTTATCCTGTCCGCATCGGACGATGCTATTAACATGTGTGCCAGGTCATCTGCCCTGGTGGTTGCTATACGCCGCGCGGTCTGGTTGCGCCAGTGGGCCGCAGACAATGCCGCCAAGAAAGCCCTCACGGGGCTTCCATTTAAAGGGCTGCGCTTGTTTGGGGATCGATTAGACCTCTTTGCCAAGGGAGGCAAGTTACCCCAGCGCAGGCAGCAGACTTGGCCCTTTCGTGACCAAGGCTCCCTATCTACCCCCTACCGTGGGGCCAAACAGGGTAGAGGGGCGTCCTTCGCTGGGGCCCATGCTGATTCCTGGCACAGGAGCAGAGGACGCTGTCCAGGTTCCTCCTGGGGAACCAAGCCCAAAGCCCCTCCCAAGGCCCCCCAGGCATGAGGGGGCGCCCTCACCCGTCAGGGTGGGGGGACGTCTACAGCACTTCGAGCACGTCTGGCGACGCCATGTCTCAGACCGGTGGATTCAGGAGGTAGTGTCCTCCGGCTACAAGATAGAATTTGCTGTACTGCTCCCCCCACCTGGTTCATTGGGTCTCGAATCCCTCAAGACCCTGCCTCAGCTCAGGTCCTGTTGCTGGCCGTACAGGGTCTCATGGATCTAGGGGTCATTTGCAAGGTCCCCCCTGGAGACAGGGGCACGGGGTTCTACTCCAACCTTTTCACAGTACCCAAGAAGGAAGGGTCAGTCAGGCCCATTCTGGATTTAAAAATCCTCAACAAATTTGTCAAGAACAGGCACTTTCGCATGGAAACTCTGCGCTCTGCCATTGGCTCACTGCGCCCAGGGGACTTCATGACGTCAGTAGACATCAAGGATGCTTAGCTTCACGTCCCGGTGTTTCCAGGACACCAAAGGTTTCTCAGATTTGCACTAAAAGATCAGCATTACCAATTTGTGGCCCTGCTATTCGGCCTAATGTCGGCTCCCAGGGTGTTCACCGAGGTGCTGGCAGGGGTGATGTCCCTGTTAAGGCTAAGTGGCATATGCGTGCTGCCCTACCTGGACGATATTCTCATGTCAGGTTGGGGGGGGGTTCTGGTGATTCGAAGTCCCTGCGCTTCCAGGGGAAGTGGGGTCCTCAGGAGGCCCATTTACCCATCAACATTCTGGAATTGCGGGCAGTCCGGTTGGTACTGGGGCGGTTGACCTAACACCTGAGGGGTCTGTCGGTCCAGGTACGCTCAGACAACAGGACGGTGGTTGCCTACATCAACCATCAGGGAGGGACCCGAAGCAAGGGTGCCCTCCAGGAGGTGTCTCAGATTCTGACATGGGCGGAGGCCAATGTACAATGCATTTCGGCTGTTTGCATTCCGGGGGCGGAGAATCTGCTTGCAGACGCTCTGAGCTGGGGGACGTCCTGTCAGGGAGAATGGTCCCTCTGCAACAGAGTATTCCAGTCACTGTGTCACCGTTGGGGTCTACCGGATGTGGACCTGTTTGCGTCCCGTCACAACCACAAGCTCCCGGGCTTCGTATCCCTGTCTCAGGATCCTCTGGCCTTGGCCACCACCTGCTCAGTATGCTGATATCTTTCTTAAAAGGAGCAATGGATCCCCATCTGTTTTAAGGTAGGATTAAGGGGTGAGGTAACCCCGAAACGCGTTACCTTTGAATGGGGAGCCCAGGATATTCACTCCACACAGGTCATGCTATATTTTAAAATGTTACATTAAATGTTATGTTTTATCACACTTGGTGAGCTGGACCTGCAGCACACTTGGCCACGGATGCCCTGTCCATGTTATGGAAGGAGTTTCGGCTCCTGTATGTATTTCCACCATTCCCCCTTCTGGGCAGGGTTCTGCGCAAGATTGCTCTGGAAGGGGTGCCTGTGATTCTAGTGGCCCCCAGGTGGCCAAGAAGAGTGTGGTTTGCAGACTTGGTTCAAATGGCAGTAGACCAGTACGATCTGCCAGGGGTGCCAGATCTGCTAACTCGGCTCCTTACGCCATCCCAATTTACAAACGCTGGCTTTGACAGCCTGGCTGCTGAAACCTCCAGCTTGATGGAGAAGGGTTTGTCTGCCTCTGTGGTAGGTACTATGGTGCAGGCTAGGAAGAAGACTTCTGCTGATATCTATTATAGAGTATGGCGTACCTACATTGACTGGTGTGAGTCTAGGTCTCTTCCCTGTAGGGAGTTCTCTGTCCCTAGGGTTCTGGAGTTCTTACAGCATGGTTTGCAGTTAGGTCTAAAACTCAGTACTCTGAAGGGTCAGGTTTCTGCCCTGTCCGTCTTCTTTCAGAAGACCTTTGCTCAACATCATTTGGTTAAGACCTTTTTTCATGGGGTCACTCATGCGCGTCCCCCTCGTAAACCTGTGGTCCCTGTTTGGGATTTAAACTTGGTTTTATCTGCCTTGCAGGGTGCTCCCTTTGAGCCTATTCACGATGCTGCTCTGGCTGTTCTTACTCTCGAGGTTGTCTTTTTGGTGGCCATAACTTCGGTTAGGCGTGTGTCTGAGCTGGCTGCTCTATCCATTCAGCCTCCGTACTATGAGAGGCACCAGTTCAAGCTGGATTTTCTGCCTAAGGTTGTGTCTGCCTTTCATTTGAATCAGGACATTGTTCTTCCTTCATTGTGTCCCAATCCTAGCAACGACAAGGAAAGGGTTCTGCATTCCCTGGATGTGGTCAGGTGTTGGAAGTATTACCTGGTTGTCACTGCGGCTTTCAGGAAGACTGATGCTCTTTTCGATGTGCCTTCTGGGCCTAGGAAGGGTTTGGCTCCTTCCAAGTCTACTATCAGCAAATGGATCCATCAGGCTGTGATTCAGGCCTATTCTGCTAAGGGGAAGAGTCCTCCTTTCCGTCTTACTGCTCATTCTACTCGTGCTATTGGGGCCTCCTGGGCCTTCCAGCACCCGGCTTCTGTTGAACAAGTTTGCAAGGCCGCTACTTGGTCTTCTGTTCATACCTTTTCAAAGTTTTACAAGGTTGATGTTCGGGCCTCAGCTGATGCTGTTTGACCGCAAGGTTTTGCAGGCGGCAGTAGTTTAAGCTGCGTGCTGTTGCCTTTTTTGTTGGGGATCCCACCCTACTTTTATGGACACTGCTATTGGGTGTCCCAAGTGTAAGTATTATATCTGGAGCAGGACGTACTGTATACTTAGAATAATACAATTCTGTGAAGTACTCACCTGTAGAATTGGTATTATACGTATACAGTACGTCCTGCTCCACCCCACCCTGGTTTTTGCATTATTCTGGATCCCCTGTATGGTGATTGTTGCCATTGTTGTTACCAGTTTCGGTGGTTAAATTCTCCCTGCTTCTTGTTCACTGCTTTTCAATGCTGGGGATTTCTGGGAGGTCCCCAGGTATATGAAGGGCCGGGAGGAGCCTGTTTTTGCATGTCTCTGCAGTGCACAGCGCCATCTGGTGGAGGATAACCCAAGTGTAGGTATATCTGGAGCAGGATGTACTGTATACGTATAATACCAATTCTACAGGTGAGTACTTCACAGAAATGTATTATCAAATTGTTACATCTCTCCTTGGGAAGGAACAGAGAAGATAACTCGAGTCTTTTAACCCTAACTTTGCCTGCAGACATGTAGTCTGCCCCTTTTTGTAGACCATTTATATCTAGGTGCAAGGTGTAAGCTCTAACATGATGTCTGACTGTAAAGCATTGTATTCAGTAGAAGACCATATATAGTCAGATATCAGAGCTTAGAGCTTTCCAGCAACAACCCTCTTCTGCAAATACAAATGGTGAGCACAGAGATATAGAGCCTTTATTTTATAGGCTGTATATGTTACATACATATTGGGTAAAACATACAAAACTTACATTACAAACTATCACCACAGCCTTTGTAGCTGTTCACAGGTTACAAATTTAAATGATCTGTGTTGACTGCTTCTATCTGTACAGAAGTGGTGTCACTGGAAAGTTTTATATGTGCATGTGCGCGTAATGTGCTTGTCCTGGGGATTTTTTTTTCTTTTCTCCTAGCTTTGTTTTGAATAGTAGTTAAAGGGTACGTCTACTTTCAATTGAATTTTTGAAAGTGTATATATTCTTAGTATACAGTACGTTTTGCTCCAGATAGATTACTTACACTTGGGTTATCCTCCGCCAGATGGCACTGCAGAGACATGTAAAACAGGCTCCTCAAATACCCGGGGACCTCCCACAAATCCCCAGATTTCTCTGCAGTGCTGACTGCGAAGACATGAAATTATCACTCTGTCACAGGTGAGCGGGGCTATTAAAGCCTGCGGCCCTGTTGGACTATTCCCACCCGTCCTTGATGTGATGTGCCTCCCGGCCTGGGCTGCGCTGGTTGGGTGAAGGTAGGCAGCACCATGTGTGCTTAAGGAGCATTGCTCCACCGCAGTCCCCCACCAAAGGGTAGGCGGTATAGACTGATGGTGAGCCTTATGGGATGCCCCTCCCGCATTGTCCCATGCCTCGGTAGCGGTGGGCCCTGTGCAAAGGGCAGCCATCCTCCCTCATTCTCCCAGTAGCCCTCGGGAGGAAGAGAAAGGGGGGGTGTGTGTTTGCGTGTGGTTGTCCGTGTACTGTGATTACACGCTTATGGTCCTCTTTGTAATGTCTGCTTGGACTGTCAACCGCCGCGCTGACTTGTCTTTTTACACTGTTAAGTCCGCCGCCGCGCGCCTTTTCCATCATTTGGATGTTCCGTGGCGGCGGCGCCTCAGGCGCTTCTGCGTCCTCATTGGCTGCTTGTCTGTGGACTTCGCGCTCTTCGGGGAGGCGGGGCCTGGCATGGGGTGCCTCGTGTCACGGCTCGCGCTGGCCCACCCTTCGAGGTTCTCTGAGCCACATTGTCGGCGCGTGCGCGCGTGTGTGTGACTTTATTACTTACCGTGGTCCGTAAGGGCCCTCGCAGGCGGCTTTATAATTCACTGTAGTGTGTTTCGGTGCTGACACCCTTCTTCTCATTGTGTCTTTCAGAGGGTGAATCCATTGGCTTCTCCCGGCCCGGTGTGATTGAGTAGGGGGCCTTGTAAATTTACTCCCACTCCCTAGCATCCAGGGTTGCTTTATAGCGTCAATCCCTACTGGCATATTGTGCCTAATAATCACCATATGGAGGCATCTAAGGATAATGTGACCGGGTTCCTTCTGGGACATGACCGGCGGAGTATGGCGTGTGGACAACCCCATGCTGATGCTGACAAGACGCGGGTCTGCGTACCTTGTGCTGAGCAAGCGCTGGCTTTGCAATCAGGCCTGCCAGTGGCTGTACCTCGCCTCGCTTCACACAAGTGGGGATTCTCAGCCTGAATTGCTGTCTAGACTGCCTACGGCTGAACAGATTTTTGCGAGGTCCTTAGCGCGTAAGGGTCCTGGTAAGAAGCTGCTCTTGACGCCTAATGTTACTGTTTTCCCTATGGGAACTGAGGAGTTCATGAATCTGCGTGGCTATACCCCTTCTGACTCAGGCTCATCTGAGAGACCTGAGGCTCATGAAGACTGACGCTGACCCCTGGGTTCAGGATGACGCTGACAGTTTATTGATCAAGATCTTTGAGGTTCTGTCTATCTCTCCCCCTGGTGAGGCTCCCAGTCAAAGAGGGGAGCGTTTCCATACAGCATCACCACACTTAAAATTTCTAGAGCAGGCACATTTCCATACCCTTTTGCTCAAGGAATGGGAGTGCCCCAGTAAACTTCCAGGGGTTCCAGGATTGGGATACTAAGTACCCTTTTCCCCCTTGTTGTGGTTAAATGTTGGTCGTTCCTCCCCCCCTGAGGTGGATGTCCCAATCATAGGGCCATTTAACACCCCTTTCTTACATCCCCCCGACTATACTACCCTTCGGGATGCTGAGGACCAGCGCATTGACCTGCTGGCCTCCCACGCCTTTGCATGTGCGGGGACTGCTCTACGCCCGGTCTGTGCCTTTGCCATTACTGCTGTGTCCACTAGAACCCTCATCAGGAAAATGCTCGATCGTGCCCCTGATGATCTCCCTTGGGATGTGTTTAATGCACTGTCCAATTGTGATGTGTTTGTAATATTTATCCTATTAGCATTGGATGACACCATTAGAATGTGTGCAAGAACTTCTGCCTTTCTGGTGGCTATAGGTCGCTTACTCTGGCTGCGACAGTGGGGTGCTGACAATGCTGCGAAGAAGACCCTTACCGGGCTCCCCTTTAAAGGGCTGCGTCTGTTCGGGGCCCGCCTAGACCTGTTTGGTAAGAGAGGTAAGTTACCCCAGCGTAGACGGCTGTCTCGGGCCCTTCGGGGCCAGGGCCCCCCTTCCACCCCCCACTATGGTGTTACAGGAACCAGGGGGCGTCCTTCGTGGGGGCTCCCGCAACTCCCCGTCCCAGGAGCAGAAGACAACACCCCTGCTCCTCCGGGGGTGGCTATGAACAAATCCTCTCCCAAGTCCCCTCAAGCATGATGGGGTGCCCTCACCCGCCTGGGTAAGGGGACGGCTGCGGCACGTTGCTTAAGTCTGGAGGCACCACGCCTCAGGTGGCTTTAGGAGGTAGTGTCCTCCGGCTACAAGATGGTGTTTACTGTGCGCCCCCCCCCCCCCCCCCCCCCGGATGATTCCCGGGTACTCCTGGTCCCTGCTTCTGCTCAGATGCTGGCGCAGGCCGCGCAAGGTCTGCTGGGTATGGGGGTCATTTGCAGATTTCCCTTAACAGACAGAGGCTAGGGACCCTACTCCGACCTTCCCACTGTTCCCAAAAGAGATGGGTCAGTCTGGCCCATTCTGGATGCACAGATCTTGAGTAATTTGTCAAGTACAGGCGCCTTCCTCATGGAAACTCTTCGCTCGGCTATTTGCTCCTTGCGTACCATGGGCTTCATGCCTTTGTGGATATCAAAGATGCTTACTTTTCACATCCTTGTGTTTTCAGGACACCAAGATTCCTTAGATCCGCGTTGGAGGATCAACACTGCCAATTGTAGCCATGCCATCTGGCCTCTCTTCATCTCCCAGAGTGCTCACCAAGGTGCTGGCGGGGGTGATGTCTCTGATGAGACCAAGGGGCGTCCGCGTGCTGCACTACCTGGACGTTCTCATCACTTCCCAGCCTCTACATCGGGCATGGTTGGATACTCAGCTGGTGGTGTCCATCCTGGAGTCATCTGGATGGGCGAT
This sequence comes from Gastrophryne carolinensis, assembly GCA_027917425.1. NCBI lineage: Eukaryota > Metazoa > Chordata > Amphibia > Anura > Microhylidae > Gastrophryne > Gastrophryne carolinensis. The sequence goes on from CM051238.1 coordinate 265,122,670, forward strand.
CAGCCACCACCAGGTTCTCGCTGTCCCCTTCTTTGGTAATTCATTCCTGGGAATGAATCTGGACACTGTTCAGGCAAGGACACTTCCTTCCTCAGCAGAGGGTGGACATCTGCTTGCACAAGTTCAGCTTCTCCTAGCTGTCCCCGTTATTTTACCAAGGCAGGGGATGCAGCTGATGGGCCTGATGGTGGCGTGCTTCGCAGCGGCCCTTTGTGCTCATTCACTCTTGAGGCTTCTGCAATTTCCCCTATTGTCTGTATGGGACAAGGACCCAGCGTCCCTGGACAGGGTCTGGGTGTCTTCCCCCCCCATGGTGAGGAGGTCCCTCTTGTATTGGATGGATTCATGGAACCTGTTGGGGGGCGGAACCTTCTTGCTCCTTCCTGGGAGACGGTCACCACGGATGTCAGTCTATCAGCTGGTGGGGGGTTCTTCTGGAGGTCCCTGCGGTTCCAGGGGAGGTGGGGCCCTTAGGAGGCCCATTCATCTATCAATGTCTTGAAGCTGTGAGCGATCAGGTCAGTTCTGGTTCGCTTGACTACTTGACTACTCATATTCAGGGCCTGCCTGTTCAGGGGCACATGGTCACTCTGATGGCAGTTGCCTACATCAATCATCAGGGAGGGACCCGGCCCAAGTGGGTCCTCCAGGAAGTGTCTCTGATTATGATCTGGTGGAGGCTAATGTTACTTGCTTTTCAGTGGTATACATTACGGGGGGGGGGGTCCCTCTGCAACAGGGTGTTCCAGTCTCTCTATTACCGTTGGGGCCAACCTATGTGGATCTGTTTGCGTTCCGTCACAATCACAATCTCCCGGCCTTTGTCTCCCCATACCAGGATCTTCTGGCCGTACCCATGGATGCCTTAGTACTGTCATGGTGGGTCATTCAGTTTCTGTATGTCTTTCTACATTCCCCCTGCTAGGCAGGGTTCTGTGCAGGATTGCTCTGAAAGGGGTGCCAGTTGTTCTGGCGGCTTCAGGTGGTCAAGAAGAGTGTGGTTCGCAGACATGGTGCAGATGGCAGTAGATCTGTGCTTTCTGCCTTGATTGACAGATCTGCTCACTTAGGACCACTTACGCCATCCCATTTACTAAATCTGGCCTTGACGGCCTGACTGCTGAAACCTCCATCTTGATGGAGAATGGTTTGTCTACCTCGTTGGTTGAGTCCATGGTGAAGGCTAGGAAGATGATTTATTCCTCTATCTGTTATATGGTATGGCTTACCTTCATTGACTGGTTGAGTCTTGGTCTCTTCCCTGTTGGGTGTTCTCAGTTCCCAGGGATTTGGAGTTTTAGTGCATGGGTCGTAGTTTTTCTTTAACTCAGTTCTCTGAAGGGTCAGGTTTCTATCCTGTCTTCTTTCAGCATTCCTTGATTAAGACGGCCTTTAGGGGGTTGCTCTTGTGCTTTTTCTCACTACAACCTATGGTCCCTGTTTTTGGGGCTTTGAAAATGGTCTTGCCTTTTTTGCAGGGTGCTCCCTTTGAACCTGTGTAGGTTGATGCCTTGGCTATTCTTGCGCTCAAGGTCGTGTTTCTGGTAGCTATTGCTTCTGTCAGGCGTGTGTCTGAGTCGGTGGTGCTGCCCATTCAGCCCCCCTACCTTGAGAGGCACCAGGACAAGGTGGTGTTTTGTTCAAACCTGAATTTCTGCCAAAAGGTAGTATCTGATTTTCATTGAATCAGGATATTGTTCTTCCTTCTTTGTGCCCTAACCCTAGCAATGTTAAGGAGAGAGTTTTGCACTCTTTGGATGTGGTTAGGTGTCTGAAGTACTATCTGGTGGCTACTGCACCTTTTCAAAATCACTGAGGCTCTTCTTGTGGTCCCTTCTGGTTCTAGGAAAGGGTTTTTGGCTTCTGCCAAGTCTACTATCAGCATGTGGATTCGTCAGGCTGTGATTCAGGCCTGCTCTGCTAAGGGGAAGAGTCCTCTCTTCGCTTTCTTGCTCTTTCTCCTCGTGCTATTGGTGCCCCCTTGGGCCTTCCAGCACCAGGCTGCTATTGCACCAGTGTGCAAGGCCGCTATTTGGTCTTTTGTTCATACCTTTTCAAGGTTTTACAAGGTTGATGTTAAGGCCTCAGCTGTTGCTGTTTTTTGGCCACAAGGTTTTGCAGGCGGCAGTGGTTTAAACTGTCTGCTGTTAACTTTTTATTAGGGATCCCACCCTACCTTACGGACACTGCTGTTGGATGTCCCAAGTACTGTATACTAAGAATACAAATCTGTAAAATACTCACCTGTAGAATTGGTATTATAAGTATACAGTATGCCCTGCTCCACCCCACCCTGTTGTTGCATTATTCTGGATCCCCTGTATGGTGATTATCATCATTGTTATAGTTACCAGTTTTTTTTTTGGGTGGTTAAATTCTCCCGGTTTCTTGTTCACTGCTTTTCAATGCTGGGGATTTGTGGGAGGTCCCCGGTTATTTGAGGGGCCGGGAGGAGCCTGTTTTGCATGTCTCTGCAGTGCAGCGCCATCTGGCGGAGGATAACCCAAGTGTAAGTAATCTATCTGGAGCAGGACGTACTGTATACTTATACCAATTCTATAGGTGAGTACTTCACAGAATTGTATTTTTAGAGCTATTAATTTCATTTTAGTAATTACATCGGCCAGACAGGTTAGTGACCTAAAATTACCTCAAAAGTTTGCAGCAGGTTGTGTTGTTGGCTATAGAGCCGGCTCAGTCAGATCAGGAGGACATGTCCTTAAAGCTCCTAAATTCCAGAATGCTGGTTCTCCTGTATTTACGGATTACAGCTGAATGGAAAAAGTCGGATATTTTATTGGTCTCCTTTGGGGTGGAAGAGCAAGGGGTTGCAGGCATCCATGACTAGATCAGAGATGCTATGGCTCTGGCCCTGGCCTATCAAGCAATCGGTACCCCACCCCCTTAGGTAATAGAGCCCATTCCAATAGGGCAGTGTTAGCTTCTTTGCCTTATAATAGCGGCATCTCTTTGGAGTAAGTATGTAAGGCTGCCACCTGGTCTTCCCCTCACACCTTCTTGAGACACTACAAGGTGGACTTTTGGAAGCACAACCAGCAGAATTTCAGAAAGACTGTTCTTGAGGCAGTCTGCCCACCCTGAGTTAGGACTCTGCTTGTTTGCTTGCCTTCTGTGGCTAGCCGTCCTGGAGGGCGCTTGGGGAAAAACCCACTTAGTCTTACCGGTAACGGTATTTCCAATAGTCCTCCAGGATGGCATCCTACCCCCCACCCCATTTTTTAAGATCTATTTTGGCTTGGTTGCACGGGTGTTACTACTTCCTGTCTTTTTTCACTTCGGGTCTTGGATTTTCCTGTATGATTGTCTAATAACATGGAGAACTGAGGGGGAAAGGGCGGGGCTTCTATACTTTGTCACTTTGTGTTTCCTGTTTAGAGGGATGAAGTGAGTGGCTAGCCGCCCTGGAGAACTATTGGAAATACCGTTACCGGTAGGACTAACTGGTTGTTTTAACACTGCTACAATGCTTGATTTTTTTTTTCTATATTGTTTTTTATTACAACCTATTTTATTTTTTCATTCACAGTGATGTCTCTACAACCACCCACTCTCCATGCGTAGTCTTGGTATCCTGTATTTCTTTTCTTGCATTTTTGGTAAGTCTTGTACCACATCCAGGCTGGAGAGGCAGACAGCTGGCTTCACTGCCTGGAACACTATAAAGCCTCAGGAGGGTGTGCGCACTTAAGATGTCCTTGAGCAGTGGCACGCCAGGAGGGAAAGGTCTGGACACAAATCCTGTGGAGACCTATGACAGTGGTGATGAATGGGACATTGGTGTGGGAAATCTGATCATTGACTTGGATGCGGATTTAGAGAAGGACCAGCAGAAGCTTGAGATGTCCGGATCTAAAGAGGTGGGCATGCCAGCCCCTAATGCAGTGGCTACTCTTCCTGAGAACATAAAGTTTGTTACGCCCGTGCCCAGTGGCCAAAACAAGGAGTCCAAATCAAAATCGAAGAGGAGTAAAAGTAGCAAAGATGGTGGAAGAAACATTCAACCTCCCTCTGGACTGTTTCCCTCAGGGGATGCCTGTAAAAAGGAAGTGTCAGGACGTTCAGCAGATGGTGGGAGTAGCTCAGTAGTTCCCTCTTCCACAGCAACCCCCTCAAAAGTTGGAGAGAAGTCTGGCAAGGCTATTCGCAGCTCTTCTAACTCTAAGAAGGAAAGTGGCAAGGCCAAAAAGGAGAAGAGCGAACTACCCGGAGCAAGCAGTGACAAAGAGCCAATTGGAGTTTTGCAGCCAGCTCCTGGAGTTGGGGGTCGGGTAACGTCAATGCAAGAAACCATAGGAACTGCGGTAGAGCAGATGGGTGGGGGCATTGCAACGGACAGTGGAAATGCTATGACTGTTATAAAAACAGAGAGTGAAGATCCTGAACTTGAAAATCGTGGATTGAAAAAGGTGAAGTCAGAGATGGTAAGCACATGTTTATGCTTTATATATTTGTTCTATAGGGTTTTGCAAACGGTTTTCCTTCCCATAAAAAAGTGAATAATACCGCTCTCTAATTTTACACAAATTTAAACAGAACTATAAATCCACAGAAAGTTAAAGCAAAGCTCCACGTGCAAAGACCACCATCTCACTATTAAGTCCAAAAATAGAAATAAGTCAATATTTAGCATAGAGCTATATAAACTCTCGATGTAATTCTTCACCGGCTCTTATCCACTCAGCATGTGCCCACCACCAATCTAATGCTCTTACCAAAACATTTGGGTATAATTAGCCAAATGATAGACAATTTCCAATTCATCCACAAGATCCTGCTCTTGTATCCAACAAAGCTTGAGGTTTTAAATAAGTATCATGCATGAGGTATCTAAAAGGGAGAGCTATTGGATTTACACCCTTGACACTAGTCCAATGGGTTTAAACATTGAATTCGACCTGAATTGCTTTTTGGATTCCTCATATCTTTGAGCGGGTCACTTTAGTTCAGCCTTAGATATTTGGCTTGAATTTCCTTCTGGATTCCTTATAATATCTTGAATGGGTCATTTTAGTTCAGTTTTAGATATTTGGCCTTGAGCCTTTATTTTAGGGATTTGTGCAATAGTAGTTTTAGGTGTGCTTTTTATCTTATAGATTTTGTATGCTGTTGAGTGTTTTATATTCATGTTTAATTGGAAGGTCAACTCACTGCTTCTCGTTTCCACGTTTTTATTGTGTATAGGTTGACTTGGCCGGTGAGAACAACCACTTGTAATAGATGTAATGATGGATTGTTTTCCTGGAGCTTTTAATATTGTGAACAAGTCGCTACTGTCTGATTGGAAAGATGACCCAGCATTTGTAAATATGCTGGGTTACTTTGTATGGGATTCTGTCAGGAGACTGGCATTGAATGAACCCCTCCCGAGTGTATAGGCCGTTCTTTGCCTTGTTTTGTGCCGGATTTCCCCTGTGAAATAGTGAGGGGAGATTGAGGGTAAAATTCCCCCCATGCGCTGCGCGCAGGACGAGCAGCGGCATAAATACACGGGAGGTCACCCATCCTGAACATGCCTGGTTGCTGCTGATTGGTGGGGCGGAGGAATGATGCTGCAGCCCCGCCTACCACCTTCGATATAAATGAAGCTGTCACCGTCGCGCCGGCTCACCTAGCCAAAGTCGCGTGGAGCGGTGAAACGTGTTGGGGAGAGACGATTCACCTCCTTTTCATGATAGGGGAAGATTGGTGTCTGATTTTAAAGTGGACCAACACCCAGGATTTTGACTATCCTGGGTTTTGGTCCACTTCGGCGGGGCACCCCGATCGGGGGTGCCCCGCTGTGTGAAACCCCCCAGAAACCCCAAAAAACTCACCTCTCAACGCTCCCACGTGAGCGCCGCAGCCAATCCCCGCCAACGTCCAGGCGGGGATCAGGAACGTCCAGGCCGCTTCCGCCGCCGCCGCCTCCCGCGCGTCACTCTCGGCGCGCGCGCGCCCCCGCCGGCCATTCACAGAGGGCCGGCGCGGGCGCGCGCACGTCTGGAGGGGTGCGCGGGAGGCGGCGGCGGCGGAAGCGGCGGCGGATCAGGTAAGGTGTTTTGGGGGTTTCTGGGGGGTTTCACCCCGCGGGACATCCCGATCTCGGATGTCCCGCGGGGTGGGGGGTGATCGGCCCGGGAATCTTATAGATTTCCGGGCCGATCACCCCTGGGTGTTGGTCCACTTTAAGGTGGAACGGAGCATTGGATATAAAGCGTGTTTTTATCTTTTTAATGTGAGTGCATTTTTGGCATAATAAAAGAACACTTATTCTTAGCAATGTTGCACTATGGTTCTGCCTTCTTTCTTTTACATGGCTAATATGAGAGGGATACTTATTTAAAACCTCAAGCCTTGTTGGATACAAGGGCAGGATCTTGTGGATAAATTGAAGATTGTCTATCATTTGGCTTTTTATACCCCAATGTTTTGGTAAGAGCATTAGATGCTGGTGGTGGGCACAGTGTGTCACTGAAGTGTTATTCTCAGTATACAGCACGTTTTGTTCCAGAAGATATTCCTTACTCTTGGGTTATACATCCAGTAGATGGCGATGGACTGCAGAGACAGAAAAGTGGCTCCTCCCGGCCCCATATATACCAGGGACCTCCCACAAATTCCCCAGTTCTTCTCTGCAGTCTGGGCTGCGATGACTAGAAGATGGCTCTTTCTACTCGCAGGTGAGTGGGGCTTATTAGCCTGCGGCCCTGTAGGGCTATTCCCACCCGTTTCTTTTCACTTCCTTCCAGCTTAGGCTGCGCTGGTCGGGTGATGGTAGGCAGCACTGCTGCTAGGTACTGCGCTCCTACCGCAGTCCCCCACCAAAGGGTAGGCAATACAGGCCCGTGGTGAGCCTTATGGGATGCCCCTCCCGCGGCCGTTGGCCCTCGCCCCCTGTCCCCTCAGTTAGGCTCCTCTTAGGTCCACTGCTTCCTCTTCGCTCCTCCTGGGTAGACCTCCAGGGGGGGGGGTGTATATTACTATGTGTTTCTTTTTGCTAAGACTTTTGTATTGGTTGCATTGGTTTGCTATTGCCGCCGCGCGGTAGTACTCCGCTCCGCGGACGGCGGCCGCATCGCCTCAGGCACTACTGCGCCGTCATTGGCTGGCCTTGTCACGGGGGCGCGTTTCGCGCTCTTCGGGGGGCGGGCCTTGCGGATGACGTTTTCCGCATCACTTCTCCGCGGCCCACCTCTCGAGGTATATGCAGGTGCCATATTCCAAGGTATGCAGCACGCCCTGCTCCAGTAATGATTCATTACGTCTGGGTTATAGTCCACAAGAGGGCGCTTTACTGCAGAGAGGGCAAAAAAAGAGGCCCCTCCCGGTCCTTATATACCCGGGACCTCCCACTAAATTCCCCAGTTCCTTCTCTACAGTAGGGCTGCGAAGGTCAAGATGATGGCTTCTCTCCTTGCAGATAAGCTGGGCTGCACAGCCCCTGGCCCTGCTGTGTTCTATTCCCACCCGTTCCACTGTTACTTGCTTCCCAGCCTTGGCTGTGTGGTCGGGTGACGGTAGGCAGCACCTATTAGAGGTGTTTTTAATGGAGTATTGCTCCACCACAAATCCCCCACCGAAGTGTAGGCGGCACAGGTTGGTGAGCCTGGATATGGGATGCCCCGTCCGCAATAGCCCTCATTACATGCCCAAAATGTAACTATGGGCTTATACTCCCCCCTTCTCCCGTTTGACCGGTTAGTTGGGGGGGGGGGGGGGGGGGTCAGTGTACGTTATTGTATGAGTGATTTCAACTGTGATTTGACTCTGTGACACTGTACTGTTAAGCGCTAGCACATAGGCTCAGCGCTCCTTCCTCCTCTCCTCAGTCATTCTTTCATGTGTGTCATGCACGCTCTGCGGCGGGCCAGTGATGTTACTGGCTGATTGGCCGCCGGGCGGTCTGTACCTGGCCTGTCCCCGCGTTACTGGAGGGGGCAGGGCCTAGCGCTCAGCGGGTTCCACAAGCGGCCCGCCCTTTCCTGAGCTGATCAGCGCCATCTTGCCATGGCATCGCTGTGCCCTATGTTAAACATATTGAAATTGGGGGCTTAATTTTTAAATCCTCCCACTAGCGGACATTTAAGGGGCATCCCGGGTAACTGCACAGTGTAATTCCCATTAATCATTGTGACATTGAAATTCACCATATGGAGGCTTCTCAGGATGTTGTGCTCAGGGTCCCCTCGGGGCAAGCCCGGCTGTGTGGTGTGCGGGCGGCCCATGTGGGCGATGATGTGTGGGTCTGTGTACCCTGCGCCCAGCAGGTGCTTGCGCAGCAATCTGGGCTACATGAGTCTGGGTCGGCACCCACTGCATTGTCCCCCACACCCCCTCGCTTGATTATGACCCCTAGTGGGCTTAACACTAGCCGGGAGTCTCAATCTGATGTTTCCACCAGACTGGCCAACATTGAGAGACTGATTGCTAGCTCTGCAGCCCGTAAGGCTCCAGCTAAAAGACGGCATGTGGCACCTGCTGCGCCGGTCTTTACTATGGAACATGATTTCCTTGATCTTTCTGACTATACCCCTCTCGAGGAAGGGGAATTATTCTCAGATTCAGATTTATCTGACGATCAGCATTGTCTTGGCGCCGATGCCGGCTCAGAACATTGGGATGCTGATGACACCCATAGACTTTTGACTAAAATTTTTGAAGTACTTTCCATTTCCCCTCCTGCAGCGGCACCTAAGCAGCAGGGGGAATTGTTTGGTACCGCAAAACCGCGTTTGGAATTTCCAGAACAGACGCATTTTAATAATCTGGTTCTCAAGGAATAGGAACGGCCTAGCCGGCTCCCCTAAGGGGTGGGTTAGGAGGTTTCCCTTCCCCCTCGGATGTGGTCAAATGTTGGTCAACTCCCCCTGAGGTGGATGCCCCTGTTTTGGGGTTGTCTAACACTTCCGTGGTGCATTCCCCTGATTCCACTACTTTGAAGGATAGTGAGGACAGGCGTATTGACCAACTGGCTTCCCATGCCTTTGCCTGTGTGGGTTCGGCCTTGCGCCCGGTTTGTACTTCCGCTTTTACAGCCGTGGGTATTAGGACCTTGATCAGGGGCCTTCTGGATGGCTTCCATGAGGATCCTTCTAGTGCTGAATTTAGAGCCTTGTCACAATGTGAGATGTTCATCACCTATGTTTTCTCTGCCTTAGATGACACCATTTGGATGTGTAGCAGGAACTCTGCCTTGGTTGTCTCTATCCGCTGCTCGGTCTGGTTGCGCCAGTGGGCAGCTGACAGTGCCACTAAGAAGGCGCTCACGGGGCTCCCCTTTAAGGGGTTGCGCCTGTTTAGTGATCATTTGGACCTTTTTGCTAAGGGAGGTAAGTTACCCCAACCCAAAAAGCAGCCGCGACCCTTTCGGGGCCCCGGGTCCTTCACTCCCTCCTTTCGTGGGCCTAGGTCAGGCAGGGGGGAATCCTTTTGCGGGGAAAAGAGATTTCTTGGGCAAGGGCAGAGGCCGTGCCCGGTCCGGATCCTCCTGGGGTGCCAAACCCAAATCTACTGCCAAGCCCGCACAGCAATGAGGGGCCGCCCTCACACTTCCGGGTGGGGGGGCGGCTGCGGCTCTTCACTCAGGTCTGGGCTCAACAAGTCTCAGACAATTGGATTCTGGAGGTTGTCTCCTCCAGATACAAGCTGGAGTTCGCGGACTCGCCTCCTCCCAGATTCCTCAGGTCCCGGGTTCCTACGGACCCTCGGGCAGCTAGGGGTTTGTTTCTGGCGGTACAAAACCTTTTGGCCATGGGGGTCATCTGTCAGGTCCCTCCGGGAGAGAGGTCAGTGCTACTATTCCAATCTCTTTAAAGTGCCCAAAAAGGATGGTTCCATCAGACCCATCCTGGACCTAAAGCTTCTCGAAAAGTTCTTCAGGACCAGACGTTTTAGCATGGAAACTCTGCGTTCCGCTATCAGCTCCCTGCGTCCAGGGGACTTTGACTTCAATAGACATCAAGGATGCTTACCTTCCTGTGCCGGTCTTCCCAGGGCATCAGCGGTTCCTCAGGTTCGCAGTAGAGGAACAACACTACCAATTTGTGGCACTTCCCTTCGGTCTCACTGAGTGTTCACCAAGGCGTTGGTGGGTGTGATGGCCCTTCTCAGAGCCCGGGGTATTCGCATTCTTCCTTATCTGGACGACCTTCTCGTTACGTCCCATTCACTCCAGCAGGCAGAATTGGACACCCGAACGGTGGTGGCGAAATGTTCGGATGGGCGATCAATTATCCCAGATCCTCACTCTCCCCGTCCCGGGTGACCCCCTTCCTGGGTATGACTCTGGATACCATTCGGGCCAGGATTTTCCTCCCTCAGCAGAAGGTGGACTCTCTTCAAGCTCTTACTCATTTCTTGTTGTCCAGCCCTCATCCGTCCATCCGGCAAGGGATGCAATTCGTGGGACAGATGGTGGCCTGCTTCGAGGCGGTCCCTTATGCTCAATTTCACATGAGAACCCTTCAGCTCCATCTTCTGTCAGTCTGGGACAAGAGTCCCCTGTCTCTGGATCAGGCCTTTGTTCTATCTCCTCTGGTCCGGCGGTCCCTCCTGTGGTGGCTGGACTCGAGGAATCTTCTGGGGAGCAGATCCTTTCTGACTCCATGTTGGGAGACGATCAGTACGGATGCCAGTCTGTCAGGTTGGGGGGGGGGGCTACTGGAGAGCCCTCCAATTCCAGGGGCTGTGGGGCCCTCAGGAGGCACACGCCCCCATCAATGTTCTGGAGCTGAAGGCGGTCCGGTTGGTGTTGGCGCAGCTGACGCCTCGCCTCCAGGGCCTGCCGGTTCAGGTTCGCTCCGACAACCGGACTGCGGTCGCTTGCATCAATCTTCAGGGAGGGACCCGGAGCAAGAGTGCCCTCCGGGAGGTGTCGTTGATCTTGTCTTGGGCCGAGGACCATGTCCCATGCATCTCTGCGGTTTACATTCCGGGAGCGGAGACTCTAGAAGCAGATTCTCTGAGCAGGGGGCCTCTCGTCGGTGAGAATGGTCCCTCAACAGCGAGGTCTTCCTATCCCTTTGTCACAGGTTGGGGATGCCGGATGTTTCTGTTTGCTTCTCGCCACAATCACAAGCTGCCAGCATTTGTCTTACTGTCCCAGGATCCTCTGGCTCTGGCGGTGGATGCCATGTCTCTGTCCTGGCAGGGGTTCGGTCTTTTGTACCTCTTCCCTCCGTTTCCCCTTCTGGGAAAGGTTCTGCGCAAGCTGATTCAGGAAAGAGTGCCAGCTGTTCTGGTGGCCCCCAGGTGGCCAAGACAGGTGTAGTTCGCGGATGTCCTGCAGCTGGCGGTGGATCAGTACCCCCTGCCCCTGGTTCCGGATCTTCTCATTCAAGGACGGCTCTGTTACCCCAATTTACAAACGCTGGCTTTGACGACCTGGCTGCTGAAACCTCCATCCTAAGGGAGAAAGGTCTGTCTGATTCGCTCGTTCAGACTCTGATCAGGGCTAGGAAGAGATCCTCTTCTGCCATCTACTATAGGACCTGGCTGACCTACATTCACTGGTGTGAGGCTAGGGCCTTTCCCTGTAGGGTGTTCTCCATCCCTCGGATACTGGAGTTCCTTCAACATGGTCTGGATTTGGGTTTTCAGCTCAGCACTCTGTAGAGGTATGTTTCCGCTTTGGCTGTTTTTCTTTCAGAGGTCTTTCTCTCTTCATCCTTTGGTCAAGACTTTCTTCCAGGGGGTCACTCATGTGCGCCCTCCTCGCAAACCCATCTTACTGGTTTGGGATTTGAATTTGGTGTTGTCTGCCCTTCAGGGTCCTCCGTTTGAGCCTGTGCATGAGTCTGCGCGGTCTATTCTCACTTTGAAGGTTGCCTTCTTGGTGGCTATCACTTCTGTCCGGCGTGTTTCTGAGTTGGCGGCTCTGTCCATTCAGGCCCCCTACTTTGAGCGACACTGGGACAAGGTGGTTTTTCGTTTTAAACCAGACTTCTTGCCTAAGGTTGTCTCTGCCTTTCACCTCAATCAGGACATTGTGCTTCCTTCCTTGTGCCCTAATCCTGGTAATGACAAGGAGAGGGCCTTGCATTCTCTGGATGTTGTCAGGAATTTGAAATACTACCTGGTGGCTACTGCGCCTTTCAGGAAGACGGACACCTTGTTTGTGATACCCTCGGGCCCCATGAAGGGTTTGGTGCCTGTTAAGTCTACCATTAGTAAATGGATTCGTCAGGACTTTGTTAGGGCCTATTCTGCTAAGGGGAAGGATCCTCCTTTCCGAGTCACTGCTCATTATACCCGTGCTGTTGGGTCTTCCTGGGCCTTTCAGCACCAGGCTTCTGTTGAACAAGTTTGTAAGGCTGCTACTTGGTCGTCTGTTCATACTTTTTCCAAGTTTTACAAGGTTGATGTTCGGGCCTCAGCTGGTGCTGTTTTTAGCCGCAAAGTTCTGCAGGCGGCAGTGGTTTGAACTGCGCGTTGTTGCCTTTTGGGATCCCCACCCGTTTGTTGGACACTGCTATTGGGTGTCCCAGACGTAATGAATCATTACTGGAGCAGGGCGTGCTGCATACTTGAAATATTACAATTCTGTGAATACTCACCTTGTAGAATGGGTATTATAAGTATGCAGCACGCCCTGCTCCATCCCACCCTGAGTACTTGTTCTTGGATCTGCTATGTGGTGAATGTTTCCTGGTTAATGTTAATCTTGTTGTTGGCTTCTCCTGGTTCCCTTACTGCTTTTTTATACTGGGGAATTTAGTGGGAGGTCCCGGGCATATATGGACCGGGAGGGGCCTCTTTTTTTGCCATCTCTGCAGTAAAGCGCCCTCTTGTGGACTATAACCCAGACGTAATGAATCATTACTGGAGCAGGGCGTGCTGCATACTTATAATAACAATTCCACAAGGTGAGTATTCACAGAATTGTATTTTTGGAGCTCCTGTGCTGCGTGTCTGGCGTCCCCCTATCGTGGTCCGTAAGTGCTCCTGCGGGCTGGCTTTTCTTTGTATTATGCTTACGGGTTCTTTGCTTTATGTCTTACAGGCGGATCAAACTTTTTTGTGGTTTCTCCCGGTCCTATCCCCTCTATTTAGCGTTAACTACTTATTGGAGGGCTATTGTATTGTATATCTCCCACTTCCCTAGCGGGCTATTGGAGCATCTCGGGTAGCCTTATTGGCGTCAATCCCAATTGGCTTCTCAGGATAATGTGCTTGGGGGTTCCTTCGGGACAAGCCCGGCTGTGTGTGGCGTGTGGGGTATCCCCTATAAGTGATGTCAGGGTGTGTGTACCCTGCGCCCAGCAGACGCTTGTGCTGCAGTCTGGGTTACCGGTGGCTGGGTCTGCGCCCATTCGGGCTTCGCCTACCCCCCCCACACTTAAATCTGACTAGCAGTGGGGAGTCTCAACCTGATTTGGCTGCTCGGGTGGCCAGCATTGAGAGACATATTGCTGGCTCTGGCTTCTGCTAAGAAGCGGCATTTATCACCTGGTGTTTTCCTCTTTCATATGGAGGCTGAGGAATTTTTTTACGTTACCGGTTATACCCCCCTGGAATCATCTGAGGAACTATCCAGGGTGTATGGTGCCCATTCTGGGTCTGACCCATAGGCTTCAGATGATACTGACAGGCTTTTAGCTCACATTTTTGAAGTACTCTATCTCTCCTCCTGCCATGACTCCGTGGAGAGTATAGATCTCTTCTGCATTGTGAGGAATTAGTTGCATATTTTTTCTCTGCCTTGGATGATACCATTAGAATGTGTGGCAGGGCATCTGCCTTGTTGGTGGCGATACGCAGCTCGGTGTGGCTGCGCCAGTGGGCAGCTGACAACGCTGCTAAGAAGGCTCTCGCTGGGTTTCCCTTCAAGGGGCTGCGCCTCTTTGGGGAATGTCTGGCCTTGTTTGCTAAGAGAGGCAAGTTACCTCAGCGTAGAAGGCAGCCCCGGTCCTTTCGGGGTTCAGGTGCCTTTTCTCCTTCCTTACGGGGCTCCAGAATTGGACGGGGAGCTTCCTTTGCTGGAGCCCGTGGAGATTTTTTGGGCAGGGGCAGAGGATGTGGCCGCTCTGGCCCCTCCTGTGGTCCCAAGCCTAAGTCCTCCCCCAAGCCCCCTCGGGCATGAAGGGGCGCCCTCACCCATCCGGGTGGGGGGGCGGCTTTGGCTCTTGGCTCATGTCTGGAGGCGTCATGTCTCAGACTGGTGGATTCAGGAGGTAGTGTCCTCTGGTTACAAGATAGTTTGCAGCCTGGCCACCCCCAAGATTCATCAAATCCCGTTAGCTCAAAACCCCCTGTCAGCTCAGGGTCTGTCCCTGGCTGTCCAAAGCCTTCTGGAATTGGGTGTCATCTGCCGGGTGCCCTTGAGGGAAAGGGGCAAAGCCTATTATTCCAATCCTTTCATTGTTCCCAAAAAAGATGGGTCCATCAGACCCATCCTGGATTTAAAGCACCTCAACAAATTTGTCAGATTCAGACACTTTCGCATGGAGACTGCGCTCAGCTGTGACTTTCCTACGCCCAGGGGACTTCATGACCTCTGTAGACATCAAGGATGCTTACCTTCACGTAGCTATCTTTCCAGGTCATCAGAGATTCCTCAGGTTCGCTCTGGAGGATCAGCACTACCAATTTGTGGCCTTGCCCTTCGGTCTCACCTCGGCTCCCAGGGTATTCACCAAGGTGCTGGCAGGTGTGATGGCTCTGCTGAGATCTCAGGGCATTCGCATTCTTCCCTACTTGGACGACATGCTTATCGCTTCTCAGTCCTTCCATCAAGCAGAGCTGGACACTCAGCGGGTGGTGTCCACACTGGAGTCATTCGGCTGGGTGATCAACCACCCCAAATCTTCTGTGTCTCCTTCCATGTAGAAGTCCCATATGCTCAGTTCCACATGAGTCCACATGAGTCCTCTTCAGCTTCACCTCTTGTCAGTGTGGGATTGGGACCCCGTGTCCTTGGATCAGGTGTTTGTCCTGTCCCCTCTGGCCAGGCGGTCTCTGTCGTGATGGCTGGACTCCATGAACCTGCTGGGGGGCAGATCCTTTCTGGCCCTTTTTGGGAGACTGTCACCACGGATGCCAGTCTGACAGGTTGCGGGGGCTTTTGGAAGTCCCTGAAATTCCAGGGTCAGTGGGGCCCTCAGGAGGCCCATACCCCTATCAACATTCTGGAGTTGAGGGCGACCAGGTTGGTTCTCGCCCATTTAACCCCACACCTGCGGGGTCGGGCTGTTCAGGTCTGCTCGGACAACCAGGCGGCGGTTGCCTACATCAATCATCAGGGAGGGACCCGGAGCAAGAGGGCCCTCAAGGAAGTGTCCCTGATACTGTCCTGGGCGGAGGTGAATGTTCCCTGCATCTCAGCTGTGTACATTCCGGGGGTGGAGAATCTGGAGGCAGACTCTCTGAGCAGGAGGACCTCTCGTCTGGGAGAGTGGTCCCTCAGCAGCAGGGTGTTTCGCTCCCTGTGCCACCGCTGGGGTCAGCCGGATGTGGATCTGTTTGCGTCCCGTCACAATCACAAGCTTCCAGTCTTTGTCTCTCTGTCCCAGGATCCTCTGGCCTTGGCCATGGATGCCTTGGCAATGTCTTGGACGAGTTTTCAGCTCCTGTATGTGTTCCCCCGTTTCCCCTGGGCAGGGTGCTGCGCAAGATAGCTCAGGAACGGGTGCCAGTCATTCTGGTGGCCCCCTGTTGCCAAGAAGAGTGTGGTTCGTAGTCCAGATCGGCTCACTCGGGCAACTACGCTGGCTTTGACGGCCTGGCTGCTGAAACCTCCATCTTGATGGAAAAGGGGCTGCCTGCCTCGGTTGTTAATACCATGATCAGGGCTAGGAAAAGGTCCTCCTCTTCTATCTACTATAGGGTTTGGCATACTTACATTGACTGGTGTGAGTCTAACTCGCTTCCCTGTCGTGTGCTTTCTATTCCTAGGATTCTGGAGTTTCTGCAACATGGTTTGGATCTGGGTCTTCAGCTCAGTACTCTGAAAGGTCATGTTTCTGCCTTGGCCATTTTTTTCCAAAGATCCTTTGCTCAGCATCCCCTGGTCAAGATATTCTTCCAGGGGGTTACTCACGTGCGTCCCCCATGTAAGCCTATGTCACCAGTCTTGGTCTTATCTGCCCTGCAGGGGTCTCCCTTCGAGCCCTTACAGGGGGCCCCGTTGTCCATTCTTACGCTTAAGGTAGTCTTTTTGGTGGCTATCACTTCTGTTAGGCGTGTTTCTGAGTTGGCGGCGCTTTCCATCAAACTTCCTTACTTTGAGAGACACCAGGACAAGGTGGTGTTTCGTTTTAAGGCAGATTTTCTGCCTTTCATCTCAATCAGAACATTGTTTTGCCTTCTCTGTGTCCCAATCCTAGTACTTCTATGGAGAGGGTTTTACACTCTCTGGATGTGGTTAGGACTCTGAAGTTCTATCTGGTGGCTACTGAACCCTTCAGGAAGACTAATGATCTTTTTGTGCTCCCGTCTGGACCTAAGAAGGGTCTGCCGCCAGCTAAGTCCACTATCAGAAAGTGGATCCGTCAGGCTGTGATACAGGCCTACTCTGCTAAGGGGTTAGAGCCTCCCTTTCGCCTTACTGCTCATTCTACTCGTGCTATTGGTGCCTCTTGGGCTTTTCAGCACCAAACTTCTGTTGAACAAGTTTGCAAGGCCGCCACTTGGTTTTAAAAGGTTGATGTTAAGGCCTCAGCTGATGCTGCTTTTGGTCGCAAAGTTCTGCAGGCGGCAGTGGTTTAAACTGTCTGCTTTTACTTTTGGGGATCCCACCCTACCTTACGGACACTGCTATTGGATGTCCCAAGAGTAAGGAATATCTTCTGGAACAGGACGTGCTGTATACTTGGAATAATACAATTCTGTGATTACTCATCTTTAGAATTATTATTATACGTACATAGCACGTCCTGTTCCACCCCACCCTTGTTATCATTATTTTTAGTTACCTCTTTATGGTGGTTGTTCTTATGTTCAATTTTTATATAATGGTTATAGTTCTCCCGGTCTCATTTTTACTGCTTTTCAATACTGGGGATCTTGTGGGAGGTCCCTGGTATATATGGGGCGGGGAGGAGCCACTTTTCTGTCTCTGCAGTCCAGCGCCATCTACTGGATGTATAACCCAAGAGTAAGGAATATCTTCTGGAACAGGACGTGCTGTACACGTGTAATACCAATTCTACAGGTGAGTAATAACAGAATTGTATTTTTCAAGGCACTATCACAAAGAGGCGATGCTGAGTGGATAAGAGCCGGAGAAGAATTAAATAGGGGGTTTATATAGCTCTGTGCTAAATATTGACTTTTATTTCTACTTTCCTTCCCAATTTCAAGAGACTGACAACTACATATAGTATATATAAATCAACTTGTAGCATTTTCCCCCTCTTATCTTCACTGGTGCTCGGTTACCTCGCATTTGCTATGGCATGATTTCCCTTAAACCGGATCTTCAGCATGGTTTAATGAAAAGCCCAAACCCTTAAACTATTCCCCAGCATCTAAAATAATATATATTCTAAGTGTGCCATACACTCCACTTCGGTCTTCATGACATCTGGGTTACCTCCAGTAGAGGGCGAACTTCTGCAGAGATGAATATACAAAAAAAAGAAAAAAAAGAAAGCCCCTCCCGGTCCATATATACCTGGGACCTCCCACCAATTCCCCAGTTCCTTCTCTGCAGGGAAGGCGACAAGACAGAAGACTTCTTTACTTACAGCTCGCGCCTGGCCTTCTATTGTCCCTGTTACTGCCAGAACCCTTCTAAATTGCCCCTATATTGAGCCTCCCAGCTTAGGCTGCGGGTCCTGGTGAAGGTAGTAGGAGCACGGCTGAACCGTGAGACCTCACTATGGGGTAGGCGGTTTATCCAGGTTTCTTGGTGATCCTGGTGTGGGATGCCCTGTACCTCTAGGCTTATGGCCGGCTTCTGGCAGGGTCCCCCCCCCCTTCCGGGTCCCTTATTCCCCTCCGGGGGGGAGGTTGCCTGGCCTGGCCGTTATTTAGTTTTCCCAGCTTATGTCCCTGTGTGTGTTGGTGTTTTACTGTGTGTGAGTGGCATACAGGGAGTGTCTTTACTGGCATAACAGGGCTAGTGGCAGCCTGGGGGAGCTTCTCCCCCTCAGGCTGTGTTTGGGAAGGGGGCGTGGCCGTGCTCTCGGCGCGTCCGCTGTAGCCCCGCCCCCTTCTTTGGCGTGATTTCTAGGGGTCCGCGTTGCTGTGAGGGGGCGTGGCCTCGGCAAGCGCGTGTTCTGCGCTGGCCCGCTCTCCCTCTTCGTGCATGAGGCTTCGTGGGGGCCATCTTCTATAAGCAGGCCGCATAGCAGATCGGTGTGGTAAGGGCCCGATGGCCACTTCCTTAGCTTGTGTGTGGGGGCTCCTCTCTAGCGGGGGCCCCCACTGGTCACGAGCATGTGTGTTTGTGTTTTTCACACTGTCTGGCTGGGATATAGTTAATAAATATATATAGTGTGGCTGCAAGATCAAATGCTGTGGTCTTTTATACTGTAAGGTTATTGCTCAGCACTGCACTTATGTTGCCTGTTTTGTGTGTTACAGATTGCCCTGTATATCTGCATATTAAGGGGTCCCTCCTGGTCCTGGGGTCCCTAGTGTAAAATTGTCCACCTAAAATCCTCCCATCGGGACTTTTAAGGGGCATCCCGGGTTGCTTATGCGTAATTTCCCTGCGGTCGTGCGACTGACCACAAAAATTCACCATATGGAGGCTCTGCAGGATACTGGGCTCGGGTATCCTTTACGGGGGGAGAATGTGCTAATCTGTATACCATGCGCACAAAAGGCCATAACATGGCAGTCTGGTACCCAGCCTTCTGGGTCGGCTCCTCCCGCTTCATTGCCTTCCCCCTCCCCACCTTATCCGTACCCCAAGTGACATTGGTACCAGTGGGGAGTCGCTAGGTTGGCCAGCATAGAGAAAATGATTGCTAGCACTGTGTGCAAGAAGGCCCAGGCTAAAAAGAGACATTTGTCGTCGGCCCAGCCCGTGTGGGATGTTGACGACAATTCCGCTGATTTGTCAGATTATTCCCCGTTAGAGGAGGGGGAACTGTATCAGGAAACAGAGGCTGACTATGTTCAGCCTGGGAAGGCCAATGTCGAGCAGGCGCTGGGGGATGCCGTAGATAGGGCCACTGTTGTGTCACATTTATTGGAGGTGTTGGATATTGAACTGTCTGAGGTGCCCCCTCTCAAGAAGGGGGAATTTTTTGGGGCCTGCAAGCCCCGTCTGGAATTCCCTACCCAGGGTCATTTTGATGCGCTGATCCTTAGAGAATGGGAGAGGCCCAGTCGGCTTCCTGGTGTGCCTCAGGGATGGGATAAGAAGTATCCTTTTCCGGTGGAGGCGGTTAAGTGCTGGTCTTCTCCTCCCGAGGTTGACGCGCCAGTTTTAGGCTTGAGCAACTGTTCTGTGCTGAACACCCCTGACACCACTTCCCTTAAGGATGGCGAGGATAAGCGCCTTGATCAGATGGCGTGCCACGCATTTGCCAACGTGGGCTCGGCCCTGCGGCCTGTTAGTGCATCTGCCCTGGTGTCGCTTGCTTCTAGGTCTCTTATCAGGGACTGGCTGAATAACGCTCAGTTTGATCCAGCTGGCGCTGAGTTCGCCATCCTTAAAAAATTTGAATTGTTCATGGATTTTGTCATGGCTGCGATGGAAGATTCTATTGTTGTGTGTAGTAGGACTTCAGCCTTACTGGTGGCTATGCGCAGATTGGTCTGGCTCCGCCAGTGGACAGCGGACGTTGGGGCCAAGAAGTCGCTCACAGCTCTTCCCTTCTTGGGTTCGCGGCTGTTTGGATGCTGTTGCTAAAGGAGGTAGTTGCCTCAGCAGAGGAAACAGCGATGCCCCTTTCGGGGGGCGGGCTCGTTCACTCCTTCCTTTCGAGGGGCCAGAGCTGTTAGGGGTTTGGCCTTCTCGGGTGTCAGGAGCTCGTCCTGGAGCTCGCGCCTGCCTGGGGTTCCAAGCCGGCCGTTAAACCGGCTCAGCAATGAATGGGTGCCCTCACCCGCAAGGGTGGGGGGCGTACTGGCCGCCCCCAAGATTCTTAAGGTCTCGAGTGCCCTCGGACCCTCAGGCTGCTCAGGGGCTCCTGTTAGCAGTAAGAAACCTTCTGGACATGGGGGTTATATGCCCGGTGCCTTTGTCGGAGAGAGGCAGGGGTTACTACTCCAACCTTTTCACGGTTCCCAAAAAGAAGGGTTCGGTGAGGCCCATTCTAGTTCTCAAGGTTCTCAACAGTTTTATCAGAGTCAAAGTTCCGCATGGAGACTCTGCGCTCGGCTATCAATTCCCTTCGCCAAGGGGATTTTATGACGTCCATAGACATCAAGGATGCGTATCTGCATGTTCCAATTTTTCAGGCACATCAGAGATTCCTCCGGTTTACGGTGGAGGATCAACATTATCAGTTTGTAGCTCTTCCCTTCGGTCTGACCTCGGCACCGAGGGTCTTCACCAAGGTCTTGGCGGGCATAATGGCTCTGCTCAGATCTCAGGGCATTCGCATTGTGCCTTATCTGGACGATCTGTTGATATCAGCTTCTTCCCTCCATCACTCACTCGCCCTTGAAGTAGTGCAGGAGACACTACGAACGCGCTCGGCGTTGTTACCTGTGGGGGGTCCACGTCTGGTTGGTCTGTATGCACTTTTGTTCATTTTTCTCTTTCACTTCCATCACCACGGCGTGTTTCCTTGCTCAATAGTATGTTGTTCTGCTTTATTTTTGTACACTCATGTGGACCTGAATTGATTAATAGGTGGGTTTAGCACATTTTTTGTTGTATTTTTGCACCTTTGCATCTGAGAGCATACTAGTTATAGTATATAGGATTTGGATACACACTTTTAATGGAGAGTATTTTACTCTTTGCACTGAGACAGACCTCCAGCGCCCCCTTGTGGTTTTAAATGTTTGTCATGTAGTTGTTATTGTATAGTCTTAATGTTCATTGTGATTGTAAATATATGTAATTAGTCAATAAATTTGAAAAATGTTTAGACCCTTAAAGTGGTGCAACTGTTTTATCCTTGGCACTTTTTAGAGGGTACTGTCGGTGTCCCTCTTTTCTTGCAGTGTCTTCCCTCCATCAGGCGGAGCTGGACACCCACCAGGTGGTGTCGACCCTGGAAAGGTTCGGGTGGGTGATCAACCGCACCAAGTCTTCTCTCTCTCCGTCTCGTGTGATTTCATTTCTGGGCATGAATCTGTATACCATTCGGGCCAGCGTGTTTCTGCCCCAGACCAAGGTGCAGGGGATTCAGGGCTTGATCCGCCTTCTTCTGGCCAGTCCTTGTACCTCTATCCGACAGGGGATGAAACTGGTGGGTTTGATGGTATCCTCCTTCGAGGCGGTGCCGTTTGCACAATTTCACATGAGATCTCTTCAACTTCTCCTATTGACGTATTGGGACAGGAGCCCACAGTCATTGGATCAGCCTTTCAGGATGTCTCCCAGGGTTCAGCAATCGTTTCGGTGGTGGCTGAACTCGAGCAATCTGGTGAAGGGTAGATCCTTTCTGGTCCCTTGTTGGGTGACGGTTACCACGGATGCCAGCCAGTCGAGCTGGGGAGGTTATTGGAAGAGTAATCAGTTCAGCGGGGTGTGGGGTCCCCAGGAGGCTCACACCCCCATCAATGTCTTGGAGCTCAGAGCCATTCGACTGGTTCTGGCTCGACTGACCCCACATTTACGGGGTCTTCCGGTTCAGGTTCGTTTGGAAAACCGAACGGCAGTAGCTTACATAAATCACCAAGGAGGGACTCGCAGCAGGAGTGCCCTCAGGGAAGTCTCTCTGATCCTGCGCTGGGCGGAGAGCAATGTTCCTTGCCTTTCGTCAGTCTACATATCGGGAGTGGAGAACACGGAGGCGGATTCCCTGAGCAGGGGATCCTCTCGCCACGGAGAGTGGTCTCTCAACCCCGAGGTTTTTCTGGATCTTTGCCGCAAGTGGGGGACTCCGGAGGTGGACGTCTTTACCTCGAGGCACAATCATAAACTTCCGGCCTTTGTGTCTTTCTCAGGATCCTCTGTCTCTGGCAGTGGATGCCTCGTCACTGGCTTGGAAGGAGTTGGGGTTTCTGTACCTGTTTCCACCCGTCTCCATGCTGGGCAAGGTAGTTCGCAAACTGGTCCTAGAAGGGGCACCTGCGATTCTGGTGGCTCCAAGGTGGCCAAGAAGGGTTTGGTACGCAGACGTCGTAAGGATGGCCGTAGACCAGTACCGGCTTCCCTTGTTGCTGGACCTGCTATCTCAGGGTCATCTACTTTACCCCAATTTACAAACGCTGGCTTTGACGGCTTGGCTGCTGAAACCTTCATCTTGAAAGAGGAAGGTTTGTCTGAGGCGGTCGTTCAGACCCTGATTAGGGCTAGGACGCGGTCCTCTTCTGGCATTTACTATAGGACTTGGAGGTCCTATATTGATTGGTGTGAGGCTAGGGCCTTGCCTTGCAGGGTTTTTTCCGATACCCATGATTTTGGAGTTTCTTCAGCATAATCTGGATCTTGGGTTCCAGCTTAGTACTTTGAAAGGACAGGTTTCTGCTCTGTCGGTTTTCTTCCAGAGGTCTTTTGCTGTACACCCGCTGGTTAAGACCTGTTTCCAAGGGGTCGCGCATGTGCGCCCCCCTTGGAAGGCTGTAGTTCCTGTTTCGGATTTGAATTTGGTTCTTTCGGCTCTGCAGGGTCCTCCCTTTGAGCCGTTACAGGATATTGCTCTTTCGGTTCTCACGCAGAAGGTTGCTTTCTTGGTGGCTATTACCTCGGTTCGGCGTTTCTCTGAGTTGCCGGCCTTGTCGATTCAGGCCCCTTACTTTGAGAGACACCAGGATAAGGTGGTTTTTCGTTTTAAGCCGGATTTCCTTCCGAAGGTGGTGTCTGCTTTCCACCTCAATCCGGATATTGTGCTCCCTTCCTTGTGTCCTAAGCCTAACAATGACAAGGAGAGGGTTCTGCACAATTTGGATGTTGTTCGCTGTGTGAAGTACTATTTGGTGACTACTTCTTCCTTCCGCAAGACGGATGCTTTTTTCGTGGTGCCCTGCGGGCCCTGGAAAGGGTTGGCGCCTGCTAAGTCTACGACTAGCAAATGGATTCGTCAGGCCATTGTTGGGGCCTATTCTGCTAAGGGGAGGACTCCCCCCTTTTAGGGTCACTGCGCACTCTACTTGTGCTTTTGGTGCATCCTGGTCTTTTCAGCACCAGGCTTCTGTTGAACAAGTTTGTAAGGCTGCTACTTGGTCTTCAGTTCATACTTTTTCCAAGTTTTACAAGGTTGATGTGCGGTCTTCAGCGGATGCTGTTTTTGGCCGCAAGGTTCTGCAAGCTGCAGTGGTTTGAGTTGGTACATTCTTTACTGTTTCTGGTTCCCACCCATGACGGACACTGCTATTGGATGTCCCAGATGTCATGAAGATCGAAGTGGAGTGTATGGCACACTTAGAATAATACCGTTTTGTGAGTACTCACCTTTAAAACGGGTATTATGAGTGCGCCATACACTCCACTTCGCCCCACCCCTTTTTCAGGTATTCTGGGGCTTTTATATGGTGAACCATTGGTTTTGATTGTTAGGTTATATTTGGTTCTTCCTGGTCCCTTTACTGCTTTTATACACTGGGGAATTGGTGGGAGGTCCCAGGTATATATGGACTGGGAGGGGCTTTCTTTTTTTTGCATATTCATCTCTGCAGAAGTTCGCCCTCTACTGGAGATTACCCAGATGTCATGAAGACCGAAGTGGGGTGTATGGCACACTCATAATACCCGTTTTAAAGGTGAGTACTCACAAAACGGTATATTTAAGTTTTTGGTCACTTATTATTATTTTCCCCCACTGGGCTGCAACTCTGTTCAGGACTCTAGGATACGGGCGCTGCCATCTTGATTCAGAAGCTTCACACATACTGAGGAGAGCAGAGCGGGATAAATTGCAGGGGACGGGTTATAGCTGTGCTTTGTACAGACAGAGTAGAGCTGGGGCCAGAGAAAGGACAGCAATCCCAGAATGCAGAGAGACAGTCAGAAGTCACCTGGTTTGCAGGCTGCCTGATGCTCCATGAGCTGCCATCGTGAATGTTTAAAGACTCATAACATGCAGTAGATGCAGGTAGGATTATTTTTAATGTGAGCAATCTGTATGTACAGGGTGTGGGAAACATAAGATATGCTCTTATTCAGGGTGAAGGTCCGCTTTAAATAATGATTTGCCATACCTTTTTCCTTTTTTGTTTATTCAGCTAATAAATGATAAATGGATTATGAATGTTCCATATCCTAAATGTTTGATTTCCTCTCAGTTCCTGCATCAGTGAACACCTATGGCTTACAGTAGGTAATTTAGGCCATAGCTATGGGTGTTACCTGGAATGTAAATTTGGACAACATGCTCAGATTGTGTTAAAAAAAAGTTACCTTAAAGCAGAGCAAATCCCAACGGGGCTGGCCCTGCAAAACTTACCTTCTTTCTGGCTCCCTTGCAGATGTAAACGCTGTTGACCGCATCCCCAGCATATTTGGGCAGCGCGTGTACTCCCACCCCTAGCCATTCAACTAGGCTGGGGATGGGAGCGCGCACCTTTCTGCCCCCATCTAAATGAGAGCATGCGCCAAGCTGGGTAAGGTGAGTCTTACTCAGTGATCTAGGTGGTTTCACACAGCGGGGCATCCTTTTACAAAGAGAGCTGCACTTGGCGTAGTCACAGCAGGCGACTCTCACTCGACGAGAGCCTGCACATGCAGTGTTAAGTCTGGACAGGTGAGTTGTTATGGGCGAACGGGGGTTTTCACACAGTGGGGCATCCCAGTGGGGACATGAAACAAAACCCAGGAAAGTTTCCTGGGCTTTCTTCTACTTTAAATGACAAGCCCACTCACTGACTTTTCTGCAGACTTTAGGATTGTTAGTGCCAGTGGACAGGAAGCTGATATCTCCCAGGCCACTAGTTTATGGCCCTCTTTGTACATATGCTTCCACTATTCTAATGGTAGCCAGACGTACACTTGGCCACATCTACCCATTGGCCGGAACCAAGAAGTAATGCTCTTAGCTTCACTATTTAGGGCTGCTGGGGTGTCTAATCACTGCAGGGTTGGCTGTAGGGTAAGCGGTTAGACTTTTGCCAACTGGCACTAGCTGAGCTGAGGTCTGTAGAAAAGTCCATGAAATCCAATGCATTGCAGGGGAAACGCAGTACACAGTTTTCCCCTGGTCTGGCACTTGCAATAGCCACCACCTTGGGGTCCCTCTGCTTCAGCAAGGACTAAGGTAAGGCCCCAAAGAATGTGACTGCAGAAGGCAGGGAATGAAGGCCCGTTCCGACTGTGGGGGGCAGCAATGGACTAGGAGGTGTTTGTGGTTATTGCTCTTATACTGCACTTGGCAAATACTTTCCGTTTTAGGAAAGCACCTCTTTTCCTTTACCTTTGTCTAGAGGTCCTTTTGGTCTCTTTAGCCCCCCCCCCCCCCCCCCCCCAACGTTGGTATCTCCACATGGTGGCATGTGACTTTTGGTACTCACCAAATCTCTCTCAACCCCCATACAGCCAATACATCTGCCCTAGTGCTGACTAGACACACGTTTCCACTAAGGGATGTGTTTGGCTGTGTAAATTTAGTGCTAATCTATGTCATTGCACACACAGACATTATGAACTAAATCACATAGCTCCGCCCACTGCAAGAGTGATGGGGGGTTTTATTATTCCTTGTGTTGGGCACTGTGCAAATCCTTTTCGTTCTAGGAAAGCACCTTTTATTCTTAGTATACAGTATGTCCTGCTCCAGATAGATTACTTACACTTGGGTTATCCTCCGCCAGATGGCGCTGCACTGCAGAGACATGTAAAACAGGCTCCTCCCGGCCCCATAAATACCCGGGGACCTCCCACAAATCCCCAGATTTCTCTGCAGTGCTTACTGCGAAGACATGAAATTATCACTCTGTCGCAGGTGAGCGGGGCTATTAAAGCCTGCGGCCCTGTTGGACTGTTCCCACCCATCCTTCGTGTGATGTGCCTCCCAGCCTGGGCTGCGCTGGTCGGGTGAAGGTAGGCGGCACCATGAGTGTTTAAGGAGCCCTGCTCCACCGCAGTCCCCCACCAAAGGGTAGGCGGTATAGGCTGATGGTGAGCCTTTATGGGATGCCCCTCCCGCATTATTGTCCCATGCCCCGGTAGCGGTGGGCCCTGTACAAAGGGCCGCCATCCTCCCTCACTCTCCCTGTAGCCTTCGGGGGGAAAAGAAAGGGGGGGCGGGGTGTGTGGATGTCAGTGTATTGTGATTACATGCATATGGCCCTTTTTGTAATGTCTGCTTGGACTGGTATATGTGGGTCAACCGCCACGCTGACTTGTCTTTTTACACTGTAACTGTTACCTCAGACGCTTCTGCTTCCTCATTGGCTGCTTGTCGGTTGGACTTCGCACTCTTCAGGGGGCGGGGCCTGGCGTGGCGCGCCCTGCGTCACGGCTCGCTCTGGCCCGCCCTTCGAGGTACTCGGCGCCATATTGTCTGGTCGCGTGCGCGTGTGACGTTCTTACTTACCGTGGTCCGTAAGTGCCCTCGCGGGCGGCTATATACTTCACTGTAGTGTGTTTCAGTTCTGACACCCTTCTCATTGTGTCTTTCAGAGCGTGAATCCATTGGCTTCTCCCGGCCCGGTGTAATTTATAGCGGGCCTTGTAGAATTACTCCCACTTCCCTAGCGGGTCATTGGGGCATTCACGGTTGCTTTATAGCGTCAATCCCTACTGGCATATTGTGCCTAATAATCACTATATGGAGGCATCTAAGGATAATGTGACCGGGGTCCCTTTGGGACAAGACCGGCAGTGTATGGCGTGTGGACAACCTCATGCTGATGCTAACAAAGCATGGGTCTGCGTACCGTGTGCTGAGCAAGCGCTGGCTTTGCAATCTGGCCTGCCAGTGGCTGTCCCTCGTTTCACTTCACCTTCTCCCCCAAGCTTAAATCTCACTTCTGCTGAGTTGCATACAAGTGGGATTCTCAGCTTGGTGTCTTCTGGACTACCTACTGCTGAGCAGATTATTGCGAGGTCCTTGGCGCGTAAGGGCCCTGGTAAGAAGCGGCACCTGACGCCTTAGGATACTGTTTTCCTTATGGGATCTCAGGAGTTTATGAATCTGTGTGGCTATACCCCTTCTGATGGAGAGCTCTTTTCTGACTCAGGCTCATCTGATGAGAGACCAAGGGGTCATGACGATTCTGGCTCTGACCCCTGGGCCCCGGATGACACTGACAGATTATTGACCCAGATCTTTGAGGTTCTGTCTATCTCTCTCCCTGGTGAGGCTCCCAGACAAAGAGGGGAGCGCTTCCATACAGCAACTTCACGTTTGGAATTCCTAGAGCAGGCACATTTCCATTCCCTTGTGCTCAAGGAATGGGAGTGCCCCAGTAAACTTCCCGGGGTTCCAAGGGATTGGGATAGGAAGTATCCCTTTCCACCTGAGGTGGTTAAAGGTTGGTCATTCCCCCCCCCGAGGTGGATGTCCCGATAATAGGGCTATCTAACACCCCTGTCATACATCCCCCTGATTCTACTACCCTGCTGAGGACCGGCGCATTGACCTGCTGGCCTCCCACGCCTTTGCATGTGCGGGGGGGTGGCGCTGCGCCCGGTCTGTGCCTCTGCCATTACTGCGGTGGTCACTAGAGCCCTCATCAGAAATATGCTTGATAGTGCCTCTGATGATCTCTCTTGTGAGGTGTTTAATGCACTCTCCAGTTGTGATGTGTTTATAAATTTTGTTCTAGTAGCATTGGATGACACCATCAGAATGTGTGCAAGAACTTCTGCCCTCGTGGTGGCTATACGTCGCTTGGTCTGGCTGCGACAGTGGGGTGCTGACAATGCTGCGAAGAAGGCCCTTACTGGGCTCTCCTTTAGGGGGCTACGTCTGTTTGGGGCCCGCCTAGACCTGTTTGGTAAGAGAGGTAAGTTACCCCAGCGCAGACGGCTGTCTCGGGCCCTTCGGGGCCAGGGCCCCCCTTCCACCCCCCACCATGGTGTTACACAGGAACCAGGGGTGTCCTTCGCGGGGGCTCGCTCAGCTCCCTGTCCCAGGAGCAGAAGACTACACCCTGGCTCTTCTGGGGAGCTATGCCCAAATCCTCTCCCAAGTCCCCTCACGCGTCTGGGTGAGGGGACGGCTGCGGCACCTTGCTTAAGTCTGGAGGCATCATGCCTCAGACCGGTGGATTTAGGAGGTAGTGTCCTCCGGCTACAAGATGGTGTTTGGTGCGCGGCCTCCCCTAAGATTATCTAGTCCCGGGTACTCCTGGTCCCTGCTTCTGCTCAGGTACTGGCACAGGCCGTGCAAGGTCTGCTGAGTCTGGGGGTCATTTGCAGATTTCCCTTAACAGACAGAGGCAAGGGACCCTACATCAACCCTTTCATAGTTCCCAAAAAAGATGGGTCAGTCTGTCCCATTCTGGATTTTCAGATCTTCAGCAAATTGTCAAGTACAGGTGCTTTCCTCATGGAAACTCTGCGCTCGGCCATATGCTTCTTGTGCCCCAGGGGCTTCATGCCGTCCGTTGATATCAATGTGGCTTACTTTCACATTCTTGTGTTTTCAGGACACCAAGATAACTCAGGTTCACATTGGAAGAAAAACACTGCCAATTTGTGGCCTTGCCATCTGGCCTCTCTACAGCTCCCAGAGTGCTCACCAAGGTGCTGGCGGGGTTGATGTCTCTGATGAGGCCAAGGGGCGTCCGCGTGCTGCCACTACCTGGACGTTCTCATCACTTCCCAGTCTCTACATCTGGCAAAGTTAGATACTCAGCTGGTGGTGTCCATTCTGGAGTCATCTGGATGAGTGATCAGCCACCCCAAGTACTCACTGTTCCCTTCCTTGGCAACTTCATTTCTAGGAATGAATCTGGACACAGATTCCTCCTAACTTTCCCCGTCCCTTCACCAGGCAGGGGATGCAGCTGGTGGGCCTGATGGTGGCGTGCTTCGGAACGGCCCTTGTGCTCAGTCCCTCTTGGGGCTTCTGCAACTTCTCCTATTGTCTGTATGGGACAAGGACCCAGCATCCCTGGATAGGGTCTGTGTGT
The DNA here is from genome assembly GCA_027917425.1 of Gastrophryne carolinensis. NCBI lineage: Eukaryota > Metazoa > Chordata > Amphibia > Anura > Microhylidae > Gastrophryne > Gastrophryne carolinensis. Next base: position 265,151,755 of record CM051238.1, read on the forward strand.
ATTCCCCCCTGGTGAGGGGGTCCCTCTTGTAGTGGATGGACTCAAGGAATCTATTGGGGGGCGGAACCTTCTTGCTCCTTCCTGGGAGACGGTCACCACGCATGCCAGTCTATCAGGTTAGGGGGGGTTCTTCTGGAAGTCCCTGCGGTTCCAGGGGAGGTGGGGCCCTTAGGAGGCCCGTTCACCTACCAATGTCTTGAAGCTGTGAGAGATCAGGTTAGTTCTGACTTGCTTGACTACTCTTTTTCAGGGCCTGCCTGTTCAGGGGCGCACAGTCACTCTGATGGCAGGTTGCCTACATCAATCATCAGGGAGGGACCCGGAGCAAGAGGGCCCTCCAGGAAGTGTCTCTGATCCTGATCTGGGTGGAGGCCAATGTTCCCTGCATTTCAGCGGTATTCAGTCCGGGGGAGGGGGGGTCCCTCTGCATCAGGGTGTTCCATTCTCTGTATCACCGTTGGGGCCAATCGGATGTGGGTCTGTTTGCATTCCGTCAGTCACAAGATCCAGGCCTTTGTCTCCCTGTCCCAGGATCCTCTGGCCGTGACCACGGTTGCCTCAGTAATGTCATGGCTGGACATTCAGTCTTTGTATGTCTTTTCTCCATTCCCCCTGCTAGGCAGGGTTCTGCGCAAGATTACTCTGGAAGGGGTGCCAGTGATTCTGGTGGCCAAGAAGAGTGTGGTTCGCAGACGTGGTGCAGGTGGCAGCAGATCAGTGCCTTCTGCCTGGAGTGCCAGTTCTGCTCACTTAGGGCCCTTTAGGCCATCCCAATTGCAAACTCTGGCTTTGACGGTCTGGCTGCCGAAACCTCCATCTTAATGGAGAAAGGTTTGTCTGCCTCAATGGTTGTGTCCATGGTGAAGGCTAGGAAGATGACTTCTTCTTCTTCCATTTGTTGTTAGGTGTGGCGTACCTACATTGACTGGTGTGAGTCTTGATCTCAGGTTCTATCCTGTCTGTCTTCTTTCAGGAGTCTTTTGTTCAGCATTCCTTGATTAAGACTGCTGTTAGGGGGTTACTCATGTGCGTTCCCCATGACAACCTATGGTCCCTGTTTGGGATTTGGAATTGGTCTTGCCTGCCTTGCAGAGTGCTCCCTTTGTACCTGTGCAGGATGCTGCCTTGGCCATTCTTACGCTCAAGGTTGTATTTCTGGTGGGTATCACTTCTGTCAGACGTGTTTCTGAGTTGGCGGTGCTGTCCATTCAGCCCCCCTACTTTGAGAGGCACTAGGACAAGGTGTTTCGATTCAAAACTGATTTCTGCCTTTAGCTAGTTTCTGCCTTTCTTTTGAATCAGGATATGGTTCTTCCTTCTTTGTGCCCAAACTCTAGCAATGCTAAGGAGAGAGTTTTTGCACTCTTTGGATGTGGTTAGGTGTCTGAAGCACTATCTGGTGGCTACTGCACCTTTCAGAAAAATTGATGCTCTTTTTGTGGTCCCTTCTGGTCCAAGGAAGGGTTTGGCTCCTGCCAAGTCTATCAGCAAGTGGATTTGTCAGGCTGTGATTCTGGCCTGCTCTGCTAAGGGGAAGAATCCCCCCTTCGCCTTACTGCTCATTCTACTCGTGCTATTGGTGCCTGTTGGACCTTCCAGCACCAGGCTTCTGTTGAACAAGTTTGCAAGGCCGCTACTTGGTCTTCTGTTCATACCTTTTCAAGGTTTTACAAGGTTGATGTTAAGGCCTCAGCTGTTGCTGTTTTTGGCCGCAAGGTTTTGCAGGTGGCAGTGGTTTAATCTGTCTGCGGTTTCATTTTTTATTGGGGATCCCACCCTACTTTATGGACACTGCTATTGGATGTCCCAAGTGTAAGTAATCTGTCTGGAGCAGGACGTACTGTATACTAAGAATAATACAATTCTGTGAAATACTCACCTGTAGAATTGGTATTATAAGTATACAGTACGTCCTGCTCCACCCCACCCTGGTTTTTTTGCATTATTCTGGATCTCCTGTATGGTGATTGTTATCATTGTTATAGTTACCAGTTTTTGGTGGTTAAATTCTCCCGGCTTCTTTTTTCACTGCTTTAAAATGCTGGGGATTTGTGGGAGGTCCCCGGGTATTTGAGGGGCCGGGAGGAGCCTGTTTTACATGTCTCTGCAGTGCAGCGCCATCTGGCAGAGGATAACCCAAGTGTAAGTAATCTATCTGGAGCAGGACGTACTGTATACTTATAATACCAATTCTACAGGTGAGTATTTCACAGAATTGTATTTTCCCTTGCTCACTTACTGCAATGTAACATACTGCAGCTAAAGCTCAATGCATGCACTTCATCTGATGTCCCCATATATTTCAATGAGCTGCGTTGCACTGCAGCCAGATGCTGTGCACCGATGAGACGGGGTCATTTTACTTTCATAGGCTGTATTTTCTCCCCGTTTTGTTGGAACATCTACTCAAACTACACTAATAGGAAAGTCTGAAAGTGGTGCCCCGGTGCGTGAAACCCCCCAGATGGCAACTCGCCTCTTCCCGATCCTAGTGTATGGGGCGACCTGAGGGGGGTTTCACACAATGGGGCATCTTGATTTTGGATGCCCCAGGGGTTGAGAGAATCGATTAGCCCAGGAATCTTATAGATTCACGTGGGTTTTGGTCCTTAAAGGAGAAGTATCACTAAATTGTGCAATGTTAAAAATGTCTCTGTTCCTTAGAAGTTGTTAATGGTTGTCTGGCTGAGAGATCATATATTCCTTGTATTGTCACTAGTAGGGATGAGCGAATCGATCCGGACGAACCCGAATTCGTTCGGAATTTCAGGAAAAATTTGATTCTGAATGAATCCGAATTTCCCCGCAATTCGATCGAAGTTTTCCTTTAAACTCTATTTCAATTACAGCCATTGTAAAATGGTGGATGGACATGTCCGGACATGTCCTCTGGGGCAAGTTATCATGGGAAGGTCACATGCAGCCTATCAGCAGCCAGGAAGCCCGGTGACGTCACAGTGCTATATAAACAGCGGCCATCTTGCTTGTGCGCATTTCAGCCTTGCATTGCAGACAGAACGGAGGTTGCTGCAGACAGGGAGAGACTAACAGACAGGCAGGGAGAGTCAGGGCGACCCAGAGACCCACACAGTGCCAGGGAGAGCCAGGGAAAGATAGGGAAAAATCGGGAACGATCCAGGCAGGTACAGCAGAGAGAGTGACAGGGAAACTTTTTTTTTTTTTTTTTTTTTTTTTTTTCAATTAATTTGCCAGATCAGTTTTAAATTGCTTTTTTTTGTGCTGTAAATATTCCTGGCCACTGTGCATCCCATCTTGGCAGTGGCATATTTAACCCTATCTGTTACACACAAGCATTTCTTATAACTCGATTAGTTTTAATTTTTTTTGTATGCTGTAAAATCCCCAGCCCACATGTGCATACTATTTCAGCACATTTGACCCTATCTGTTATACTAAATCCGCTTTTAAAGGCTCTGTTTTTTTAATATATTGCATTTTTAATTGGTTTTGTGTGTCCTGTAAAAACACCAGGCCACATGGGCATCCAAAACCAGCACATTTCATCCTATCTGTTATACTAAATCAGCTTCTACAGGCTCTGTTTTATTAATATATTGCATTTTGAATTTTTTTTTTTGCGTCTTGTAAAAACACCAGCCCGCAGGCTATCCCATATTGCCAATTTTCATAGTATCTGGTGCAGAGAAGCAGTATCTCACTTTATTTAGCTTCTGCTTTTTAAAGTAAACACATTTTTTTAAGTGCCTGTTGCGCATTTCAAATACATAAAAATGTCAGGCAGACAAGTGCCAGGATGTTCAAAGAGGAGTGGCGGAGGCCAAGATTCAGCAGGCAGAGGTCGCAGCAGACTAGGGGCGAGTGGCAGCAGGAGTCGCGGTGAGAGACCTGATCTGCCAGTATCTGCTAGCGGTCGTGTCTCCACCAATAACACATCTGCCGTGGTAGATTGGTTAACGCGGTCATCCACATCACAAGTTACATCTGACACCCCCAATCTAGGGTCGGTAGGTTCCTCTGACACAACCCTTAGTTGGCATGGCCCGAGAGCAGTCCCTGTCCTCCCATTGCCTCTGTTTTACGCCGTTCCCTCCCCCAGCGACGTATCCTATGCTTTGGGTTCAGCTCCACTCTTTAGTGAGGAGGACGATCAGATAGAGGACAGTCAGCAGCTACTGCCCAGCCAAGAAATGGAGGTGGCTTCCTTCGCTAGGCAGACAAATAGTGATGTGGTGAGTGGCGTGGGTGTTGTTGCCAGCGTTCCAGCTCCTGCGCCAGACACTGTTGAGGAAACCGAGAACATCAGTGACGTGCAGCCACAACTCGGTGATGATGATGATGCCGATCGCACTTGGGAGCTGGGTGCAGAAGGGGCTTCATCCTCATCAGGAGAAGAGGGGCGCAGGTTGCCCCGGAGTCAGCAGCTGAGGCAGCATGGTTGGCAGTCAGCATGGCGGCAGAATTGTAAAGCCTGGAGCCAAACGGGTCCGGGGTAGAGCACCTGCTGCGCGGCAGGCTACCTTATCGGTAGGTAGTGGAGCAGGGGTTCCTGGAGTTGGCGACAGTAGCAGTGAAACAGTGCGGGCTGTTGGTGGGAAAAGTAGCTACTCGGCAGTGTGGCAGTTTTTCCTCAAGCATCCGCAGGGTAACATGGCCACATGCAAGATATGTAGGCAGAAGGTGAAGCGTGGCCAGGGCCCAAATGTTGGCACCACGGCCCTGCGTCAACATATGATGCGTCACCATAAAGCGGCCTGGGAGAACCGAGGCTCTGAAGAGGTGGTCCAGGCTGCTTCCTCACCAAGTGGCACGCCGCTCCCAATTTCTGCCAGCCAAGGCTCCAGCACCTCAGCCGAAGGCAGCTGTGCATCATACCCATCCTCTGTCGCTCCAGATGCTCCTGCTCCTCCTCCTCCTCCAAGTCATGCATCCTGCCAGCAATCCATCAGCGAAGCCATGTCCAAGAGACAGCTGTATGCGCCCACTTATCCTAAGGCGCAGAAGCTGAATGTGCTCCTGTCCAAGTTGCTGGTGCTGCAGTCGCTCCCTTTTCAGGTGGTGAACTCTGCACCTTTCAGAGAACTGATGGCTTGTGCCGAGCCGAGGTGGAGAGTCCCAAGCCATCATTTCTTTGCCAAAAAGGCAGTAGCAGCGCTGCACACTTTTGTTGAACAGAAGGTGGGCCAGTCCTTGAGCCTGTAGGTGTGTAGCAAAGTGCATGGCAGCGCCGACGTCTGGAGCTGTAACTACGGTCAGGGACAGTACATGTCGTTTACGGCCCACTGGGTGAATGTGGTCCCTTTGCAGCAGCAACCTGGACAGGTCACGCCGCTTCGGCCTCCGCGCTCCCTGGCCGTTGTGCCTGTGACACCGTGCGACTCGGCCTCCTCACCCTCCACCATCTCCTCACCCTCCACCATCTCCTCACCCTCCACCATCTCCTCACCCTCCATTGTAGGCTCAAGTCTCAGTGCCCCTCCAGCCTACCATGTGTGCAGGGCACGGAGGTGTCACACTGTGCTTCACATAGTTTGTCTTGGCGAACGGAGTCACACGGGAGGAACTGCTTAAATTTATTCATCAAGAAATCCAAACATGGCTTACTCCAAGAAAACTGAAAATGGGAACCATGGTTACCGTCAATGGGAAGAACATTTTGTCTGCACTGCGACAAGGAAGGCTGACCCATGCGCCCTGCATGGCTCACGTCTTCAATCTGGTTGTCAAGCGGTTTCTGAAGTCTTCCCCCCTATCTGCAAGACATCCTAACAACTTCAAGGAAACTTTGCATGCACTTCAGCCACTCATACACTGCCAAGCACACCCTTCTTGAGCTACAGCGTCAGAACGGTATCCCCCAACAAAGTCTGATTTGCGATGTTTCCACCCTCCATATGTTGAACCGACTATACGAACAGAGAAAAGCCATCACGGATTTCTTGATGAGCGAAGCAGATAGGGGGACTCCCCTGTGTAACTTCAATGTCAACCAGTGGCAGCTCATACGTGACACCTGCCGTTTGCTCAGGCCCTTTGAGGAAGCCACTTTATTTGTGAGTCACCTGGATTAAGGGACGTGATTCCACTGTTTCATGTACTACAGCACATGTTGGAAACCATGGCTGGTCAGGGCACTGGAGACATGGCGTCTACATCTTACGGCCACATGAACCCCGTTGGAGCTGAACTGGAGGAGGAGGAGTGGCACAGTGCACAGTTTAGGCTTGGCGAAATGGCTGGTTTATCTAGTCAGCGGACAGGAGAGGAGGAGCAGGAGCAGCCAGAGGAGCTAGACTGTTGAGGAAGGCGAGACAGAGGACCCAGACACACCGTGGCAGTATGCAGTGGAGATGGAGACAGGTAGTCCCTCCGAGTCACTTGCGCAAATGGCAGGAAGCATGCACACGTGCTTGCGTAGTGACCCCAGAATTGTTTACATTCGTCAGCGGGATGACTTCTGGCTCTCCACCTTATTGGACCCTCGCTTCCGGCACAAAATGGGGGCATTTTTTAAAGCCGCCAAGAGGGAGGACAAACTGACCTACTACAAAGACATTCTATGTTGTCAGTTGGCCGATGCCTATCTGCGCCATGGTCCATACTCTCGCAGGTCTGACTTGGGGGGGGGGGGGGGGGGTGGGGGACCTCTGCGCTCACCTTCCACTGCCATGGCTGCTGGGGCAGCAGCAGCTCCATCAGCAGCAGCCTCAGTCTTCAGTCGCTAATGAGTAGCTTTCTACACCCGCATAGTGAGTCTACTCATGAGCAGCAGGAAGACCTGGAGCAGGACCTGAACCAGCAGGTCATGTCATACCTTAACACACCTTGAGGACCCGCTGGACTTCTGGGCAGCCAAACTTGACTTGTGGCCGCAGCTAGCTGAGTTTGCCCTGGAAAAGCTGTCCTGCCCGGCAAGTAGTGTGCCATCTGAGCAGGTGTTTAGTGCGGCGGGGGCCATAGTTACGGCGAGGAGAACTCGTCTGTCAACTAAAAATGTGAAGAGACTCACCTTTGTGAAGATGAATCAGGGATGGATCAGCCAGGATTTCCACCCACCAGTGGCTGATGCATGCGACTAGATTCAGCATGGTGCCACGTTTTACACTTTCCAAATGGTGCAAAACATATTTATGTCTTTAGGCCAATTTTTGGGCTCCTGCTGATGCCAACTTCAGGGTGTACCTTTCAGCCAAATTTTGTCCTGCTGCTGCTTGCCATTCCAGGGTGTCATTCAGCCAATTTTTGGGCTCCTGCTGCCATCTCCAGTGTCTTTCAAGCTAGGTTTGGGCTCCTGCTGCTGCTTGCAACTCCAGGGTGTCATTCAGACAATTTTTGGGCTCCTGCTGCCAACTCCAGTGTCTCTTTCAAGCTATGTTTGGCCGCCTGCTGCTGCTTGCAACTCCAGGGTGTCATTCAGCCAATTTTTGGGCTCCTGCTACCAACTCCTCCAGTGTGTTTCAAGCTAGGTTTGGGCTGCAGCTGCTTGCAACTCCAGGGTGTCATTCAGACAATTTTTGGGCTCCTGCTGCCAACTCCAGTGTGTCTTTCAAGCTATGTTTGGGCTCCTGCTGCTGCTTGTAACTCCAGGGTGTAATTCAGCCAATTTTTGGGCTCCTGCTGCCAACTCCAGTGTGTCTTTCAAGCTAGGTTTGAGCTGCTGCTGTATAGATATTGAGATATAGATATATAGATAGGGAGATATAGATATGTATATAGATATATATACAAATAAATAAATAGAGAGATATATATATATATAGATTTACTGAGAGCCTTGCACAGCCACAGTTCTCATTGTTTCCTCTCCAGGAAACCTCTGGGATTTTTTTCATCGTCCAGTTTATTTTTATTTATTTTTTTCAACCCCAGGAGTCACCTGGGGATGTGCTCACCAACCCATCCTGCTGCCAAGCCAGCTCAGCAATGAGGGGGCGCCCTCACCCTTGCGGTTGGTGGGACGGCTGCGACACTTCTTCCAGGTTTGGGCCTGGGAGGTCACAGACAAATGGATCTTGGAAGTGGTCTCTTCCGGGTACAAACTGAAGTTCGAGTACCGGCCTCTTCACAAATTCCTCAGATCTCGGGTGCCCTCGGATCCCGGGGCTGTGCAGGGGCTCCTGTGGGCAGTAAAAAACCTTCTGGACATGGAGGTCATATGCCCGGTGCCTTTCTCTGAGAGAGGCCGGGGCTATTATTCCAACCTCTTCACGGTTCCCAAAAAGGATTGATCCATAAGACCCATTCTGGATCTGAAGCTTCTCAACAGGTTCATTCGAACCAAGAAGTTCCGCATGGAGACTTTGCGCTCAGCCATCCTTTTCTCTTCGTCAGGGGGACTTCATGATGTTCATAGACATCAAGGATGCTTACCTTCATGTACCTATCTTCCCAGCACACCAGAGATTTCTCAGGTTTGTGGTGGGAGATGAGCATTTTCAGTTTGTTGCCCTCCCTTTCGGGCTGACCTCGGCACCAAGGGTGTTCACCAAGGTGCTGGCTGGCATTATGGCCCTCCTCAGAGCCCAGGGCATTCACATTGTGCCGTATCTGGACGACATCCTCATTACGGCATCCTCTGTCAGGCAGAGCTAGACACCAGGACGGTGGTGACGACGCTGGAGAGGTTCGGCTGGGTGATCAACCATCCCAAGTCTTCTCTATCCCTGTCAAGGGGGATTTCGTTTCTGGGCATGAATCTGGATACCGTTCAGACCAGATTGTTCCTACCTCAGTCGAAGGTGCAGATGGTTAAAGATCTGATACGTCTTCTCCTGTCCAACCCTCGCCCGTCTATCCGGCTAGGGATGAGACTGGTGGGATTGATGGTGGCTTTCTTCGAGGCAGTTCCCTTTGCTCAGTTCCACATAAGGTCGCTTCAGCTCCATTTACTGTTGGCTTGGGACAGATATCCGCTGTCATTGGATCAGTCATTTCTGATGTCTCCCCTGGTTCGGCAGTCTCTTCAGCGGTGGCTGGAACCAAGGAATCTTCTGAGGGCCAGGTCTTTTCTGACCCCTTGTTGGGAGACGGTCACCACGGATGCCATCCTGTCGGGCTGGGGGGTTTCTGGAAGGAACATCAGTTCCAAGGGCTGTGGGGTCCTCGGGAGGCCCACACCCCCATCAATGTCTTGGAGCTGAGAGCTATTCGGTTGGTGCTGTCACGCTTGACGCATCACCTCCTGGGTCTACCAGTTCAGGTTTGATCAGACAATCGGACTGCGGTCGCTTACATCAATCACCAAGGAGGGACTCGCAGCAGGAGTGCCCTCAGGGAAGTTTCTCTGATTCTTGCATGGGCGGAGAGCAATGTCCCATGCATTTCAGCGGTGTACATTCCAGGTGTGGAGAACACGGAGGCGGACTCCCTGAGCAGGGGATTCTCTCGCCGAGGGGAGTCTTTCGACCACAAGGTATTCTGGTCCCTTTGTCACAAGTGGGGGATTCTGGAGGTGGATCTCTTTGCCTCACGTCACAATCACAAGCTTCCTGCATTTGTGACTCTGTCTCAGGATCCTCTGGCCCTGGCAGTGGATGCCATGTCTCTTTCGTGGAGGGATCTGGGGTTCCTGTACCTGTTTCCCTCCTTCTCCATGGTGGGCAAGGTGGTGCGCAAGCTGGCTCAAGAGGGTGCGCCAGCAATTTTGGTGGCCCCAAGGTGGCCAAGACAGGTTTGGTTCGCAGACGTCGTACGGCTGGTGGTAGATCGGTACAGATTGCCCCTGTTTCCGGATCTGATCACTCAAGGTCAACCCCAATTTACAAACGCTGGCTTTGACGGCGTGGCTGCCGAAACCTCCATCTTAAAAGGTTTGTCTGATGCTGTGATTCAGACACTTGTTAGGGCTAGGAAGAGATCTTCCTCTAACATCTACTACAGGACTTGGAGGTCCTATATTGATTGGTGTGAGGCTAGGACCTTGCCTTGCAGGGGGTTTTCGATCCCTAGGATTTTGGATTTTCTTCAACACGGTCTGGACCTGAGGTTCCAGCTTAGTACCTTGAAAGGGCAGGTCTCTGCCCTGGCGGTCTTCTTTCAAAGATCCTTTTCCAGGGGGTCACTCATGTGCGGCCTCCTCGAAAGCCTTTGCTGCTCCACCGCAATGCCCCACTAAAGGGTAGGCGGTTCAGGCTTATGGTGAGCCTCTATGGGATGCCACTCCTGCACTAGTGCCCACTTGCCCCTGTCCATCGGTGGGCCCTGTTTAAGTGGCCGCCGTCCTCTCTCATCCTCCTTGTAGTCTTCGGGGGGAAAAGAGGGGGGGGGGTGTAAATGTGTATGCTTTCATTCTGTGTTATACACTTTTTCCATTCTGTTTAATTTTGTGTCAGCTGCCGCGCTGACTTGCCTTTACTGTCTTTTTAAAAAATTGCCACCGCGCGCTGACTTGGTTCCGCGCTTGGCGGCAGCATTACCTCAGGCGTTGTTGCGGCTTCATTGGCTGCTTGCACGTTCTGGCTTGGCGCTCTTCGGGGGGGGGGGGGGAGGGGCCCATCTATGGCGCGCTCTGCATCATCGCTGATACCGGCCCGCCCCTCAAGGTATACCGACGCCATCTTTAACCTGCTTGGTTGGCCCATGCGTGACGGACCCCTACCTACCGCGGTCCGTAAGTGCCCTTGCGGGCGGCTTTATATCTTTTACTTTTGTTACTGTGTGCTTACAGGTCTTGTCTGCCTATGTCTTTCAGGCGGGGCAAAGCCTTTTGGCTTCTCCCGGGCCTGTATTAGTATATAACTTGTAGGCCTGGTAAAAATAATACTCACACTTCCCTAGCGGGTTATTGGGGCATCCGGGGTTGCTATATAGCGTTATTCCCTGTCGGGGTATAGCGCCGCTATAATCACCATATGGAGGCATCCCAGGATAATGTAACCGGGGTCCCTTCGGGACAAGACCGGCTGTGTGTAGCGTGTGGGCAGCCTCATGCTGATGCTGACAAGGCGCGGGTCTGTCTACCCTGTGCTGAGCAGGTGCTTGCATTGCAATCTGGCCTGCCAGTGGCTGCACCTTGTTTCACTTCGCCTACTCCCCCAAGCTTAAACCTCACTCCTACTGAGTTGCATACTAGTGGGGATTCTCAGCATGATATGGCTTCTAGACTAGCTACTGTTGAGCAGTTGATTGCTAAGTCCTTAGCGCGTAAGGCCCCTGCTAAGAAGCGGCACTTGACGCCTAATGTCACTGTTTTCCCTATGGGGACTGAGGAGTTGTTTAATCTTTGTGGCTATACCCCGTCTGATGAAGGGAAGCTCTTTTCTTATTCAGGCTCATCTGATGAGAGACCAAGGGGTCATGACGATTCTGGCTCTGACCCTGGGCCCCGGATGACACTGACAGATTATTGACCCAGATGTTTGAGGTTCTGTCCATCCCTCTCCCTGTTGCAACTCACAGGCAAAGAGGGGAGCTTTTCCATACGGCAAAATCACGTTTGGTATTTCCCGAGCAGGCACATTTCCATAACCTTGTGCTCAAGGAATGGGAGCGCCCCAGTAAACTTCCCGGGGTTCCAAAAAGTTGGGATAGGAAGTATCCCTTTCCTTCTGAGGTGGTTAAATGTTGGTCATCCCCCCCCCCCCCCCCCCCCCCCCGAGGTGGATGCCCCGATCCTAGGGCTATCTAACACCTCTGTCATGCATTCCCCTGACTCCACTATCCTGCGGGATGCTGAGGACCGGCGCATTGACCAGCTGGCATCCCATACCTTTGCATGTGCGGGGGCGGCGTTGCGCCCTGTCTGTGCCTCTGCCATTTCTGCTGTGGCCACTAGAACCCTTATCAGAAATATGCTTGATAGTGCCCCTGATGATTTGCCTTGTGAGGTGTTTAATGCACTCTCCTGTTGTGATGTTTTTGTAAATTTTGTCCTCTCCGCATTGGATGACACCATCAGAATGTGTGCCAGAACTTCTGCCCTGGTGGTGGCTATACGCCGCTCGGTTTGGGGGCGCCAGTGGGCTGCTGACAACGCTGCCAAGAAGGCCCTCACTGGGTTTCCCTTTTAAGGACTGCGCCTGTTTGGGGATCGCCTGGACCTTTTTGCTAAGGGAGGCAGGCTACCCCAGCGCAGGCGTCAATCTAGGCCCTTTCGGGGTCAGGGTTCCTTCTCCTCCCCTTACCGTGGTGCCAGACAGGGGAGGGGGGGTTTCCTTTCCTGGGACCCGGGGAGATTTCTGGGGCAGGGGCAGAGGACGTGGGCGTCCTGGCCGCTCCTGGGATCCCAAAGCAAAATCTTCCCCCAAGCCCCCTCAGGCATGATGGGGCGCCCTCACCCATCCGGGTGGGGGGACGGCTGCAGCGCTCACATCTGGAGGCTTCATGTCTCAGACCGATGGATTCATGAGGTAGTGTCCTCCGGTTATAAGTTGGAGTTTGCTGCCGATCCCCCTCCAAGATTCATCAGATCCCGGATTCCTCAGGACCATGTGTCAGCTCAGGAGCTAGTGCAAGCAGTGCAAGGCCTCCTGGAGCTGGGGGTCATCTGCCAGGTCTCCTTAAGAGAAAAAGGCAAGGGCTTTTATTCCAACTTATTCACAGTACCCAAAAAAGATGGTTCAGTCAGGCCCATCCTGGACTTGAAGATCCTCAACAAATTTGTCAGGGGCAGGCGCTTTCGCATGGAAACTCTGCGCTCTGCCATCAGTTCCCTGCGCCAAGGGGATTTCATGACTTCTGTGAACATCAAAGATGCTTATCTTCATATTCCTGTGTTCCCAGGTCATCAAAGGTTCCTCAGGTTCGCTCTGATGGATCAACACTACCAGTTTGTGGCCTTGCCCTTTGGCCTCACTTCAGCTCCCAGGGTGTTCACCAAGGTGCTGGCCGGCGTGATGTCTTGCTCAGTTGTCAGGGCGTCCACATGCTTCCCTATCTGGATGACATTCTCATCACTTCCCAGTCTCTACATCAGGCAGAGTTGGATACTCAGCTGGTGGTGTCCACTCTGGAGTCATTTGGATGGGTGATCAACCACCCCAAGTCCTCACTGTCCCCTTCCTTGGTAATTCCATTCCTAGGAATGAATCTGGATACAGTTCAGGCAAGGATCTTCCTTCTTCAACAGAAGGTGGACAGTCTGATTGCACAGGCTCAGTCCCTCCTAGCTTGTCCCCATGCCCCTATCAGGCAGGGGATGCAGCTGGTGGGCCTGATGGTGGCATGCTTCGAAGCGGTCCCTTGTGCTCGGTTCCACTTGAGACCTCTGCAACTTCACCTATTGTCAGTATGGGACAAGGACACAGTGTCCCTGGACAGGGTCTGTGTGCTCTCACCCCTGGTCAGGAGGTCCCTCTCGTGGTGGATGGACTCAAGGAACCTGTTGGGGGGCAGATCCTTTCTTGCCCATTCCTGGGAGACGGTCACCACAGATACCAGTCTGTCAGGTTGGGGGTGGGGGGGGGTTCTGGAAGTCCCTGTGGTTCCAGGGGAGGTGGGACCCTTAGGAGGCCCACACACCTATCAATGTCCTCGAACTGCGGGCGATCAGGCTAGTTCTGGCTCACTTGACTACTCGCCTTCGGGGCCTGCCTTTTCAGGTGCGCTCGGACATCCAGACGGCAGTTGCCTACATCAATCATAAGGGAGGGACCCGGAGCAAGGGGGCCCTCCAGGAAGCGTCTCTGATCCTGACTTGGGCGGAGGCCAATGTCCCCTGCATATCAGCTGTGTACATCCCGGGAGAGGAAAATCGCCTGGCGGACTCTCTGAGCAGGGGGACCTCTCGCCAGGGAGAATGGTCCCTATGCAGCAGGGTGTTTCAATCTCTGTGTCACCGTTGGGGCCAACCAGATGTGGATCTGTTTGCGTCCCGCCACAATCACAAGCTCCCAGCTTTTTTCTCTGTCCCAGGATCCTCTGGCCTTGACCTTGGATGCGCTAGCAATGTCATGGCAGGACTTTCAGTTCCTGTATGTCTTCCCTCCAATCCCCCTGCTGGGCAGGGTTCTGCGCAAGATTGCTCTGCAAGGGGTGCCAGCAATTCTGGTGGCCCCCAGGTGGCCAAGAAGAGTGTGGTTCGCAGACGTGGTGCAACTGGCAGTAGATCAGTACGCTCTGCCCTTGGTGCCAGATCTGCTCACTCAAGGCTCACTACGCCATCCAATTTTGCGAACTCTGGCTTTGACGGCTTGGCTGCTGAAACCTCCATCTTGATGGAGAAGGGGCTGTCTTCCTCGGTTGTGGATACTTTGATTAAAGCTAGGAAGAAGTCTTCCTCTTCCATCTACTACAGGGTTTGGCGTGCCTACATTGACTCGTGTGAGTCTAGGTCTCTTCCCTGTCGTGTGTTCTCTATTCCCAGGATTCTGGAGTTCCTGCAGCATGGGTTGGAGATGGGACTCCAGCTCAGTACTCTGAAGGGTCAGGTTTCTGCCCTGGCTATTTTTTTTCCAGAAGTCCTTTGCTCAGCACCCTCTGATCAGGACTTTTTTCCAGGGGGTCACTCATGTGCGCCCCCAACGTAAGCCTATGGTACCTGTTTGGGATCTGAACTTGGTTCTGTCAGCCTTGCAGGGTGCTCCCTTTGAACCTGTGCAGGATGCTGCCTTGGCCATTCTTACGCTCAAGATTGTATTTCTGGTGGCTATCACTTCTGTCAGGCGTGTGTCTGAGTTGGCGGCGCTTTCCATTCAGCCCCCCTACTATGAGAGACACCAGGACAAGGTGGTGTTTCGTTTCAAACCTGACTTTCTGCCTAAGGTAGTGTCTGCCTTTCATTTGAATCAGGATATTGTTCTTCCTTCTTTGTGCCCTAATCCTAGCAATGCTAAGGATGTGGTTAGGTGTCTGAAGTACTATCCGGTGGCACTCATCACGGCCGTTTATAGGATCCGTTCATATAATTTAAAAAGCACAAAAGAAATCTAGTGCAACCCCGTGAGGACTTCTTTTTTTTAAAAACAATTTAATAAAAAAGGTACACTCACATTTCTTTGAAGTAATATGCGCCTGTAAATGTATACAAGTTAGGAGGGAGTCCTTTCTTCCCTTTTTCCTTGCAACAGTTGAAATGGACGCCAAAGCTTGGAATAAAATAGAACGGTAGCTGCCGTCTCCTATCTCCTAACGCGTTTCGTTGCGTGCGCAACTTTATCAAAGGATCCTCTGAGCCAGACCGGGGTCAATATCCAAAGCCAGAGAGTCGGATCCAAGCAGGGTTGATATCCAAAGCCAGAGAGTCTGTGTCAGAGTGGGTAGTCAGCAGAGCCAACGCCTGGAACATTCACACAGGAATCGGGAGGCAGGCACCCCTACCAGGAAGATCTGCAGGTCTTTCTAAGGCCGCTTGATGCCAGGAACCGCCTGCTGCGGAGACTTGCACACAGCAGGAGGGTATTTGGGATTCTGCCCTAGCATGTGTAAACCAGCGTGCCGATGGACAGAAACACCCAAGGGATGTCACCGCGCACAAATGCTTTTTGGAACGAGCATGTGCATGCCAGTGCGTGTTTGTAAGATCAGATCTCCAACCATGACACATTGGTTGAGAGTATGTAGTAACTGTGGGGGTGACTTCTGTAAACATAGACTATTCCTATATAAAGTGGAAGTCCATTCTCGCCCTGCCTCCCTCCAGTGGTGGTGAGGCAGGATGGAGGGGGGTGTCAAAGAAACCTTGCCTGGATTCCACACCATTCCCTGGGGCTTTGTAGGCTATTGTGCAATCAGTGTACTCAGTGGCCTCCTCCACATACACTTCAATGGACAGGAGCTGCACACAGAGAGACAGAAGGTGATCTTTGCTTTCCCTTCAAGATGCACCAAAGCACGGGGTGGGGCTGGGGGGTTGTTGCCGCTGGATCTTGCACAAGGTGAAGATTCTTCATGAACCCATTCCCGGCTGTGGAGGCAGACTGCCAGGGACCTGGGATACCGCCAGAGGATTGGCCAGATTCTCCATTCCCTGACCTAGTTCTGGGGCGTGGGGATAAGCTTACTTACCATTTTATTAAAGACTATTCAGAGAAGCTGGGAAGGCCAGATCCCAACCACCTCTTTCTCCTCCCTCCCCCTCTCTCCTCAATTTCCCCCAGCTACCTGTGACGCTTCGGCAGGTACAGAGGGGTATTGGCTGCAGCACCAAAAGGAGAGCAAGCTGAGCTAGGCGAGAGGCTGTGGCCTAGGTGTGCGCCGCTTCCGTCTGTTTTTAGGAAGTGAGATTGGAAGCGAATCCTCATTGGCTAGCTTCTACTCTGCCGGGGGCAATGACGTCGCTTCCATGCGCTTCTGGGTTCCCTGCTGACTGCACAGGTTTTCTAGTAGTGTGATATACACATGCTCTTCACAATTACCTGTATTATTCAGACCACCCTGGCAAATACAGAGCAGTTAAAAAATCTGCAGCAATGTACCATTGGGGGATTTCTTGGGAATTGCCTGCTACCTCATTCCAGACATGGCTGATCAGGCAGAGAAGGTTGTGTTAATCTCTTACTCCTTGGGAAACTTTATATCCGATCAACCCAATCCCAATCCACCGTTTCACTCTGTTCCCCCGCAAAGTCTCGGAAGAAGAGATCAAGCTCTGCTCCGCTAAGTCCCCCCTCTTCTTCTTCTTTTTTTTTTTATCCATGATTTAAAGACAGATGCCTGTGTCTGAGCTGCTGTAGCCTCATTGATTGGGAGCTCTGCACTGATTACAGGTATGATTACACCTGTGCAAAGCCTGGCTGGGCTGCACCTTATTGTGGGTTTTACAACTGGCTAAGAAGTTTGATAACCTTGCTGAAAGCAAAAATGGTAAAACATTGTGTAAGATGTTTCTATACTATGAATGCAAGTTCACGGAGCTCATCATGCCATATTGCTATGCTACCATATGTTATCTGTTTTTAAAGAAAGCCATTGGTGTCAGGCACGATGTAATGTGTGGAACAGAACTGCTACAGGTTGAGATGCTAACACTCGGGAAGGAGACCTACATGCACTTGCTACTCTCGGCTAGGAATGGTTCTGATTAGTTTGGGACTTTTTCCTACTATACAACTTGCTTCCTCATAAGTGTTACCTGACCAAGTATGACTGGCTGTGTGCACTTGATTTGGGTTGAATTCTTGCAGGTTTTTGTTCTTTAAACCCTTATAAGGGAACATAAGTTGGAATTACCCTATTGAACGCTTTTTTTTTTTCTTTCTTGGTTCTCCCACCATTCTATAAGGAGCCTTTTATTCAGACAGGTTTCTGGGAATCGCCTATGTATGAGACATGTTATCTGTTCTTTTTTATGCACTTTAGAATTGGTACTATTGAGTGGACATCCTAATCGGAGTGACCATTATTCTGGCTAGTCATGTGGCTGTGGTATCTTGCTGTACATCAACAAGTGAAAGATAAGGTTATCCACCAGGTTTTTGCCAATTTCTGTGTTCCCTTTGGCCTGACATCAGCTCTTTACCAGGATCTATCAGGATCTTTACCAAGAAATTACTTCAGGATCTTTATGTAACAAAGGGGTTGTTGCTCCATCTAGGGTGGGTCCTGAGTTACGAGAAATCCAATCCAGTTCCGTCTCAGGTCACAACGTATCTGGGGTTCGAGATAAAAATAATCCTTCAGAATATTGTCTTGCCTTCCCAGAAGATAAGGACCCTCCATGGCCTCAGTTCGTCAAGCCATGAGGGTCTTGGGGCTTTTTGACCTAAGCCTTTTCAGCAGTAAGCTGAACAGTAGCAGTAAGCTACACTCAAGGACTCTCCAGCCTCATATCTTGAGCACCAGGGACAAATCTCTTTAATCCCTGGAAGATGTGATTGAGATCTCCTACCTAGTGAAGAAGTCACTAGAGTGGTGGCTGTGCAAGGACATTTGTCAATGGTCTGCCTTGGAGAGATTTCAGGGACCAAACTAACACCTCTTCATGGGGTTGGGGAGGCCGTTGTGCAGCCCTAACTGCTCAACAGAGATGGTCCAAAAATGCTGTCCATTCAGATGTTTAGAAAAGAAGTTACCAGGTAAATATATCGTTTTTTTTGTCACCCCATCCTGCCTCAGTGCCAGGAAGATGATAGTCTCACAAGACTGGACTTCGACTATGAAGGAGTAACACTCAAAAATGAGTTGTGGCCACCTAACTTGATATTGGGGGGGGGGGCATCCAGTTACTAAATGCACTGGACATCAGCCACAAAATCGCATTCATCAACTCTGTATCTGTGTACTTCCTGTATCCCATACTGCATTGTGGCCCTAGGTGACTGGTGGCAGCCGGTAAAGCTTGCTGGGTGGGCTTTAGCAGTACAGGAATTGAACAATGGCATAAGTAAAATGGTAATACTTCTGTGGCTCACGGAACAAATGCTTTGGTTCTCCTTTGGAAGAGACTGTATCTATGCAAGATCCATGGATGGGCAAGAGAGATCATCCTGACTAGCCCCCTGCAAACACTCTAAATCTTCAACCGCGATGAAATGCAGACATGATTGTCCAGCAGCAGTCGTGTGTCCCATTCTTGGCTGCCAAAGCATAGGCTGGGGTATTGCAGTTTAAGAGTTAAAGGGTTTGCATGGGGTTTATCAAGGGTGTGATCTCGGCAATCGGGATGTATAATGGGTGTCCTTCAATTGAGATACTGTAAGCTAGTTTGTCTTTACCATGTGATGAGCAACTGTGGCCATTTGTAGCTAACTGAAGATGCTGCTGTAGCTCAGTCACTCAGCATCTTGAGCTACAAAGCCCTTTCTTTTGCTACAATGTTTTTTTTTTTTCTGGCCGCAAAATCGGGACAAGCTCATTCATGTCACTTTGCCCCAAAATTGCCAAGCATCGTCAGCGCTAGTAGAGTTCGTCTGCACTTTGGTTGATCTTAGCAGCCATTGGGCAACAGCAGGTGACAGATTTGTCCATAGGAAAATGAGTCCTGTTATTTGGATAACATTCTGTTGAAAGGAGAACACAGCTGCTGGCTTTTGTGTTTTCACCAACACTATTCAGTGATGGCAAATGCTGTGCAAGCAGTTGGTGGCAATACCCTTGTCTGTAGATGCTTTACTTTAAGTCCTTTTAGCCTTTCTAGCACAGTTCTGCAGGAGGCTGCGGGAATCCTTCCAGGATCTAAGCTGATCCTCTGGAATGCAGCTCTAATGCTTTTTTAATCCGTCAATTTATTGTTGTTGGCTGGGACAGCCCTGATCTGGCAGGATGCCACACTAACCTCTTCCTGAGACACAGTAACAAGGAGGAGATGTGTTCAGCACGAGCAACAAAAAGTCAAAGATTTGTGGAATTAGAAACACATTGCAGCACTAACCGTTCTCTTCAGCCAAATGTAACCACAAACCCCAGCTTAACAGATGCGTGCAGTTTGCCGTCAAGACATAACCTCCCTTCTTGGTTCAGTGCCCTCTTTTGTAATTTTGCCCTGCCTATTTTCCTCCCAATGAATAAGAAAGTATATTCTTGCTTTCATTTGCCAGTTTTTTCATTGCTTACCTCTATGCCTTAAATGGCTTGCTGGTATAACTGATAGGATTGTTGCTTAGACTGCCTCGTTAATAGTGTTTTCATGCAACTGCTTATTAAAGTGGACCAAAAACAACTCAATTTATTTTGCTTCCCTGCCCCACATTTATTACTGTTTGAATGTTTTCTGCCCTCAATGCTGCTTGGTAATCCTGTTATAGTGATTTTAATTTTCGTTTCCCCAGTTATTCCATTTGTATACTGTTGGTTTCTAATCTAGCTGTTTAAGCCCCTCCTCCTTCCTCAATCTTATGCTGAGATCAATTGGAGCCTTGCTAGAGGGAGGACAAGAGCCAAAAGGTTTGATTTTTCCCTAAATTGTTCCTTTGAAGCCAAAATCGTTTGAGAGTATTTTTATCCATTTTATTACCAGGACATTAAGGGGATTTATTACCAGGACATTAATCTAACCACCCATAGGATGTAGTTCGTTCCACTTTAAGGTCTTCATGTTGTGTTCATAATAAACTGAACCTGACATGAGAGGAGATACTTGTCCCCTGGGTCATCATACAAAATGTCCAAAACGGCCATTTATTCCAGAAAGAACTTGCATGTAAAGGGAGTTAAATAAAAGCTCATAAGGACTGGGGGTTGCAAGAAGGATGATACAGGAGATGTGTATTGGCAAATGGGTAGTAATTGTGATTGGCGAAACATGTGACATTGACTGGTGGTGGCATCCCGAGGAAAGCACAGATAACTTATAACCTCTTAATCTCCTTTATTGGTAAGGTCTTGGACTGATAGGGAAAGGGAAATAAATAAGACCCATATATACAGAGAACTAAGGCAATTGGCATGTGTATTGGGTAGCAGAATGTCACATGCTGTGGGAGTGGGGTTAATAAGGTGTTATGAAGGACTTAAGGACTTGTTTGAGGGTTTGCTGAGAGAGGTTGTGTGTCTGAAACAAGTGGCATGTGAGGGGGGTGAGTAAGCATATGTGAAAATAAACTAACATTCTGCAAATACAAGGGGTAAAGTTTTTTTTTTTTTTTTTTTTCCCCCTCTCTAATGAAGCCTTCTTTATACACCAAGCCTGCTCCTCAAGCCCCACTAGCAGGTTTTGTTGATCTCCATACCAATGTACAGGTGAAGTAATTGGTGCAGAAGCTGAGCTATCGAGGCAGCCTCTGATCTAGTCCGCGTGCTCAGATCCGCTCCCGCCCCTTTGTCCAAGAGCTTATCTAAAGCGAGCGGATCCACACGACCTGCTAAGGGGGTAGCAGGGGTGCGGGCACTGCTTGTGCATGTGCCGTTGGACTGGGAAAGAAGGCTAGTTTTTGGCCAACCTGGGGGTTTGACACAGCAAGTAACAGGAGGGAGCAAGTATACCTTGGGTTTTGGTCCACTATAAAGTGGGTGGCTACACAAAAATACAGAAAGTGTCAAACTCCAAGCACTGATTAGACAAAAATGGGTTGCCATCAGTCTGGATTTGGCCCTGCAGCTAAACTCCAGCATACCAGGGTGAATTGCAGAATTCCTCAAAAATGACGACTAATATTAGTCACGTCTAAATATTTGACATGCTTGCTTATAAATGTGCACCCATTAACATGTGACTAAAATATCTAGACACGCTCAAGTAGGAAAAACCACATCTGTGGGGATTTTTGGCTTTAAAGCTCAACCATTCATTAGTCCCCACCACACCTTACTGTATAAATATAACCATTCATTACATTAATATTAAAAATGAATTAGTCAACATTGACATATTTTTGCAAAGTTCCTAGCTGGCCTTATATTCTCACATGTTATATATTTCATTCTAGCCAGTGTGCTGCTTCTTGTAACGTGTCCGCTGCACGGCTTTCTCAACACTTTTAGATGATACTACTATAACAAGAACATATAAATAACAATTAACATCTTCAGTTACCACATGCTTTAAGTTGTCAGTTAAATTAGTATAGTATAGAATGGGATCATTTACTCTCGGCATGTTTCATAGTTTTATGTATTGGTTGATTCCCTAAACTGTGTGCAGGATTCTCTGGAAAGAGGGAAAAAAATATGTATGTTGTGTTCCATACCTGCTTTATTTTAGATGGCTAACATGCGTAAAATAGGCTCATTGTTTAATGTAAAATGGCTTCAATACATACCGGTGGCACTGAGCTGCACTGTAGAGTCAGGGCTCTCTGGTCTGGGAATTGCAGGAAAAATTCAGTGGGGCAAGCATTAGACGGTACGGGGCGCGCAGATAACACTGGCCCTACTGCTCGTTTAAGGTGTCAGAAAAATCGATTCACTCAAGTATCACGATATTTCATTCAGAGATACTAGGGAGATTTAATCAATTCAAGTATCTATTCTGACTCCGCCCCCTGCTACAGTAAAATAAAATTAAAAAAAAAAACAAAAAAAACACCTGACCCTCGTTCAATCTGGCCGGCTCTCCTCTTCACCCGTGAAGCCCCCCTCTCCCCCCTGCCTTCCTGACTGGCGTCGTCATCTTCACGACGTCACCCCCGCGGGCGTCATATCGGCTCTGCGATTCAGTCAGATGTTATGATCGGTAGGAGGAGAGAGGTAGGGTGATCACCGCATCTGTCACCGGAACGGCGAGGGACACAGAAGCTGACAATCGAGGGTGAGTAAAGAAAAAATACGTTTTTTTTAATAGACATTTATTTGATGTGTGGTGTTTTTTTTTTTTACTGTTAGCCGTTTGTGAACTGGTAATGGGTCCATAAGAACCCTATACCAGTTCACAAGGCTGGGGGCTGGCAAGTCACCAATTACATGCCTCCACAATGCCCGAAGGGGGCAGAAGGGCCCTGGCCCACACAGGCTATGGGGGCTTGTCGCCGGCCGGGCGGGGCCACCAAAGCTGGCACTCTAAAGCCCCCCTCCCACATGGCCCACTTTCTCTCTGGAAAGTTGCTGCAGAGTTTGTGGGTGCTGCTGCTGCACTGATTGACTGACTAACTGAGCAGTCAGCAGTGGTCTGTGCATTGGCAGAGTTGCTGCCAAGAGCACCTCTTGCCATGCAGTTGGTTAGTTTATTGCGACTAATGTGAGGGGCGAGACTGTGGACACCAGAAGATCTGCTGGGGGGGTTACCCCTTTCTTTTGTTATAGATTACAACTTCCAAAATCCTCTAAATGGTCCACACCAGGAAAATTAAGGATCTTGGGGTCTGGTGCTGGAGTTATGCAAGCTGACAATTGACAGCCTTCACACACAAAACATGGATGTTTTGGGCAATATGACTGACCTCGTATTTAGATTTATGGTTTATTTATATTTGGACAGTAAATGGTCCTTCTAGGTTTCCATTCTCCGTTTAGATCCCACATGGTGTGTATCATGAGGACAGACATTGTTTATTTACCTTGTTACTACCATTAATAGAACCAGCCTAACCAGTTTTTGCAAACTTATGCTGCAGCCAGTCTGCCAGGATTTAGGATTTTGACAATTTTCAGAATACTCCTCACACACTGCTGCAGGTTGGTAGGTCTTTGTCTGCTGCACACTCCAGCATCTCAACCACTGCCATGGGTACACACAGCTGGAGGGAAACTCTTGCAGGGATGCTTGCTTCTCGATCATTCTATGCCACTCAGTGCCAACACTAATGCGAGTAGGGGTTGAGGTAAGCATATTTGTCGCATAGGGCATCTCATAATATTTGCTATATTGCCTTCCATTTTAAGGGGGATTTCGTTTGATTCAAGCAAAGAGGACACAGGGAGTTTAACCCTTTAAACGCCAGCCACGTAAAATTTACGTGGCTGCCTCTCCTGCAGTTAACTGCCAGCCACGTAAATTTTACGTGCCTGACTTTCCCCACTAATAGTAAAAAAAGTTTTTAAAAAAGGCACTTACCTGACCCCTCGTTTGATTCAGCCGGGTCTCCTCTTCAAAATGGTGGTCTCCGATCGTTCACCGGACCTCCTCTGGCTGCAGGGGAGGGCCCGGAATAGGGTGCCCCCCCCCCCATTTCAGCTGCCTCCGGCTTTTCCTGTAAAATAAAAAAAAAAAAAAAAATGACATTTACTTACCTCTGTGTGCGCTGGCTCCCGCCGACCCTCCTCTTCACCTGGGGGGCCTCCGATCCCCCCCCCAGGTCATTCCGATCTTCAGGAGAGAGCCTGGAAGGCTCTCTCCCCTCTCCTGTTCCGATGGCGGCCGCCATCTTGACGCTAAGCCCTGCCCCTTTTGGGGGCGGGGCTAATGACGTCAGTCCGTGCCGTCGTCCCCGCTAAGCCCCGCCCCTTTGGGGCGGGGCTATGACGTCATTCCCAGTCCCGATCACCGGCTACAGCTCTGTTAGCTGTCAGATGCCGGTGATCGGTGCCCTGGAAGGAGGTGACAGGAGATCCTCTGATCTCCTGTCTCCTCCTTCTCTGGATGCCGATCACCGGCATCTGACAGCAGATCAGCGAGGGACACAGGAGCTGACGATCGAAGGTGAGTAAAGAGTAAATTTTTTTTTTTTTTTTTTTAATAAATAAAAATTTTTTGTCAGTGTTTTTTTTTTTTCTGTTAACCCTTTGTGAACTGGTAAGGGGTCCATGAGACCCCTGTACCAGTTCACAAGGCTGGGGTCTGGCAAGTCACCTGCCCTAGCGGGTGACTTGCCATTAACCCCTGCACCCCCAATTACCTGCCTCCCCAAAGCCCAGGGGGGGGGCAGAAGAGCCCGGGCCCACATAGACTATGTGGGCTCGTAGGCTGCAGGGTGGGGGGGGCCACAAAAGCTGGCCCCCCCACTCTGTGCCTACAAGCCCCCATAGCTGGTCCCGGGCTGGTTATGACGGGTAGGGGGGACCCTACGTCATTTTTTTTTTTAATTTTAAGGGTTAGGGTTAGCCTAACCCTAACCCTTAAAATTAAAAAAAAATGAGGTCCCCCACCCTGTGAGGGGGGACCCTATGTCATTTTTTTTTTTAATTTTAAGGGTTAGGGTTAGGCTAACCCTAACCCTTAAAATTCCAAAAAAAAATGAGGGTCCCTACGTGATTTTTAAAAAAATGTTTAACGGTTAGGGTTAGCCTAACCCTTAAAATTCCCCCCAAAAATGGGGTCCCCCCCCTACTTTTTTTTTTTTTTTTTTTTTAAGTGGACCAACACCCAGGCTGATCGGCCCGGATCAGATCCCTCCCTGCGGGGCATCCGAAATCGGGATGCCCCACTGTGTGAAACCCCCAGGACGCCCCAATCGCCTTACCTTATCCCTGTTCCAACGGTGCATGCGCGGGCATCTCGCGCTTCTCTCTATCAGGGCGCGCACACGTTCCGGTCGTTTGTGAATCGCCGATGCGGGCACGCTTCCTGTTAGAGGGAAGCGCGAGATGCGGCTGCCAGCGCGCTCAGAGCCGCTGTGGTTGTCCGTCCCTTGTCCTTGCATACCACAGCGGCTCTGAGCGCTCTGATTGGACGAGCGCTCGCGCATGCGCCGTAGGAGCGGGCTGAGGTGAGTTTTTTATACCTTTCTCGGGGGTTTTACGCAGCGGGGCACCCCCGCGGAAGTGGATCAAAACCCAGGATAGTGAAAATCCTGGGTGTTGGTCCACTTTACGGGTTAGGGTTAGGCTAACCCTAACCCTTAGAATTCCCCCCAAAAATGGGGTCCCCCCACCCCCTGGGATTAAAAAGAAAAAATTAAAAAAAATTTAAATTTTAAAGAATTAAAATTAAAAAGAAAATGACATAGGGACCCCCTCCCAGGGGGGCCCACTATTTTTTTAATTTTTGGGGTTAGGCTTAGCCAAAAATTCTCAAAAAAAAATGGGGCCCCCCCCCCCGGGAGGGGGTCCCTATGTAATTTTAAATTAACCCCTTATGTTTATAGTGTGGATAGTAGTATTTTATTTGTAAATGTTATAAAATGCTCTTTTCAGTTTGGGGGGTCTCCTGGGCAAGAATGAGGGGCTATTGATACATATGTGGTACCGTTGTAATCGGGAGAAATGGGGCTATCACATGCAATATGGTTTTTATTACTAAAAAATGTTTTATTTAAAATAAAGGAGACAATTGTATATATATATATATATATATATATATATATATATATATATATATATATTATTTTATTTATTTTTTTGTTTTTTTTTTTACACAAAAATATTTAAAAAACAGTAGAAAAATTACAAACAAGACATTTAATGTTAAAGCCTAAATTCTGCTGCAAAAAAATATATATATATTTTCCAAGAAATTCCGACAAAAATCACGGTTAAACATGCCGCAAAATGGGGAAAAATGACCAACTGAGGGCGACAAAAGTTCAAGTAGGCTGGCAATTAAAAGGGTTAATAGTACCTATGCATGTTGGGTATTGTTCTGCTCGGGGGACCTTGCGCTTTCAGATTTAGCTTGTTTTTTCTTATTTGCATATTGATATTTTAGGAAAAGGTGTTTTTTATTCTGCTTTTTTATAATTTTTTTTGTGAAACCCTGTGCAACCTAAGAATTCTTCAAGGGATTACTTCCAGAAAGATGAGCCCACGACAACAAGCTGGGTACGCTTAGAAAGCTTAAAATGTGTACTTTCAGGGAATATATGATTTATGGGGGATATTCCAAATGTAAAGGGTTGTTTTGGTAGAAAAAGCACAAGGTGCGCACTTTGTATGCAGAGCTGAAATTTTGAAGTAAAATTACCGTTACGCACATGCTTTACTTTGGTGTGTTTGGCAACTCTTCCCTTGACAGTAGCTATGCATGCTGGGTATTGTTCTGTTCGGGGCATGTTGCTTTTTCAGATTTTCAGTTTTTTTTCTTGTTTGCATATAGGTTTTTTTTAGGAAAATGTGGTTTTGATTCTGCTTTTTTATACTTTTTTAGAGAAACCCTGTGCAACCAAAGAATATATTGAGGGATTACTTCCAGAAAACTGCACCCATGTCAACAAGCCTGGTACGCCTAGAAAGCCTGAGGTGTGTACTTCCAGAGAATATATAGTTTGTTGGGGGTATTTCAAATGTAAAGGGTTGTTTTTCTTGAAAAACTGCAAGGTGCGCTTAGCACGTAGCATAGTTGTATTTTATCTGAAAATCTCCTAAAGAGTTGTTTCAGTTTGGGGGAGTCTCCTGGGCAGGAAAGGGTGTCTACCTATACATATGTGGTATCACTGTAACCGGGAGAAATTGGGGTTTCACGTGCAATAAGATTTTATTGACAAACTTACATTTTTTATTACAAAAAACACTACAAATTGTAAAAAATTGTTTTTTGGGGTTTTTTTTGCACATATTTCATCCAAAAATATTGAGAATACACCTAAAAAATGACAAACAAGACATTTCATGTTAAAGCTTAGACTCTGCTGAAAAAAACAATATATCACTTTTCTGGGAAATCCCTGGAAATCCCTTCAAAAATCACAGTTGAACAAGGGGAGCGCAAAATAGTGCAAAATGGTCTGGCAACAAAGGGTGACAAAATCTCAAGGTAGTCTGGCGGTTAAAGGGTTAAGACAACGTGGCATCCCAAATCAGAATGACCCTGGGGTTAGTGGTAACCTCTTTACAGCTGGTACATAAACTGCAGGGTGGTGTGGGACCAATTCTTGTGTATGGGAGGGGGCATCCTGATTGGTGATAGCTGCCCTGTCGCACATAACCCCCACAAGCCCAGATACCAGACCCCAAATACTTGCCTCTCTTTGCCCCAGCAATTGGCTGCTGGTGGTCAGGTGAGCCCAGAACGTGATGATGAGCTAGACAGAGCCGGAAGATCGAGGGTCCCAGTTTTATCTATCACTTTAAAAAGGTGCAACCACTGGTCTACAAGCCTCTAGGGCTGGTGGTCTCTCTTTATAGGATATCCAAGTTGGGATGTCCTGATATGTGTGTAACCCCTGGGATCACTATAAAACTCACCGGCTGTCCCATGGCGGCATCCCTTCAGCCGATGTATCTGAATGGCCAGCGTAGGCATGTATAGCTGGAGTAAAGCGGCTGGGATGCCTGCTGCTTGACCCCCATTCAGCTTTCTAAGCCGCTCATCAATATGCGCCACATAGTTAACTGGAAAAAAGCCTGCACGTGTGCCGTGAAATTTCTGGATAGGTAAGTATTCTCTGCTTTCCTCGGGCTTACACACAGAGGGGAATCCCCTGTCTGAATAGACACGGAAAGGAGAGGAGCCATGCCATAGGCTATAATATAATGGTAAATAGCTAGGTTACCTCTCAGAGGACCTTTATTCTTCGTGATTTACTTGGTGGCACCACCTCCAATTCGCGGCTGCCATGCAGAGCTCTGACCCTTGCCAGAATGAGGGGAGGATTGCGGTGATCAGGTAAGTTTTTTTTTTTTTATTTTTTTTTATTTTTTTTTTTTTTTGTATTTTAATGCCAATTTGGGCTTGGCACAGAGGGGTGATTACAAAAAGCCTAGGAAGGCAAAACCAGGTTTTAAGCCCTTTATGATGGCAGGAAGAAGCTGCGCACTTCACATGTGGAGTGGGAGGAAGTAGCTGTGCACATGTGTATCCCCAACGAATGCAGCACTGTAAGGTAAATGTTAGTATCTCTAATGCAGACCTCACTAATTGTATTAGGGGGTAGGTTAGGTTAGTGTCTCTGTGAACTAGGACCCATCCTGCCAAGGGAGACTGTAGGTCCGCTTTTGTGCACCCTATAAGACTTAATGGCCTTAATTAG
This sequence comes from Gastrophryne carolinensis, assembly GCA_027917425.1. Taxonomy (NCBI): domain Eukaryota; kingdom Metazoa; phylum Chordata; class Amphibia; order Anura; family Microhylidae; genus Gastrophryne; species Gastrophryne carolinensis. The sequence continues at coordinate 265,179,825 of CM051238.1, forward strand.
TCATTTCTTGGCTAGTTTCTACAGATTATGTAGGGTATGTTATTATTTTTCTCTTTCTTTATGTAATCTGAGATTTTCTTTTCTTCTTATTAAGCATGGCTTTTGATATGTAAAAATGTATTGAAAAATGTGAAAAAAGATCAGGTTCAGCATTCTAAAACAAAAAAACACGTGATTGGCAGAAATCCTCCAAGCTTCAAGGCCAGTTTTTGAATTTCCAGGAAGCTCGCAGGCAAATGGTTGCCATGCTGATTACAAAGCGTTTATTCTCGCTGCAGAATGTTTTGTTCCTGGTTATGTGCTTCGCTGATGGTGAATTTTACTCTTCCTCTGCCTCTTTCCTACGTTTGTTTCTCCTTCCTCCTTTGTTTCTCTCTGTGTTAAGAGCGAGTCAGTGCTGGTTGTCATCTCAGCGGTATTGCTCCTGAGCCCCGGTCTAATTGCAGGTGTTGATAAGGGGCCCCTGGCCACCCCTTCTGCTGTCTCTAGGCGCATGCTGTCTCCTCCCAGGCTGCAGGTAATGGAGGAATAAAACCTTATGGAACCTTTCTCCCCTTCATGTCCTTGTGCTAGAGAGCGACCAGCTCCTGTGTGAGGTTGGTGGTACCGGCTTGTGATTATGAGCGGTGGGGGATTGTATGGAGGAGGGGACGAGTTGTCAGGTGAGTACATGTCTGTGTGCGCGTCTGATGCTGCCTGGCTTGTGCACGTGCTGCTGTTTGAATAGCCCTGTAAATCTGGCTGTATATACAGTGCATTTGTTGTCTGGCTGCATGTACATCCAGTTGTGTGCTTCTACCATATGGATCTTCAAGCTGTCTTTTTTTTTTTTTTTGCCTTGCCAGATTTCTTTTATGAAAAGCAGCCTAATTGTGCCGTCGTCTCTCTCACATAGCCACCTCCCACTATTCACTCTTCTCTATCACCACCTCCATTACCACCTTTCTTGGTTCATTAAACCGCTGTGCTGCCTGAGACATGGCATTTAATCAGGTTAACCGCTTACTGGCACTCTGTAGGGCCCATATCCCTGTGAAATTAAACAATCCCTGCCAAGCTCTTCAAAGCCCCCTGACTACAAATACTGAGGTGAGTGCTGTGCTGGATAAGGCTTTTCTTTTATGCCTCAGTCAGTTGGCCACATCAGCACATCTTTGTGAAGACCCAGTGCCCACACAAGCCTGTACATTCGTGTCTGAGGCTTGTGGCTTTAGAGGATATAATGGATATAACTGTATCTAGGAGGATTAACCCTTCCTCTCCTGATTTAACCTGCTTGCAGCCATTCTATTTATGGCTTGTCACTATTTCTAATACGTATGATAGATGGAATGGTATTTAAGCTATGTGGAATGCTGGGTATTTTTTCTTTTTTTTAGTTATCATTCTATTCACATATTTCTGTTCTATTCCTTTAATCAGACTTGTACTTATGTTAGCAGCTTATGAAGCAATTCTCACTGCTGGTGAGCCTGGAGTATGGGTTCCTTCCCCCTGTGCTATATAAGCCATTGGCTAATTTAGCAATAGTTGCAGATATGTCTGTTATCTACCAATACTCTGAAAGGCACCCACAGGAGCATCATGATTGAGGGCCTCCTGTCTAAGACCTGTCCATCGGGATGTCGGTGATTGGGTATCTCAAACCAGGATGCCTGGTTGGTGGCGGAAGCCGCAGCTTTGCTTTTCATTTTTTTCTATTACTAAAGTTTAAACGTTGGTCAGAAAAAGCTTTTCATAGCAGACCAATAAGGTCCTTGGTGTTCCTGGAGCATTTTCCACGTGGTGGACCTATAAAGAGGGATTAAAATCAAAAAAGTCTTTGCCTGCTTACTGTCCAAATCACTGGCAATCATAGGACCGCTCCAAAAACTGCATCCGAATGAGAGGTCGCTGCCTTCTAATCAGATTTGCTGGGCAGGCACCCCATGTTCCCTTTAAACACTCCCACCCTCCCCTGATGCCGAGGCAGAACGAGGGACGAGGGGCAGCATCCTGCTGTTTGCCCTAGAGGAGGTTAGACAGACAATGTGGTCTTCAGCATCTGACCGGGAAACTAAATTGGATCAAAACCCATTTTCTCCCCTCGTCAGGACGGCCACTGAGAGGGAGGAAGCACAAACTGAGACAGTTTAAAAGCCCCACCCCTTCCTCCTAGACCTCAGTCTATTCTAAGCATACAGCACGTCCTGCTACATCTATAATCCTTACACATGGGTAATCCTCCGCCTGAGGGCGCTGTTCACTGCAGACATGCAAAAACAGGCTCCGCCCGGCCCTACATAAACCGAGGGACCTCCCACAAATCCCCAGATTTCTCTGCAGTGCTGACTGCGAAGACATGAAGTATCACGCTCTCGCAGGTGAGCGGGGCTTTACAGCCCGTGGCCCTGTGAGACTATTTCCACCCGTCGTCCTTGTGAAGTAATGCCTCCCAACCTGGGCTGCGTTGGTCGGGTGAAGGTAGGCAGCACCATGTGTGCTTACGGAGCTATGCTCCACCGCAATCCCCAACCATAGGGTAGGCGGTCAAGGCTAATGGTGAGCCTTCAGAGGATGCCCCTCCCACATCAGCGCCCCACGCCCCGTATAGCGGTGAACCCCATGTATCGGGTCACCTTCCTCCCTAGTTCCCCCCTTTATTGGGGGGGAAAAAGAGGGGGGGGGGGTTGTGTGTACGATGGCCTAACCTTACCCTATTACACTAGTTAGCTTTATAGCCCCTAACGGTTAACGGGTGTCAGAGCCGCACCTTGCATTGGTTGTAATGTTAGCCGCAGCACCTTTACTGTATTTTACTTGGCGCATACGGCGGCTCTGTTCGTGGACGCTACGGTGTTTATTCCTGTATTCTATTCTGTTCTGTCATATTTTAGTCTCTGAGGTAATTCACTTGGTCTGGTTTCAGGCGTTTCTAACTGCTGTTTCTGATTGGCTACGCGCCTTCGAGCTTCGCACTCTCCAGGGGGGGCGTGGTCTGGGTTGGCGCGTTCCGCGTCACCTTCAGCTCTGGCCCGCCCTTCGAGGTTCGCTTGGCGCCATTTTTACTCACGCGCGCGTGGAGAAGAATGTCTGTAAGTGTCGCTGTCTGTAAGTGCCCTCATTGGCGACCCTTTCTTTAGCTTTTGCTCCTTCTCGCTTGGCTCTGACATCCTCGTTCCCCTTGTCTTTCAGACAGTGTTCTTCGGTGGCTTCTCCCAGCCCGGTGTAGCGCCCGGTCCTGACCATTATAAAATTACTCCCACTTCCCCGCTGGTCATTGGGGCATCCAGGGTTGCTTTATAGCGTCAATCCCTACTGGCTTATTGTGCTCAATAATCACCATATGGAGGCATCTCAGGATATTGTGAACGGGTTTCCTTCGGGACAAGCCCATCTGTGTGTAGCTTGTGGGGTCTTGCCTAGCAGCGGTGACAATGCACGGGTCTGCGTTCCTTGTGCACAGCAGGCGCTAGCCGGTCTTCCCGCCTCTTCTGAGGCTGGGCCTGCGCCTCGCCTCTCTTCACCTACTCCCCCCAAGTCTGCGTCTAACCCCCAATACCAGTGGGGAGTCTCATCCTGATTTTGCCACTAGACTGGCTAGTGTTGAAAACTTGATTGCTGGCTCCTTAGCGCGTAAGGCCACTGCCAAGAGGCGGCATTTAAATCCTGAATCGACTATCTTTCCTATAGAATCTGACGATTTACTGCTTTCTTATGCACATCCCCCTTCAGACCAAGGGGAGCTGTTCTCTGACTCAGGGTCATATGACGACGAGTCCAGGGGACAGGAGGAGTCTGGTCCTCGGATGACATTGATAGACTGTTGGCCCAGATCTTTGATGTATTGTCCCTCTCTCCCCCTGCTGCGGCTCCCCGGCAAAGGGGTGATCTGTTTCACACCGCTAGGGCGCGGTTGGAATTTCCTGAACAAATCCATTTGAATAGCCTCGTGCTGAAAGAATGGGAACACCCCAGCAAACTTCATGGGGTTCCTAAAAGTGTGGATAACAAATATCCATTCCCTGCTGACCTAGTCAAGTGCTGGACATCGCCACCCGAGGTCGATGCCCCAATTTTAAGTTTGTCCAACACCTCCTATTATGCACTCCCCCAACACTACTACGCTGCGGGATTCTGAGGACCGGCGTGTTTACCAATTGGCATGTCATGCCTTTGCATTTGGGGGAGCGTCGCTCCGCCCAGTTTGCGCCTTAGCCATTATGGCGGTGGCGCTCAGGACTGTGGTTAGGAATGCTCTTGAATGCGCGGATGACTAGCCCTCTGATGCTGCCAATGCTCTGTCCACCTGTGAGACTTTTGTTAACTTTATCCTATCTGCATCGGACGATGCTATTAAGCTGAGCGCTAGATCTTCTGCTCTGGTGGTAGCCATACGCCGGGCGGTCTGGTTGCTCCAGTGGGCCGCTGATAACGCCGCCAAGAAGGCCCTTACGGGGCTTCCATTTAAGGGACTGCGCCTGTTTGGAGAAAGGTTAGACATCTTCGGCAAGGGTGGCAAGTTGCCCCAGCGCAGGCGTCAGACTCGGCCCTTACGTGGCCCGAGCTCCCAATCGACCCCCTACCGTGGGGCTAAGCAAGGCAGAGGAGTGTCCTTTGCTGGGTCTCGCGCAGATTCCTGGAACAAGAACAGAGGACGCCGTCCCGGTTCCTCCTCGGGGCCCAAGCCCAAAGCCCCTCCCAAGACCCCCCAGGCATGAAGGGGCGCCCTCGCCCGTCAGGGTGGGGGGACGTCTACAGCACTTCGAGCATGTTTGGAGACGCCACGTCTCAGACCGGTGGATTCAGGAGGTAGTGTCCTCCGGTTACAAGATAGAATTTGCTGTACGGCCCCCTACCAGGTTCATTGGGTCCCGGATTCCACAGGACCCTGCCTCAGCTCGGGTCTTGATGCTGGCTGTGCAGGACCTTCTGGATCTAGGGGCCATTTGCAAGGTCCCCTTAAGAGACAGGGGCATGGGGTTCTATTCCAACCTTTTCCATGCCCAAAAAGGACGGGTCAGTCAGACCCATTCTGGATTTAAAAATCCTCAACAAATTTGTCAGAAACAAACATTTTCGTATGGAAACCTTGCGCTCGGCCATCGCCTTGCTGTGCCCAGGGGACTTTGACGTCCGTGGACATCAAGGATGCTTACCTTCACGTTCCGGTGTTTCCAGGACACCAAAAGTTTCTCAGATTTGCGCTGCTGGATCAGCATTACCAATTCGGGGCCTTGCCATTCGGCCTCACGTCGGCTCCCAGGGTATTCACCAAGGTGCTGGCAGGGGTGATGTCCCTGTTAAGGCTAAGGGGCATACGTGTGTTGCCCTACCTGGACGATATACTCATCACCTCCCTGTCTCTGCGGCAGGCAGAGCTGGACACTCGGTTGGTAGTGTCCACCCTGGAGTCCTTCGGCTGGGTGATCAATTACCCCAATTCTTCTCTGTCCCCCTCCTCAGTGACCCTGTTCCTGGGGATGAATCTGGATACAGTTCAGTCAAGGATATTCCTTCCCCCACAGAAGGTGGAAGCTCTGACAACGCAGGCGAGGTCCCTGCTTTCGAGCCCTCATCCCTCCATCCGGCAGGGAATGCAGTTGGTGGGCTCGATGGTGGCAAGCTTCGAGGCGGTGCCCTTTGCCCAGTTCCATTTGAGAACTCTGCAGCTTCACCTTCTGTCAGTCTGGAACAAGGAACCAGCGTCCTTGGAGGAGGTCTGGGTGCTCCCCCCCCCTCGGTCAGACAATCCCTTGCGTGGTGGCTGGACCACAGGAATTTGACAAGGGGCAGATCCTTCCTAGCCTCCTCCTAGGAGACGGTCACCACGGATGCCAGTCTGTCGGGTTGGGGGGGATTCTGGAAGTCTCTGCCTTTCCAGGGGAGGTGGGGCCCTCAGGAGGCCCATCTGCCCATCAGAACGGCGGTTGCCTACATCAATCAAGGAGGGACCCGGAGCAAGGGGGCCCTCCAGGAAGTATCTCTGATTCTAACATGGGCGGAGGCCAATGTCCAATGCATCTCGGCTGTCTATATTCCGGGGGCGGAGAACCTGCTGGCAGATGCTCTGAGCAGGGGGTCGTCCCGTCGGGGAGTGGTCCCTCTGCAACCAGGTATTCCAGTCCCTCTGTCACCGTTGGGGTGAGCCGGATGTGGATCTGTTTGCGTCTCGTCACAATCCCAAGCTCCCGAGCTTTGTATCCCTGTCTCAGGATCCTCTGGCTCTGGCCACGGATGCCCTGTCCATGTCTTGGAGGGAGTTTAGACTCCTGTACGTGTTTCCACCATTTCCCCTTCTGGGCATAGTTCTGCAAAAGATTGCTTTGGAAGGGGTACCCGCGATTCTGGTGGCCCTAAGGTGGCCAAGAAGAGTGTGGTTCGCGGACGTAGTTCAAATGGCAGTAGATCAGTATGATCTGCCAAGGTTGCCAGATCTTCTAACTCAGGGCTCTCTACGCCATCCCAATTTACTAACTCTGGCTTTGACGGCTTGACTATTGAAACCTCCATCCTGATGGAGAAGGGTTTGTCTGCATCTGTAGTGGCTACTATGGTGCAAGCCAGAAAAAAGACTACTTCTGCTATCTATTAGAGTATGGCGTTCTTACATTGACTGGTGTGAGTCCAGGTCTCTTCCCTGCCGGGAATTCTTAGTCTCTAGCGTGCTGGAGTTTTTTACTACATGGTCTAGACTTAGGTTTCAAGCTTAGTACTCTGAAGGGTCAGGTCTCGGCCCTGTCTATCTTCTTTCAGAAGACCTTTGCCCAGCATCCCCTGATCTAGACCTTCTTTCAGGGGGTCACTCACGTGCGTCCCCCTCGAAAACCTATGGTACCTGTTTAAGATTTAAACTTGGTTTTGTCTGCCCTGCAGGGTGCTCCCTTTGAGCCTATTCAGGAGGCTGCTCTCGCTGTTCTCAAGGTCGTTTTTCTTGTAGCTATCACTTCTGTTAGCCGTGTGTCTAAGTTGGCTGCTTTATCTATTCAGCCTCCCTACTATGAGAGACACCAGGATAAGGTGGTGTTCCGCTTCAATCCAGGCTTTCTGCCTAAAGTGGTGTCTGCATTTCATTTGAATCAGGATATTGTCCTTCCTTCTTTGTGCCCTAATCCTAGTAACCCCAAGGAGAGGGTTTTTCATTCCTTGGATGTGGTTAGGTGCGTTAAGTATTACCTAGTTATCACTAAGGCTTTCAGAAAGACTGATGCTCTCTTCGTTGTGCCTCATGGGCCTAGGAAGGGTTTGGCTCCCGCCAAATCTACCATCAGTAAATGTATTCGTCAGGCTGTGATTCAGGCCTATTCTACTAAGGGGAAGACTCCCCCTTTCCGTCTTACTGCTCATTCTACTAGGGCTGTTGGGGCTTCTTGAACTTTCCAGCACCATGCCTCTGTTGAACAAGTTTGCAAGGCCGCTACTTGGTCTTCTGTTCATACCTTTACAAAATTTTACAAGGTTGATGTTAGGGCCTCAGCTGATGCTGTGTTTGGCCGCAAGGTTTTGCAGGCGGCAGTAGTTTAAACTGCTTGCTGTTGCCTTTTCTGTTGGGGATCCCCACCCTACCTTACAGACACTGCTATTGGATGTCCCATGTGTAAGGATTATAAGATGGAGCAGGACGTGCTGTATGCTTAGAATAATACAATTCTGTGAAATACTCACCTGTAGAATTGGTATTATACGCATACAGCACGTCCTGCTCCAACCCACCCTGGTTGTCACTTTGTTCTGGATCCCCTGTATGGTGATTTTTATCATTATTATTGCCAGGGTGTTTGGTTTCTCCCGGCTTCTCCTTCTCACTGCTTTTCAATGCTGGGGATTTGTGGGAGGTCCCTCGGTTTATGTAGGGCCGGGAGGTTTTTGCATGTCTGCAGTGAACAGCGCCCTCAAGCGGAGGATTACCCATGTGTAAGGATTTTAAGATGGAGCAGGACGTGCTGTATGCGTATAATACCAATTCTACAGGTGAGTATTTCACAGAATTGTATTTTTTGTTTCTCCTCTCCAGGAAACCGCTGGGATAGCATCGTCCAAATTGTTTTGTAAGTTTATTTTCAAACCCCAGTAGAACCTGAGGTGCTCGCCGATCCGGGGCTTTACTCAATGTAGAGCAAGGGTACCAGTGGTACCGACGATAACACTGGAAAGCCAGGAGGCACCTTTCTTCCTAGGGCTGACTGGCTGGGCCGGGCACACTTGTTCGAGTTCCGGGTCCCGGCGCCGCGGGATGACATAATTTTCGGAGGCCTGCATTCTAGCGCCATTTTGGAAAGCTGCTCATTAAAGCATCAGTACCCAGGGCTGCACTGATGGTTCTGGGCTGGCTGCAGTGTTTCTGGGCGGCAACACTTTTGCAGGCAGCAGACATCCCTGTCGACCTACAACGGTTCCTGGAGTGGTTGGGATTCTCGATCCTTCTACATCTGAGGAACGAACAGATGGACCATGCAAGGTGCAGGTGTTCCAGGCAACGGCTAACCAGTCATTGATCACTTCTAGGATGCCTCATCAGGATAAGCTGGTGAGATTAATTTGTCGTTTTTTAATTCAGGAATTGATTGACTTTTGTGGTAAAGTTTAGTCCAATCCTTCCTAGGCCTGATTTTTTTTTTTCCCGTATTTTTTTCTCTTAGGCCACTCCTGTCAAAGCTAAAGAAAGAGACAGGGAAAAAGACGAGAGGAAGCCCAAGCTAAAGCAGGAACCTAGACCAGTCAGACTCTGTATTAACTACCCTAATATTTTACCTGACACATGGAATAAATCATGTTGTCAGCTGTATTTGGAACATAGAATGGGGCTGGAAGCCGCAACATTATGTAAGAAGATGCTAGCCATGATTTCCAGTGCTGCTTCCACTTTGCAGGTCTGCCGCATTACGTTGGAGACCTCCATATCTAGCTGCAGGGCTCTGCCACCACCAAACCCTCAGATTTCTCTGGCTGAACCAAGTCAATCATCTTTGATGAAAACGCCAGATCCTTCTAGAGCTGAGATAAGCGAAGGAGAAACCTCATCTGATCTGCGCCCCCTTAGTAAAGGATTTGGTCTAGACTCAGATGGAGCCAGCCCACCTTAAGGATATTTTACACCATGAATATCAAACGGGTGCATGAGTCCTTATCTGTGCAGAATGGCATGTATAATAAGCTGTAGGTAAAGAAAGCGTTTTCCTATTCACTCTTCTTTCATTAATTTAATGAAAAAGGAATGGCAATGTCCAGAAAATACATTTTTCTTACCTGGTTCAGTTAAGAGAAAATTAGAAAATGTGGACATTTCAGCCGGTGCCAAGTGCCCTTAGCTGGATGCTCAGCTTGCACAGGTCTCTAGATCTTCAAATTTAAGCTTTTTAACCTTTTGCCCTTACCCTTAAAGAACCTATGGATAGGCGTACTGAGGGTATACTTAAAAGGGCTTGGGATGCTGCGGCTTTTACGCTCAGATTGCATGTAACCTAGGATTTTGGTTATTTTACATATAAAGAGATACACCTAAACAGACCTTGTTGTGTTTGGATCTGAGTTAGACATGGTTCTAGCTAGATCCTTGTAAAAGCAAAAAATGTTCCTGTCAGGAGACCAAGATATAAGACAAGAGATAAGAAAAATAGGACAGCTCCTAGTCAGTCAAAGCAGGCAGAGCCCAGAAGACAATAGGGGGTCTTGCAGGGGAACCATAGACCCAGTTTGGTTTGCACTCCCCCTCTGCCTGTGGACAAACCTTGGCCCTGACACAGACCCCCCCCCCCCCCCCCCCAGTGGGAGGCCATCTGATCTTCTTCCTGACAGCCTGGCAGGACATCTGTTCAAATTAGTTTGTTATTCAGACCATTGCCCAGGGCTATCAGTTTCAGGACAGACCAACAGAAAGGAAGGTTTCTGGTATCAAGGCCTCCCTTGGATCAAGAGAAGTGGAAGGCCTTTAGCCTTCTCTAAGAAAAGCCTGTTCAGAAAGCGTTATAGAACTGGTTTTGGGGGGGCTTTCTTGGGACCACATCAAGTACAGGAACCTTGGCCTGCAGAGATAAGAAACAAGCCCTCAAACTACAGGGAGCTGTTGGCAATAGACAAAGCTCTTGCTTGCTTCAGTCACCTAAGATGTACACATCTGCTCGGGCAACGTCGCAACAGTAGCATACATCAATATCCGGGGGGGCATAAAATCAATCTGCAGAGATTGGTTTACTCCTTCCTAGTACCCCTTCATTATCGGATAAACTCAATTTCAGTAGTCCATCTAAAAGGAACTCTAAATATAGAACTCCTCTGCTGCAGAGAATAGGCGTTGAACCAGCTAATATTTCTAAATATGTAGACCTATTTGCCCTAGCAGAAAACAGAAAATGCAACTGGTTTTTCTCACTAGGGAAAGAAGACGAAGCCTTGGGATAGATGCCTTGGCACGTCCATCTAGCATATGCCTTTCCCTCGTTCACACTAATCCCGCAGTTGGTAAGTAAGATCTCATCAGAGAAGACCAGAGTCATCCTCATGGCCTCTTGTCTGGCCAAGAAGAAGCTGGTTTTCCATCCTCAGAAGTCCGTCAGTGGAAGTTTAATGGGAACTTCTGTGATTCCGGACCTGCTTTCCCACGGCCCAGCTGACTAGCAAAACCTAAAAGGTCTGAAACTGTCGGCCTGGATCCTGAATGGGAGATCCTGAAGGCTAAGGGTCTGCCCCACAGAGTTATTGAAACGTTAGTTGGCGACTAGACACATTTATTTAAAGATATTCAAAAGATTCTCTTCGTTTTTACAGAAGAGTTCTGAGTTGGGATTAGCAGTAAGTACACTCAAGACACAAGCCTCAGCCCTATCTGTCTTCCTAGACAAGGGCCTCAGATGTGAGTTTGCTTAATAGATTTTTTATTGCCATAGCTAGTAAGAGACCTGTTCCTCAGGATCGAGTACCTTTTTGGGACCTATCTCTGGTCCTGAGGGGCTTAGTCAGACCTCCATTTGAACCACTTGAGGAGACTTTATCCCTTAAAACTAGTTTCCTCCTAGCCATTACTTCTGCTACAAGATTAGCGACCTTCAGGCTTCTCTCCACGTGGGAACTGTATGAATCTTCCAGACAGTCATTCTTAAGCCAGATCCCCTATTTCTGCCCAAGATATCCTCTAAATTTCACCATAGTTGATATAGCAACTCTAATTCTGTGTGCTGTACAAACATCACAACTACTTGCTAATTAGTAAGTCATTTCGGCTCCATCCCCCCCCCCTCTGATTACATGGTGGTGAAAGTTTTCAACTGGAACAGATTCCCTGCCTATTTGGTTACTGATTTTCAAACTAGCTTTGCAAGAACCAGCTTGACCCACTCTATACATTTAGCAACAGTCAATTGCATAATCTCATGTAGAGCAACAACCGTTAATATTCTTAGTATACAGTACGTCCTGCTCCAAATCTAATACTTACAGTTGGGGATATACTCCGCCAGATGGCGCTGGACTGCAGAGACATCGAAAATAGGCTCCTCCCGGCCCCTCAAATACCCAAGGACCTCCCACAAATCCCCAGAATTTCTCTGCAGTCTGGCTGCGAAGGACGAGAAATTCTCGCAGGTGAGCGGGGTTATTAACCTGCGGCCCTGTAGGACTATTCCCACCCGTTCCACTAGTAATTCTGGCTCTGACCCCTGGGCCCCGGATGACACTGACAGATTATTGACCCAGATTTTTGAGGTTCTGTCTATCTCTCTCCCTGTTGAGGCTCCCAGGCAAAGAAGAGAGCTTTTCCGTACAGCAAGATCACGTTTGAAATTTCCAGAGCAGGCACATTTCCATAACCTTGTGCTCAAGGAATGGGAGCGCCCCAGTAAACTTCCCGGGGTTCCAAAGAGTTGGGATAGGAAGTATCCCTTTCCTTCTGAGGTGGTTAAATGTTGGTTATCCCCCCCTGAGGTGGATGCCCCGATCCTAGTGCTATCTAACACCTATGTCATGCATTCCCCTGATTCTACTACCCTGCGGGATGCTGAAGACCGGCGTATTGATCAGCTGGCATCCCACGCCTTTGCATGTGCGGGGACGGCGCTGCGCCTGGTCTGTGCCTCTGCCATTTCTGCTGTGGCCACTAGAACCCTTATCAGAAATATGCTTGATAGTGCCCCTGATGATTTGCCTTGTGAGGTGTTTAATGCACTCTCCAGTTGTGATGTTTTTGTGAATTTTGTCCTCTCAGCATTGGATGACACCATCAGAATGTGTGCCAGAACTTCTGCCCTCGTGGTTTGGCTGCGCCAGTGGGCTGCTGACAACGCTGCCAAGAAGGCCCTCACTGGGTTTCCCTTTAAAGGACTGCGTCTGTTTGGAGACCGCCTGGACCTTTTTGCTAAGGGAGGCAGGTTACCCCAGCGCAGGCGGCAACCTTGGCCCTTTCGGGGCCAGGGTTCCTTCTCCTCCCCTTACCGTGGTGCAAGACAGGAAAGGGGGGTTTCTTTCCCTGGGGCCCGGGGAGATTTCTGGGGTAGAGGCAGAGGACGTGGACGTCCTGGCTCCTCCTGGGGTCCCAAAGCTTAAACATCTCCCAAGCCCCCTAAGGCATGATGGGGCGCCCTCACCCATCCGGGTGGGGGGACGGCTGCAGCACTTCGCTCACGTCTGGAGGCTTCATGTCTCAGACCGGTGGATTCAGGAGGTAGTGTCCTCCGGTTACAAGTTGGAGTTTGCTGCCGATCCCCCTCCAAGATTCATCAGGACCCTGTGTCAGCTCAGGAGCTAGTGAAAGGAGTACAAGGCCTCCTGGAGCTGGGGGGGTCATCTGCCAGGTCCCTTTAAGAGAAAAAGGCAAGGGCTTTTATTCCAACCTATTCACAGTACCCAAAAAGGATGGTTCTGTCAGGCCCATCCTGGAGATTCTCAACAAGTTTGTCAGGGGCAGGCGCTTTCGCATGGAGACTCTGCGCTCTGCCATCGGTTCCCTGCGCCAAGGGGATTTCATGACTTCTGTGAACATCAGATGCTTACCTTCATATTCCTGTGTTCCCAGGTCATCAAAGGTTCCTCAGGTTCGCCCTGATGGATCAACACTACCAATTTGTGGCCTTGCCCTTCGGCCTCACTTCAGCTCCCAGGGTGTTCACCAAGGTGCTGGCTGGCGTGATGTCTCTGCTCAGATGTCAGGGCGTCCACGTGCTTCCCTATCTGGACGACATTCTCCTCACATCCCAGTCTCTACATCAGGCAGATTTGGATACTCAGCTGGTGGTGTCCACCCTGGAGTCATTTGGATGGGTGATCTATCACCCCAAGTCCTCACTGTCCCCTTCCTTGGTAACTCCATTTCTAGGAATGAATCTGGATACAGTTCAGGCAAGGATCTTCCTTCCTCAACAGAAGGTGGACAGTCTAATTGCACAGGCTCAGTCCCTCCTAGCTTGCCCCCATCCCTCCATCAGGGAGGGGATGTAGCTGGTGGGCCTGATGGTGGCATGCTTCGAAGCGGTCCCTTATGCTCAGTTCCACTTGAGGCCTCTGCAACTACACCTATTGTCAGTATGGGACAAGGACCCAGCGTCCCTGGACAAGGTCTGTGTGCTCTCCCCCCTGGTCAGGAGGTCCCTCTCGTGGATGGATGGACTCAAGCAACCTGTTGGGGGGCAGATCCTTTCTTGCTCCTTCCTGGGAGACGGTCACCACGGATGCCAGTCTGTCAGGTTGGGGGGGGGGGTTCTGGAAGTCCCTGTGGTTCCAGGGGCGGTGGGGCCCTCAGGAGGCCCACACACTTATCAATGTTTTGGAACTGCGGGCGATCAGGCTAGTTCTGGCTGAATTGACTACTCACCTTCGGGACCTGCCTGTTCAGGTGCGCCCGGACAATCAGACGGCAGTTGCCTACATCAATCATCTGGGAGGGACCCGGAGCAAGGGGGCCCTCCAGGAAGCGTCTCTGATCCTGACTTGGGCGGATGTCAATGTCCCCTGCATTTCAGCGGTGTACATCCCGGGGGTGGAAAATCACCTGGCGGATTCTCTGAGCAGGGGGACCTCTAGCAAGGGAGAATGGTCCCTATGCAGCAGGGTGTTTCAATCTCTGTGTCACCATTGGGGCCAACCAGATGTGGATCTGTTTGCGTCCCACCACAATCACAAGCTTCCAGCTTTTGTCTCTATCCAGGGATCCTCTGGCTCTGACCTCGGATGCACTAGCAATGTCATGGAAGGACTTTCAGTTCCTGTATGTCTTCCCTCCAATTCCCCTGCTGGACAGGGTTCTGCGCAAGATTGCTCTGCAAGGGGTGCCAGCAATTCTGGTGGCCCCCAGGTGGCCAAGAAGAGTGTGGTTCGCAGACGTGGTGCAGCTGGCAGTAGATCAGTACGCTCTGCCCTTGGTGCCAGATCTGATCACTCAGGGCTCACTACGCCATCCCAATTTACAAACTCTGGCTTTGACGGCTTGGCTGCTGAAACCTCCATCTTGATGGAGAAGGGGCTGTCTTCCTCGGTTGTGGATACTTTGATTAAAGCTAGGAAGAAGTCTTCCTCTTCCATTTACTACAGGGTTTGGTGTGCCTACATTGACTGGTGTGAGTCTAGGTCTCTTCCCTGTCGTGTGTTCTCTATTCCCAGGATTCTGGAGTTCCTACAGCATGGGTTGGAGATGGGGCTCCAACTCAGTACTCTGAAGGGTCAGGTTTCTGCCCTGGCTATTTTCTTCCAGAAGTCCTTTGCTCAGCACCCTCTGATCAGGACTTTCTTCCAGGGGGTCACTCATGTGCGTCCCCCACGTAAGCCTATGGTGCCTGTTTGGGATCTGAACTTGGTTCTGTCAGCCTTGCAGGGTGCTCCCTTTGAACCTGTGCAGGATGCTGCCTTGGCCATTCTTACGCTCAAGGTTGTATTTCTGGTGGCTATCACTTCTGTCAGGCGTGTGTCTGAGTTGGCGGCGCTTTCCATTCAGCCCCCCTACTATGAGAGACACCAGGACAAGGTGGTGTTTCGTTTCAAACCTGACTTTCTACCTAAGGTAGTGTCTGCTTTTCATTTGAATCAGGATATTGTTCTTCCTTCTTTGTTCCCTAATCCTAGCAATGCTAAGGAGAGAGTTTTGCACTCTTTGAATGTGGTTAGGTGTCTGAAGTACTATCTGGTGGCTACTGCACCTTTCAGGAAAACTGATGCTCTTCTTGTTGTCCCTTCTGGTCCTAGGAAGGGTTTGGCTCCTGCCAAGTCTACTATCAGCAAGTGGATTCGTCAGGCTGTGATTCAGGCCTACTCTAAGGGGAAGAATCCTCCCTTCCGCCTTCCTGCTCATTCCACTCGTGCTATTGGTGCCTCTTGGGCTTTTCAGCACCAGGCTTCTGTTGAACAAGTTTGCAAGGCCGCTACTTGGTCTCCTGTTCATAACTTTTCAAAGTTTTACAAGGTTGATGTTAGGGCCTCAGCTGATCCTGTTTTTGGCCGAAAGGTTCTGCAGGCGGCAGTGGTTTAAACTGTTATAGTTGATAGTTTGGATTGTTTAATTCTCCCGGCTTCTCATTAACTGCTTTTCAATGCTGGGGATTGTGGGAGGTCCCTGGGTACTTGAGGGGCCGGGAGGAGCCTATTTTCGATGTCTCTGCAGTCCAGCGCCAACTGTAAGTATTAGATTTGGAGCAGGACGTACTGTATACTCATAATACCGATTCTACAGGTGAGTAATCACAGAATTGTATTTTTGTTACCATATTAAGTGTCAATACCTTTGTATTATTTTTATTTTTTTTTTGTAAACTCTTAGTGTGTGAAATTATCTACAGTACCGTATTTGCCGGCGTATAAGACGACTTTCTGCCCCTGAAGAACATTCTTCCAAGTGAGGGGGTCGTCTTATACGCCGGGTGCACGCATACCTCCCAACTGCCACGGATTGGACGGGACTGTCCCGGGATTGCATTATGATTCCCGCGTCCCGCCCGGTTGCCCTCTTACCGTGGGACGTTCAGGGCTTATGTCAGGCATGGAGCCTTCATCCCCAGCAGGGCGCTGTTTTCTCTACCCCCACCCACAGCCCTCTTCCCATCTCAGTGCAGACAGATTCTCCGCTAGTGATGCCTGCAATAAGAGCTTGTTAGCCAGTCGGCTTCAGCTCTCCGGTGTGGCGTGGCCGCAGCTGGGATTGGACGGGTAGCCGGGTGGGCGTGGCCACCGCCGGGATTGGTGTGTGCAGGGGCGTAGCTTGGAGGGCACTTGCCCCGGGCGCCATGCCTCAGGGGGGCACTAACTGAGCTGGGTAAAAGCTTTCATTAAAAAAATTGTAAACTTTGTGTCCGGCCGTTGGGACAGTGCCAGGTGCGGAATGCACAGCCCATGTGGTGTGCTAGATGAAGCAGTCATATAAGCAGCAAGAATTAAGAGCAGTTCCTGCTTCTGTATATCAGCTCTCCCTCTCAGTCGCTCCCCTGTTGTGACAATCTAGTCACGTGACAGGGAGGGGAAGAGATGAGCACGGAAGTGTTTGTGTGTTTACTTCAGCCAGGATGCTACTGTAATGAATGCTGGTGGTGCCGG
The DNA here is from genome assembly GCA_027917425.1 of Gastrophryne carolinensis. NCBI lineage: Eukaryota > Metazoa > Chordata > Amphibia > Anura > Microhylidae > Gastrophryne > Gastrophryne carolinensis. The sequence continues at coordinate 265,196,307 of CM051238.1, forward strand.
TAAAGAGAGCACACAGCGTGACAGGTTCCCATCTCTCTCCCCCTCCCTACATCAGTGTGAGGTGCAGTGACATGAGGAGGCACAGCACAGAGCTCGTTACCAGAATCGCATTGTGTGAGTACAGCAAACGCCAGCCCTCCCCAGATGCTGTCATTCACTTGCCATTGTGACTTCCTGTTCCCCTCTCTCCCACCCCTGTTGGATTTTGTTCTCCACTGTATTTATGCTGGGTGCCGTGCTGAACTTGCTGCCCCCTCCCCCTACATCATGTTCTGGACACACTAATCACATACCTGCCAAGTGTCCCTGATTTGGAGGGACTGTCCCTCTTTGGAGTCTGTGTCCCCCTGTCCCTCATTCTTATTTGTCCCTCTTTGAGGTGTAACATGCAGATCTGCAGCAATAAATTATTCATTTGTCTATTCAAAGTGTTTCTATTGTTTTAACTGTTAACCTATCCATCCCCCAATGAGGGGGCATGGCCTAATTTAACAAATGTCCCTCTTTTTCACCTTGAAAAATTGGGAGGTGTGTTCTTAGGTGTCGTTTCCCTTTAAGGGAGTGGCTTCTTGTGTCCCTCTTTACGACTTTCAAAAGTTGGGAGGTATGGTGCACGGCACTGTTCCCTCTAAGGTGCGCAGCGGTGTCTGCGCATTGTCGCCGTCGGTAGTGAGGATGTGACGATGGAGCAACATGTGGGTATGGTTTGTGGGTTGAGGGCGTGGCCGCCTCTTCCTGTGCCTGTTTATTATTAATGAGTGGCGGACGTTTTCTTGTGGCTCGGCTCTGGCATGGCCAGAGGGAAGCGTCCGCCATGATGCTGTAGACCACTGGTCAGGGGGTTGTTTGCAGGTGGTGCTCTGCACAAAGAACCATGCAGCTATGCATCCTCCGCTGGGGTTGCTCTCGCTGCACCCACTCCCTATCCCAGCAGACCGCGCAGCCAGGCTTTTGCCTCTTCCTATTGGTAGATGGGATTTCAGTGGAGGTGACCCAAGGACAGCTAAATGGCTTTCTGCTTCCAGCACAGAGGAGAGGAATGGATGTCGCCATGACACTTTACTCAGGTGAGCCCTGCTAACATGCTCAGGTTGTTTATTTGGTGCGTGGAAGGTGTGCGGAAGAGGGAGTAGTCTTATACGGCGAGTATATAACAAACTCCCACAATGTCTATCGCACAGGCAAAGTGACCTGGTGTCATAGCAGGAAAAAAAATATGACCTTTGGCTGGGCTTGTTGGTGTTTTTTTTTTTTTTTTTTTTTTTTTTAAATATTGACCCTGCAGCATCAACCAAGGTTCACAGGTGCGTGTGGGGAGGGGGGAGACCGTTTTAGTGTGCTTTAAAAGTACAGAAACCTTGTTAGATACTGTATATGTAGAATAAAATATATGGAATGTTTTTAATTAGTGCATTTGATATGTTTTAATTAATTTGTATTTTTTTATTTATTTAGATGGAGTCTCCTGTGTGTGCATCTTCCGGTCTTCCCCTACATCTGCTGGTCCCAATGGTGAATAATGACATCTCTTCTCCATGCGAACAGATTATGGTGCGCACAAGGTCTGTAGGGGTTAACACGAGCGATGTTGCTTTAGCCACAGAACCGGAATGTCTTGGGCCTTGTGAACCAGGTACCAGCGTGAACTTGGAAGGCATTGTATGGCAAGAGACAGAAGATGGTAAGTGTAACTTCACTTCATAAAACCTTCCCATACTGACCTGACTTGCTCAAACACTTCACAAAGACAACGCTTGAAATACAAAGATGCTAGTATACAGTACGTCCTGCTCCAGATAGATTACTTACACTTGGGTTATCCTCCGCCAGATGGCGCTGCACTGCAGAGACATGCAAAACAGGCTCCTCCCGGCCCCCTCAAATACCCGTGGACCTCCCACAAATCCCCAGATTTCTCTGCAGTGCTTACTGCGAAGACATGAAATTATCACTCTGTCGCAGGTGAGCGGGGCTGTTAAAGCCTGCGACCCTGTTGGACTATTCCCACCCGTCCTTGATGTGATGTGCCTCCCAGCCTGGGCTGCGCTGGTCGGGTGAAGGTAGGCAGCACCATGTGTGCTTAAGGAGCGCTGCTCCACCGCAGTCCCCCACCAAAGGGTAGGCGGTATAGGCTGATGGTGAGCCTTTATGGGATTCCCCTCCCGCATTATTGTCCCATGCCCCGGTAGCGGTGGGCCCTATGCAAAGGGCCGCCATCCTCCCTCATTTTCCCTGTAGCCCTCGGGAGAAAAAGAGGGGGGGGGGTGTGGATGTCAGTGTACTGTGATTACATGCTTATGGCCCTCTTTGTAATGTCTGCTTGGACTGGTAATATGTGGTGTCAACCGCTGCGCTGACTTGTCTTTTTACACTGTTAAGGCCGCCACCCTGCGTGCCTTATTCTTCATTCGGATGTTCTGCGCCGGGCGGCGGCGTTACCTCAGATGCTTCTGCGTGCTCATTGGCTGCTTGTCTGTTGGACTAAGCGCTCTTGGGGGGGGGGGGGGGCCTGGCATGGCGCGCCTCGAGTCACGGCTCGCTTTGGCCCGCCCTTCGAGGTTCTCGGCGCCATATTGTCTGGTCGAGCGTGTGTGTGACGTTCTTACTTACCGTGGTCCGTAAGTGCCCTCGCGGGCGGCTTTATACTTCACTGTAGTGTGTTTCGATTCTGACACCCTTCTTCTTGTGTCTTTCAGAGGGTGACTCCATTGGCTTCTCCCGGCCCGGTGTAACTGATAGCGGGCCTTGTAAATTTACTCCCACTCCCTAGCGGGTCATTGGGGCATCCAGGGTTGCTTTATAGCGTCAATCCCTACTGGCATATTGTGCCTAATAATCACCATATGGAGGCATCTAAGGATAATGTGACCGGGGTCCCTCTGGGACATGACCGGCGGTGTAGGGCGTGTGGACAACCTCATGCTGGCGCTGACAAGACATGGGTCTGCGTACCTTGTGCTGAGCAAGCGCTCGCTTTGCAATCTGACCTGCCAGTGGCTGCACCTCACCTCACTTCACCTACTCCCCCAGGCTTAAATCTCACTCCTGCTGAGTCGTACACAAGTAGGGAGTCTCAGCCTGAATTGTCTCCTAGACTGCCCACGGCTGAACAGATTTTTGCGAGGTCCTTAGCGCGTAAGGGCCCTAGTAAGAAGCGGCTCTTGACGCCTAATGTTACTGTTTTCCCTATGGGAACTGAGGAGTTTATGAATCTGTGTGGCTATACCCCTTCTGATGAAGGAGAGCTCTTTTCTGACTCGGGCTCATCTGATGAGAGACCGAAGGGTCATGAAGACTCTGGCCCCGACCCCTGGGCCCAGGATGACATGGACAGATTATTGATCCAGATCTTTGAGGTTCTGTCTATCTCTCTCCCTGGTGAGGCTCCCAGGCAAAGAGGGGAGCGTTTCCATTCAGCATCATCACGTTTGGAATTTCTAGAGCAGGCACATTTCCATACCCTTGTGCTCAAGGAATGGGAGTGCCCCAGTAAACTTCCCGGGGGCCCAGGGGATTGGGATAGGAAGTATCCTTTTCCCCCTGACGTGGTTAAATGTTGGTCGTCCCCCCTGAGGTGGATGTTCCGATCATAGGGCTATCTAACGCCCCTTTCATGCATCCCCCTGACTATACTACCCTTCGGGATGCTGAGGACCGGCGCATTGACCTGCTGGCCTCCCACACCTTTGCATGTGCGGGGACGGCACTGCGCCCGGTCTGTGCCTCTGCCATTACTGCTGTGGCCACTAGAACCCTCATCAGAAAAATGCTTGATCGTGCCCCGCACGGGTGAGGGGGCGGCTGCGGCACCTTAAGTCTGAAGGCATCACGCCTCAGACCGGTGGATTTAGGAGGTAGTGTCCTCCGGCTACAAGATGGTGTTTGCTGTGCGCCCTCCCCTAAGATTACCGGGTCCCGGGTACTCCAGGTCCCTGCTTCCGCTCAGGTGCTGGTGCAGGCCGTGTACGGTCTGCTGGGTTTGGGGGTCATTTGCAGATTTCCCTTAACAGACAGAGGCAAGGGACCCTACACCAACCTTTTCACAGTTCCCGAAAAAGATGGGTCAGCATGGCCCATTCTGGATGCACAGATCTTCAGCAATTTGTCAAGTATAGGCGCTTTCCTCATGGAAACTCTGTGCTCGGCCATCTGCTCCTTGCGACCCGGGGCTTCATGCCGTTTGTGAATATCAAAGATGCTTACTTTCACATCCTTGTGTTTTCAGGACACCAAGATTCCTTAGATCCACGTTGGAAGATCAACACTGCCAATTTGTGGCCTTGCCATCTGGTCTCTCTTCAGCTCCCAAGGTGCTGACGGGGGTGATGTCTCTGATGAGGTCAAGGGGCGTCCGCATGCTGCACTACCTGGACGTCCTCATCACTTCCCAGCCTCTACATCCTACAAGTTGGATACTCAGTTGGTGATGTCCATCCTGGAGTCATCTGGATGGGTGATCAGCCTCCCCAAGTCCTCACTGTCCCCTTCCTTGGTAATTTCATTCCTAGGAATGAATCTGGACACAGTTCAGGAACGGATATTCCTTCTTCAGCAGAAGGTGGACAATCTGCTTGCACAAGTTCAGTTCCTCCTAGCTGTCTCTGTCCCTTCACCGGGCAGGGCATGCGGCTGGTGGGCCTGATGGTGGTGTGCTTCGAAGCGGCCGTTGTGCTCAGTTCCTCTTCTGCACTTTCTCCTATTGTCTGTATGGGACAAGGATCCAGCGTCCCTGGACAGGGTCTGGGTGTCTGCCCCCTGGTGAGGAGCTCCCTCTTGTAGTGGATGGACTCAAGGACCCTATTGGGGGGCGGAACCTTCTTGCTCCTTCCTGGGAGACGGTTTCCACGGATACCAGTCTATCAGCTTGGGGGGGGGGGGTTTCTTCTGGAGATCCCTGCGGTTCCAGGGGAGGTGGGGCCCTTAGGAGGCCTTTTCACCTATCAATATCTTGAAGCTGTAGCGATCAGGTTAGTTCTGATTCGTTTGACTACTCCTTTCAGGGCCTGCCTGCTCAGGGGCGCATGGTCACTCTGATGGCAGTTGCCTACATCAATCATCAGGGAGGGACCCGGAGCAAGAGGGTCCTCCAGGAAGTGTCTGATTCTGATCTAGGTGGAGGCCAATGTTCCCTGCATATCAGCTGTGTACATCCCGGGGGCGGAAAATCTCCTTGCAGACTCTCTGAGCAGGGGGACCTCTCGCCAGGGAGAATGGTCCCTCTGCAACAGGGTGTTCCAATCTCTGTATCACCGTTGGGGCTAACCTGATGTGGATCTGTTTGCGTCCCGTCACAATCACAAGCTCCCGGCCTTTGTCTCCCTGTCCCAGTATCCTCTGGCCGTGCCCATGGATGCCTTAGTAATGTCATGGCAGGACATTCCGTTTCTGTATGTCTTTCTACATTCCCCTGCTAGGCAGGGTTCTGCACAAGATTGCTCTGGAAGGGGTGCCAGTGGTCCGGGTGGCCTCAGGTGGCCAAGAAGAGTGTGGTTAGCAGACGTGGTGCAGATGGCAGTAGATCAGGAAGATGACTTCTTCTTCCATCTTTTATATGGTATGGCGTACCTACATTGACTGGTTGAGTCTTGGTCTCTTCCCTGTTGGATGTTCTCAGTTCCCAGGGTTCTGGAGCTTTACTGCATGGGTTGGAGTCAGTCTCTAAGTCAGTACCTTGAAGGGTCAGGTTTCTACCCTGTCGGTCTTCTTTCAGAAGTCTTCTGTTCAGCATTCCTTGATTAAGACTGCTTTTAGGAGGTTGCTCAGGTGTGTCCCCCACGCCAACCTATGGTCCCTGTTTTTGGGATTTGGAATTGGTCTTGCCTGCCCTGCAGGGTGCTCCCCTTGAACCTGTGCAGGATGCTGCCTTGGCTTTTCTTACGCTCAAGGTTGTGTTTCTGGTAGCTATCACTTCTGTCAGGCGTGTGTCTGAGTTGGCGGTTCTGTCTATTCAGCCCCCCTACTTTGCGAGGCACTAGGACAAGGCGTTGTCTCGTTCAAACCTAATTTCTGCATAAAGGTAGTGTCTGCCTTTCATTTGAGTCAGGATATTCTTCCTTCTTTGTGCCCTAACCCTAGCTATGTTAAAGAGAGAGTTTTGCACTCCTTGGTTGTGGTTAGGTTTCCAGAAGTACTATCCAGTGGCTTCTGCACCTTTCAGGAACACTGAAGAGCCCGGATAGCTCAGTCGGTAGAGCATCAGATCTTTAATCTGAGGGTTCAGGGTTCAGGCCTCTGTTTGGGCGATGGAGTCCTCCAACATTTCTTTAGGACCCTTCTGGTCCTAGGAAGGGTTTGGCTCCTGCCAAGTCTTCTATCAGCAAGTGGATTCAGGCCTACTCTGCTAGGGGGGAGAATCCTCCCTTCGCCTTATTCCTCTTTATACTCGTGCTTTTGGTGCCTCTTGGGCCTTCCAGCACCAGGCCTTTGTTGAAACAAGTTTGCAAGGCCGCTACTTGGTCTTCTGTTCATACCTTTTCAAAGTTTTACATGTTCAGGCCTCAGCTGTTGCTGTTTTTGGCCGCAAGGTTTTGCAGGCGGCAGTGGTTTAATCTGTCTGCTGTTATCTTTTTTTATTGGGGATCCCACCCTGCATTATGGACACTGCTATTGGATGTCCCAAGTGTAAGTAATCTATCTGGAGCAGGACGTACTGTATACTAAGAATACAATTCTGTGAAATACTCACCTGTAGAATTGGTATTATAAGTATACAGTACATCCTGCTCCACCCCACCCTGTTGCGTTATTCTGGATCCCCTGTATGGTGATTGTCATCATTGTTATGGTTACGAGTTTTTGGGTGGTTAAATTATCCCGGTTTCTTGTTCACTGCTTTTCAATGCTGGGGATTTGTGGGAGGTCCCTGGGTATTTGAGGGGCTGGGAGGAGCCTGTTTTGCATGTCTCTGCAGTGCAGCGCCATCTGGCGGAGGATAACCCAAGTGTAAGTAATCTATCTGGAGCAGAACGTACTGTATACTTATAATACCAATTCTACAGGTGAGTATTTCACAGAAATGTATTTCTAATGTGTTCATCCCCATGTTCCATTCTGCTAACCATATAAAGAACCCTTTAAGTTAAGGCAAACTCCTTGTCCTGAGGAGGCAAGTTCATTTCATTCACCCTCTATCAGGAAACAGACGCTGCAAACTAAATGGGCACATAACATATGAGGGAAACCCCATTGTTTACACTTGATTTTTCTTTCCTTGGGCAGTGGGATTTACAGGCCTGTAAATGGCTGAACTTAATGGTTCAGATACATTTAAAGTTTCTCCCTTACTGATCCAATGGGAAACTGTAACTAAAAGAAAAGGCAAGTGATAATATAACTTAATAAACTAAAAACTGTATTTCAAAACTATTTGTAATTACTCTTCAAAAACATTGAAAACTAAAAATGCCCACTTCTTAAGGTCACCCCAGGAACTGGATGAGATGACAGACACACTACTTGTGCAGCTTACTTTGGCTTTTTTCTGTCTTCTTTCTGTTTTGTCTTTTTGGAAGTTGATATTTTATTCTTAGTATACAGTACGTCCTGCTCCAGATTAGATTACTTACACTTGGGTATCACTCCGCCAGATGGCGCTGGGCTACAGAGACATCGAAAATAGGCTCCTCCCGGCCCCTCAAATACCAGGGACCTCCCACAAAATCCCCAGATCTTCTCTGCAGTCTGGACTGTGAAGGACAAGAAATTGGCTCTCTTCTCCCACCCGTTACATTATTAATGTGCCTCCCAGCCTTGGCTGCGCTGGTCGGGTGATGGCAGCACCGCTGTCAGGTGCTTAGGAGTGCTGCTCCACCGCAATCCCCCACCAAGGGGTAGGCGGTATAGGCATAAGGATGAGCCTCTATGGGATGCCCCTCCCTCCCTATTGCCCCTTGCCCCTGTCTATCGGTGGGTCCTGTTAAGTGGCCGCTGTCCTCCCTCACTCTCCCTTGTAGCTCTCGGGGGGGGAGGGGTGTATGTGAATTTGCCTTGGTGCTTCACTGTATTATGTACTTATGATTGGTGTCAGTCGCCGCGCTGACTTGGTTGCACTGGTTGCCTTTTTAAAATTGCCGCCGCGCGCTTCCACTGTGTTCCGCGCTTGGCTGGTGCACCGTTATTGGCTGTTTGTCACGTGGACGGCTTCGCGCTCTTCGGGGGGGGGGGGGGGGCAGGGCCCGTGGTTGGCGCGTTCCGCGTCACTGTCCCTGTGGCCCGCACCTCGAGGTATACCCGGCGCCATTTTCTCTTGGATCCGGCTGCTATGTGACTGCCATCTACCTACCGCGGTCTGTGAGTGCCCTAGCGGGCGGCTTTATTTACCATTTGTCATTCACATGTCACTTGTGGTTCCCTTTTGCTTATGTCTTTCAAATGGGCCGAACCCTATTGGCTTCTCCCGGCCCTACTCCCTCTATTTAGTTATTTAACTTGTGAGGCCTAGTGTTTAATTTACTACCACTTCCCAGCGGGTTATTGGGGCATCCCGGGTTGCTTTTATAGCGTGAATCCCTATCGGTCTTTTGTGCTGCTATAATCACCATATGGAGGCGTCTCAGGATAATGTGCTCGGGGTTCCTTCGGGACAAGCCCGGCTGTGTGTAGCTTGTGGGGTGTCCCCTATTTGCGCTGACAATGTGCGGGTCTGTGTACCTTGTGCCCAGCAGGTGCTTGCGCTGCAGCCTGGTTTACCAGTGGCTGGGCCTGCGCCTCGTATGGTTTCACCTACTCCCCCAAGCTTAAATCTGACTCCCATTGAGTTGCATACAAGTGGGGATTCTCAGCCTGATGTGTCTTCCAGACTGGCTAGTGTTGAGAAGTTGCTTGCTAATACCTTGGCGTGTAAGGCCTCTGCAAAAAAGCGACACTTAATGCCTGATGTCACTCTTTTCCCTATGGAAGCTGGAACTGTCTGGCTATACCCCTTTGGAAGAAGGGGAGTTATTCTCTGACTCAGGGTCATCTGATGAGAGGCCCAGGGGTCATGAGGTTTCTGTCTCTGACCCCTGGGCCCCAGGTGATACTGATTCAGTGTTGGTTCAGATTTTTGAGGTTCTGTCTATTTCACCCCCGGTTGCGGCTCCCAGGCAACAGGGGAAATTGTTTAATATTGCTAAGCCACGTTTGGAATTTCCTGAGCAAGCCCATTTTAATAATCTTGTGCTCAAGGAATGGGAGCGCCCCAGCAGGCTTCCCGGTGTACCTAAGAGTTGGGATAAGAGGTATCCCTTTCCTGCTGATGTAGTGAAGTGTTGGTCATCCCCCTCCTGAAGTGGTTGCCCCGGTCCTAGGGTTATCTAACACCTCTGTCATGCACTCCCCTGACTCTACTACGCTGCGGGATGCTGAGGACCGGCGCATTGATCATCTGGCGTCCCATGCCTTTGCATGTGTGGGGACGGCGCTGCGCCCGGTCTGTACCTCTGCCATTACGGCTGTGGCTATCAGGACCCTGCTCAGAAGTATCCTTGATGGTGCCCCTGATGTGCCTAGTGAGGAGTTTAATGCACTCTCTCGTTGTGATGTTTTTGTGACTTATGTCCTCTCTGCCTTGGATGATACCATTAGAATGTGTGGCAGAACCTCTGCCCTTGTGGTGGCTATACGCCGCTCGGTTTGGCTGCGCCAGTGGGCTGCTTACAACGCTGCCAAGAAAGCCCTCACTGGTTTTCCCTTTAAAGGACTGCGCCTGTTTGGGGACCGCCTGGACCTGTCTGCTAAGGGAGGCAGGTTACCCCAGCGCAGGCGGCAGTCTCAGCCCTTTCGGGGTCAGGGCTCCTCCCCCCCCCCCCTACCGTGGTGCTAGACAAGGGAGGGGGGTTTCCTTTACTGGGGCCCGAGGAGACTTCTGGGGTAGGGGCAGAGGATGTGGACGTCCTGGCTTCTCCTGGGGCTCCAAGCCTAAGTCCTCTCCCAAGCCCCCTCGGGCATGAAGAGACGTCCTCACCCATCCGGGTGGGGGGACGGCTTCAGCACTTTGCTCACGTCTGGAGGCTTCATGTCTCAGCCCGGTGGATTCAGGAGGTAGTGTCCTCCGGTTACAAGATAGTTTGCTGCCTGTCTCAGGACCCTGTGTCAGCTCAGGCTCTAGTGCAGGCGGTGCAAAGCCTTCGGGAGCTGGGGGTCATCTGCCAGGTCCCTTTACGAGAAAGGGCCAAGGGCTTCTATTCCAACCTCTTCACCGTGCCCAAAAGAGATGGGTCAGTCAGGCCCATCCTGGACTTGAAGATCCTCAACAAATTTGTCAGGTGCAGGCGCTTGGAAACTCTGTGCTCTGCCATCAGTTCCCTGCGTCCAGGGGACTTCATGACGTCTGTGGACATCAAGGATGCTTACCTTCATATTCCTGTGTTTCCAGGTCATCAAAGGTTCCTCAGGTTCACTCAGGAAGATCAGCACTACCAATTTGTGGCATTGCCCTTCGGTTTCACTTCAGCTCCCAGAGTGTTCACCAAGGTGCTGGCAGGAGTGATGTCTCTACTCAGGTCTCAGGGCATCCGCGTGCTGCCCTACCTGGACGACATTCTCATCACTTCCCAGTCCCTACATCAGGCAGAGTTGGATACTCAGCTGGTAGTGTCCAATCTGGAGTCATTTGGCTGGGTGATCAACCATCCCAAGTCTTCTCTGTCTCCCTCCTTGGTGACTGCCTTCCTGGGAATGACTCTGGATACAGTTCAGGCAAGGATTTTTCTTCCTCAGCAGAAGGTGGACAGTCTGATTGCGCAGGTTCAGTTCCTGCCATCTTGTCTTCATCCCTCCATCAGGCAGGGAATGCAGCTGGTGGGCCTGATGGTGGCGTGCTTCGAGGCGGTCCTTTATGCTCAGTTCCACATGAGGCCTCTGCAACTCCACCTCTTTTCAGTATGGGACAAGGTTCCTGCGTCCCTGGACCAGGTCTTTGTGCTTTCGCCCCTCATCAGGCGGTCCCTCTCGTGGTGGCTGGACTCCAGGAACTTGTTGGAGGGGCAGACTGTCACCACGGATGCCGGTCTGACAGTTTGGGGGGGGGGTTTCTGGAAGTCCCTGCAGTTCCAAGGACGGTGGGGCCCTCAGGAGGCCCACACACCTATCAACATTCTGGAACTGCGGGCGATCGGGTTGGTTCTGGCTCAGTTGACTCTTCACCTTCGGGGCCTACCTGTTCAGGTACGCTCAGACAACCAGACGGCAGTTGCCTACATCAATCATCAGCGAGGGACCCGGAGCAAGAGGGCCCTCCAGGAAGTGTGTCTGATCCTGACCTGGGCGGAGACCAATGTTCCCTGCATATCAGCTGTGTACATCCCGGAGGTGGAGAATCTGCAGGCAGACTCTCTGAGCAGGGGGTCCTCTCGCCAGGGAGAATGGTCCCTCTGCAACAGGGTGTTTCAATCTCTGTGTCACCGTTGGGGCCAACCAGATGTGGATCTGTTTGCGTCCCCGTCACAATCACAAGCTCCCGGCCTTTGTCTCCCTGTCCCAGAATCCTCTGGCCTTGGCCACGGATGCTCTAGCAATGCCATGGCACGACTTTCAGCTCCTGTATGTCTTTCCTCCATTCCCCCTGTTGGGCAGGGTTCTACGCAAGATAGGTCTGGAGGGGGTGCCAGCAATACCGGTGGGCCCCAGGTGGCTAAGAGTGTGGTTCGCAGACGTGGTGCAGCTGGCAGTAGATCAGTACACTCTGCCCAGGGTGCCAGACCTGCTCACTCAGGGTCACTTACGCCATCCCAATTTACAAACTCTGTCTTTGACAGCCTGGGTGCTGAAACCTCCATCTTGATGGGAAAGGGGCTGTCTGCCTCTGTTGTTACCACGATAAAGGCTAGGAAGAAGTCTTCTTCTTCCATTTATTATAGGGTTTGGCGTGCCTACATTGACGTGTGTTCTCTATTCCCAGGATCCTGTAGTTCCTGCAGCATGGGTTGGAGATGGGGCTCCAACTCAGTACTCTGAAGGGTCCAGTTTCTGCCCTGGCCTGACATTTCTGCAGACCAGGCCATGGCCTATGTGACCTCAAACTCACAGTGCTCAAGGGGGGTTTCCGCTCACAAAAGGAGAGATTGGAATGGGAGTGCAAATGCATCCAAATCTTTAAATCGATGGACTGTGGGCTAAACAGGGACAATAATTTTATGTGTCATTATGACATGGATTGAACAGACAAGAATCATCACAAGGTCTGATATTAAACAGACTGTCTGGCCTGGTGTGAGAGCAATAAAAATTCCACACACTTTCTCTCCCCCTCTCATTCTTATCAGCCCACCATTAATTGTTATAATCCCCCTGATCCTTATCTCACAGTATACGATTTTACGACTTAGCTATTTTTCATGTGTGTCAATTGTCACTCCTTTGTAGATTTTTGTATAAATGTGTGTCTAAGTTACAGATCTGTATTATGCCTGAAGAAGAAGCTTGAACAGCTTCGAAAGCTTGCATTTTCAATCTAAATGAGTTAGCCAATAAATGGTATTACCTTAACCTTGGATTTTCTGCTTACATCGATGGCTAACACGGTACAACAACTTACTACTACTTTAGTTTTTGCTAATTCAATTCGAGTGAGAGAAAAAGCACTTGAAAATAATTCGATTTGCGAAAATTTGCAAGCGAAAAACAATTCTAGTGATTCAGATGCCATGGATTGGCTCCACACATGAGTTAAATTCAAGTGTTTCACACGAATTTTTTACAGCAGCTTTTAGGAGGAGAAAAGTCTGTTTTACTATACTGGGTTTTGGTCCTTTCCCCTGGGGCACCGTGATCGGGTGTGCCCCGCTGTGTAAAACCCCCTCCAGATCGCCGATGCCAACTCACTTCTTCCCGGTCCTACGGCACATGCAGGGCCGCTCGTCCAATCAGCGTGCTCGGAGCCGCTAACGCCACCTTGTCTAAGTCTTCGTCTAATGCCAGAGGCTCCGTGCGCACTGGCGGCCGCATCCCCCGTTTCCCTCTAATAGGCAGCGTGCCTGTGCTGGGCATTCACAAATGCCTGGTGCGGGCACGCGCCCATGCTAGAGGGATAGCGGGGATGTGGTCGCGGCTCGTGCATGCGCCGTTGGACCGGGAAACAAGGTAAGTGTAGGGGGCGACCTGGGGGGTTTCACACAGCGGGGCATCCCGATATTGGATGCCCCTGGGGGAGGGAATCACTTTAGGAAACGCTAAGGCCACTTAGTGCCAGGTGTCGGCTAAATGTCAGGTCCCAGTGCAAAAGATGTATTTATCAAATCAACAATCTAGAGCACCTGTGATAGTGCCAAGTAGTGTCCCATTTATCATCAGTGCCATTGCTGAGTTCCCTAAAGTGTCAGACCGGGCGCTTACCCTGCACTGTGTGGCCTTATCCCATACATTTTTAATGGGCTGGGATTGTTATAATTATTTTGGCCACTTTTGTTAATTTTTGCTTGGAATTGTTTTTGGAAGTATTTTTTTGTACTTTTGTGTTGCGCTGCAAACTTGTGATTTAGGCCATGCCTGAGCATGGGAGCCACCACAGACTGCAGGGAGGCCAAGGATATGCCGAGACCCATAAATCTGGCGTGGATCCACGGAAAGGTGTTTGTGGGGGTTCCTAGGGTGTTTCACACAGTAGAACATCCCTAATAGGGATGTCCCGGGGGTTGTAAGTTGCCTGTGTGTATTTTAAGTGATCCTGCCCAGGCGAATCTTCCTCTTTAAACTGGACCGGTCGCCACCATGGAAGGCCCTGGAGTCTAAAAGGCTCCCCAGTATTCCTGCTGATGTGTGCGCTCCCACACCCATCCATTCAGACAGTCCAAATGCATGGTAACGTGCACTCCACTGGGAAACCTGCTCCCTATGCCGACACTGAATCCAAAACAACAGCTTTATGCCCGACATTAGTATGCACGGCATAAATCACTGATTGGGGATAAGCTCATGCACTGTGGGAACAGCAGAAAGATGACTGGAGTGGGAGATCAGGGGGTTTGTAACAGCAGGATATCAGGATGCCCATAGGGCAAGGATAGTGAAAATCCTGGTGATTGGTCCACTTTAAAGTGGAACAAAACCCGCAATGCCCCATGGGTGAAACCCCCTCAGAATGTCGCTATTCACTCACCTCTACGTCGTTCCAGCAGCGCAAGCCCAGGCTTTCGTCCAATGACAGCTGTCTGCCATGACTATGTAATTGAACAAATGGCTCTCATTGACTTTAATAGGGAGTGCGTGCTGATGCATCCCCAGTGGCACCCGCTCCTGTCTCAGCGTATATGATTGGCTAGGGCAGGAGCAAGCACGTGCCACAGGGGGGATACGCCAGCATGCGCTCTCCATTGAAGTCAATGAGAGCCACGGCAGATGCCTCGCATTGAAGGAGAGCCTGCGCATGCGCCATAGGAACGAGGCAGAGGTGAGTTAATAGTGATTTTGCGGGGGGGGGGTCGCAGGGGGGTGGGTTCACACAGCATGATATCCTAACTCAGGATGCCATGGGAGAAAGCCAGTGTACAGTGGAATATTTGAGATTGTTGTTAAAGTGGACCCAAACCCAGCTGGCTCTGCAGTCTAGCAAACTCCTAATGCGGCCAAATCCCTATCCATGGGCCATTCCGCTGTGTAAATCCTTAAGGGAACACCTGCATACTCATCTTGCCTGTGGTCCCACAGCTCATCCGCGGTTTACCACATGTTCGGGCGGGAGCTCAAACAGTCAACCTGGGTGCTGGAGCACACACATCAGTCGGAGAGAAACCGGAGATGCTGTTCATTCCCTGCTCTCTATGCCGTGCTCTGTGGACAAACAGAATTCTATGCCCTGCATTAAAGTGGACCAGAAGCGGCCATGAGGTCTATAAGACTCCAGGGCCACCTGATTTCCTCTCCTTGGGGCCTCCATTTAATGATTTGTGAATAGCTGGCACATGCATGCACCCAGCTCGAAGCTAACAGGGATGCAGTTATCGGTGCACTCACCTTCATCGGGGCCTTAGCCGATGAGACCTCTCGACAACTGAGCAAAGCAGAATGGAGCCAAGTGCAATGACTGCCTGCACACTTGCGCATGTGCCGTTGGGTTGGCAGTCAAGTATGTTTTACAGGCAAACCGGGGGTTCACATAGTGGGTCATCCCAATTTGAGTACCAAAACCCAGGATATTTAAAATCCTGGGTTTTGGTACACTTTAAAGTCGATCGATTCCCTCCCCACGGGGCATCCAAAATCGGGATGCCCCACTGCGTGAAACTCTCCAGGTCGCCCATACACTTACCTTCTTTCTCGATCCAACGACGCATGCACGAGCTGCATTTCCGCTATCCCTCTAGCAGGGGGCGTGCCCGCGCCAGGCATCTGAATAGCGGATCCGAGCTCAGATTGGATGAGACATGCGCTGTAGGACCGGGAATAAGTGAGTTGGTTTCAGCGACCTGGGGGGCAAGGACCAGAACCCAAGAAAGTCAAAATCCTGGGTTTTGGTGCACTTTAATATGTGTGGTGAGTATACCGGTCATCCCAGGGGGATTCACAGAGCCGCACAAGTAACGTGACACAAGGGGCGCGCTGCGACTCTGGAGCTGGCCCTGGATGCAACAGAAACCTTTAATGTGGTTTGGAAATGTAAGTACATCAGGACTATATGGGGCGACCAAACCAATATCTATGCTAATGAGGACACTCATGACAGCACTCGCATTCATATATTAATGGATCCACACAGCAAAGTCAAAACTAAGAACTGTTAATCTACAAACCACCCAAATAAATCGGTACAATAACAATAGATGTAAAGCAATGCAAAGCAACACTGCCAAAAGGTCACCTAAACCACCATCACCAAAAAAATTTAACATTTAACATTAACAATAACATGTACTAGTCCACATCAATTAGAAAGTCCAGAAACACAAAGCAAAAAAACAAAACAGAACAAAGAGCAACAAGGGATCATACTGCTCTGCTGCAAATTAGGAAGCAGTAGAAAAATCCTCACACAGCATTTGGGTATGGAAAATTTGTGTACTTTTTCACTGAGTTTTCCAGTTGTAAAGTGATTTTCAACTGCGCACGAAAAAAATTCGCCCGCAAATTCGCGCACACAAATTTAATTCAACTGCCTTTGTGAATCACTCCTAGGTTTGAAAAATTCTCGCAAATATATTTTCCATGCGTTCATTTTTTTTTTCTACCTTTAGTGAATCATGGCCTATGTCTGAGGCCCCAGTGGCTGGCTGACATGTTGGACTGGATGTATCCCCCTTTCTCCTCCCACCTTCTGGCCACCAAGCGATCCTGGTTAAAACGCAGTAGTGGGGGGTCTCCTCATGCCTAATATAATTTCCACCAGATTGAGGTGTGCAGAGGCGCATCTTAAATTGGAGGCCAAGGGTGTGGACTTTCTTTATTAACTGCCCTCCTGTTTGTTGTGTGGTGCGCTGAACAAATGCTGTCTGCTTCTGTTGGTTTGGCTTTCCACTCCATGATTTTGGGTCAGGTTCAGGGATGTTGCTCCAATCCTATTAAACCAGAAACCCTTCTTTCTGGGAAGTTTCCCGTCACAGTATATTGTCCCTGCTTTGTCCTCTTGGTTCGACCTTCTGCATGTCTGAAGACAGGTATGTCTGACTGAACTAGTGCATCTATATTGCTTTTGGGTTTGGAAGCTGGCACTGAGGATTCAGACTCTTTAAAAAAAAAAAAAATCATCTTCCTCAAGTCTAGGGTCTCCTCAAGTCTAGGATTCTCTGTCTGAATATTGAGACCTTGCTGCAGGGACCTTTCCTTGGCCTTAGCTCCCCAGTTTAAGAACCATAAAAAAAAAAAAAAAAAATACTTTCTCTGCAACAGGGTATTCTTACTCCTCTTAATCAGAGTGCTAAAGGGGAATGAGTGAAAGACCCCTTAGAGTCCTTGCTCTCATAATAACACTCATATTTTCTTGAAGACATCTGGCTTGCTATCTCAGCTGTGAAAACGGATGGATGAATGGGTGTTTCCCCCATTTAAAGGACCCTGACCCCATAAGTAGTTTGATCACTTAGCTGTTAAATTGTTGTAAAACAGTCTAGAAGATGTGCACTATAATTGGGGTTCCCTAATGTGTCCTCTTCTGCTTTTGCCCATCAGACAGCCAATGAAATTGCTAAATACCTGTCATCTCTGTATGATGCTTTTATTAAAACATTTTAGCAATGATATGTTTTAGATTTAGCTTGAGTTATTCCAAGTGTGACATACACTCCACTTCAATTCTTCATGACATTTGGGTTATTCTCCAGTAGAGGGCGAACTTCTGCAGAGATGAATGCAAAAAAGGAGCTCCTCCCAGTCCATAAATACCTGGGACCTCCCACCAATTCCCCAGTTTCTTCTCTGCAGGAAGGCGAGCAAGACGGCAGATGAAGACTTCTCTTACTTACAGGTAAGCCGGGCTTGCGCCCGGCCATTTCTTGCCCCTATTGCTGCCAGGACCTTTCGTAAATTATCCCTATTCGAGCCTCCCAGCCTTGGCTGCGGGTCCTGGTGAGGGTAGGTAGCACCTTATGGGTGTGCAAGGAGCATTGCTCCACCGTGAGACCCCATTACAAGGGGTAGGCCGTTGCCCGGGTTTGGTGATCCTGGTGTGGGATGCCCTGTCTCTTTCATTCCTATGGCCAGATTCTGGCTGGGATTCCCCCCTTCCAGGTCCCTTACTTCCCTCTGGGGGGGGGTGGGGCTGGTTGGCCTTTATACCCTGTTTGTTTTTGTGTGTATGACACTGTGTGTGTGAGTGTTGTGTACTTGTGTTGGTGCTGACAGGTGTTTGCTTGTACTTAGGGCCATAATGGTACTGGCCTCTTTCATTCAGCCTGGGGAGCTTCTCCCCCTCAGGCTTCGGGGAGGGGGTGGGGCCGGGCTCTCGGCGTGGCTGCGGTAGCCCCGCCCCTTCGTTTGGCGCAATGCTGCGGGCCAGCCCATGGCGGGGATCTGCGTTGCCGGGAGGGGGCCTGGCGTCGCGCGTTCTGCGCTGGCCCGCCCCCCTCCTCTTCCTCCTCCTTCTCATGAGGCTCTTCTCCGGGGGCCATTTTGGTGCTGCTGTGGCTGATCCTGTGTGCTCCTGGCTGGTAAGGGCCTGTTGGCCACTTCTTAGCTTATGCAGGGGCTTATGCTCTTTAGCAGGGGGGCCTCCTGTGTTTTCTCGCGTGTGTGTGTATGGATATATATCTCTCTCGCCATCACGGGTGATTTCATTCCTGGGCATGAATCTGGATACCATTCAGGCCAGAGTGTTTATACCCCAGACCAAGGTGCAGGAGATTCAGGATCTGATCCGCCTTCTTCTGGCCAATCCTTGCCCCTCTATCCGACAGGGGATGAAACTGGTGGGATTGATGGTGGCTTCCTTCGAGGCGGTCCCGTTTGCGCAGTTTCACATGAGATCTCTTCAACTTCACCTATTGACGCATTGGGACAGGTGTCCGCTGTCATTGGATCAACCGTTCAAGATGTCTCCCGGGGTTCGGCAGTCCCTTCGGTGGTGGCTGGAGTCGAGCAACCTGTTGAGGGGCAGATCCTTTCTGGTTCCTCGCTGGGAGACGGCTACCTTGGATGCCAGCCTGTTGGGCTGGGGAGGTTTCTGGAAAAGTCATCAGTTCAGCGGGGTGTGGGGTCCTCAGGAGGCTCACAACCCCATCAATGTCTTGGAGCCCAGAGCCATCTGGTTTGTCCTGTCACGGCTGACGTTGCACTTGCAGGGTCTTCCGGTTCAGATTCGTTCAGACAATCGGACAGCAGTAGCCTACATCAATCACCAAGGAGGGACTTGCAGCAGGAGTGCCCTCAGGGAAGTCTCTCTGATCCTGCATTGGGCGGAGAGCAATGTTCCTTGCATTTCGGCAATCTACATTTCGGGAGTGGAAAACATGGAGGCGGACTCCCTGAGCAGGGGGTTCTCTCGCTAAGGAGAGTGGTCCCTCAACCCCGGGGTTTTTCGGGTTCTTTGTCGCAAGTGGGGGACTCCGGAGGTGGATCTCTTTGCCTCACGGCACAATCACAAACTCCCGGCCTTTGTGTCTCTATCTCAGGATCCTCTAGCTCTGGCAGTGGATGCCTTGTCCCTTGCTTGGAAGGATCTGGGGTTTCTGTACCCGTTTCCTCCCTTCTCCATGCTGGGCAAGGTAGTTTGCAAACTGGCTCTGGAGGGGGCACCAGCAATTCTGGTGGCTCCAAGGTGGCCAAGAAGGGTTTGGTAAGCAGACGTTGTAAGGCTGGCGGTAGTTCAGTATCGGCTTCCCATGTTTCCGGATCTGTTATCTCAGGGTCAACTACGTTACCCCAATTTACAAACGCTGGCTTTGACTGGTGTGAGGCTAGGGCCTTGCCTTGCAAGGTTTTTTCGATCCCTAGGATTTTGGAGTGTCTTCAGCACGGTCTGGATCTTGGGTTCCAACTTAGTACCTTGAAAGGTCAGGTCTCTGCTCTCTGTTTTCTTCCAAAGATCTTTTGCCTTACACCCGCTGATTAAGACTTTTTTCCAGGGGGTCACTCATGTTCGACCCCCTTGGAAGGCTATGGTTCCTGTTTGGGATTTGAATTTGGTTCTTTCGGCTCTCCAGGGTCCTCCTTTTGAGCCGTTACAGGATATTGCTCTTTCTGTTTTCACTCAAAAGGTTGCCTTCTTGGTGGCTATTACCTCTGTTCGGCGTGTTTCTGAGTTGGCGGCTCTGTCGATTCAGGCCCCTTACTTTGAAAGACACCAGGACAAGGTGATCTTTTGTTTTAAGCCAGATTTCCTTCTTAAGGTGGTTTTTGCTTTCCATCTCAATCAGGATATTGTTCTCCCTTCCTTGTGTCCTAAGCCTAGCAATGACAAGGAGAGGGTTTTGCACAATTTGGATGTGGTTCGCTGTGTTAAGTACTATTTGGTGACTACTTCTTCTTTCCGCAAGACGGATGCCTTTTTCGTGGTGCCCTGCGGGCCCAGGAAAGGTTTGGCGCCCGCCAAGTCTACCATTAGCAAATGGATTTGTCAGGCCATTGTTGGGGCCTATTCTGCTAAGGGGAAGACTCCCCCTTTTAGGGTCACTGCGCATTCTACTCGTGCTGTTGGTGCGTCCTGGGCTTTTCAGCACCAGGCTTCTGTTGAACAAGTTTGTAAGGCTGCTACTTGGTCTTCTGTTCATACTTTTTCCAAGTTTTACAAGGTTGATGTGCGGGCTTCAGCGGATGCTGTTTTTGGCCGCAAGGTTCTGCAAGCTGCAGTGCTTTAAGTTGGTGCATTCTTTACGGTTTATGTTTCCCACCCATGACGGGCACTGCTATTGGATGTCCCAAATGTCATGAAGAATTGAAGCGGAGTGTATGTCACACTTGGAATAATACCGTTTTGTGATTACTCACCTTTAAAACGGATATTATAAGTGTGACATACATTTCCGCTTCACCCACCCTTTTTTGGGTATTCTGGATCCGTTATATGGTGAACCATTGTTTCTTGGTTGTTGATATTTATTTGGTTCTTCTTGGTCCCCTTACTGCTATCTTACACTGGGGAATTAAGGGGCAGTTGTGGCCTAGAGGTAAGGGGAGCGGACTTGTGACTGGAGGGTTGCAGGTTCGAATCCTGGTCCTGGGACATAACTGAAGTGCTCTTGAGCAAGGCACCTAACCCCCCAACTGCTCCCCGGGCGCCGTAAATAGGGCAGCCCACCGCTCCAGGCATGTGTATACTCACTGCATGGATGGGTTAAATGCGGAGGACAAATTCCTATGTGTGCGCAAGCATACAATGGCCATCTATGCATTAATTGGTGGGAGGTCCCAGGTATTTATGGACTGGGAGGAGCTCCTTTTTTGCCCAAATGTCACAAAGAATTGAAGCGGAGTGTATGTCACACTTATAATATCCGTTTTAAAGGTGAGTAATCACAAAACGGTATTTTTGTTCCAGTAGGTCAATTAGAATCACAGATGTTCCATGCAGACATGTACTGCAGGGAATATTTTTGCAGTAGTCTGAGTTTTATGTCTGATGTAATATGGGATTCCTCGGGATTTGAAACAGTGCCATGTTGTCTGCGAGGCTGAACTACCAAACGCAGTGAGCAGGGTTCTTATACCTGCTTATACAGCAAAGCACTGTATTCGCAGCTGCCCGACCATCTGCTTTCTGATAATCAATCCACAAAGCTCCAGTTAGGGATTGAGTGTGTCCTAGCTCCTTTTCGGCTAATTGCAATACTGCTATAGTGATTAAATGTTAAGCCTATTGTTTATCATTTTAATCTTGCAAAGGTTAGTATGTTGTCACTTAAACTGTTTTGCTGTATGTTTCAAATTAAGTTGGGCAGGTGGTGAGTAGTAGTGTGACCTCTGATTCACCAAGTGGAAAACTGTTGCTATGGCACACATTTTTTCTTTCCAATCCATTCCAGGCCACAGTTGGGTAACTCTGCCCCAAAGGGGGCGTGGACTGCAAGATCAAAGATGGGGCCCCTCCCGGCCCCCCTATAAAGGCAGCTGCCTCTTAACCCAGCCCGGTTCACTTCTTGCAGTGGAGCTGCACAGATCGCTTACCGGCGCCGCTGCTTGGCTGCAATATGGTGACTGGCCGGGGCCGGAGTCACGAGTGGGCGGCGCACAGGCCTGGCCGGCGCTCCAGAAACTCGAAGACACAAGCTGCTGCTGCGCTGGAGTTGGTCCGTCTGTGGTCTTGTTTCCCAGAGGTGGACGCTTCTGTCCTGGGGCTCTCCCAATTCGTCTGTGATGCCGTCTCCAGACACTACTACTATTACTTGATGATGCTGATCAGCCATTGTCTTCATTGCCATTAAAAAGGTTAAGCGCCTCGTGGAGGTTGCCCGTTCCCGCTAGTGAGCAGACGAGTATAAGGAACTTTTGGTGTGCACTGGCTTTATTGCCTTTGTGCTCTCAGCCATGGACGATGCCATCCAGCTTGACGGTAGGGCTTCGGCCCTGCTGGTTGCTCTCCGTCGATCCATTTGGCTGCGGCAGTGGGCGGCCGACACTGCCGCCAAGAAATCGCTCACTGGGATTCCCTTCATGGGCCTTCGTCTATTTTGGGAGCGTCTTGATCTTTTGGCCAAGGATGGCCGGCTCCCTCAGCGCCGGCAAGCACGGCCCTTTCGGGGCTCTTCTTCCTTTTGTCCCTTCCATGGTGGACGAGGTTCTTCCTTCCCAGGTGGTCGCAGGGACTCTTGAGGACGGGGTAGATCCCGCGGTTGCCCCGGTCTCTCCTGGGGGGTCCAAGTCCAAGCCTCCCACCAAGCCCCCTCAGCCATGAGGAGGCGCCCTCACCCTGCCGGATGGGGGGACGGTTTCTGCTTTTTGCTCACGTCTGGAGACAGTACGTCTCGGACCGGTGGATTCAGGAGGTGGTGTCCTCCGGCTACAAGATAGCGCTAGCAGCTTGGCCTACCCCAAGATTCCTTCGGCCACGGATCTCCCAAAACCCCTTGACGGCGCAGGGCCTGAGGTTGGCTGTCTAACGACTTCTGTTATCTGGAGTGATTTGTCCTGTGCCTCCTCAGGAATGGGGTCGGGGGTTCTACTCCAATCTGTTCACGGTGCCCAAGAAGGACGGTTCTCTGAGACCTATCCTGGACCTGAAGGGTCTCAACAGATTTGTCAGGTTCAAACACTTCCGCATGGAGACCTTGCGGTTAACAGTGAGCTCCCTTCGGCTCGGCGACTTCATGGCCACGGGGGACATCAAGGATGCCTATCTGCACGTTCCTATTTTCCCGGAACATCAGAGGGTCCTGAGGTTTGCCTTGGAGGATCATCACTACCAGTGGCATTACCATTTGGTATCCCTTTGGCCCCCCGGGTGTTCACCAAGGTGTCATGGCTCTCTTCACATTTTTCCTTACTTGGATGACTTGATTGCTGCTCAATCTCTTCAGCAGGCCGAGAACAACACTCAGAAGGTTTTGTGCACTCTTGAAGCCTTTGGTTGGGTGATCAATTATCCCAAGTCTTCGATCACTCCGTCATTAGTGAGGTTCTTCCTGGGCATGACGTTGGACACTTCTCAGGTCAAGGTGTTCCTCCCTCAGCAGAAGGTGGAGGGTCTTCAGGCGTGGGCCCTGCGGTCGTGCCCATCCCCCTCCATCCGTCTGGGCATGCAGATGGTGGGTCTCATGGTATCGGTATTGCTTCGTGGCTGTACCCTTCGCCCAGTTCCACATGAGACCTCTTCAGTTGAATATCTTGTCTGTTTGGGATCGGACACAGGAGTCCCTGGAGCAGGAATTTGCTCTGTCCCCTCTGGCCAGACAGTCCCTCTCATGGTGGTTGGACTCGAGGAGTCTTCTGGTGGGCAGGTCCTTTCTTCTTCCGTGCTGGGAGATTGTCACCACGGACGCCAGTCGGTCCGGTTGGGGAGGGTTCTGGCAATGGCTGAAGTTCAGGGCCAGTGGGGTGCTCAGGAGGCCCATGTGCCTACCAATCTTCTGGAGCTAAGAGCGATCAGGTTAGTCCTCTCCCAGTTGACGCCCCATCTTCGGGGTCGTGCGGTCCAGGTCCGCTCAGACAATCAGACGGCGGTCGCCTACATCAATCATCAGGGCGGGACTCAGAGCAAACGAGCCCTCAAGGAAGTGTCCCTGATCCTGTCTTGGGCAGAGGAGAATGTTCCCTGCATCTCGGCAGTTTACATCCCAGTGGTGGAGAATCGGGAGGCGGATTCCCTGAGCAGGGGGACGTCTCGTCTGGGGGAATGGTCTCTCAGAAACAAGATTATTCTAAGCATACAGCACATCCTGCTCCATCTAGAATACTTACACATGGGTAATCCTCCGCCAGAGGGCGCTGTTCACTGCAGACATGCAAAAACAGGCTCCTCCCGGCCCTTCATATACCCAGGGACCTCCCACAAATCACCAGATTTCTCTGCAGTGCTGAACTGCGAAGACATGAAGTATCACACTCTCGCAGGCGAGCGGGGCTTTACAGCCCGTGGCCCTGTGGGACTATTTCCACCCGTCCTCTTTATGAAGAATATGCCTCCCGGCCTGGGCTGCATTGGTCGGGTGAAGGTAGGCAGCACTGTTGCCCGTGCCCCTCACAGAGTTAGTCCCTGGACGCAGGTCCGCTTCTCCCTCGCTTCCTCCCGTAGCTCGGGGGGGAAAGAAAGGGGGGGGGGGGTATGTGTGGCAGTCCTAGTGCAATGTAACACGTTTAAGGCCTTTGATCTTTCATTGTACTTGGGTGTCAGTGTCGCGCTCCTTGCTCCACATAAGTTTATGGTTGCGAGCCTGTTTTCCTTTCATTACATGAGTGTACATCATTTTCTAGCGTGACAGCAACATTATGTATGGGGGAGGCGGGGACTCGGCATGACGCGCTCCGCGTCACAGCCAGATCAGGCCCGCCCCTCGAGGTTTGCTTGGCGCCATTTTGACAATCTTCGCGCGAGTGGTGCGATTCGCCTCCTCCCTTGGTCATGTAAGTGCCCTCCGGGACGGTATTTGTTTCTATGTGTTTTATTCGGCTGCGCATGGCACTGACACCCCCCCCCCCCTTCTCCCATTATGTCTTTCAGACGCCAGGACTTCGGTGGCTTTTCCCGGCCTAACATATATTATAGCGGGTCCACATAACAAATTCTCCAACTTCCTAGCGGGTCTTGGGGCATCCAGGGTTGCCTATTGCGTAAATCCCTGCGTGAATACTGCTCAAATAATCACCATATGGAGGCATCTCAGAATTATGTACCCGGGGTCCTTCTGGGACATGACCGGCTGTGTGCAGTGTGTGGTCAGCCCCATGCTGATGCTGACAGAGCACGGGTCCGCGGACCGTGTGCTGAACAGGCACTGACCCTGCAATCAGGTTTGCCAGTGGCTGCACCTCCCTTCAATACACCCGTCTCCCCGGACCTAAATCTCACTCCTGATGAGTCTCACTCGAGCGGGGATGACCAGCAAGCCGTGCCGCGCAGGCTGCCTACGGCAGAGCAGGTGCTGTCAGGTTTGGCGGAGCGTATGGGCCCTGGAAAGAAGCGGTCCCTGACGCCTCCTGGCTCTCCGGTTCCTAATGATACCGATGACTCTGCTGCTATGCAGGACCTTGATCCTTCTGAGGAAGGTGAGCTATTCTCAGATTCGGGCTCCTCGGATGAGATGCCTGGGAGCCGTGATGATTCTGGGCCCGGTTCTTGGGGCCTGTGTGACACAGATGAACTACTTATTAAGATCTTTGAGGTTTTGTCTATCTCCCCTCCTGGAGAGGCTTCCAAGCCTAAGAAGGAGAGTTTCCACACAGCGCCGCCGCGCTTGGAATTCCTGGAACAGGAGCATTTCCAGAATCTTATATCCCAAGAATGGGAATCGTCTTGTAAACTTAAAGGGGTCCCAGGGGTCTGGGATTGGAAGTACCCTTTCCCTCCTGATGTGGTTAACTTTTGGTCAGCACCTCTTGTGGTGGATGCACCGATTATAGGGGTTACTAACACCCCCCTTCATGACGGCTCCTTATTACTGTACCCTTCGGGATGCTGAGGACCGGCGCATTGACAGACTGGCTTCCCACGCCTTTTCGTGTGCAGGGACGGCTCTGCGCCCGGTCTGTGCCGCGGCCATCCCGGCGGTGGCCGCCAGGACTCTCGTTAGAAAAGTACTTGACCACCGACCTGAGGACCTCCCCCGGGGGGTGTTTAATGCGCACTATTAAGATGTGTGCTAGAACCTCTGGCCTTGTGGTAGCTATTCGCCGCCTGGTCTGGCTGCTACAGTGGGGTGCTGACGATGCTACGAAAAAGGCGCTCACTGGCCTTCCCTTCAGAGGACGGCGACTATTTGGGGCCCGTTTGGACCTTTTTGGAAAAAAGGGTATGGCACCCCTACGCAGAAGGCCGTCCCGACCTCCTCGGGGCAGGGCCACCCCTCCACCTCCCTACGTTAGTGTCAAACGCGAACCTGAGGTGTGCTTCCAACTGTTCGGTGTGTATTTCCACCATGGGGTGGGCAGGCAACGCCCTGGGCCCTCTGGCAGGACTAAGTCCAAATCTGCCAAGACCTCCCAAGCATGAAGGGACGCCCTCGCCCTTCTGGGCGAGGGTGCTGCTGCAGCAGCTGACTCCTATCTGGGAATGTACCTTCTCCTTCTGGTGGTTTCAGGAGGTAGTTCCCCTGGACACAGGATAGCATTTGCTGGGCGGTCCCTCTCAGATGTTGTCAGGGTGCCTCTAGCCCCTGTTTTCCCATCAGGATTTGGTGCAGGCCGTGCTAGGCCTACGGAGTTTGGGCTTACTTACAGGTTGCCCTTAACAGAATGGGGCTATGGCCTCTATATTGACCTTCCTCCTTTCCTCAACAGTATGAGGCAGTCTGGACCATGCTGGCCTATGGTAGGCCTGGCAATTCTACTCTCAGGTAGTCCCTATATGACATCTCTGTCTTGGGACACAGGCGCCCTGTGCAAGGGGGGCCTCCGGCCTCCTGTGCAGTTCTGGATCTTATTAGCTCCCCCTGTGTCTGCTGGACACCAAGACCGTTACTAGTCGGTGTGGCAGGATCAACCCTGCGGATGGAGGCCTTGTTTTTGGCCTCTCTTTCGCTCCCAAGCTGCTCGCCATGGCGCAAAGGGGGGTGATGTCTCGGACATGCCTGGGGGGCGTCCGCACTAGGACCTATCGGGTCGTTTTTCCTTACTCCCCAATCTCTACGTCAGGCCGAGTGGATTAGCTGGCAGGCGGTGTCCCCTAGGAGTTACTGGATGGGTGCTCAGTCACCTCAATCCCTCATGGTCCCTTATCCGCTATCTCCATTCCTTGGATTCGGTTCAGGCTTGAGCCTTCTCCCTTGGCAACAAGTGGACTCCTGGTCACGGGGGCTCTGTCCCCCCCTTTACTGACATCTTACTTTCACCAGGCAGGATTGCAGCTGGTGGGCTCGTTGGTGGTGTATCAGATGATGTCCCTTATATACAGAGCCCTTGGGCTCTTTTGCACAGTAGGTTACTGATCCTACTTGGGGTTCCAGCACCCCTGGAACTAGGTCTGTGCTCATTCCCCCTTGGTACGGTCCCTGTCAGGGGGCACCCCCTTCCTTGCTTGCATCTTCCTGTGAATGGTCGCCTTGGGTACCAAGTCTCGCATGTTGGCGGGGGGGGGGGGGGGTGGAATTTCTTCCAAAAAAAACCCTGTGGCTCCTGGGTAGGGTCCCTTAGAGGGTCCATCTTACCTACTGGTTTGTTAAAACATGAGCCTTCCGTTGACTCTATATGGCTGGACTTCTCCTATTTTAGGACCTGTCTATTTGGGGAATCTTGGCCTGTTGGAAGACAATGGCCTGTTTTATTACTGGTCTGGAGCTTGAAGCAGCATGATCCCTCTGGAGGGTTCCTGATCTGGGCGGGGGTCTACGCCCCCTGCTCCTCAACGGTATTCGCTCCAATGGATGTTTCTCAGTGGCAGGTTTTGCTATCCTGGTGTCACTCTGAGATCCAACTAGGGTGGCTCTGTTGGGTCTCGCTTATACCACAGGGGCTCCGCCCTTGTGTTTACTGTCTCAGAATATTCTGACTCTGGTCATGGGGGTTTAGTAAAATTATGCATGGATTTTCTATCTTATATGCCTTCTCTTCATTCACCCTACTGTGTGGAGTTCTGCGCACGGTTGTGCCAATTAAGAGACCCGTGAGTTTGTTGACCCCCGGGTGACCTAGTGAACTGTGGTTCGCAGATGCTTCTGCTAAGATCAGCTGACCTGTTCGCTCTCTCAGGAGTGCGGTTCTGCCCTTGTCAGGCCCCTTCTTTGTCGCCCCAATCTACAGACTCAAGCCCCAGACTAGACAGCTGATTCATTCACCCCTTGGAGACGGGCTTATCTTCTGGGTGACCTGGTATATGGGGGGCTAGGAGCAAGCTTCCTCTCCCTCCGTCTATTGTGGGTTATTGTGTACTCTTGAGTCTTGGTCTCTTCCCTGTTAGACGTTCTCAGTTCCCAGGGTTCTAGAGTCGTTACAGCATAGGTTGGGGTTGGCTCCCCATCTCGGTACTCTGAAGGTTCAGGTTCTGTCCTGTCTGTCTTCCTGTAGAAGTCTGGTTCAGTCTTCCTTGTGAGGAGCTCTCTTGGGGTTTGCTCAAGGGCATCTCCCAAGTAGTTCTGTGGTTCCTGTTGGGATCCATTTTCATTCTGTTTGCCCTGCGGATTGTTCCCTTGGGAATTATGCTGGATGCTGTCTGAGCTGATATACCATGACGTGGTGGTATTCCGTCTTACGCCGGACCCCTTTGTCCAAGTGGTGTTTTATGATCATTGTTTAAGTCCTTTTAGTCTAACTATGGACCTTATTCTTAATAATGCTGAAGTAAAGGGTCTACATTCCCTCAACAGGTGTTGCAATTATTCCTGGTGGTTTCTTGTCCCTTAGGGGGACTGATGCCCTTGGGGTCTGCGGGCGCCTCCTTATGTATGCGCCTGATATCGCTTGCTTCCAGGGCCACTGCGCCCTTTGGATTGATCTTAATTGGATGCCTCCCTGGTCCTGAGTAAAGGTTTCGGCTTCTTGCTAATAAAGGGGTCAGTATTCCTGCCTGTCTGATGGGAGACCAGTTCTCATTCCCCTTGGGGAGAGTTCTACGTTTTCCACGAGGCTTCTGTTGCCTGTGGCCTGGTTGGGCCGTTACACTGGCCTATTCCTTTAAGGGGGAAGAATCTCCCTTTCTCATTTTATTCCGTTATATTGGTGTTTGGGTACCTTTGGCCCTTCAGCACCAGGTTTTTTCTGTTGAATACGTTACTAGACTGTTGCTTGTCTCTGTTCATACCTATCAAAGGTTTTGTTATGAGATTGACGTTAGAGCCTCTGCTCATGTCGTACCTGGTTGCAAAGTTTTGCAGGTGACAGCGCCTTTACTGTCTGCTGTGCCTTGTTTTTGGGGATCCCACCCTACTTTATGGACACTGCTATTGGATGTCCCATGTGTAAGTATTATAGATGGAGCAGGACGTGCTGTATGCTTAGAATAATACAATTCTGTGAGATACTCACCTGTAGAATTGGTATTATACGCATACAGCACGTCCTGCTCCACCCCACCCTGGTTTTACATTTTTCTGGATCCCCTGTATGGTGATTGTTATCATTACCTTTGTTACCAGTTGGTGGTTGGTTTCTCCCGGCTTCCCTTCTCACTGCTTTTCAATACTGGGGATTTGTGGGAGGTCCCTGGGTATATGAAGGGCCAGGAGGAGTCTGTTTTTGCATGTCTGCAGTGAACAGCGCCCTCTGGCGGAGGATTACCCATGTGTAAGTATTATAGATGGAGCAGGATATGCTGTATGCGTATAATACCAATTCTCACAGAATTGTATTTTTCATGCCCTGTGTCGCCGCTGGGGTCAGCCGGACGTGGACCTGTTTGCATCCTGTCACAATCACAAGCTTCCAAGATTCATCTCCCTGTCCAGAGACCCTCTGGCCTTCACCACGGACGTTCTAGCAATTCCGTGGATGATGTTTTGACTCCTTTATGCATTCCCTCCCTTTCCTCTGCTGGGTCGTGTGCTGCGCAAGATAGCTCAGGAAGGGGTGCCGACCATCCTGTTGGCTCCCTGCTGGCCGAGAAGAGTCTGGTTCGCGGACATAGTCCAGATGGCGGTGGATCACTTCGTCATACCCGACGATCCAAGGCTCCTCACTTAGGGACTGCTACTCCATCTCAATTTACAAATGCTGGTTTTGACGGCTTGGCTGCTGAAACCTCCATCCTGATGGATAAGGGACTGCGGCCTCGGTCATCTGTACCATGATTTATTATAGGGTCTGGCATGCTTACATTGCCTGGTGTGAGTCTAAGTCTTTTCCTTGTCGCCCCTTTTTTCCTTTCCAGGATTTTGGAATTTCTACAACGTGGTTTGGAGTCGGGTCTACAACTGAGTACCCTCAAAGAACAGGTTTCGGCCTTGGCTATTTTTTTTCCAAAGATCCTTCGCCAATCATAAGCTTATCAAGACCTTTTTCCAAGGAGTTACTCATGTACGTCCGCCACGTAACCCCTTGCTACCCATGTGGGATTTGAACTTGGTGCTTTCTGCTCTCCAGGGTCCTCCCTTTGAGCCCTTGTGCGATGCTGCTCTGTCCATTTTGACTCTGAAGGTGGTCTTTTTGGTAGCTATCACCTGGGTGCGTCGCGTCTGAGCTGGCGGCGCTTTCTATGAAGCCTCCTTATTTTGAGCGGCATCAGGATAAGGTGGTTTTCCGTTTCAAACCGGAATTCTTGCCCAAAGTTGTTTCTGCCTTTCATCTCAATGAGGACATTGTTGTGCCTTCCTTGTGTCCTGCCTCTTCTAATTCTAAGGAATGGATCCTCCATTCCCTTTATGTGGTCAGGGCGCTTAAGTACTATTTGGATGCTACGGAGTCGTTTCGGAAGTCGGATTCTCTTTGTTCTCTCTGATGGACCTAGGAAGGGTTTGCCTCCAGCCAAATCCACTATCAGCAAGTGGATCAGACAGGCGGTGGTGCAGGCATATTCTGCCAAGGGGAAGGAACCCCCCCTTCCGTGTTACTGCTCACTCCACTAGAGGTATTGGTGCATCTTGGGCTTTTCAGCATCAGGCTTCTGTTGAACAGGTTTTTAAGGCCGCTACCTGGTCTTCCGTTAATACTTTTTCTAAGTTTTACAAGGTTGACGTTGGGGCCTCAGCTAATGCTGTTTTGGTCGTAAAGTGCTTCAGGCGGTAGTGTCATGAACTGCATAATGTTGCTCACTGGGGATCCCACCCTTCTTCTTGGACACTGCTTTTGGATGTCCCAATAGTGAAGAATTGAAGATGAAGTGACCCGTGCTGGATACCCAGAAAAATCCAATTCTCTGATTACTCACCTGTAGAATTGATTTTATGCGTATCCAGCACGGGTCGCTTCATCCCACCCTTGTTCTGTTATCCCTTTTAACCTTTTTATGGTGATTACGTTGAGAGAGTTATATTGGGGCTGTGTGATGTAACATGGTCTCTTCCTCCCGGCATCTTGTTTTACTGCTTTTCGACGGTTGAATCCAGTGGCTTCTCCCGGCCCGGCGTAATTGCCGGTTGGGCCTAGTATAATTACTCCCACTTCCCTGCGGGTCATTGGGGCATCCAGGGTAGCTTCAGCATCAATCCCTACTGGCCTATTGGGCCTATTAATCACCATATGGAGGCATCCCAGGATATTGTGACCGGGGTTCCTTTGGGACAAGCCCGGCTGTGTGTAGCTTGTGGGGTTTCACCTATCAGCGGTGACAATGCACGGGTCTGCGTTCCTTGTGCACAGCAGGCGCTAATGGTACTTCCCGCCCCTCCGGTGGCTGGACCTGCACCTCGCCTCACTTCACCTACTCCCCCAAGCCTGAGTCTAACCCACAATACAAGCGGGGATTCTCATCCTGATTTGGCTGCTAGACTGGCCAGTGTTGACAAATTGCTTGCTAATACCTTAGCGTGTAAGGCCACCGCAAAAAAGCGGCACTTAGCTCCTGATACCGCTTTTTTCCCTACGGAGTCTGAGTTCTTGCATCTATATGGCCATACCCCCTCGGACAAAGTGGAGCTCTTCTCCGACTCAGGGTCATCTGACGAGAAGTCAAGGGGTCATGATGATTCTGGCTCTGATCACTGGACCCCGGATGATACTGACAAACTGCTGGTTCAGATTTTTGAGGTTTTGTCCATCTCTCCCCCTGTTGCAGCTCCCAGGTAAAGGGGTGAGCTATTTCATACTGCTAAGGCTTGATTGGAATTTCCTGAGCAAACCCATTTCAATAACCTTGTGCTTAAGGAGTGGGAACATCCCAGTAGACTTCCCGAGATTCCTAAGAGTTTGGACAGGAAGTATCCTTTTCCTGCTGATATGGTCAAGTGCTGGTCATCGCCCCCCGAGGTCGATGCTCCTATTCTAGGGCTGTCTAACACCTCCATTATGCACTCCCCTGACACTACTACGCTGCAGGATTCTGAGGACCGGCGCATTGACCAATCGGCATGCCATGCCTTTGCATTCGGGGGTGGGGGGCGGTGCTGCGCCCGGTTTGCACCTTAGCCATTACTGCGGTGGCACTCAGGGCCATGGTCAGGAATGCACTAGATGGCCCAGACGATTTGCCACCTGATACTATTAATGCACTACCTATGGTGTGTTTGTTAGCATCATCCGATGCAGCCAGGATAAAGTTATTAGGATGTGTGCCAGGTCTTCCGCCTTGGCGGTAGCTATAAGCCGCGCGATGTGGCTGCGCCAGTGGGCTGCTGACAATGCTGCTAAGAAAGCCCTCACTGGACTTCCATTTAAGGGGCTACGCCTGTTTGGGGACCGCCTAGACCTCTTTGCTAAAGGAGGTAAGTTACCCCAGTGCAGGCGGCAGCCTCGGCCCTTTTGGAGCCAGGGCCCCCCTTCAGTCCCCTACCGAGGCGCTAAGCAGGGGAATGGGGTGTCCTTCGCGGGGGCTCGCGCAGATTCCTGGCATAGGAGTAGAGGACGACGTCCGGGCTCCTCCTGGGGGTCCAAACCCAAAGCCCCTCCCAAGACCCCTCGGGCATGATGGGGCGCCCTCGCCCGCCAGGGTGGGGGGGGACGGCTACAGCATTTCGCGCACGTCTGGAGGCGCCAAGTCTCAGACCGGTGGATTCAGGAGGTAGTGTCCTCTGGTTACAAGATAGAATTTGCTGTGCGGCCCCCCACCAGATTCATCAGGTCCCGGATCCCCCAGGACCCTGTATCAGCTCAGGTCTTGCTACAGGCTGTGCAAGGTCTTCTGGATCTGGGGGTCATTTGCAGGGTCCCCTTAAGAGAATTGGGCAAGGGGTTCTATTCCAACCTTTTCACAGTGCCCAAAAAAGATGGGTCAGTCGGGCCCATTCTGGATTTAAAGATCCTCAACAGATTAGTCAAGAACAGACGCTTTCACATGGAAACTCATTGGCTCCCTGCGCCCAGGGGATTTTATGACGTCTGTGGACATCAAAGATGCTTACCTTCACATCCCTGTGTTCCCGGGACATCAAAGGTTTCTCAGATTCGCGTTGAAAGATCAACATTACCAGTTTGTGGCCCTACCGTTTTGCCTCACTTCAGCCCCCAGAGTGTTCACCAAGGTGCTGGCGGGGGTGATGTCTCTGATAAGGTCAGGGGGCATACGTGTGCTGCCCTACCTGGACGACATTCTCATCTCTTCACGGTCCCTACAGCAGGCGGAACTGGACACTCAGCTGGTGGTGTCCACCTTGGAGTCCTTCGGCTGGGTGATCAATCATCCCAAGTCCTCTCTGTCCCCTTCGTCGGTGACCCCATTCCTGGGGATGATTCTGGATACGGTTCAGTCACGGATATTCCTTCCTCAACAAAAGGTGGAAGCTCTGACTGCGCAGGTGAGGTTCCTGCTCTCATGCCCCCAGCCCTCCCTCAGGCAGGGAATGCAGCTGGTGGGCCTGATGGTGGCGAGCTTCGAGGCAGTGCCCTTTGCTCAGTTCCATTTGAGGCCTCTGCAGCTTCACCTTCTGTCAGTTTGGGACAAGGACCCCACGTGTTTGGACGGGGTTTGTGTGCTTCCCTCTTCGGTCCGAGGGTCCCTCTCGTGGTGGTTGGACCACAGGAACCTGCTACAGGGCAGGTCCTTCCTGGCCCTCTCCTGGGAGACGGTCACCACGGATGCCAGTCTGTCAGGTTTGGGGGGATTTCTGGAAGTCCCTGCGGTTCCAGGGGAGGTGGGGCCCTCAGGAGGCCCACCTGCCCATCAACATGGAACTGCGGGTGGTCAGGTTGGTACTGGAGCAGTTGACCAATCACCTGAAGGGTCTGGCTGTGCAGGTGTGCTCAGACAACAGGACGGCGGTTGCCTACATCAACCATCAGGGAGGGACCCGGAGAAGAGGTGTCCAGGAGGTGTCGCGGATTATGACATGGGCGGAGGCCAATGTTCAATGCATTTCGGCCGTGTATATCCCGGGGGTAGAGAATCTACTGGCAGACTCTCTGAGTAGGGGGACTTCCCGTCAGGGGGAGTGGTCCCTCTGCAACAGGGTATTCCAGTACCTGTGTCACCGTTGGGGTCTACCGGATGTGGATCTGTTCGCATCCCGTCACAAGCTCCCGGTCTTTGTCTCCCTGTCTCAGGATCCTCTGGCCTTGGCCACGGATGCTCTGTCCATGTCATGGAAGGAATTTCGGCTCCTGTATGTCTTTCCCCTGCTGGGCAGGGTTCTGCGCAAGATTGCTCTGGAAAGGGTGCCAGTAATTCTGGTGGCCCCAGGGTGGCCAACACGAGTGTGGTTCGCAGACGTAGTACAAATGGCAGTAGACCAGTACGTCCTGCCAGAGGTGCCAGATCTGCTCACTCCTTACGCCATCCCAATTTACAAACTCTGGCTTTGACGGCCTGGCTGCGGAAACCTCCATCTTGATGGAGAAAGGCTTGTCTGCCTCGGTGGTGGATACCATGGTGCAGGCTAGGACTTCTTCTGCCATCTACTATAGGGTATGGCGTACCTACATTGATTGGTGTGAGTCTAGGTCTCTTCCCTGTAGGTAGTTCTTAGTTCCCAGGGTTCTGGAGTTTTTACAGCATGGATTGGAGTTGGGTCTAAAACTCAGCACTCTGAAGGGTCAGGTTTCTGCCCTGTCCGTCTTCTTTCAGGAGTCTTTTGCTCAGCATCTCTTGGTTAAGACCTCCTTTCAGGGGGTCACTCCTGTTTGGGATTTGAACTTGGTTTTGTCTGCCTTGCAGGGTGCTCCCTTTGAGCCTATTCAGGATGCTGCTCTGGCTGTGCTTACCCTCAAGGTTGTCTTTCTGATGGCTATTACTTCGGTCAGGCGTGTGTCTGAGCTGACGGCTCTGTCTATTCATATTTATTGCCCCCATATTATGAGAGACACCAGGACAAGGTGGTGGTCCGCTTTAAGCCAGACTTTCTGCCTAAGGTGGTGTCTGCTTTTCATTTGAATCAATATATTGTTCTTCCTTCTTTGTGTCCTAATCCTAGCAACGCTAAGGAAAGGGTTCTGCATTCCTTGAATGTGGTCAGGTGTCTGAAGTATTACCTGATAGTCACTGCAGCTTTCAGGAAGACTGATGCTCTTTTTGTGGTCCCTTCTGGTCCTAGGAAGGGTTTGGCTCCTGCCAAGTCTACTATTAGCAAATGGATTCGTCAGGCTGTGATTCAGGCCTATTCTGCTAAGGGGAAGAATCCTCCCTTCCGCCTTACTGCTCATTTTACTCGTGCTATTGGTGCCTCCTGGGCCTTCCAGCACCAGGCTTCTGTTGAACAAGTTTGCAAGGCCGCTACTTGGTCTTCTGTTCATACCTTTTCAAAGTTTTACAAGGTTGATGTTAGGGCCTCAGCTGATGCTGTTTTTGGCCGCAAGGTTTTGCAGACGGCAGTGGTCTAAACTGTCTGCTGTCACCTTTTGTTGGGGATCCCACCCTACTTATGGACACTGCTATTGGATGTCCCAAGTGTAAGTTCTATATCTGGAGCAGGACGTACTGTATACTAAGAATACAATTCTGTGAAGTACTCACCTGTAGAATTGATATTTGTATACAGTACGTCCTGCTCCACCCCACCCTGGTTTTTTGCATTATTCTGGATCCCCTGTATGGTGATTGTTATCTTTGTTATAGTTACCAGTTGTTTTGGGTGGTTAAATTCTCCCGGCTTCTTGTTCACTGCTTTTCAATGCTGGGGATTTGTGGGAGGTCCCCGGGTATTTGAGGGGCCGGGAGGAGCCTGTTTTACATGTCTCTGCAGTGCAGCGCCATCTGGCGGAGGATAACCTAAGTGTAAGTACTATATCTGGAGCAGGACGTACTGTATACAAATATCAATTCTACAGGTGAGTACTTCACAGAATTGTATTTTTTTCCGGTTCATCAGAGGTTTTGAGGTTTTGCATGGTGGGTCAGCGTTCCAGTTGTGGCACTTCCCTTCGACACATCCTCCGCTCACGAAGTGTTCACCAATGTGCTGGTGAGCATCATGTCTATCCTGAGGGGTCAGGGTAATACCGAATACCCATATACTGATCTGGGCCCAGTCCCTTCAGGAGGCAGAGAGCGACACCCGAACCGTGCTATCTGTTTAGGAAGCCTTGGGTAAGGTGATCAACTACCCCAAGTCGCATATCACCCCGTCAACAGTGAGATCCTTCCTGGGGATATTCCTAGACACTGTTCAAGTCAAGGTCTTTTTGCCACAGCAGAAGGTTTTGTGTCTCCAAACGCAGGTACACGCTTGCTGGCTTGTCAACATCCATCGGTGTGCCTAGGGATCGGACTGGTGGGCCTAATGGTGCCCTTTGCTAAATTCAGCTGAACCTACTAGCCAACTGGGATTGGTCCCCGGAATCCCTGGACCAAAGTTTATGCTGTCTCCCCCCACCCCCCCCCCCACCCCCCGGCCAGGCAATCCCTCTTGTGGTGGTTGGATCCTCGGCATCTGCTGGTAGGCAAGTCCTTTCGGACTCCCCATTGGGAAATAGTTACCACGGATGCCAGTCTTACAGGCTGTGGAGGCATTTGGCAGACCCAGAACATACAGGGTCAGCAGGGTCCGAGAGAGAACCGGTTGCCCATAAATCTCTTGGAACTGAGAGCAATTTGATTTGTTCTCCTACATCTGACATTTAAGGGGCCATGCGGTTCAGGTCCGCTCGGACAATAGGACGGCTGTAGCCTACATCAACCACCAGGGCGGTACTCGGAGCAAGAGATCCCCCAAGGAGGTATACCGGATTCTGAGTTGGGCAGAGGAGAACGTTCCCTGCATCTCGGGGGCTTACATCCCAGGGGTAGAGAACCAGGAGGCGGACTCCCTGAGCAGGAGGTCCTTGCATCTGGGGACTGGTCTCTCAGCAGGAAGGCCTTTCAAGTTCTATGCCTCTGCTGGAGTCAACCGGACGTGGATCCCTTTGCTTCCAGACACAATCGCAAGCTTCCAGGGTTCGTATCTCAAGAGACCCTCTGGCCATAGCAACAGATGCCCTGACAATTTACTGGACAGGGTTCAATCTTCTGTTTGCGTTTCCTCAGTTTCCGCTCCTGGACAGAGTCCTACGCAAGATGGTCGAGGAGGGGGAACCACCCATCCTGGTGGCTCCTTGTTGGCCAAGGAGGAGTTGGGTTGCGGACATAGTAAGGATGTCAAAAGATCACTGCCTCATGTCTGACGATCCGGAGCTTCTCACACAGGGCCGATTTTACAGAGGCTGGCTTAGACGGCCTGGCTTTTGAAACCTACATCCTGACTGAAAGGGATTTATCGGCCATGGTTATTTGCACCATGATTCGGGCACGGAAGACGACCTCTTCCATGATTACTACAGAGTTTGACGGGCCTATGGCTAGGTGAAGCCAGGACGTTTCCTTGCCGGAGATATTCTGTTTCTAGAACTCTAGAGTTCTGTGATATGGCCTAGACTTGGGCCTCCACTTGAGCATCCTCAATGGTCAAGTCTCGGATCTTTCCATTTTTTACAGAAGTCTATTGCCAATCATAGATTGATCAGATCCCTTTTTCCGGCGGTCACTCTTGTCCGCCCACCGTGAGAACCAGTGTTACCAGTGTGGGACCTAAATCTGGTATTATCGACTCTCCAGGGTGCCCCCTTCGAGCCTTTAAATGGCGCTACATTGTCTATGCTGACGCTCAAACTGATCTTTCTGGTAGGGATCACCTCTCTGCGTTGCGTGTCGGGATTGGCTGCATTATGTATGAGGCCACCTTATTTTGAATTGCACAGAGACAAGGTGTTTTTTTTCATTTTAGGTTGTTTTTTGCCTTTTCACCTTAACGAGGAAGTTGTCTTACCTTCCTGGTGTCCAGCATCGGCTAATCCTAAGGCGAAGTCTCTCCATGCTTTAGATGTGGTTAGAGCCATAAGATGTTACCTGGCTGCTACTGAATCTTTCTGAAAATCAGATTTGCTTTTTGTCTCAGCGGAAGACTCTAGAAAGGGATTTCCACCAGCCAAGTCCACTCTCAGTAGGTGGATTTGAAAGGCGATGGTAACAGCTTATTCTGCCAAGGGGAAAGAACCCCCTTTGGGATCACAGCTCGTTCTACTAGAGCCATTGGTGCTTCCTGGGCCTTTCAGCATCAGGCCTCGGTGGAACAGGTTGTAAAGCTGCCACTTGGTCTTCAGTTCATTCGTTTAACAAGTGGGTGTCAGGGCCACAGCTAACGCTGTTTTTGGCTGAAAAGTGCTTCAGGCGGTATTGCGATGAACTACCTGCTGTTCCGCACTGGGGATTCCGCCCATATGGACACTGCTTTTGGATGTCCCAACTGTGAATACTATCTGATTGGAAAGAAAAATGCAATTCTGTGATACTCACCTGTAGAATTGCTTTTGTTTCCTATCCATTCCAGGCCGTCCAACCCGCTCTTTGAGGGTTATGTCCTGCATACCCTTATGGTGATGAACCAATACTTGTTCGTAGGACACTTTTTGCACAAATTAGAATTTTAGGTTCGAGAGAGTACAAGCGGAGGCTATGTGATCATGGTCTCCTATGTTCGGGGCCTCCCGGCCTGCCTCTTGTTATTGAGTTACTGCTTTTTAATTACTGGGCTTGGTTAAGAGGCAGCTGCCTTTATAGGGGGCCGGAGGAGCCTCATCTTTGATCTTGCAGTCCACGCCCCCTTTGGGGCGGAGTTACCCAACTGTGAATACTATCGAGACGGCCTGGAATGGATAGGAAACAAAAGCAATTCTACAGGTGAGTATCACAGAATTGCATTATCCTCTGTAGGTGTGTATGTTTTAAGCAAGTTTAATCTAAAGATTTCATTTCAGATGGCCAGACCTGAGCATTGAGAGGTACAGGGGGAGCAAGGACTAGCAGTATTAGCTGACTACATTGCTGTTTTAATCATCCTATAAAAGTATATTTCCCCAATGCCAAATATTTAGTAAAATGGCTCGTTAAATAAACTTTCTTGCTTGGTCAAGTAATTATATAGATGTATTTACATAATTGTTCATGCATAGTAATAACTGGTATAAAAATGGTAATCCATTTTTCTTCATCGGGAAACCTTACCTGATATGTAAGTACAGAGCCGAGTTGAGGTGCCCATAGAGAATGTGCACCCTAGTCTGGGCACAAACTTCATGGTCTGCGGCAGACAGATTGCTACAGTTATGCTGAGGAGCCTTGTGCTGCAGCAACAGTTCTGGTGTGGGGTCCCTAAAGATCTGTTTAGGAGCACCCTGCTCCCATTAAACGATTGGCACCCCAGTGGTAAGGTCCTTGTCCTTTTAGGTAGAAGTCTATCTTTTTCTTGTGTTACTTTTGTCCCATTCACGAAAAGCATCAGACTTCTTCATGGGGAAGACAGCATAAGTCTTGGGTGATCATCTGGTTATGTACATGAAGAGATGTGCTTTCTTTTGTGTAGGGGGGGCATGCTTAATGAGGTTTTGCAAAGGTTTGATAGACCTAGCACAGGAAATCTGTGTCAGACTGGAATGAATGATGGTATGACAGGCATGAAGGGTAAAGCATTAGATGGAAGGTGTTGAAGAGGACAAAAACCCATGTCTGGATTGCAGACATACTTGCTCCCCCTAGGACACCCCGATCAGGAGTGCCCCCTGTGTGAAACCCCACAGGCCGAATAATAACCATCGTACCCAGTTCAACGGTGCATGCGTGAGCATCCCCGCTATCCCTTTAGCAGGCCGTGTGCTCA
This sequence comes from Gastrophryne carolinensis, assembly GCA_027917425.1. Taxonomy (NCBI): domain Eukaryota; kingdom Metazoa; phylum Chordata; class Amphibia; order Anura; family Microhylidae; genus Gastrophryne; species Gastrophryne carolinensis. The sequence goes on from CM051238.1 coordinate 265,235,936, forward strand.
CAGCAGGCATTTGTGAATGCCCAGTGCAGACGCACTCCCTATTAAAGGGTAGCGGGAGATGCGTCCGCCACATTGCTCGCATTAGATGAGCTCCTGGACAAAGGGGCTCTAGCAGATCCGAGCATGCTGTCTGGATGAGCAGTCGTGCATGCGTTGTAGGACTGGGAAGAGTTCCCTCAGGTGACCTGGAGGGTTCTACACAGCGGGGTGCCCTGGGGGCATAGTCAAAATCCTGGGTTTTGGTCCACTTGCCTATCTAGCTAATGCACTACATTCTGACATAATATGTTTACACTTTCTGAAAAGGATATGGACACTGCTTTGCAGGAACTTTGAAAGGTAAAATAATCATTTCTATACCACTGTATGCTGATTTCTGCTGTTCCTGGCCACATTGGATTGTTAACACTTTTAATAATGTGCCATTGAGCTCAAGTGTTTTTTCTTCAATATTGTAGGGATGCTGGTTGTGAATGTGACCTGGCGAAACAAGACCTATGTTGGTACACTGTTAGACTGCACACGACATGATTGGGCACCACCTAGGTAAGTTGTGCTTTCGGGAAAAAATATTTTTAATCTGAGGCCTAAATTGTATTTCAAAATAATGAATATCTTAATTCTTTCCCTTCCCCCTCCAGATTCTGCGACTCTCCCACCAGTGACTTGGAGATGCGGAATGGACGGGGGAGGGGTAAACGCATGCGTCCAAGTAGTAATGCTCCAATTACTGAAGGTACATCAACTGCTGATGGTAAAGGTGCAAGCAGTAGCAGCAGTAGTAGCAGCAAGACACGTGCTGGGGCCAACAACAAAGGTAGAAGAGGAAGCCAAAATTCAGGAGAACATCGTCCACCCCCTTGCAATGCATCTGAAGATATTAAAGCAAGTCCCTCATCTGCTAGTAAGAGGAAAAGCAAACCCCCTTCTGATATGGAACTGACTTCAAGTTCAGAAGACTCTAAAGGCAGCAAACGTGCTCGTACAAATTCCATGGGGTCATTATCTAACCCAGTATCTGGGTCTTTGCCTTTACCAGTTCCATTAGGCACTATTAAGGTAGAGCCAATTGCACTGGACCGGAATTGTTCTTCACCCATTTTAATAGACTGTCCGCACCCCAACTGTAACAAAAAATACAAACACATTAATGGTCTGAAGTACCATCAGGCTCATGCACACACAGACGATGACAGTAAGCCAGAGGCAGATGGCGATAGTGAATGTGGGGAGGAGCCTTCTCTTCACCTTGATTTGGGTAGCTGTAATGGTACTTTTCCATCACAGAAGGGTTCTCTTTCTCCTGCCAGATCTACGACACCTAAAGCTCGATTGACTGAACCACAAAGTCCACCACTTTCATCCAAGTTTGGAAATAAAGTAGTGTGCAAAAAGAAAATGGGTACTGAAGGGGACACTGATCCTGGGGCACTTTCTAATGATGGGTCTGATGAAGGCGCGATGTTGGCAGATGATACAAGCAATGATGGCTTTGACTCACTGGAAAAGCGGGCTGGGGAGAAAGATGCAATCAAGAAAGGAAATGGGAATAAGCAAGATAAATTGGCTCCCTCAAAGACTCTTAAGCCCACTCGTCCCATAGCTCCTGCTTTAGTACCTCAACAAATGTACACGATTCAGGCAACCACCTTTACTGCTTCAAGTCCGGGATCCTCAAGTGGTCTTGCTACTACCGTGTTACAAACTATGCCTACAAGCCCACAACTCAAACCCATACAGCCCAAACCTACAGTGGTTGGAGAGCCATCTAGTATTAACCCAGCATTAACACCATCTAGAGATAAAAAGAAAAAAGACAAAAAGAAAAAGGATCAAAGAGATGAAGATAGCCCTGGAACATCAATGAAAGTTGCCCGCCCCGAAGATGGTAAAAGTCCTTATCGGGAAGTAGTCAGCGATTCTTCAAGCAAAAGTGATGCCCTTCTTAATGGCTCTGATGCCCATCAGAGCCGTCTGGCCAGCATAAAGGCTGAGGCTGACAAAATATACAGCTTTACAGACAATGCACCCAGTCCTTCTATAGGTGGGGGAGGAAGTGCCTCAAATCGCATAGAAAATCCTAGTCCCAGTCAACCCATGACACCACTGCACGTTGTGACTCAAAATGGGTCAGAAGGGACATCCGCTAAAACAAATAGTCCTGCTTACTCTGACATATCTGATGCTGGAGAGGATGGAGAAGGTAAAATAGAGGGGGCAAAAGTAAAGGATCCAGAGCAGATGGTAAAAGAAAGTGCCAAAAAGTCCCTTTTTCCACCCCAGACCCAGAACAAAGAATCCCCGTATTACCAGACTTTTGAAACCTATTATTCTCCTAACTATGCACATTCCAGTCCTGGTGCAATGAATCCCACTGGTCAGTCCACACCAGAAGGTCAGCCCCTTAAAGTTAAGAAAGAGGAGGACTTGGAAGTTACTGAAGTAAAAATGAAAGTTGAGCCACCAGAGGAAAAAAAGCCAGAGCTCAGCAGCACTAGTCAACAACCTTCAGTTATCCAGCAGCGTCCTAATATGTACATGCAGTCACTGTATTACAATCAGTATGCCTATGTGCCTCCCTATGGCTATGCTGATCAGGGGTATCATGCCCATCTACTAAGCACTAACCCAGCTTATAGACAGCAATATGAGGAGCATCAGAAACAACGACAGAACCTAGAGCAGCAGCAGCAGCAGCAGCAGCAAAGAAGCATTGAAAAGAAAGAGATGGTTATGAGAGACAGAGAAGCCACCCTGAAAGAAGAATGGAAGCACAAGTCTTCAGTACCCCCCACACTGACAAAAGCTCCAAGTCTAACTGATTTAGGGAAGCCTGCTTCTAGCAAACCCAAGGAACTGGGGCCTGTAACGGACCCTGGTAAGTCAGTGATTATTCCAAAGCCTGAGGACTCTCCCAAATTACCTGTTCAGCAGCCAGAATGTCTAAAAGTTAAAGTATCTGAAGCACATTCAGTAAAGGAAACTGCTGAAACATCAAAATCTATAAGCGAATGCAACAGGCAGGCTGGTCTAGATCCTGTCCTTTGGTATAGGCAGGTAAGAACTTTTTCATGTTGTTGGTTTAATTAATAGTGTATTCATAATGGTGAGTTTTTACTAAAAAAAAAAAAAAAAAAAAAAATACAGGGTGGTGCTGGTTGCCACACTTTCCTTAAAGTGACTGTGCATGCAAAAATATGATACATACTCACCTATAGTCCCTTGCAGACGATTAGCCTTATACTGGCCGTTTGTGAATGGGGACGGCGCAGTCTGGATCTCCAGCTGAGGCACGTTTCAACCATAGCACGTGGTCTGGTCTCTTGGCATCAATCACGGTGACTGGCCACACCTGCTCCATTCACTTAAATGAAGGGGTATGCTGAGCGCTGGCACTCCCCCCTCCTTTTTATTGAATGGCACAGTCATGGCCAGTCTGCTTTCTCCCGTCCTACAGTGCATGCGCTGGCCTCTGTCCGATTGGCTCCTTCGACTGCACTAACATGAACTTGCCTAGGCTCATTCAAGGAGTTCCCAAATGTGGATGCCTCGGGGGAGGAAATCAAGTGGCCCTAGAATCTTAGAGTTTCCAAGGGCTGTCAGGCCTGAGTTTTGCCCTGGTGCAGTTGGCCTCGCTTAGTCCATCTCCGTTAGCATGGTAAATCTTTCAGTCAGGGAGACCTTCTCTGGATGAGGGGTGGTATTGTATTAGAGCTAATTTCCCTAATTACCTTGCAGACTAGTTTTGCTGTTGTGATAAACCCACCTGAGCCAGCCCTGGAATCTGCCACAATTCTGTTCATGAACGCAGTTTGGTACTGATATACCTACTGATAAAATCTCTTTTGGCTATAGCAAATTATTCTGTCCTACCCCTGAATCCAAGCTCAAAACTTATGAAGGGACTTCCATTGGGCGCAGAATCTACCTTCGGATCCCCAGTTATTTCTGGCTCTGACAAATGGCTATGAAATCAAGGCCTTGCCATACTAGGTCCTAAGATTTAGAGATCTGTGGCAGAATTTGTTTCTGTTAACATGGCCTGAGCTGTCCCTATACCTAAACCCAGGTTTCAGAACTCTGCAATGATCGAGCACATAATTACACAATCTTCAGATACCTCAAACTCGGTGCAGCTTCCATCTTGCTAGGTCAGTTCTCCAATTAGGCTGAGCCTGATGCCTTCCTTCACTCAGTAATCAAGAGAAAGCAACACTATTCTTAGTATACATCACGTCCCGTTCCAAAAGATAACCTTACACATGGGTTATTCATCTTCAGATGTCATGTGGACCATATATACCGAGGCACCTCCCACAGAAACCCAGATTTTCTCTGCAGTCTGGGACTGCCAGGACGAGAAAGTGGCTCTCTCTGTTTTAGGCAGGTGAGCGGGCTCTTGTGGCCCTACGGCCCTGTGGAGCTATTCCCACCCATTCTGTCTTTATTATACTGCCTCCCAGCCTCGGCTGTAGTGTTCGGGTGAAGGTAGACAGCACCATATTTAGGTGCTAAGGAACTGTGCTCCGCCGCAAATCCCCCACCAAAGGGTAGACTGTTCAGGCCATGGTGAGCCTTATGGGATGCCCTGCCCGCATTACGTGTGTCTATCACCCCATATCCCTCAGTGGGTTCCCTTATGGATGACTCCTCTCGTTCCTCTGAGTCCCTTAGGAGGAGGGGGGGTGTATATAGCATTATGCAGCGATCTCCATTTTAAATTGGTTGCACTGTTTTCTTTTAATCTGATACCGCGCTCTTGTACACCGCTCTGCATATGGCGGCGACATTTACCTCAGGCGCTACGGCGCAGTCATTGGCTGTTTAGTTCACGTGGGCGCGTCTCTTCGCGCTCTCGGAGGGAGGTGGGCGGGGCGAGTGACGCTTTTTGCGTCACTCCTCCGCGGCCCGCCCCTCGGGGTGTATGTGGGCGGCATCTTGTCTCGGTGGTGCTGCGTAGCTGGCGTCTGTTTTCGCAGTCTGTAAGTGCTCTCCTGGGCTATCTTTTCTTAATACTCCTACTATATATATATATATATATATATATATATATAATCTCCCTTGCGGTGCTTTGGGGCATCCCGGGTTTGCTCTAGCATTATTCCCAGTTGGCCAATTGAGCCACGATAATCACCTTATGGAGGCTTCTCAAGACAATGAGTCCGGGGTTCCTTTGGGACAAAGCCGGTTCTGTACTGATTGTGGGGTTTCCGCTGTACCTTGTGACTTCAAGGTCTGTCTTTCCTGCGCCCAGCAGACTGTTGCGCGGTTGTCTGGGATGCCCCTTCTGGGGGCTGCATCCCCTGAGGCCTTGCCTACTCCCCCTCGCTTACATACAGCTCAGGTTGTGGCGCACGCTAGCAGGGATGCTCAATCTGATATTCTTAGTATACAGTACGTCCTGCTCCAAATCTTATACTTACTTGGGATATACTCCGCCAGATGGCGCTGGACTGCAGAGACATTGAAAATAGGCTCCTCCCGGCCCCTCAAATACCCAGGGACCTCCCACAAATCCCCAGAATTTCTCTGCAGTCTGGTTGCGAAGGACGAGAAATTGGCTCTCTACTCACAGGTGAGCGGGGTTATTAACCTGCGGCCCTGTAGGACTATTCCCACCTGTTCCACTAGTAATATGCCTCCCAGCCTTGGCTGCGCTGGTCGGGTGAAGGTAGGCAGCACCGCCGTTTGTGCTTAGGAGCGCTGCTCCACTGCAATCCCCCACCAAAGGGTAGGCGGTTCAGGCTTATGGTGGGCCTCTATGGGATGCCCCTCCCGCACTATTGGTGGGCCCTATTTAAGTGGCCGCCGTCCTCCCTCATCATCCTCGTAGTCTTAGGGGGAAAAGAGGGGGGGGGTGTGTATGTGTATAGATATGTATGTTATGCAGTCTGTGCTTTCACTTTTCACATGCCTTTATTCTTGTGTCAGCCGCCGCGCTGACTTGTCTTTATTGATTTTAAATTACCCGCCGCCGCTCGCTGACTTGGTTCCGCGCTTGGCGGCGGCATTACCTCAGGCGCTAGTGCGCCATCATTGGCGGTTTGCCTTTCTGGCTTCGCGGTCTTCGGGGGGGCGGGGCCCGTCTTTGGCACATTCCGCGTCATCGCTATTACTGGCCCGCCCCTCAAGGTATGCCGACTTTTCTGACTTGGTTGGCCTATGCGCGACGGACTCCTACCTACTGCGGTCCGTAAGTGCCCTCGCGGGCTGCTTTATCTGCTTCCCTTTTGTTACGATGTACTTAAGGTCTTGTCTGCTTATGTCTTTCAGGTGGGACGAACACTTCTTGGCTTCTCCCGGCCCTGTTTTTAGTATATTACTTGTAGGCCTTGTAAAAATTATACTCCCACGTCCCTATCGGGTTATTGGGGCATCCAGGGTTGCTATATAGCGTTATTCCCTATCGGTGTATAGCACCGCTATAATCACCATATGGAGGCATCCCAGGATAAGGTTACCGGGGTCCCTTTGGGACAAGACCGGCTGTGTGTAGCATGTGGGCAGCCTCATGCTGACGCTGACAAGGCGCGGGTCTGTGTACCCTGTGCTGAGCAGGTGCTTGCATTGCAATCTGGCCTGCCAGTGACTGCACCTCGTTTCACTTCCCCTACTCCCCCAAGCTTAAATCTCACTCCTGCTGAGTTGCATACTAGTGGGGATTCTCAGCCTGATGTGTCTTCTAGACTGGCTACTGTTGAACAGATTATTGCGAAGTCTTTAGCGCGTAAGGCCCCTGCTAAGAAGCGGCACTTGACGCCTAATGTTACTGTTTTCCCTATGGGAACTGAGGAGTTTATGAATCTGTGTGGCTATAACCCGTCTGATGAAGGGGAGCTCTTTTCTGATTCAGGCTCATCTGATGAGAGACCAAGGGGTCATGACGATTCTGGCTCTGACCCCTGAGCCCCGGATGACACTGACAGATTATTGACCCAGATTTTTGAGGTTCTGTCCATCTCTCTCCCTGTTGCGACTCCCAGGCAAAGAGGGGAGCTTTTCCATACAGCAAAATCATGTTAGGAATTTCTAGAGCAGGCACATTTCCATAACCTTGTGCTCAAGGAATGGGAGCGCCCCAGTAAACTTCCCGGGGTTTCAAAGAGTCGGGATAGGAAGTATCCCTTTCCTGCTGAGGTGGTTAAATGTTGGTCATCCAAACCCCCCCCCCCCCCCCCCCCCCGAGGTGGATGCCCCGATCCTAGGGCTATCTAACACCTCTGTCATGCATTCCCCTGATTCTACTACCCTGCGGATGCCGAAACCCGGCATATTGATCAGCTGGCATCCCACGCCTTTGGATGTGCGGGGACGGCGCTGCCCCTGGTCTGTGCCTCTGCCATTTCTGCTGTAACCACTAGAACCCTTATCAGAAATATGCTTGATAGTGCCCCTGATGATTTGCCTTGTGAGATGTTTAATGCACTCTCCAGTTGTGATGTTTTTGTAAATTTTATTCTATCAGCATTGGATGACACCATCAGAATGTGTGCCAGAACTTCTGCCCTCGTGGTTTGGCTGCGCCAGTGGGCTGCTGACAACGCTGCCAAGAAGGCCCTCACTGGGTTTCCCTTTAAAGGACTGCGTCTGTTTGGAGACCGCCTGGACCTTTTTGCTAAGGGAGGCAGGTTACCCCAGCGCAGGCTTCAACCTCGGCCCTTTCAGGGTCAGGGTTCCTTCTCCTCCCCTTACCGTGGTGCAAGACAGGGAAGAGGGGTTTCTTTCCCTGGGGCCCGGGGAGATTTCTGGGGTAGAGGCAGAGGACATGGACGTCCTGGCTCCTCCTGGGGTCCCAAAGCAAAATCCTCTCCCAAGCCCCCTCAGGCATGATGGGGCGGCCTCACCCATCCGGGTGGGGGGACGGCTGCAGCACTTTGCTCACGTTTTTAGGCTTCATGTCTCAGACCGGTGGATTCAGGAGGTAGTGTCCTCCGGTTACAAGTTGGAGTTTGCTGCCGATCCCCCTCCAAGATTCATCAGATCCCGGATTCCTCAGGACCCTGTGTCAGCTCAGGAGCTAGTGCAAGCAGTGCTAGGCCTCCTGGAGCTGGGGGTCATCTGCCAGGTCCCTTTAAGAGAAAAAGGCAAGGGCTTTTATTCCAACCTATTCACAGTACCCAAAAAGGATGGTTCTGTCAGGCCCAACAAGGTCTCAACATGTTTGTCAGGGGCAGGCGCTTTTGCATGGAGACTCTGTGCTCTGCCATCAGTTCCCTGCGCCAAGGGGATTTCATGTCTTCTGTGGACATCAAGAATGCTTGCCTTCATATTCCTGTGTTCCCAGGTCATCAAAGGTTCCTCAAGTTCGCTCTGATGGATCAACACTACCAATTTGTGGCCTTGCCCTTCGGCCTCACTTCAGCTCCCAGGGTGTTCACCAAGGTGCTGGCTGGCGTGATGTCTCTGCTCAGATGTCAGGGCGTCCGCGTGCCTCCCTATCCTGACATCCTCCTCACTTCCCAGTCTACATCAGGCAGAGTTGGATACTCAGCTGGTGGTGTCCACTCTGGAGTCATTTGGATGGGTGATCAACCACCCCAAGTACTCACTGTCCCCTTCCTTGGTAACTCCATTTCATTCTTCTCTGGATACAGTTCAGGCAAGGATCTTCCTTCCTCACAGAAGGTGAAGTCTGATTGCACAGGCTCAGTTCCTCCTAGCTTGTCCCCATCCCTCCATCAGGCAGGGGATGCAGCTGGTGGGCCTGATGGTGGCGTGCTTCGAATCGGTCCCTTATGCGAAGCGGCCTCTGCAACTTCACCTATTGTCTGTATGGGACAAGGACCCAGCATCCCTGGACAGGGTGTGTGTGCTCTCCCCCCTGGTCAGGAGGTCCCTCTTGTGGTGGATGGCTCAAGGAACCTGTTGGGGGGAAGATCCTTTCTTGCCCCTCCCTTGGAGACGGTCACCACGGATGCCAGTCTGTCAGGTTTGGGGGGGGGGGGTTTCTGGAAGTCCCTGCGCTTCCAGGGGAGGCCCACACACCTATCAATGACTTGGAGCTGCGAGCGATCAGGTTAGTTCTGGCTCTCTTTACTACTCATCCTCAGGGCCTGCCTGTTTAGGTGCGCTCGGACAACCAGACAGCAGTTGCCTACATCAATCATCAGGGAGGGACCCGGAGCAATGGGCCCTCCAGGAAGCGTCTCAGATCCTGACTTGGGCGGAGGCCAATGTCCCCTGCATTTCAGCTGTGTACATCCCGGGGGTGGAAAATCACCTGGCGGACTCTCTGAGCAGTGGGACCTCTCATCAGGGAGAATGGTCCCTATGCAGCAGGTTGTTTCAATCTCTGTGCCACCGTTGGGGCCAACCAGATGTGGATCTGTTTGCGTCCCGCCACAATCACAAGCTTCCAGCTTTTGTCTCTCTGTCCTGGGATCCTCTGGCCCTGACCTCGGATGCGCTAGCAATGTCATGGAAGGACTTTCAGTTCCTGTATGTCTTCCCCCCCCCAATTCCCCTGCTCGGCAGGGTTCTGCGCAAGATTGCTCTGGAAGGGGTGCCAGCAATTCTGGTGGCCAAGAAGAGTGTGGTTTGCAGACGTGGTACAGCTGGCAGTAGATCAGTACGCTCTGCCCTTGGTGCCAGATCTGCTCACTCAGGGCTCACTACGCCATCCCAATTTACAAACTCCGGCTTTGACGGTTTGGATGCTGAAACCTCCATCTTGATGGAGAAGGGGCTGTCTTCCTCAGTTGTGGATACTTTGATTAAAGCTAGGAAGAAGTCTTCATCTTCCATTTATTACAGGGTTTGGTTTGCCTACATTGACTGGTGTGAGTCTAGGTCTCTTCCCTGTCGTGTGTTCTCTATTCCCAGGATTCTGGAGTTCCTGCAGCATGGGCTGGAGATGGGGCTCCAACTCAGTACTCTGAAGGGTCAGGTTTCTGCCCTGGCTATCTTTTTCCAGAAGTCCTTTGCTCAGCACCCTCTGATCAGGACTTTTTCCCAGGGGGTCACTCATGTGCGTCCCCCACGTAAACCTATGGTGCCTGTTTGGGATTTGAACTTTGTTCTGTCAGCCTTGCAGGGTGCTCCCTTTGAACCTGTGCAGGATGCTGCCTTGGCCATTCTTACGCTCAAGGTTGTGTTTCTGGTGGCTATCACTTCTGTCAGGCATGTGGCTGAGTTGGCGGCGCTGTCCATTCAGCCCCCTTACTATGAGAGGCACCAGGACAAGGTGGTGTTTCGTTTCAAACCTGATTTTCTGCCTAAGGTAGTGTCTGCCTTTAATTTGAATCAGGATATTCTTCCTTCTTTGTGCCCTAATCCTAGCAATACTAAGGAGAGAGTTTTGCACTCCTTTGGATGTGGTTAGGTGTCTGAAGTACTATCTGGTGGCTACTGCACCTTTCAGGAAAACTGATGATCTTTTTGTGGTCCCTTCTGGTCCTAGGAAGGGTTTGGCTCCGGCCAAGTCTACTATCAGTAATTGGATTCGTCAGGCTGTGATTCAGGCCTTCTCTGCTAAGGGGAAGAATCCTCCCTTCCGCCTTACTGCTCATTCCACTCGTGCTATTGGTGCCTCTTGGGCTTTTCAGCACCAGGCTTCTGTTGAACAAGTTTGCAAGGCCGCTACTTGGTCTTCTGTTCATACCTTTTTAAAGTTTTACAAGATTGATGTTAGGGCCTCAGGTGACGCTGTTTTTGGCCGAAAGGTTCTGCAGGCGGCAGTGGTTTAAACTGCCTACTGCTGATTTTTCTTGGGGATCCCACCCTACTTTATGGACACTGCTATTGGATGTCCCAACTGTAAGTATTAGATTTGGAGCAGGACGTACTGTATATTAAGAATAATACAATTCTGTGATTACTCACCTGTAGAATTGGTATTATGAGTATACAGTACGTCCTGCTCCAACCCACCCTTGGTTTGCATTTTCTTGGATCCCCTGTATGGTGATTGTTATCATTGTTATAGTTGATAGTTTGGATTGTTTCATTCTCCCGGCTTCTTCTTAACTGCTTTTCAATGCTGGGGATTTGTGGGAGGTCCCTGGGTATTTGAGGGGCCGGGAGGAGCCTATTTTCTATGTCTCTGCAATCCAGCGCCATCTGGCGGAGTATATCCCAACTGTAAGTATTAGATTTGGAGCAGGACGTACTGTATACTCATATTACCAATTCTACAGGTGAGTAATCACAGAATTGTATTATTCCTAGTATGTCACACCCCCCACTTCCCGATATCCATAACACTTGGGAACCCGGCCTATAGAGGGCGATCTTGCAGAGATGACATGGAAAAAAGGAGCCTGGTCCATAAGTACTGGGTTCCTCCCACTATTCCTCAGTCTTTTCGTCTCTGCAGTCGGCGAAGCATTCAGAAGATGACTCCTTCAAGCTGCAGGTAGCCGGGCTTGCTCCCGGCCCTTTTTTCTCTCTCTCTGTCTGACATTTTTAAAACCTGTTTGGTTATATTGTATGCCTCCCAGCCCTGGCTGTATAGTTCAGGCAAAGGTAGATACATACACCTTTGGTGTATACAGGAGTTTTTGCTCCTCCGTGAGACCCAGATTTGGGTAGGCGGCTTCCGGGTTGGTGTGTCCCGATGTGGGATGCCCTTGTCCCTTTAAAATCCCCTTTTACCTGATGGGTGCATTTCTGCCCTCTCCCCTTTAGTTCTCCTTTAACTCTGCTGGGTAAAAAGGAGGGGGGAAAGGGGGGCGTTATCTGGGCTTATTTGTCACCATGCACACAAAGAAAAAAAAAAAAAAAGACATAAAATAAGTCTATTTCTTATGTATGTTTTACTATACTTTTTAATAGGAAATGTTTTATTTACATTTTCCTATCTCTGTCTAGGCAGCATTTTTTGCTTACCTATTAAAGCTCTTTGTTTCTAGCTGTGTTCAGATTTGAATTTTCCCTCCATTTTTGGCCATGTGATCCTGGAAGTGGGCGGGGCTTGGCATGCCTTTATTTAGAGAGCACCTGGTATGCTCTGTTTGACTTCCTGTTTCCTTACCTCATGAGGTGAGCTTATCGCATGGGCTGTGAGAGTTTCTGTCTTTTATTTATATTGTGTGCATTTGGTGACTGTTTTGTTTTCTGTAGGTGGAAACTCATTTAAAAAGGGTTTTTTTCTGGTCCTTTATAAAAGAAAAAAAAAATATATATATATAAAGCCCTTAAGCCTTATTTTGGGGTCCATTTGTGTTTCATTCCTCCCACTTGGGACTATTTAAAGGGGCATCCCGGGTAGCAATTGCGTAAATCCCATATATACTTGCCGACTATAATCAATTATAGTATAATACTAAATATGGAGGCATCCCAGCATAATGGACATGCAATTCCCTCTGCACAGACTCGGCAATGTTTTGGATGTGGGGCATCCCTTGTTGGGATAACGCAATTCTTTGCGTCTCTTGTGCACAATTAGCTATTATGCAGCAAACTGAGGCCCAGGCTTCAGGGCCTGCGGCTAATGCCTCATCTCCTACTCTGCCATGTCTTGTCTGTACCCCCAATGATATTGTCATGGGTGGTGAGTCACCTGCTGATTTATGTGCCAGATTGGCTCATCTTGAAAGATTGTCTACTCTGTGCCTAAGAAGGCCTCAGCTAAAAGCACTTGACCCATGGCGCTCCGGCAGGTGAGTCAGACAATTGTGAATTGCTTGATTGATCTGATCCTTCTCAGTTAGAAGAAGGAGAATTATATGAGGAATCAGATGTTTCTGTTGAACAGCAATTTGTTGGTATTGATATTGAGCAGGGTGAAGCAAGTGTTGTGGATACCCCAAAGCTCTTGCTCAGTTATTTGAGGTTTTGATTATTACTTCTCCTGAATTAGTCCCTCCTTAAAAAGGGGAATTCTTTGGAGCCTCTAAACCTCGTTAGAATTCCCAGATCAAAAGCATTTTTATGATATTATTCTTAAAGAATGGGGGAAGCCTGCGCGGCTTCATGGCATTCCCTTGGGCTGGGACAAGAAATATCCCTTCCCAGCTGATACTGTTAAGCGTTGGTCATCACCACCTGTGCCCACCGCTCTGGGCATGTGTACACTCACTGCGCGGATGGGTTAAATGCGGAGGACAAATTCCTATGTGTGCGCAAGCATACAATGACCATCTATGCATTAATATTTAATTAATAGAGAGACTGGATTTTTAATAGATACTCTGCTCATGGGTGGATGCCCCTGTGCTTAACTTATCTAATTTCTCGGTGTTGAATTCTCCTGACTCCACTACACTTAAAGATGGAGAGGATAAGCCTATTGATCAAATGGCGTACCACGCTTTTTACAATGTGGGTTCGGCCTTGCTGCCTGTTGGTGCTTCGGCACGCATGACAGTGGCTATTAGGTCTGTTTTGAGAGACCTAATGAATTACTCAGGGCTTGATCCGGCCTCTGATGAGTACGCCGCTCTTAAGCGATGTGAGATGTTTGCATCTTTTGTACTTTCTGCCTTAGATGATACTCTGCTCATGTGCAGCAGAACCTCTGCCTTGTTAGTCGCCATCCGGCGGTCAATATGGTTGCGGCAGTGGGCAGCTGATATTGTAGCCAAGAAATCGCTTACAGCGCTCCCTTTTGTGGGATTGCGCCTCTTTGGAGAAAAAATTGGATTCTGTCACTAAAGGAGGTAATTTACCTCAGCGTAAGAAACATCTTTCGTGGAATGGCCTCTTTTAACCCTTTCGGGGGTCTAGATCCGGTAGAGGATCAGCCTTTTCAGCCCCTAGAGGGAATGCATGGAATAGAGTTAAGGGACGTGGCTGTCCAAAACCAAATCTGCCACTAAGCCCGCTCAACAATGAGGGGGCGCCCTCACCTTTATGGGTGGGGGGACGTCTGCGGTTCTTCTTCCAGGTCTGGGTTCAGGAGGTATCAGACAATTGGGTTCTGGAAGTAGTCTCTTCCAGTTACAGACTGGAATTCGAGTCCCTCCTCCCAGATTTTTCATGTCCAGGATGCCGTCAGATCCGGCAATTGCGCAGGGACTGTGGGCAGCAGTAGCGAATCTGTTAAACATGGCTGTTATCGGCCTAGTGCCTCCAGTGGAAAGGGGTTTTGGGGTTTTACTCCAACCTATTCACGGTACCCAAAAAGGACGGCTCTGTCCGGCCTATCCTAGACCTAAGGAGACTCAATCATTTTATCTGTTTGAGAAAATTCCGCATGGAGTCTCTGTGATCAACGATCGATGCTCTCCGTCAGGGGGACTTCATGACATTCATCTTCTTATCGCGGCCTCCTCCCTCGAACAATCAGAGTTGGACACCAGGATGGTGGTCTCTACGCTAGAGAGGTTCAGATGGGTAATAAGTTACCCCAAATCCTCTCTCTGTCCGTCCAGGGAAATTACCTTCCTGGGCCTGATTCTGGAATGGTTCTGATTCAGGACTTGATTCGTCTATTCTTGTCCAACCCTCGTCAGTCTATCTGTCTAGGGATGAGACTAGTGGGATTGATGGTAGCTGCATTCGAGGCAGTCCCGTTTGCCCAGTTTCACATATGGACGCTTCAGCTCTTCCTCTTGGCAAAGTGGGACAGTTGCCCACTATCATTAAATCAGACTTGTCTGTTGTCTCCCCACGTTTTGCAGTCCCTTCAGTGGTGGTTAATATCGCACAACCTCCAGAAGGGCAAGTCATTTCTGACTCCGCGTTGGGAACTGGTTACCACGGATACCAGCCTGGTAGGCTGGGGGGGCTTCTGGAAGAAGCATCAGTTCCAAGGATTGTGGGGGCCTCAGGAGGCTCATTCTCCAATCTATGTATTTGAGCTTCGGCCATACGTCTTGTTCTACTTCGACTGACCCATTTCTTACAGGGTCTGCCAGTTTAGATTCAATGCTGCTTTTGGCCGCAAAATTCTGCAAGCTGCAGTAATTTGTTATGCATTATTCCTTGGGGATCCCCACCCATTATAGACACTGCCATTGGATGTCCCAAGTGTCATGGATCTTTGTAAGTGGGGTGTGTGACATACTAGGAATAATACCATTTTGTGAGTACTCACCTGTAAAAAGGTTATTACGAGTATGTCACACACCCCACTTCCCCCGCCTTTTTTTCTAGGGATCCTTTATATGGGGATTATTATTGAATATAATTGGCTCTTCCTGGTTCTCACTGCTTTTTAATAAGATTGAGGAATAGTGGGAGGAACCCGGTACTTATGGACCAGGAGGGGCTCCTTTTTCCATGTCATCTCTGCAAGATCGCCCTCTACAGGCCGGTTTCCCAAGTGTCATGGATCTTTGGAAGTGGGGTGTGTGACATACTCGTAATAACCATTTTACAGGTGAGTACGCACAAAATGGTATAAATTGAAGTGCTTGAAATCTCTCACCCTGTTGCTCCTCCGCAGCAGCAGGGAGAATTATTTTATGCTGCTAAACTGTGCTGGGAGTTCCCTGCACAGGCACATTTCAACAATCTCGTTTCCTGGGAATGGGAGAAGCCTAGTAGGCTTCCTGGTGTACCTAAAAGCTGGGATAAAGGTATCCCTTTCCTCTGGAAACAGCTAAATTATGGTGTGCCCCACCCGAGGTTGAAGCACCAATACTTGGACTATCTCATACCTCTGTGGTGCACTCACATGACACTACCACTTTAAAAGATGTGGAAGACCGGCGCATTGATCAGCTAGCCTCTCATGGTTTTGCCTGTGCGGGGACCACGCTGCGCCCTGTGTGTGCATCTGCTATTACAACTGTTGCGATCAGAAGATTGATCAGAAGTGCCTTAGAGGGCGGTTCTGCGGCTTTGGGCAGAGATGTATTTAACTGGCTTATGTATTGTTAGGAATTAACTTCAATGTTCTTGCTACCCTGGAAGATGCCATTAGAATGTGCGGCAGAACCTCTGCCCTGCTGGTTGCTGTACGCTGTTCTGTTTGGCTGCGCCAATGGATGGCTGATATTGCTGCTAAGAAGGCTCTTACTGGGACTCCCTTTAAAGGACTGCGCCTTTTTGGGGAACGTCTGGATCTGTTTGCCAAGGAAGGCAAGCTGCCTCAGCGCAAGAAGCCACTCAGGCCCTTTCGGGGTGAGTTATGGGGCAGGGGCAGAGGACGTTGCAGACCCGGTCCTTCCTGGGGTTCCAAGCCTAAATCCTCCCCCCAGCCACCTCAGGCATGAAGGGGGGGGGGGGGGGCGGCTTCGGTTTTTTGCTCACGTCTGGAGACGCCTTGTCTCAGACCGGTGGATTCAGGAGGTAGTCTCCTCCGGTTACAAGATAGTTTGCAGCCTGGCCACCCCCAAGATTCATAAAATCCCGGATGGCACAAGACCCCCTGTCAGCTCAGTGTCTGTGTCTTGCTGTCCAAAACCTACTGGAATTGGGGGTCATTTGCCCTGTTCCTCTGTGGGAAAGGGGCAAAGGCTATTATTCCAATCTTTTCACTGTCCGCAAAAAGGACGGATCCATCAGGCCTATCCTGGATTTATTGCTCCTCAACAAATGTATCAGATTCAGGCACTGTCGCATGGAGACTCTGCGTTCTGCCATAAATTCTCTTCGCCCACGGGACTTCTTGGCCTCTATAGACATTAAGGATGCTTACCTTCATGTGCCAATTTTTGCAGGCCATCAAAAATTTCTCAGGTTCGCAGTGGAAGATCAGCATTACTAGTTTGTGGCTCTGCCATTTGGTCTTACCTCTGCTCCCAGGGTGTTCACCAAGATGCTGGCAGGAGTGATGGCTCTGTTGAGATCTCAGGGCATTTGCATTCTTCCTTACCTGGACGACATTCTTGTAGCTTCTCAGACTTTGCAACAAGCAGAGATGGACATTCAGACAGTGGTATCCACTCTGGAAACATTTGGCTGGGTGAACAACCTTCCCAAACCTTCCCTGTCTCCTTCCAGGGTAAAGTCATTTCTGGGCATGACTCTGGATACATCTCAGGTCAAGGTCTTTCTCCTTCAGCTGAAGGTAGAGAGTCTTCAGTCACAAACACAGCTCCTTCTGTCTTGCCCTCATCCGTCCATCAGACAGGCAATGCAGCTGGTGGGTTTCATGGTGTACCTTCGAGGTTGTCCCATACGCTCAATTTCACATGAGACCTCTCCAGGTTCATCTCTTGTCAGTATGGGATCTGGACCCAGGGTCCCTGGATCAGGTATTTGTGCTGTCCCCTCTGGCCAGGCGGTCTCTGTCATAGTGGCTGGATCCAAGGAATCTGCTAGTGGGCAGATCTTTTCTGACTCTCTGCTGGGAGGTGGTCACCACGGATGCCAGTCTGACTGGTTGGGGGGGGCATTTGGAGGTCCCTGAAATTCCAGGGGCAATGGGGTCCTCAGGAGGTCCATGCCCCAATCAACATTCTGGAACTGAGGACAATAAGGTTAGTGCTTTCCCATCTGACCACGCGCCTTCGGGGTCTGGCGGTACAGATCCGCTCAGACAACCAGACGGTGGTTGCCTACATCAATCATCAGGGAGGAACCAGGAGCAAGAGGGCTCTCAAGGAAGTATCCCTGATTCTGTCATGGGCAGAGGACAATGTTCCCTGCATCTCGGCTGTGTACATTCCGGGGGTGGAGAATCTGGAAACAGACTCTCTGAGCTGGGGGGCTTCTCGCATGGGAGAATGGTCCCTCAGCAACAGGATGTTCGACTCTCTGTGCCTCCGTTGGGGCCAGCCGGATGTGGACCTGTTTGCATCCCGTTAAAATCACAAGCTTCCAGCCTTTGTCTCCCTGTCACAGGATCCCCTGGCGCTGTCAGTGGATGCTCTGGCAATGTCTTGGAAGAGCTTTCAGCTCCTTTGTTTTTCCTCCATTTCCTCAAGGTGCTGCGCAAAATAGCCCAGGAAGGGGTGCCAGCCATTCTGGTGGCCCCATGCTGGCCAAGAAGAATTTGGTTTGCAGAAATCGTACAGCTGGCAGTAAGTAGATCGTTTCGTCCTGCCCCTGGTGCCAGACCTGCTCACTCAGGGGCAGCTGCGCCACCCCAATTTACATACGCTGGCTTTGACGGTCTGGCTGCTGAAACCTCCATCTTGATGGACAAAGGGTTGCCGGCCTCTGTAGTTAATACCATGATCAGAGCTAGGAAGTTGTCTTCTACCATTTACTACAGGGTTTGGCGTGCTTACATTGACTGGTGTGAGTCTAGGTCACTTCCATGTGGGGTGTTCTCAATTCCCAGGATATTGGAATTGTTACAACATGTCTTGGATCTGGGTTTTCAGCTTAGTACTCTGAATGGCCATGTTTCTGCTCTGGCTGTTTTTTTCCAAAGATCTTTTGCTCAGCATCATCTGGTCAAGACCTTCTTTCAAGGTGTTACGCATTTGCATCCTCCACGCAAGCCCATGTTAACTGTTTGGGATTTGATTTTTTATTTTTTTTGGTTTTGTCTGCCATGCAAGGGTCTCTCGTTTTGAACCTTTGAAGGATGCGGCTTTGTCCACTCTCACTGTCAAGGTAGCCTTTTTGGTGGCTATTACCTCAGTCAGGCGAGTTTCTGAATTGGCGTCGCTTTCCATCAAGCCTCCTTATTTTGAAAGACGCCAGGACAAGGTGGTGTTTCGCTTTAAAACTGATTTTCTGCCTAAGGTCGTGTCTGCTTTTCATCTCAATCAGGACATTGTGTTGCCTTCCTTGTGCCCTAACCCTGGTAGCCTCAAGGAAAGGGTGTTACACTCTCGATGTTAGGGCTGTGAGGTTCTGTTTGGTGGCTACTGGATCCTTTAGGAAGACTGATGCTTTCTTTGTGGTTCCGTCTGATCCTAAGAAGGGCCAGGCTCCTGTTAAATCCAATATCAGCAAGTGGATCCGTCAGGCCACGATTCAGGCCTATTCTGCTAAGGGAAAGTAACCTCCTTTCCGCCTTACTGCTCATTCTACTCGTGCTATTGGTGCCTCTTGGGCTTTTCAGCACTAGGCTTCTGTTGAACAAGTTTGCAAGGCTGCAACTTGGTCTGCTGTTCATACCTTTTCTAAGTATTCTTAGTATACAGTACGTCCTGCTCCAAATCTAATACTTACACTTGGGATATACTCCTCCAGATGGCTCTGGACTGCAGACACATCGAAAATAGGCTCCTCCCGGCCCCTCAAATACCCAGGGACCTCCCACAAATCCCCAGAATTTCTCTGCAGTCTGGCTGCGAAGGACGAGAAATGGCTCTCTACTCGCAGGTGAGCGGGGCTATTAGCCCGCGGCCCTGTAGGACTATTCCCACCCTTTCCACTAGTAATATGCCTCCCAGCCTTGGCTGCCTTGGTCGGGTGACGGTAGGCAGCACCGCTGTTAGGTGCTTAGGAGCGCTGCTCCACCGCTATGGGATGCCCATCCCGCACTAGTGCCCCTTGCCCCTGCCTATCGGTGGGCCCTGTTTAAGTGTCCGCTGTCCTCTTTCATCCTCCTTGTAGCCTTCGGGGGAAAAGAGGGGGGGGTGTAAATATGTATGCTATGCATTATGTGTCTTTCACTTTTTTCCATTCTGTTTAGTCTTGTGTCAGCCGCCGCGCTGGCTTGTCTTTACTGTCTTTTAAAATTGCCGCCGCCGTGCGCTGACTTTGTTCCGCGCTTGGCTGCGTCATTACCTCAGGCGTCATTACCTGGTGCGCCATCATTGGCTGCTTGCACGTTCTTGGCTTCGCGCTCTTCGGAGGGGGCCCGTCTATGGCGCGCCCCGCGTCATCGCTGATACCAGCCCGCCCCTCGAGGTATACTGACGCCATCTTTATCCTGCTTGGTTGGCCTATGCGCGTCGGACCCCTACCTACCGCGGTCCGTAAGTGCCCTCGCGGGCGGCTTTATGTCTTTCACTTTTATTACTGTGTGCTTACAGGTCTTGTCTGATTATGTCTTTCAGGCGGGGCGAACCCTTTTGGCTTCTCCCGGCCCTGTAATAGTATATAACTTGTAGGCCTTGTAAAAATAATACTCCCACTTCCCTAGCGGGTTATTGGGGCATCCAGGGTTGCTATATAGCGTTATTCCCTATCGCGTTATTCCCTATAGCGTTATTCCCTATCGGCGTATAGCGCCGCTATAATCACCATATGGAGGCATCCCAGGATAATGTGACAGGGGTCCCTTCAGGACAAGACCGGCTGTGTGTAGCGTGTGGGCAGCCTCATGCTGACCGTGTCAAGGCACGGGTCTGTGCTGAGCAGGTGCTTGCATTGCAATCTGGCCTGCCAGTGGCTGCACCTCGTTTCACTTCACCTACTCCCCCAAGCTTAAACCTCACTCCTGCTGAGTTGCATACTAGTGGGGATTCTCAGCCTGATGTGTCTTCTAGACTGGCTACTGTTGAACAGTCGATTGCTAAGTCCTTAGCGCGCCCCTGCTAAGAAGCGGCACTTGACGCCTAATGTCACTGTTTTCCCTATGTGAACTGAGGAGTTTTTCAATCTTTGTGGCTATACCCCGTCTGATGAAGGTGAACTCTTTTCTGATTCAGGCTCATCTGATGAGAGACCAAGGGGTCATGACGATTCTGGCTCTGAACCCTGGGCCCCGGATGACACTGACAGATTATTGACCCAGATTTTTGATGTTCTGTCCATCTCTCTCCCTGTTGCGACTCCCAGGCAAAGAGGGGAGCTTTTCCATACAGCAAAATCATGTTTGGGATTTCCCGAGCAGGCACATTTCCATAACCTTGTGCTCAGGGAGTGGGAGCGCCCCTGTAAACTTCCCGGGGTTCCAAAAAGTTGGGATAGGAAGTATCCCTTTCCGGCTGAGGTGGTTAAATGTTGGTCATCCCCCCCGAGGTGGATGCCCCGATCCTAGGGCTATCTAACACCTCTGTCATGCATTCTCCTGACTCTACTACCCTGCGGGATGCTGAGGACCGGCGCATTGACCAACTGGCATCCCACGCCTTTGCATGTGCAGGGACGCCGCTGCGCCCAGTCTGTGCCTCTGCCATTACTGCTGTGGCAACTAGAACTCTTATCAGAAATATGCTTGATAGTGCCCCTGATGATTTGCCTTGTGAGGTGTTTAATGCACTCTCCAGTTGTGATGTTTTTGTAAATTTTGTCCTCTCAGCATTGGATGACACCATCAGAATGTGTGCCAGAACCTCTGCCCTTGTGGTGGCTATACGCCGCTCGGTTTGGCTGCGCCAGTGGGCTGCTGACAACGCTGCCAAGGAGGCCCTCACTGGGTTTCCCTTTATAGGACTGCGCCTGTTTGGGGACCGCCTGCACCTTTTTGCTAAGGGAGGCAGGTTACCCCAGCGCAGGCGGCAATCTCGGCCCTTTCGGGATCAGGGTTCCTTCTCCTCTCCTTACCGTGGTGCAAGACAGGGAAGGGGGGTTTCCTTTCCTGGGGCCCAGGGAGATTTCTGGGGTAGAGGCAGAGGACGTGGACGTCCTGGTTCCTCCTGGGGTCCCAAAGCAAAATCCTCTCCCAAGCCCCCTCAGGCATGATGGGGCGCCCTCACCCATCCGGGTGGGGGGACGACTGCAGCACTTCGCTCACGTCAGGAGGCTTCATGTCTCAGACCGGTGGATTCAGGAGGTAGTGTCCTCCGGTTACAAGTTGGAGTTTGCTGCCGATCCCCCTCCAAGATTCATCAGATTCCGGATTCCTCAGGACCCTGTTTCAGCTCAGGAGCTAGTGCAAGGCCTCCTGGAGCTGGGGGTCATTTGCCAGCTCCCCTTAAGAGAAAAAGGCAAGGGCTTTTATTCCAACCTATTCACAGTACCCAAAAAAGATGGTTCAGTCAGGCCCATCCTGGACTTGAAGATCCTCTTCAAATTTGTCAGGGGCAGGCGCTTTCGCATGGAAACTCTGCGCTCTGCCATCAGTTCCCTGCGCCAAGGGGATTTCATGACTTCTGTGGACATCTAAGATGCTTATCTTCATATTCCTGTGTTCCCAGGTCATCAAGGGTTCCTCAGATTTGCTTTGATTGATCAACACTACCAGTTTGTGGCCTTGCCCTTTGGCCTCACTTCAGCTCCCAGGGTGTTCACCAAGGTGCTGGCTGGCGTGATGTCTCTGCTCAGATGTCAGGGCGTCTGCATGCTTCCCTATCGGGACGACATTCTCATCACTTCCCAGTCTCTACGTCAGGCAGAGTTGGACACTCAGCTGCTGGTGTCCACTCTGGAGTCATTTGGATGGGTAATCAACCACCCCAAGTCCTCACTGTCCCCTTCCTTGGTAACTCCATTCCTAGGAATGAATCTGGATACAGTTCAGGCAAGGATCTTCCTTCCTCACAGAAGGTGAAGTCTGATTGCACAGGCTCAGTCCCTCCTAGCTTGTCCCCATCCCTCCTTCAGGCAGGGGGTGCAGCTGGTGGGCCTGATGGTGGCATGCTTCGAAGCGGTCCCTTATGCTCAGTTCCACTTGAAGCCCCTGCAACTTCACCTATTGTCAGTATGGGACAAGGACCCAGCGTCCCTGGACAGGGTCTGTGTGCTCTCCCCCCGGGGCAGGAGGTCCCTCTCGTTGTGGATGGACTCAAGGAACCTGTTGGGGGCAGATCCTTTCTTGCCCCTTCCTGTGAGACGGTCAGCACGGATGCCAGCCTGTCAGGTTGGGGGAGTTTCTGGAAGTCCCTGCAGTTCCAGGGGAGGTGGGGCCCTCAGGAGGCCCACACACCTATCAATGTCTTGGAACTGCGGGCGATCAGGCTAGTTCTGGCTCACTTGACTACTCACCTTCGGGGCCTGCCTGTTCAGGTGCGCTCGGACAACCAGACGGCAGTTGCCTACATCAATCATCAGGGAGGGACCCGGAGCAAGGGGGCCCTCCAGGAAGCGTCTCGGATCCGGACTTGGGCGGGGGCCAATGTCCCCTGCATATCAGCTGTGTACATCCCGGGGGTGGAAAATCACCTGGCGGACTCTCTGAGCAGGGGGACCTCTCGCCAGGGAGAATGGTTCCTATGCAGCAGGGTGTTTCAATCTCTGTGTCTCCGTTGGGGCCAACCAGATATGGATCTGTTTGCGTCCCACCACAATCACAAGCTCCCAGCCTTTGTCTCTCTGTCCCAGGATCCACTGGCCTTGACCTCGGATGCGCTAGGAATGTCATGGCAGGACTTTCAGTTCCTGTATGTCTTCCCTCCAATCCCCCTGCTGGGCAGGGTTCTGCACAAGATTGCTCTGGAAAGGGTGCCAGCAATTCTGGTGGCCCCCAGGTGGCCAAGAAGAGTGTGGTTCACAGACGTGGTACAGCTAGCGGTAGATGAGTATGCTCTGCCCTTGGTGCCAGATCTGCTCATTCAGGGCTCACTACGCCATCCCAATTTACAAACTCTGGCTTTGACGGCTTGGCTGCTGAAACCTCCATCTTGATGGAGAAGGGGCTGTCTTCCTCGGATGTGGATACTTTGATTAAAGCTAGGAAGAAGTCTTCCTCTTCCATTTATTACAGGGTTTGGCGTGCCTACATTGACTGGTCTCTTCCCTGTCGTGTGTTCTCTATTCCCAGGATTCTGGAGTTCCTGCAGCATGGGTTGGAGATGGGGCTCCAACTCAGTACTCTGAAGGGTCAGGTTTCTGCCCTGGCTTTTTTCTTCCAGAAGTCCTTTGCTCAGCACCCTCTGATCAGGACTTTTTTCCAGGGGGTCACCCATGTGCGCCCCCCACGTAAGCCTATGGTGCCTGTTTGGGATCTGAACTTGGTTCTGTCAGCCTTGCAGGGTGCTCCCTTTGAACCTGTGCAGGATGCTGCCTTGGCCATTCTTACGCTCAAGGTTGTATTTCTGGTGGCGTGTGTCTGAGTTGGCGGCGCTTTCCATTCAGCCCCCTTACTATAAGAGACACCGGGACAAGGTGGTGTTTCGTTTTAAACCTAACTTTCTGCCTAAGGTAGTGTCTGCCTTTCATTTGAATCAGGATATTGTTCTTCCTTCTTTGTGCCCTAATCCTAGCAATGCTAAGGAGAGGGTTTTGCACTGTTTGGATGTGGTTAGGTGTCTGAAGTACTATCTGGTGGCTACTGCACTTTTCAGGAAAACTGATGCTCTTTTTGTGGTCCCTTCTGGTCCTAGGAAGGGTTTGGCTCCTGCCAAGTCTACTATCAGCAAGTGGATTCGTCAGGCTGTGATTCAGGCCTACTCTGCTAAGGGGAAGAATCCTCCCTTCCGCCTTACTGCTCATTCCACTCTTGGGCTTTTCAGCACCAGGCTTCTGTTAAACAAGTTTGCAAGGCCGCTACTTGGTCTTCTGTTCATACCTTTTCAAAGTTTTACAAGGTTGATGTTAGGGCCTCAGCTGATGCTGCTTTTGGCCGAAAGGTTCTGCAGGCGGCAGTGGTTTAAACTGTCTGCTGCTGATTTTTATTGGGGATCCCACCCTACTTTATGGACACTGCTATTGGATGTCCCAAGTGTAAGTATATTAGATTTGGAGCAGGACGTACTGTATATTAAGAATAATACAATTCTGTGATAACTCACCTGTAGAATTGGTATTATGAGTATACAGTACGTCCTGCTCCAACCCACCCTTGGTTTGCATTTTCTTGGATCCCCTGTATGGTGATTGTTATAGTTGATAGTTGTTTAATTCTCCCGGCTTCTCCTTAACTGCTTTTCAATGCTGGGGATTTGTGGGAGGTCCCTGGGTATTTGAGGGGCCGGGAGGAGCCTATTTTCGATGTATCTTCAGTCCAGCGCCATCTGGCGGAATATATCCCAAGTGTAAGTATTAGATTTGGAGCAGGACGAACTGTATATTCATAATACCAATTCTACAGGTGAGTAATCACAGAATTGTATTTTTACAAGGTTGATGTTAAGGCCTCAGCTGATGCTGCTTTTGGCTGCAAAGTTTTGCAGGTGGCAGTGGTTTAGACAGCTTGCTGTTGCTTTTGGGGATCCCACCCTACCTTACGGACACTGTTATTGGATGTCCCATATGTAAGGATATCTTTCGGAACGGGACGTGATATATACTAAGAATAATACAATTCTGTGATTACTCACCTGTAGAATTGTTATGAGTATACATCACGTCCCGTTCCGCCCCACCCTTGTTCTTGTTACCGCTTCATGATGATTGTTGTTTATATTCTCCTGGCCTTTAACTGCTTTTTAAATACTGGGGTTCTGTGGGAGGTGCCTCGGTATATATGGACCGGGAGGGGCTACTATTCCAAGTGTGTCATACCCTCCGCTTCCATAATCATGACATCTGGGTAGTCTCCAGTAGAGGGCGATCTTTAGCAGAGATGAATGCAAAAAATAAAGCTCCTCCCAGTCCATATACACCTGGGACCTCCCACCAATTCCCCAGTTCCTTCTCTGCTAGACGACGAGCAAGTCGGAAGATGAAGCCTTCTATTCCTTGCAGGTAAGCCGGGCCTGCACCCGGCCATTTGTCCCTATTTCTGCCTGGACCTTTATTCACATGTCCCCTTATGAGCCTCCCAGCCTCGGCTGTAGGTTCTGGTTGAGGGTAGGCAACACCTTCCTAGGTGTTTTAAGGAGCATGACTCCTCCGTGAGACCCCATTACAAGGGGTAGGCGGTTTCCGGGTTGGTGATCCTGGTTTAGGATGCCCTGTACCTTCAGAGGGGGGGCTCTGGCTTGTCCCTTACTGATATTCTCAGTGTGTGTCACACCCCGCTTCCTCTTTAATTCTTACGATAGGGTTACTCCACCGGCAGGTGGCGACGTTGCAGAGAGAAGTCTTGAAAACGAGCCCCTCCAGGCCTACATATACCTGGACCTCCCACTTAACACCCAGTGTTTTCTCTCTGCAAGATGCGACAAGCCAGAAGAAAGAAGTCTCCTGCTTGCAGGTAGCCGGGGTCAAACCCCGGCATCCCCTCATGGTCTATTTCTGCCCAGCTATTTGTTTTTTGTTCACTGAGTTGATATTGGAAGCCTCCCAGCCTAGGCTGCTGGCTGGGCAATGGTAGACGGCACCTCATGGTGCCTAGGGGCTTATCTCCTCCACTCGTCCCCACGCGTGGGGCAACGCGGTTATCCGGCTGGTGATCCGGATTTGGGATGCCCCGTCCCGGTCTCCCCTTTAGCCTGCCTTTCCCTTGCCTGACCCCTTGCCTGGGGGTATTTTTTAATATTATGCTGGCTAGGATGTGTGGTATGTTTTTTTCTGTGAGCTAAAACTGGCAGTCTTGAGTGTTACAGGACTAGGTTGGCAGTCCACTGAGCAGGGGAGGACACGCTCTTGCATGTGAGTAGCCATGTTGTCCGCAATGCTCGTTGTCTAGGGGCGGGCTGCGGTTTTTGTTCTGGGGCTGTGTTGTGCTTAGGTGGTTCGTAGTACGGCTGCAATGCTCGTTGTCTAGGGGGCGGGGCCACGCTCCCCGTAAACGGGGGGGGGGCCGGGCCGGGCCGGAGCGCTTCGTGCGCTTTGCCGGCCTGCCCTTCGTCTCATCGCTCCGGTGTGGAGCGTCTGGAAGTAATCCCTCAGCTGCGTGCTCGGGCGGTCTGGGGTCTGCTGGAGCCCACAGAGGTCAGTGTAGGGCGGTCTGGCAAGTCTTCTTTTGATGCTTATATGGGGATATGGCCTATCTGGAAGTAATTCCTCTAGATTGGTTGCACTGTTAGAGGGATGCATTTTGATATATATATATATATATATATGTATGTATGTATGCACATATTTTTGGGTGTTTAATGCTTAGTACGCTGTGTGTGTGTGTGTGTTACACTTGCTGCATACCTTTTTTGTACTTTCTGGAGGCTGATTGCGTCTCTCTCTTACAGGTCTGGGGATTCCCGTGCTGCGGTGGATCTCCCGGTCTGATATACCTGGCTAGTCTTATTGTGTAAAAATCCTCCCACTCCCGGGACTTTAATTATAAAAGGGGCATCCCGGGTTGCTTTATGTGTAAATCCCTGGGTTATTGCGAATACCATAAATTCACCATATGGAGGCTTCCGACATTACCGGAAACTGCTCTTCGGGGCTATCTAGGCTGTGTGGGGGTTGTGGGGCTCCGCTCCCAGGCGATGTCATCTTATGTATTCCATGTGCACGGCAGAATATTGCGCGCCAGTCCGGCACTCCGGCTGCTGGCTTCTCGCAACCTCCGTCATCTCCTACCCCCCCCCCACCTATTCCGGACCCCGTGTGACGTTGTCAAAGGTGGGGATTCGCAATCCGAGGTTTGTGCACGATTGGGCAGCCTCGAGAAAATAGTTTCCGCCGCGGTAGCTCAGAAGGCTACGGCTAAGCGGAAGCACCTTTCTCCGGTATCGCCTGTTCCGGAGGATGAGGTGTTTGAAGTATTGGATTGGTCCGATTGTCCCCCGGCTGAGGAGGGGGAGCGCCTAGAGGAGTCGGACGAGCCTGCAGACCAGCAATTGGGTGCTACCGCTGGCGATCAGGCTGCGGGGGTGTTCCTTGACACTCCTTCCATTTTGGCTCAAATGTTTGAGATTTTGGCTTTGGATTCATCTGAGGCTGTCCCCCCTGCCAAAGGGTGAGTTGTTTGATATGCCCCAGCCGCGTTTGGTGTTTCCCAGGCAACAACACTTTGTGAGGGTTGTCCTTAAGGAATGGGAACAACCCACGCGCCTTGTTGGGATTCCTCCTAGTTGGGATAAGCATTATCCCTTTACGGAGGATTTGGTGAAGCTTTGGTCTGTTCCCCCTGATGTCGATGCCCCTGTGTTGGGGCTGTCTAACACGGCTGTGTTGCACTCCCCTGACACTACTACCATTAAGGATGGTGAGGATCGTCGGATTGATCAATTGGCTCGCCATGGTTTTATCAGTGCTGGATCGGCACTGCGGCCGGTGTGTGCTTCGGCACTGGCAATATCCATTTTACAGGTGAGTACTCACAAAATGGTATTTTTGTGAGTACTCACCTTTAAAATGGGTGTTATAAGTGTGTCATACACTCCGCTTCCCCCCACCCTTGTGGTATTCCGGATCCTTTATATGGTGAACCTTTGTTAATTTTGTAGTTGTTATATGGGTTCTTCCTGGTCCTCTTACTGCTATCATACACTGGGGAATTGGTGGGAGGTCCCGGGTGTATATGGACTGGTAGGAGCTCCTTTTTTTGCATTCCTCTCTGCTAAAGATCGCCCTCTACTGGTGACTACCCAGATGTCATGATTATGGAAGCGGAGTGTATGACACACTTATAATACCCATTTTAAAGGTGAGTACTCACAAAATGGTATTTTTTCTGCTCTGCAGTCACGTGACATCTGAAGATGAATAACCCATGTGTAATGATATCTTTCGGAACGGGACATGATGTATACTCATAATAACAATTCTACAGGTGAGTAATCACAGAATTGTATTTTAACTTTCCGTTAGAGGCATGTTACATCATCTTCCCCAATAGTCTGTAAATTCTTACTTGCGGACCTTTGCACAGGTACTGCATGCTTGGGTAAGATTGTGAAATCGGGACTGATTTGGCACCCCAAGAATTTTTCTCACTTTTTTTATTGCTTGATCATTTTTTTTCTCATAATTGTGCAAATTATTTCAATCATTTGCACAGCTAAAACGTTGAATTGTATGGAGGAAAGGAAATCAAGATACATTTCTCATGGTGCCAAAGCAGTCCTATCGTGGTCACTCGTCGTTTTATTAGCCTGGATAGTCCCTTTAAGCTTTGGTCTGTGTCTGAGATTATGCAGTGTTTGGCACAGAGGTAGACTATGGGGTTCTGTCCCAGAGGATCCCTTTGATGGAGAATATTTCAATACTACACACTTTAAAGCCTAACTCACAATATGAGTTTTTTTTTGGTGGCAGAAATTCTCCCAGAATACAAAATATAGTATTAGAAACCCATCTACCAATGACAGTGTAAAGAACATTTCCTTTTCTTTGAGTTTAAAATAGTCTAAAAGGCTGCAGGGCCTTAGATATTCTTGGTGTGCCACACACCCCGCTTCACCTTTAATATTCTTCACATATTGGGTTAACTCACCGCCAGGTGACGCTGTGCAGAGAGGAAGTCTTGTAACGAGCCCCCTTCCGGCCTATATATACCTCCCAATTATCACCAGTATTTTTCTCTCTGCTTGACGACAAGACAGAAGATTGAAGTCTCCTGCTTACAGGTAGCCGGGGTCTTACCCCGGCACCCCCTTTTGGTCTATTTCTGCCCGGTTTTGATTGTTTATACCTTTATGGTGGATTGGAAGCCTCCCAGCCTAGGCTGCTCACTGGGCAATTGGTAGACGGCACTATAGGTGCGTAGGAGCTTATCTCCTCCGCTCGACCCCCCTCTTTTGGGGGCAATGTGGCTATCCGGCATGGTGATCCGGAAATGGGATGCCCCTGTCCCGAGGGTCCCCTTAGCCCCTTACTCTCCCGTTACGGTCCCTTCTCCCTTCACGGGGGGGGGGGGGGGGTAGAGGGTTGTGTATTGTGTGTGTGTGTGTGTATTTCACTGTATGACTTTTTGTAACATGTGTTTTACTTTCATGCACTTAGCAGACTGCACCGCATGTGTGCACTCGGTCTGATTGTTCCTCTTATTTTTCCTCTTAAAAGGACTTTCCTTGGTCTTGCAGAGAAGTACTGGCCGGCTTGGCCAGCGTTTAGGTCTGCTTTAGGGGGCAGCTGGGGCTTGGCCGCGCTGATTGCAGGCTGGTTTGCTGCCTGAGCCTTTGCTATAGCAGCCTCCCTCCCCCCTCCCCGTTGGTCTTTCCTTCCCTCCCTCCTCCTCCCCCCTCCTCCTGCCTTTGTGTTGACCGGCCCCAGCCTCACTTCCTTCCTTCCTGGCTTAAAGGAAGTCGCGTGGGGGGGGGGGCTCGCTGCCACACATGGTTTGGTTTACTTCTTGCTGCTGCTGGCTGCTGCGTCGTCCATACTATTGCTGCGGCCGCCCCCGGTTCCTTGCAGGTAAGCGGCCCCACCTTGTGTGGGGCCGTTGAGTGTCTTTTTAAAAACTATATTGTTTATAGTGTTTTTAGACATGGGGGGGAGAAATCTATAAGGGGATTCATCATGATTGAGGGCAAGGGTTTTTCCTTTGTTTATTTAAAGGCACCTTGGTGCCATACATTAGTATGTTTGCATGTTGCCACATGTTTGGGGATCTGACTGTTGGTTCTTTCTTCCCCTACAGATCCCGGGAACCCCTGATTAAAGCGGCCTCCTGGCTCTATATTACTTGGCTAGTCTTTCTTTTTTAAAAAGGAAAGGAAAATTGGTATATATATATATATATATATATATATATATATATATATATATATAAAAAATATATATATATATACAATCTATATTTATATATAGATTATTAAGGGGATCTTCTTTTTGAATTAAATCCTCCCAAAAAAAAAAAAATAAAATTCCGGGACATTTACAACAAGGGGGCATAAATCCCAAAAGAATTGTGAATACCATAAATCACCATATGGAGGCTTCCGTTATTACCGGAAATGGTTCTTCTGGGCCATCTAGGGGGTGCGCAAGATGTGGGACTCCACTCCCAGATGATGTTGTCTTTGTATGCATTCCTTGTGCAAGGCAGAGTATTGCGCGTCAGTCCGTCGCTTCAGCTGCTGGCCTGTCGCATCTTCCATCATCTCCTACCTCTCCCTCCCTGTTCCGGACCCCGCATGACCCTGTCAAGAGTGGGGATTCGCAATCCGAGGTGGCGGCGCGATTGGCCAGCCTCCGGAAAATAGTGCCGTTTAAAGTAGGGTCAAAAGCCACTGCAAAACGGAAGCACCTGACTCCGATACCTTCGGCTTCACAGGTATGTGAGCCTGTGGAATGGTCCGATGGCTCCCCGGACAAGGGAGAATTCCTGTTGGAGTCAGATGAGCCTGCAGATCAGCTTGAGGCTGATGCTATTGGCGATTGGTCGGCGGGTGTTTCCCTTGACACCCCCTCCATTCTTGCTCAGATGTTTGAAATTCTGAATTTAGATCCGCCTGAGGCTGTCACCCTGCCAAAGGGCCAGTTGTTTAATGTGCCTCAGCCGCGTTGGGTTTTTCCCAGACAACACCACTTTGAGAGGGTGGTCCTTAAGGAATGGGAACATCCCACGCGGTTATCTGGAATCCCTTCCAGTTGGGAAAAGCGTTATCCTTTTCCGCCAGAATTGGTGAAGCTTTGGTCCGTCCCTCCTGACGTCGATACCCCTGTGCTAGGGCTCTCCAGCACGGCTATGGTACAGTCTGCTGAGACCACTGTCCCTAAAGATGGGGAGGATCGTCGGATTGACCAGTACGCTCGCCATGGTTTTATTTTTGCTGGGTCAACGATGCGCCCGGTGTGTGCTTCGGCCCTTCTCCTATTGGCGGTTAGGTCTGTAATTCAGGAGCTGTATGGGGATCTCGATTCCACTTGTAAAGAGTTTACTGCGCTTAAGCAGTGTGAATCTTTTGTTTCCTATGTTCTATCCGCTCAGGACGATGCGCTGGCTATGAGTAGCAAGACAGCTGCAATGCTGGTGGCTATTCGTCGGTCAGTATGGCTGCGTCAGTGGTCAGCGGACTCAGCTTCTAAAAAGGTGCTCACAGCTCTCCCCTTTTTGGGCTTGCGCCTGTTTGGTGAGAAAATTTATTCAGTCACAAAGGGTGGTAAGATGCCACAACGAAAGAGGCCTCGTCGTCCCTTTAAGGGGGCAGGTTCTGGTAGGCCTTCATTTCGGGGATTCAGAGCGGGTAGGGGGGCTTCCTTTCCCGCTACCAGAGGTGCAGGTTGGACTCGGGGGAGGGGCCATGGCCGTCCCGCTCAGTCCTGGGGCACCAAGCCCAAGCCTGCTGGTAAACCCGCTCAGCAATGAGGGGCTGCCCTCACCCGTGCGGGTGGGGGGACGATTACGACACTTCTCCCAGCTTTGGGACCAGGAGATTCCGGACAGATGGATCCGGGAGGTAGTGTCGTCCGGTTACAAACTGGAATTCGACTCTCGCCCTCCTTCACGGTTCTTTCGGTCTCGGGTGCCCATCGATCCTTTGGCCGCACAGGGGCTCCTGGCGTCGGTAAAGAATCTGTTAGAGATGGCGGTCATCCCCAAGAAAGACGGGTCAGTCCGTCCCGTCCTGGACCTGAAATTACTCAACAGGTTCATCCGTGTTCGGAAGTTTCGCATGGAAACCTTGCGTACGGCCGTCGGTTCCCTTCGGCAAGGGGACTTCATGACGTCCATAGACATCAAGGATGCTTATCTTCATGTTCCCATCTGCCACGCTCATCAACGTTTTCTTCGATTCGTGATGGAAAATCAGCATTATCAATTCGTGGCACTTCCGTTTGGCCTTACCTCAGCTCCAAGAGTGTTCACCAAGGTGCTGGCAGGAGTCATGGCCATTTTCAGATCTCGGGGCATTCGTGTCGTACCTTATTTGGACGACCTTCTCATCATGGCTCCGTCGCTCAATCAATCGGAGACAGACACCAGGTTGGTGGTCTCCACGCTGGAAAGCTTTGGTTGGGTGATCAACTTCCCCAAGTCCTTCCTCGCTCCGGCCAGGGTGGTATCCTTTCTGGGGATGCAGCTGGACTCTCTTCAACACAGAGTGTTTCTCCCCCAATCCAAAATTCATCTGATTCAGGAGTTGGCTCGGGTCCTACTTTCCGATCCTCGGCCATCCATCCGTCTGGGGATGAGGCTGATAGGGTTGATGGTCGCCTCTTTCGAGGCAGTTCCTTTTGCTCAATTTCACACGAGGACGCTCCAGCTTTATCTGTTGGCGTCCTGGGACCGGCAGCCTCGGTCGCTGCATCAGCCCTTCCAGTTGTCCTCCCGGGTCCGGCAGTCCCTCCAGTGGTGGTTGGTCTCGACCAATCTTGTGAAGGGCAGGTCTTTCCTGACCCCTCTTTGGGAAATTGTCACCACGGACGCCAGTCTGTCGGGTTGGGGCGGATTTTGGAAGGAGCTGCAGTTCCAGGGGCAGTGGGGACCTCAAGAGGCCCACTTACCCATCAATGTTCTGGAACTGAGAGCCATCCGTTGTGTGCTTGCTCTCCTGACTCAGCACGTTCTGGGCCTTCCGGTCCAGGTGCGTTCAGACAATCGAACAGCGGTTGCTTACATCAATCATCAGGGAGGGACTCGCAGTCTGAGTGCTCTCAGAGAGGTGTCCCTGATCCTGACCTGGGCAGAGGCCCATGTTCCTTGTCTCTCCGCGGTATACATTCCAGGAGTGGAGAACCAGGAAGCGGACCGGTTGAGCAGGGGCTCTCCCCGTCGGGGAGAATGGGCTCTCCATCCTTGGGTGTTTCGCTCACTGTCTCTCCGATGGGGGACACCAGAGGTGGACCTGTTTGCCTCTCGTCACAATCACAGGCTCCCGAACTTCGTATCGCTCTCCCAGGATCCTCTGGCTCTGGCAGTGGACGCCATATCCCTGAGCTGGGGGGATCTGGGATTTCTATACCTTTTTCCTCCGATACCCATGCTGGGCAGGGTGCTTCGGAAGTTGACTCTGGAAAAGGTGTCCGCCGTTCTCGTGGCCCCAAGGTGGCCAAGGCGAGTGTGGTTCGCAGACATCGTTCGGCTGGCAGTGGACCAGTTCGTCCTGCCTCTTCGGCCCGATCTGCTCACTCAGGGTCGGTTGTGTTACCCCAATTTACCAGCGCTGGGTTTGACGGCCTGGCTGCTGAAACCTCCATCTTGAAGGAGGAGGGTCTTTCTGACTCAGTTGTCAAGACTCTGATCAGTGCCCGGAAGAGGTCTTCTTCGATCATCTACTATAGGACTTGGAAAGCCTACATCACTTGGTGTGAGATGAGATCTTTTCCTTGTAGGGTCTTTTCGGTCTCCAGGATTCTGGAGTTTTTACAATGTGGGCTGGACTCTGGTCTTCAGCTAAGTACGTTAAAGGGGCAAGTTTCTGCCTTATCTATCTTTTTTTCAGAAGCGTGTTGCGCTTCAGCCTTTAGTTAAAACTTTTTTCCAGGGGGTTACGCATGTGCGGCCTCCCAGGAAACCATTACTCCCGGTTTGGGATTTGAATTTGGTTCTTTCTGCTCTTCACGCTCCTCCTTTTGAGCCTCTTTGCAAGATATTGCTTTGTCTACCCTGACTCAGAAGATTGTCTTCTTGGTAGCGATCACTTCGGTCCGGCGTGTCTCGGAATTGGCGGCCTTAACTATCCAGGCGCCTTACTTTGAGAGGCATCAGGATAAAGTGGTCTTTCGGTTCAAGCCAGACTTTCTTCCTAAGGTTGTTTCTGCTTTTCATTTGAACCAAGATATTGTTCTTCCCTCCTTGTGTCCTAATCCTAAGAATGACAAAGAGAGGGTTTTGCATTGTTTGGATGTAGTACGCTGTGTTAATTACTACTTGATTATCACGTCTCCTTTTCGTAAGACGGATTCCTTTTTTGTTGTGCCCTATGGGCCTAAGAAGGGTTTGGCACCAGCCAAATCTGCCATTAGCAAGTGGATACGTCAGGCCGTTACTGCGGTCTATTCTGCTAAGGGGAAAGTTCCCCAAAGTCATAGCCTATAAGTAGGAAACCCTCCTGCTTCAGGAAGGAGATGCCTGTTAAATAGGCCCTAGTAGACTATTAAAGGCTAATTAAAATGGGCCAACATCCTTTTCCCCCTTAACAGGTGTAGGTCTGGGTCCAGCGGCGTTGAGACGTGCTTGGAGGGCCCCCCAGAATGCCCCGGAATTCTTACCTCATCCTCGGCCAGGAATTGAGGAAGAAGTACATTTTGTGCGTGTTCTCGCAAAGGGGGGGGGGGGGGTTCCAGGATTCTGGATGCCCTCCCGAGCCTGTCCCAAAGCAGCCAGACCTAGACCCACACTGTTTGCAGGGGAATTGGATGTTGGTCTGATTTATGCCAAGGAGGTACAGAAGTGTGTGTCTATTATGGTTGGGCTCTCTATTAATGACTCGTCTAGTACTATCAGATTCTATTCCTGTCTGCTTCGCGAAGATAGATCTCAATTTCAGCAGTACATTTAAAGGGGCCTTAAAACGGAATAAAACCCAGTATTTTCACTGTCCTGGGTTTTGTTTCAGGTCCGGTGCTTTGCAGTTTGAAACTCAACCCAGTCCAATGGTGCATGCGTGGGCTCTAGTCACTAAAGACTGTATGGCAAATGGCTCTGATGTCCTTCTATGGGGAGCGCAAGCAACTGCATCCGCATTGGTGCACGTGCTTCTGTCCCAGCCTATCTGAATGGCTGTGGCGGAAGGGCATACACAGCCTGAAGATGCAGGCGATGCACCACTGTCGCTCCCCATTGTAAACAATTGGAGCAGTTTTCCGAATGACATGGCAAATGGCTCTGATTGGATGAGAGCCCAGGCATGCACCTTTGGACCAGGGAAAGGTAAGCAGATACTAGATATCTGGGGGGTTTCACACCCAAACTGACCCCAATTTGGGATGTCCTGGGGGAAGGGCACCCTGGGTTTTGTTCTTCTTTAAACTTTAGATTACCGAATACGTTTTTCTATGGTTTTATTAGTCTACTGTTATAAAGTTAGTCAAAAATTACACTTCACATCATTGTTGAAACGTTTTAAAACGCTGAGCTAATGATGGGGACACAACACGGTTTGAAAAATACTGTCCAATATTTTACTTAAAGTATCTTCTCTTGCAATATCTCCAGCAACAAGAGGCTGAATCCCGAATGTGGTCTTACGTTTATCCCAAGTACACAGATGCACTGAAAGCTGATGAGGATAGATGGAAAGAAGAAAGAGAACGAAAAGCTAAGGAAGAAAGGAGCCGCAGCAAGGAAGCACCTACTAAAGAGGAAAGCAAAGAGACTGTTAATGCAGAGGTTAAGGGACCACAGCCAACGGAGGACATTCGTGTATTGCCCAAGGACCCTCGCACTAGTGTTCATGTTCCTGTGTCGTCACCACTTACCCAGCACCAGTCCTATATCCCATATATGCACGGTTATACTTATAGTCAAGCTTATGACCCCAGCCATCCAAGCTACCGTGGAATGCCAGCCGTCATGATGCAAAGCTACCCAGGTATTGGGCTGAGGAAAGATGTACACATTTAATGCTTTGCATTCTGTAGAATTCTTAGGACTGTGGATAGTGCATATATATGATTGTATTACTTGTTGACTGGCCTTTTTGGGGGGTTTTATGTGCAATTACCTATTTTATAAATGTTCCTTGCATACATGCAAAGCAGACCTGAGGGTAAAAATTAGGCAGGTTTACCTACAGTATAGGCTCAGCTGTTTAAATACTTTATTGCTGGGCATTCGCCTTGGGACCTTGTACAATGTACTATCGGCGCTTTCCAATGGACTTATGTATTGTTCAGGAAGGCCCTCATACTACATGGTTGTAATGTATGTGGCCAGTATCAGAGAATGTCCTTTGCTGTACCTGGCACAGTCTTATGAGTGGATGGCGATTTGTATTCAGGGTCACATGACCTTTTCATTAAAGCGGAACAAAACCCGGGATAGTCAAGGTTTTGTTCCGCTTTGTTTTCTTATAGAGCTTGGAAGTATTTTAGAAGAACATTAGGTTTAAATCACAAGGTGTCGCTAATGGGGTATCAAAAGCTGGAGTTTATTAAAGGAGTGTAAATTGTGTAGTATTAAAAATACATACAAACACGTCAGCTAATAAAAGGATGGGTCACTTATACACAAAAACTAAATAAAACTCCCGCCAAGCTTGTGGTTTATTCTCTCATGGTAGGAGTAAAATCTAGGGGTGACAGGTTTAGTCTATCAGGGGTGACAGAGCCTGTGACCCCGGATGTCCTTTTCCTTCCATTAAAAGAAAAACGAGCCTGTCTGGATATTTCTTGATGCCGGGTGTATAAGTGACCTCTGCTCCTGCCGGCCAGCATATTTATATGTTTTTTTTATCATTGGCCCATTTTTTCATGATATTGCTCCTTTAAGAATGTAATAGGCAGTGAAGCAGAGGGGTTAGAATAATGTCTTAAGTCAAAGCTGTTTAAGTAAATAAAAAGAGACACATGTACATCTAGACTGCAAAAAACAGAAGTGGCAAGACCTGGGCAAAGGTTAGGCTGTAAGATTTAAAGCAGACCAACAGTCCAAAATGACTTAAGCCAATCCAACCCAACAAACCATGCTCATATGCATCCCTCCCCAGGGCAATTCAAATTGCTGCACATAAAAATTAATTTACCATTTTCTAACTCCTGCTGTAGTACATTTTAGAAACAAATTGGTGGCTCTTGCATTTGCAGGCCACCTGCAAACAGGAAGTGCTGCTGGGCTTCCTGTAACTGCATGGTCAGGAACCGTCCGTTAAATCCAGGCAGCAGCATGGCTGAGATGCTTGGAGAGGAAGCTCCAAAATGGCTGCACCCTTTAATTTCCAACTGTGCTAGGCTGTTGGTTCGGTTTAAAGCGCACCTTCACTCTGAATAATTGTCTTATATGTTTCCCACACCCTGTACATACAGATTGCTCACATTAATAATCATCCTACCTGCATCTACTGCATGTTATGAGCCTTTAAACATCCAAGATGGCGGCTTATGGAAGCCGCCATCTTATCAGGCAGCCTGCAAACAGGAAGTGCCTCCTGACTGCTGCTCTGCATTCTGGGACTGCTGACCGTTACCTGACCCCAGCTCTGCTCTGTCTGAGCAAAGCACAGCTATAACCCGCCCCCCTGTACCTTATCCCACTCTCCTCTCCTCAGTAAGTGTGATGCTTCTGAGTCAAAATGGCGGCGCCCGTATCCTAAATTCCTGAACAGAGTTGCAGCCCAGTGGGGGAAAGAATAATAAGTAAGTGACTAAAAACTTAAAATTTATTAATTTTAGATGCTGGAGAACCATTTTTAAGAGTTTGGGCTTTTCATTAAATCATGGTGAAGGTCCGGTTTAAGCAGAGGTGGTTAAAGATGCCTCACTTCCTGCTTCAGGAATAAGCAGTGTATTGCCCTCTAGTGGACAGTCGGGTTCACTGAAGGCAAGACGAGCTTAGCTCTCCCAACTCCCTAGGGATGCTAGAGGTCTGACTGATGGCAGCGTGTACCACAGGTTGTCCATCCCTGCTCTTAAGATTGTTAGAAGTAGGTCTCCCTCAATATTCTTAGTATATAGTACGTCCTGCTCCAGATATAATACTTACACTTGGGTTATCCTCCCACAAATCCCCAGATTTCTCTGCAGTGCTGACTGCGAAGACATGATGTGTCACTCGCTCGCAGGTGAGCGGGGCTATTAAAGCCTGCGGCCCTGTTGGACTACTCCCACCCGTCCTCTTCGTGATGTGCCTCCCAGCCTGGGCTGCGCTGGTCAGGTGAAGGTAGGCAGCGCTGCGTGTGCTTATGGAGCCATGCTCCTCCGCAGTCCCCCACCAAAGGGTAGGCGGTTTAGGCGGATGGTGAGCCTCTTGTGGATGCCCCTCCCGCGCTATTGCCCCATACCCCGTGTAGCGGTGGACCCTGTTCAAAGGGTCGCCATTCTCCCTCATTCCCCCCGTAGCTCGGGGGGGGGGGGGGGGGGAGAAAGGAGGGGGTGTGTGGTGGTCTTGTGTATTCAGTACACGTTATGGCCTTAGTATTGTCCTTGACTCATTCACCTGGTGTCAGAGCCGCGCTGTCTTTATTGTCTATCGGCCTCAGACGCTGCGTGTCTTCATTGGTATACGTTGTCGGGCGCATCTGGAAGTAATCCCCTTTTACTTCTGTAGTGTGTCATTCACTTTACTGTCTGCGCTGACTACTGTCTTCAGAGCTTCGTGCTCTTCGGGGGGGGGGGGGGGCGGAGACCTGGCTTGGCGCGCTCCACGTCACAGCCCGTTCTGGCCCGCCCTTCGAGGTCCGCTTGGCGCCATTTCGCTGCTCATCGTGCGCGTGGTAACGGTCCTCCTCCACCCTCGATCTGTAAGTGCCCTCGCGGGGCGATTTTCATTTGTCTTGCTTACTGCAAGTAACCAGTCGTATCCAGTGGCTTCTCCCGGCCCGGTGTACTTGCCAGTTGGACCTAGTATAATTACTCCCACTTCCCTGCGGGTCTTTGGGGCATCTAGGGTAGCTTATAGCATCAATCCCTACTGGCCTATTGTGCCCATTAATCACCATATGGAGGCATCCCAGGATATTGTAAACGGGGTTCCCTTGGGA
The DNA here is from genome assembly GCA_027917425.1 of Gastrophryne carolinensis. Taxonomy (NCBI): domain Eukaryota; kingdom Metazoa; phylum Chordata; class Amphibia; order Anura; family Microhylidae; genus Gastrophryne; species Gastrophryne carolinensis. The sequence goes on from CM051238.1 coordinate 265,274,854, forward strand.
CAAGCCCGGCTGTGTGTAGCTTGTAGGGTCTCATCTATCAACGGTGACAATGCTCGGGTCTGCGTCCCTTGTGCACAGCAGGCTCTAATGGTACTTCCCGTCCCTTCTGGGGCTGGGTCTGCACCTCGCCTCACTTCACCTACCTCCCCAAGCCTGAGTCTAACCCCCAATACAAGTGGGGATTCTCATCCTGATGTGGCTACTAGACTGGCCAGTGTTGAAAAATTGCTTGCTAGTACTCTAGTGCGCAAGGCTACCGCAAAAAAGCGGCACATAATCCCTGACTCTGCTCCTTTCCCTACGGAGTCTGATGAGTTTACGCATCTATATGACCATACCCTTTCGTACGAACGGGAGCTGCTCTCTGACTCAGAGTCATCTGATGAGAAGTCTAGGGGTCATGACGATTCTGGTTCTGATCACTGGACCCCGGATGATACTGATAAGCTATTGCTTCAGATTTTTGAGGTTTTGTCCATCTCTCCCCCTGTTGCGGCTCCCAGGCAAAGGGGTGAGCTATTCCATACTGCTAAGGCTAGATTGGAATTTCCTGAGCAGACCCATTTCAATAACCTCGTGCTTAAGGAGTGGGAACATCCCAGTAGACTTCCCGGGATCCCCAAGAGTCTGAACAGGAAGTATCCTTTTCCTGCTGACATGGTCAAGTGCTGGTCATCGCCCCCCGAGGTCGATGCTCCTATTCTAGGGCTGTCTAACACCTCCATTATGCACTCCCCCGACACTACTACGCTGCGGGATTCTGAGGACCGGCGCATTGACCAATTGGCGTGCCATGCCTTTGCGTTTGGAGGGGCGGCACTGCGCCCGCTCTACGCTCTGGCTATTACTGCCGTGGCGCTCAGGGCCATGGTCAGGAATGCACTTGACGGCCCAGACGAGTTGCCTGCTGATACTATTAATGCACTGTCTAACTGTGATGTATTTGTGAACTTTATCCTGTCCGCATCGGATGATGCTATTAGACTGTGTGCCAGATCTTCCGCCTTGGCGGTGGCTATACGCCGCGTGGTATGGCTGCGACAGTGGGCGGCCGACAATGCTGCTAAGAAAGCCCTTACTGGGCTCCCCTTCAAGGGACTACGCCTGTTTGGGGACTGCCTAGACCTCTTTGCTAAAGGAGGTAAGTTACCACAGCGCAGGCGGCAGCCTCGGCCCTTTTGCAGCCAGGGCCCCCTTTCAGCCCCCTACAGCGGCGCTAAGCAGGGAAAAGGGGTGTCCTTCGCCGGTGGATTCAGGAGGTAGTTACCTCCGGCTACAAGATAGTTTGCTGTGCGGCCTCCCCTCAAGATTCTTCAGGTCCAGGATACCCCAGGACCCAGTATCAGCTCAGGTCCTGATGCAGGCAGTGCAAGGACTTCTGGATCTGGGAGTTATTTGCAAGGTTCCCTTGAGAGAATTGGGAGAAGGGTTCTACTCCAACCTTTTCACAGTACCCAAAAGAGATGGGTCAGTCAGGCCCATTCTGGATTTAAAGATCCTCAACAAATTTGTCAAGAACAAGCGCTTTCGCATGGAAACCCTGCGCTCGGCCGTTGGCTCTCTGCGATCAGGAGATTTTATGACGTCTGTGGACATCAAAGATTCTTACCTTCACATCCCTGTGTTCCCAGGGCATCAAAGGTCTCTCAGATTCGAGTTGAAAGATCAACACTACCAATTTGTGGCTCTTCCCTTTAGCCTCACTTCAGCTCCCAGAGTGTTCACCAAGGTATTGGCGGGGGTGATGTCCTTGCTAAGGTCAGGGGACATTCGAGTGCTGCCCTAACTGGACGACATCCTCATCGCCTCATGGCCTCTACAGCAGGCGGAGCTGGACACTCAGCTGGTGGTGTCCACCTTGGAGTCCTTCGGCTGGGTGATCAATCATCCCAAGTCCTCCCTGTCCCCTTCACCCGTGACCCCATTCCTGGGGATGATTCTGGATACGGTTCAGTCTCGAATATTCCTTCCCCAACAGAAGGTGGAAGATCTGACTGCGCAGGTACGGTCCCTGCTCTCGCGCCCCCAGCTCTCCCTCAGACAGGGAATGCGGCTGGTGGGCCTGATGGTGGCGTGCTTCGAGGCGGTGTCCTTTGCTCAGTTCCATTCGAGGCCTCTGCAGCTTCACCTATCAGTATGGGACAAGGACCCCACGTCCTTGGACGGGGTTTGTGTGCTTCCTTCATTGGTCAGAAGGTCCCTCTCGTGGTGGCTGGACCACAAGAACTTGCTAAAGGGCAGGTCCTTTCTAGCCCCCTCCTGGGAGACGGTCACCACGGATACCAGTCTGTCAGGTTGGGGGGGATTCTGGAAATCCCTGAGGTTCCAGGGGAGGTGGGTGCCTACATCAACCATCAGGGAGGGACCCAGAGCAAGGTTGCCCTCCAGGAAGTGCCGCGGATTCTGACATGGGCGGAGGCCAATGTTCAGTGCATCTCGGCTGTTTATATCCCGGGGGTAGAGAATCTTCTAGCAGACTCTCTGAGCAGGGGGAGTGGTCCCTCTGCAACAGGGTATTCCAGTCCCTGTGTTACCGGTGGGGACTACCGGATGTGGATCTGTTTGCATCCCGTCACAAGCTCCCGGCCTTTGTCTCCCTGTCTCAGGATCCTCTGGCCTTGGCCACGGACGCACTGTCATGGAAGAAATTCCGGCTCCTGTATGCCTCCCCCCCCCCCCCGTTCCCCCTGCTGGGCAGGGTTCTGCGCAAGATTGCCCTGGAAAGGGTGCCAGTGATTCGGGTGGCCCCGAGGTGGCCAAGAAGAGTGTGGTTCGCAGACGTGGTACAAATGGCAGTAGACCAGTACGTCCTGCCAGATCTACTCACTCAGGGCTCCTTACGCCATCGCAGTTTACAAACTCTGGCTTTGACGGCCTGGCTGCTGAAATCTCCATCTTGATGGAGAAAGGTGTCTGCCTCAGTGGTGGATACCATGGTACAGGCTAGGAAGAAAACTTCTTCTGCCATCTATTATAGGGTATGGCGTTCCTACATTGACTGGTGTGAGTCTAGGTCTCTCCCATGCAGGGAATTCTTAATCCCTAGAATTCTGGAGTTTTTACAACATGGATTGGAGTTGGGTTTAAAACTCTGTACTCTGATGGGTCAGGTTTCGGCCCTGTCTGTCTTCTTTCAGAAGTCTTTTGCTCAGCATCCCTTGGTTAAGACCTTCTTTCAGGGGGTCACTCACGTGCGTCCCCCACATAAGCCTACGGTCCCTGTTTGGGACTTGAACCTGGTTTTGTCTGCCTTACAGGGTGCCCCCTTTGAGCCTATTCAGGATGCTGCCCTGGCTGTACTTACCCTCAAAGTTGTTT